>CM010937.2:16526185-16707720 GCA_002915635.3 Ambystoma mexicanum
TCTTGGTTCGCTAGGGTGGATGACGGGTTGGGTGTGTCTCAGGGTAGTGATTTTAGTGGTTGTGTGGTTTTAGTGGTTTTATAGGTGTACGGCGGGATGTTTCCCGTTCGGGCCCATGTTTTTACTTCCGTTTCCGTATATTTACGGTCACCGTACTTTCCGGTAGGCGCACACTGCGGTGTCCGCTGTAGATGGGTGGCGGTATTGCACCTAGGGCGCCGTACGGCGGCGGTGTGGGCCGTTTTGGGGTCATTTCCGCCATCGCGGACTTTGCACTTCCGCCATGCCGTGGTGCTCGTGCCCGATGGGTCGGAATGGGCCGCACTTTGCTCCATCGTGCAATGCGGAAACGCTATTTACGCTGTGGCGGTCCGGTCAGTCACTTTCCGCCAGGGTCGTAATGAGGGCCTTTGTCTTTTTTCCCCATAGGGGCCGGGGTCCTGCTTGGAAGCAGCAAGACCCGAAATGAAATGGGAATGACCCAACAGGTAAGTCTTAGAAGGAAACTGAGCTTTTCCTATTCCCTTCCTCTTCTCACCTTGTTTCTTGTCTTTTTCTCTCTAGGCTCTGGGAAGTGGCTGCGTATCCGGATGATCGCTGCTGAAGATGGAGGAACCCAGGAAAGGTGAGTGAAATGCAGCGCTGCAGCGATCGTAACGAAATGCTTTTAAAAATGATGTCTTCCCTTTCAGGATCGTCGGTGATGTCTCCGTGGTGCAGATTAGCTGGTAGGTCTCTTGTCTCCCTTTGCAGGTGACCCAGGATGCTGACAGGCGTGGCTGAAGTCCAGATGCAGGAGCTGACACGGTGAGCGGTCCAGCTGCGAGGAGCAGAACAACGCGAAGCACGTGTGGCTGTTCGGGTGGGGTTTAAATAGCCTTGGAAGAAGTTCCAGGTATGTATCCTTCCACCGATCAGGTATGTATCCTTCCCGACCACACCCGGGTGGAAAGTAGTCCCACAGGTAAAGTAGTTCCATTCAGGCCTCAAGAGGGCCTGGATGTAGCAGCATGGTCTGCATCAGGTAAGTGCACATTAAAACACTTGAACACATGTCTAGCTTTATGAGCCTGGCGCCTAAGGCGCCAGGACAGGGGTCCAACATGAGCCTGGCGCCTAAGGCGCCAGGACTGCGTCCAAAGGGCCCCAGCTTGGGCCCGCTGGCACTCCCTGGGGGAAATGATGCCTGCCTCTGGGGTTGCTGGGTCGGACCTGGCTCCTTGGAGGTAGGCATCATGACAGTACCCCCCTCAAGGCCCCTCCCAAGGTTCTTCCCTCCGGGGGTTTTGGCTTGTTCGGAAATCTCCGGTGAAACCTTTGTACTAATCGAGGTGCGTGGACATGGTTACTAGGCTCCCACGATCTCTCCTGAGGTCCATATCCCTTCCAGTCAACAAGATAGAAGAGTTTCGACTTTAACACCTTGGAGTCTAAAATGTCTTTAACTTCGAATTCTAATTCCCCTTCAATTTGAACTGGGTCTGGAGCTTGGACAGTCGGTTCCTGGTTGTACTGGCTTCAAAAGTGATGCATGAAAAACTGGATGAATACGCATGTTGACGGTAAATCCAGTTTAAAGGCCACTGGGTTGATTATAGCTTTGATGGGATAAGGTCCTATGAATCTGGGATTGAAGGTTCGCGGCCCTTGAGGGGTAAATGTTTAGTTGCTACCATACCTGGTCTCCTACTTGGTAAGGAGGAGTTTTACTTCGGTGCAAATCAGCGTTTTCTTTATACTTTTTCTTGGCTTGCTGTAAATGAGTTGCAGCTTCTTTGAAGGCTCGGGTTATTGTGGAATGCAGATGATTTACTGCGGGCATTTCCAGGGTCAGAGGTGGATCTAGGTCAGAGGTCCGAGGATGGTGACCATACAAAGTATAAAAGGGGCTTGTCCGGTTCCAGAATGCACTGAATTGTTGTATGCATATTCTGCGATCCAAAGGATGTCTTTCCAATTTAACTCGGATTGGTGTAACATGCACCGAAGATATTGCTCGAGAGTCTGATTGGTTCTCTCGGTTTGTCCGTCGGTCTGGGGTGGTGGCTGGTGGATAACCGCACATCTATTTGTGCTAGTTGGCAACACTTCTTCCAAAAATGGAGATAAATTGACTTCCACGATCCGAGACTAATATGGAAGGGAAACCATGTATGCGAACTATATTCTCCAGAAATTCCTTGGCCAAGGTGGAAGCTGAAGGCAAACCTTTTAAAGGGATAAAGTGGGCCATTTTGGAGAATAGGTCCACAATTACAAGGATTGTGTTGTAACCAGCACAAGGAGGCAGGTCTGTTATAAAGTCCATTGACAGGGTGTGCCATGGTGCCGGTGGAATATCCAAGGGTTGAAGTAGGCCGGCTGGCCTTTTCTTTTGACCCTTGTTTTGGGCGCAAATTCCACAAGACATACAAAAGACTTTATGTCTTTTCTCCAAGAAGGCCACCAGAAGTGGCGTTTGATTTTTTCCTCCGTTTTAGCGATACCAGGGTGTCCTTCCATTAATGATCATGATGATGGGCAATAACAAGTTCTTGCAATTCTTTACTTGGCAGAAACAACCGCTCCTGGAAGTAGGGTAAGTCATCCTTAACGGTGTAATGAGGACCCTTTTGACTCCATTCCAGTAAGGCTGAAGAGTCTAGAAGTTGTTTTACTTGCGTTTGGATATCCTCAATAGATTTGCAATGAAGTTAGCCTAAGATTCTTTGCTCAGGTATGATGGGCACAGGTTCTAAGCTCGAATTAGGTTCTTCCATGCCAATCCGGGATAAGGCGTCTGCTTTTCCATTCTTGCAGCCAGGGCGATAGGTAATTACAAAATCAAATTCCGCAAAGAATAGAGCCCATCGGAGTTGTCGTGAAGATTGAGCTTTGGCCGTCTTTAAATACTGTAAGTTTCTGTGGTCCGTAATTACGGTGATGGTGTGTCTTGCCCCGAGAAGGTAGTGACGCCAAGCCTTGAAAGCAGATTTAATGGCCAGTAACTCTTTATCGGTAATTGCGTAGTTGATTTCAGGAGGAGAAAATTTTCTGGACCAAAAGGCCACTGGGTGTAGTTGGTTAGTTTTTGGGTCTCTTTGCGACAGGACAGCTCCCATGGCCGAGCTGGATGCATCGGTTTCCACTAATGTACGGGAGATCTGGGTGCGGGTGCTTCAATACAGGTGCAGAGGTGAATTTGGTTTTCAGGTCCTGGAAGGCTTGTTCGGCCTCAAGAGTCCATTCGAAGCGTTTGTTTTTCTTTAGGAGAGCTGTGATGGTTGGACTGTTCGGGAAAATTCCGGGATGAATCTTCGATAGAAATTGGCAAAGCCGAGCATGCTCTGAACTCCCTTCACCGAGCTAGAGATGGCCATTTGAGGATGGCGTCCACCTTTCGCGAGTCCATTCGGACTCCTTGAGGTGTCAGGATGAATCCGAGAAACTCAACTTCTGTGGTATGAAAAACGCATTTTTCGAGCTTTGCAAATAGTCTGTGCTGGCGCAGTTTCTCAAGAACTGCCCTAACATGTTTTCTGTGATCAGATTCTGAAGAAGAGTACACCAGGATGTCGTCAATGTAAACAATGACACAGACATCGATAAGTTCCCGAAGAACATCATTCATAAAGTACTGAAAGGCGGCAGGTGCATTGCACAAACCGAAGGGCATCACCTGATATTCGAAGAGCCCAAATTTGGTGCGGAATGCAGTCTTCCATTCGTCGCCTTCTTTTATACGCACCAGGTGATAAGCTCCTCGGAGATCTAACTTGGTGTACACACAAGCGTCTTTCACCTGGTCGATAAGCTCAGGGATCAAGGGCAGAGGATAACGATTCTTAATCGTTATTTGATTTAGGGCGCGATAGTCTATACACGTTCTAAGGTCGCCTTCTTTTTTTGGCACGAAGAACAGAGCTGAAGAGACAGGAGACTTGGACGGGCGAATAAAACCATTGGCTAGGTACTGATCTAAATACTGACGCAAATGCAGGTTCTCAGGTTCCGTAAGAGCATAAATCCTACTACAAGGTAGTTGAGCATTGGGTACCAGATCGATTTGGCAATCATAAGACTCGATGGGGAGGTAACGTGTTAGCCTGTTCTTTCTGAAAAACGTCTTGGAATTCTTGGTATTCTGACGGTAGCTGTACAGGGTGGAAGTTGCTGAGGCTAGACCCATAGCTGGATTTCTTGGATAACAAGTTGGTTCACAATCAGGAAAACTTATCTTCTTTGCTCGCCAGTCAATTCTGGGATTATGTGTTTCTAACCAAGGAATTCCAAGAATTACTTGAAATTGTGGGGCCTTGATCACATCAAACACGATTGCTTCCGATGTCCATCCTGACCCACCAGTGTCACTTCAACAGTGGAATGCGTTACAGGCCCTGAGGCTATTTCGGTTCCATCTACTGTAGTAATGACATCTTGGGTTACTTTCGGGCGGAGAGGAGCTTAATCCTGGAAGCCAATTCACGGTCTATGTAATTTCCAATAGCTCCACTGTCGATGTAGCTTTTATAGCATGCAACTGCTGAGGCTGTTTTGGGTCCACGAGCACCATTGGCATGACAAAATGCGAGGTCAAAGAGTTAGTTTTCAAGCTCGGCAAGCGGACCCCTACGCTTGCCGGGCTAGGTCGTTTCCCGAATCAGGTGTCACTAATTCGTTATCAGTAGCTCCAACCACCTTCTTAAGTGGTTTAACTGGACAATTTCGAAGAAAGTGACCGGAAGTCCCGCAATACAGACAAAGTTGCATTTGCCGCCTTCTCTCTCGTTCCTTCTGCGTTAATGGTCCTTTAACACCACCGATTTGCATAGGTTCAGATACGTCGGTACTCTTGGAGTTAGCGTGGGTTTTGATCGGTGCTCGGTTTTCATACTTGAACCGATCTGCTTTTCTATTTTGAAGTCTGTGATCAAGTTGAACCACCAAGTCAATGTAGTCTGCGCAGACCTGGGGTGGATTCGTCAGAGAGCACCAAAAGTATTAACTGAAAAGGATACGGTACTCAAAGGATACAGGTGGTAGGGTCTTCCGGATCCTGTTCACGCGTTTTGATAGTTGTGAAGTCAAGTTAAGAACCTTCCAAATGATACAACCCTCTGACTGGTAAAACAGGCAGAGCGATGGATCACTGGAAAGGGCGTGGGTAAGGTATAGGAAGTCAACCTAGAACAAAATAAAGTATCATGAATAACTGCCCCAACCTGGGTATGATGAAATAGAAAATGTCATGAATGCACACACTGACCTTGAGTCTAGGGCAGATGAATCCAGCAGAGTCTCTTGAGGAATCCAAGGTAGAACAAACGACAAGGAAGGGAAGATTAGTAAGGGAGACTTATCCCGAACGGAACGAGGCTCACGCTAGATACCGGGTTGATGCACCACAGGATAGCGTCCAAAGTACTGTTCACTGTCACCTTCCAATTATCCTTGAAAAGCTTCCTTCCCACGTAGAGTAAAGTATAGAAATGAATCAATCCCCCTGTTAATATCACAGGTGCAGGAGTTGGAATTAGCGCTCCTTTTAAGGTATAAACAAAGTACACGCGGTCCTGTACAGCCGCGAAGAAAAGAGCGTGTGCGTGTGGATTTACACGCGATTAGGATTCACGCAGTCCAGGCCAGCAGCGCTTGAAGACAGTATATGCGTGTGGATTTTACACGCGAGCAGGATTCACGCAGTCCAGGCCAGCAGCGCGTGAAGATAGTGTGCGCGTGTGGATTTACACGCGAGCAGGATTCACGCAGTCCAGGCCAGCAGCGCTTGAAGATAGCGTGCGCGTGTGGATTTACACGCGAGCAGGATTCACGCAGTCCAGGCCAGCAGCGCTTGAAGTTAGCGTGCGCGTGTGGATTTACACGCGAGCAGGATTCACGCAGTCCAGGCCAGCAGCGTTTGAAGATAGCGTGCGCGTGTGGATTTACACGCGAACAGGATTCACGCAGTCCAGGCCAGCAGCGCTTGAAGATAGCGTGCGCGTGTGGATTTACACGCGAACAGGATTCACGCAGCCTAGGCCAGCAGCGCTTGAAGATAGCGTGCGCGTGTGGATTTACACGCGAACAGGATTCACGCAGCCCAGGCCAGCCGCGTTTGAAGACGACGTGCGCGTGTGAATTTACACGCAACCAAACAGCTCCAGGAATCAGCGTGTGGCGGAAAACACGCTATAGAAGGCCCAAAAGTAGCTGTAGTAACCTGCAAGGATGCAGACCGGAGGTTCAGCTACACAACGCCAAATGATTCGATCAGAAGCAGCGAGTGAAGTTTCCACGCTGCTTAAATACGTAATGCCGTAGTTCACGTGACGAAGCAGAATACACGTGAAGTTAGCGACGTGAAAAGTGCAAACGTCGTTTTCCCGGCAACGTATCGAACAACCGCCATTTGGAATAGAACGGTCTAGCTGTTCTACGAGCGTAGGAGGTAGGACCACGTCCAGCATGCATGACATGGATCTACTATCTGAGCTAGAACATCCTTAAGCTCTCCGCGCAGGCCTCGATGAAACAATGTGATCCTTTTGCTTTCTGGCCATCCAGTTTCCACAACCAGTCTGTTAAAGGTGGCTATGTAGGACAGAAGATCCTGATTACCTTGTCGTAAGGATAGCAGTTCGTTATCAAGGGCCTGTCCTTGAGAGTGTCGAGCGAACAATCTTTCCATGCTGGCCTGGAAGCCCTGAAAATTCTGGAGAATGGGATCATCCTGATTTACCAATGGAATAGACCAATCGGCAGCACTGCCACTGAGGTAAGATAGTATAAAGGCTACCTTGGTCTGGTCGTTAGGGAAGGCTCCGGGTCTGCATAGAAAGTGTAAACGACATTGGTTCATAAAGACGGCATATTTCTTGGGATCCCCCGCAAAACGTTCAGGCGGGGCCAAAGGCATGTGTCCAGGTAGATTAATTTGTACCGGGTTACTCAAACCCATTGATGTGGAAATGTCTCCGGAATTAGGTAAAGGAGTGTGCCCTGCCTGGGCCTGTAATAACCTTTTGGCTAGGTCATCAGTTCTTTCCTTAGATAAGATCAGTTCTCTTTTGAGAGCGTTAGTCTCCTGGCGGGCTGAGTGCACCTCTGCCCGTAATTCCCCCAAAAGCTGGGCCAGCTGGTCAGTCTCGGAAGTCTCCATAGCGCCCGGGTGGGAAATTGTGGGTAGGCTTCGCGTTCTGTAACGCTCACCTGATTCCCACGGAGGCGCAGGTCTGGCTTCGGGACTCTGAAGATGGACAGGAAGGGCCCTCTACTCTGGCTTCTCCGGCTCGCAGGAATATTCCCCTGTGCGTGAAAAGGGAGTATTACCTACTGACTGAGTTATGCTCAAGCCTCCCACTCTCTTCCAACCCTCCACGATACCCTTCCACGATTCCCCGTGAAGTCTCACCTTAGGGTCTGAAAGGACGAGCTCTCCATCCTGCTTCTGACGCAGGGGCGCGTTGAACCCAGTTACTTCACTGGATTGAGGTTGGATGGGAGTTCAGGTAAGCTTGATTATACTGGTAAGGCGCTGTAAAAGTTCTGTTGCAAGTTCAAAAGTTCAAGCTTTAAATAATAATGTTCATTGTCTTTTTTCAGGTGATGAATGAAGATTCCTTTGGAGACTTCTTGCAACAAAGCGCTGATGTTGATGTCTTTTCCCCATAGGGGCCGGGGATGCCGGAGATATGGCGCCGACCCGAAGTGAAACGTGCAGTTCCAGTAAAGATCTGGTAAGTCACAGATGAGCGCTCAGGTAATGTTTTTGCATTCGCTCATCTAATGTCTTTGTCTTTTTTCCCCATAGGGGCCGGGGTCCTGCTTGGAAGCAGCAAGACCCAAAATGAAATGGGAATGACCCAACAGGTAAGTCTTAGAAGGAAACTGAGCTTTTCCTATTCCCTTCCTTCTCTCACCTTGTGTTCTTGTCTTTTTCTCTCTAGGCTCTGGGAAGTGGCTGTGTATCCGGATGATCGCTGCTGAAGATGGAGGACCCCAGGAAAGGTGAGTGAAATGCAGCGCTGCAGCGATCGTAACGAAATGCTTTTAAAAATGATGTCTTCCC
The DNA here is from genome assembly GCA_002915635.3 of Ambystoma mexicanum. Lineage (NCBI taxonomy): Eukaryota > Metazoa > Chordata > Amphibia > Caudata > Ambystomatidae > Ambystoma > Ambystoma mexicanum. The sequence goes on from CM010937.2 coordinate 16,534,233, forward strand.
TTTCAGGATCGTCGGTGATGTCTCCGTGGTGCAGATTAGCTGGTAGGTCTCTTGTCTCCCTTTGCAGGTGACCCAGGATGCTGACAGGCGTGGCTGAAGTCCAGATGCAGGAGCTGACACGGTGAGCGTCCAGCTGCGAGGAGCAGAACAACGCGAAGCGTGAGTTGCTGATCGGGTGTGGTTTAAATAGCTTTGGAAGAAGTCCAAGTGTGTATCCTTCCTCCGATCAGGTATGTATCCTTCCCCGACCACACCCGGGTGGAAAGTAGTCCCACAGGTAAAGTAGTTCCTATTCAGGCCTCAAGAGGCCTGGATGTGGCAGCATGGTCTGCATCAGGTAAGTGCACATTAAAACACTTGAACACATGTCTAGCTTTATGAGCCTGGCGCCTAAGGCGCCAGGACAGAGGTCCAACATGAGCCTGGCGCCTAAGGCGACAGGACTGCGTCCAAAGGGCCCCAGCTTGGGCCCGCTGGCACTCCCCTGGGGGAAATGATGCCTGCCTCTGGGGTCGCTGGGTCGGACCTGGCTCCTTGGAGGTAGGCATCATGACAGCGATGCGCCGTAAGTATGAAAGTTCAAAGTTCAAGTGAGGCCCCCTTTATGTTGTCTTTCTAACCTGTGATCTGTCCTTTATTTTAGGTGCAGAATGAAGGTGATGCGTTGAGGGGTTAAACTGCCGAGGTGAGTAGTGATGAGGGCGATCCCTCTAAATGTCCTTATCATTCCCCAGAAATGTCTCTTGTCCTTTCCCCATAGGGGCCGGGGTACGGTACCTGCCAACGGGGCGGCGCCGACCCGAAATGTGGAAGAAAAGCCGGTAAGTATTATGGCTGTTAATCAGGCTTTCCTTCTGTGTTCCTTCTGCTCACCTTTTGTTTCTTCCTCTCTCCCCTAGGTGCAGAGATGTGGCGTCCGATGCTGACAGCCGCGATGGAGCCGGGAGATGTCTCGAGGACAGGTGAGTGAAGCGTGGCGCTGCAGCGAGCAACGGGATGCTTTTAAATGGAATTCTTTATTCAGGGATGCTGGCGAGAAGATTCCGGATGCAGGTAAGAAGTTTGAAATAGTCCTTGGTTTTCACCTTTCTCTTCTCTTCCTTCCTTGCAGGTCTTCCAGGTTCGAGGCGGGCGTGGCTGGAGTCCAGGAGCAGGAGCAGACACGGTGAGCGTTAAGCTGCAGGAAGCAGAACAACGCGAAGCATGAGCTGCTGTCTGGGCGTGGCTTAAATAGCCCCCAAAGAAGTCCCAGGTATGTATCCTTCCCCAACTAGGTATGTATCCTTTCCTGGCCACGCCCGAGTGAAAAAATAGTCCCTATGAAAAAATAGTCCCTTTCAGGTCTCAGGGAGGCCTGAAGCGTGCAGCATGGTCTGCATCAGGTAAGTGCACAAAACACCTCCCTTTATGAGCCTGGCGCCAAAGGCGCCAGGACTGAGTCCAAAGAGCCCCTATAAGGGGCCGCTGGGCTTTTACCCGAGGGCATGATGCCTGCTTCCGGGGGTGCTGGGCCTGGCCTGGTGCTCCAGGGGTAGGCATCATGACATGATCCCAACTTGGAGTTTGTAGCAATGCCTGCCCTCGCACCCCCTGAAGTTGTTATGGACCCAGCATTGGCAGCACAGCATGGACAAGATTTACAGATTGCCCAAACCACTGCACTGCCGATGAAGACGACGATCTGTGGGGGAGTGCGGCTGGAGCCCAGCGTCAGAAGGCTACTGTCCTGTGATGTCGATGGTGCAGTGTGTTTGCCACTTTATTATCTAGCTGAGCAGAACATGTGCTTAATCTGTGGGAAGCTGAAGGAGATGAATGGGCTTCAGAGTGAATGTGGTAGTAAAATAAATTCCTTTATATTTTGGACCTGCGTATTAAGCTGTTTTGGACTGCAATTACTTTACCCCTCAAGTTTCAAATCTAATTTAAAGACTGCTACAGTCACATCACTTCAGTGGTGAACCGTGTTTGTTACCGTCATTCCCGTTCCTTTTTTTCGTTTAGACCATAATAAAGTTGTATTTCAAATACCTTAGCAAGTGAACTTGTATACACTGTAAGTACTTCTTTTAAGGATGCAGTTCTTGTGGAACCACCAGTACTGTTTTCTGTTTGTTTTAATTGATTTTCTGGTTCTGTGGCACTGTAAAGACACTAGTGCATTACCCTGTGTATTGAACATGCTACTTGAAAGGACTTGTTGCTCTGCTGGTTAGTGTGAAAGTGACTCCATGTTGGGCAGTTAAACCATGCTGAAATGTTCCTCTTGTCTGCAGCTGCAGATGTTAACTATTTGACAAGTCATTCCTACTCCTGTCCGTCTTTTGGACCTCCGCTAGGAAAAGGGGCACCTCTAGATACCATATAGCAGTCTAAAACATTTCTGTTGGTGCTATCCAAGCTGGTGCAACCGCTGGCTTTGGTATCTTTGGAACATAGCACACAAGTTGCAGCTGGTTCATACGTGTCGAAACGGATGCCACTTTTACACGCCAATTCTAGCTTTTCATTTTGATTGGTTTGGCAAAATGATAATTTGGGTGCTTTCAGCTGTCATCCGGGGTGTATACAGAGATGGAATATTGAGCAAAATAGATTGCGTTGTGAATGGTTGTAATATGGGAATTAAAATGTTGGAGAGCTTGGACTCACACGGACCCAATGTCCACATATTGGCTAATAAAATATTTAAAACCCCAGATTGCTCCAATTGCTTGACCTAAAGGTTTGCTTAAGTGTGATACAATGCCCACCCTCAGAGTCCGTTTGAGTGCAAAACCATTCCCACCCTCAGAATTCTCATCATGGGCAGGTTACTAGATGCCCTCTTGACTCCTACGGATGAGGGCGGTGGCTCAGGGGAAGGTGGCAGGGGGCAGAGCTCAGAAAGATAAATCAGAGACGAGGCATGGTAGCTGAAAGGCAGATAGGTGGGAGCCGGGGTCTGGCTGCTGGTTGGTACAAGAGTCTATGGGGAGCGCTGGGGGGTTCGGGATGCATGAGGGAACAGCCAGGTGATCCATACTGAGATGGAGAGACAGGGGAAGTGAGTTCCAGAAAGTGGGTACAAGGACGCAGAAGCAGGCTCCTGCTAGTCTGGAGAATTTGAAGTGGGAGGACTACAAGGAGGTGTGTTGAACCTGATCTGAGTATTCGGGTGGGGCGGGAGCATGTGAGTTTGTTTTGGAGGAAAGCAGTGTCTTTCTTAGGGATGGCACACATGGCTTTGAAGGAGGCCTGTCGGCTGACGGGCAGCCAGTGAAGTACCCTGAGTGTGGGGCAGATATGTTCTCTAGGGGAGAAGCCATGCTGCAGAGTTTTGGATCTGTTGGAGCTTTCTGAGTTGAAAAGCAGGCACCCTAGAAAGAGGGAATTGGAGTAGCCTAGGTGCCAGAGGATGATGGCCATGATTGCAGAGACTTTATAGGGGTAGAAGAGCTATGGAAAGATCTGCTTGAGAATGCGGAGGTCGAGGGTGCATGATCTGGAGACAGCATAGATGTGGCGCGAGATGTGGCGCGAGAGGGTCAAGTACGAGCTAAAGGTGCATTCTAGGTTTTTGACAGAGGGCGATGTAGTGGCAGGGGTCCTATGGAAGGCGGCCATGAGGTAGGTTGGGGAAAGAGAGCTGTTTGGCCTCAGATTAGGATTTTAAGTTTCCCAGGATCGAGGAGGAGGTGGTTGTTCATCATCCAGCGGTCTACGTCTGAGAGGCAAGATGCAAGATCTGGGAGGGGTGAAGATGGGGAGTTGGGGATCTTGAAGGTGATTTGTGTGTCATCGGCATAGTTGTAACAGGGGAGATTGTGGGAGCGGATGAGCGCAGGAGGGACAAAATGTAGAGGTTGAAGGGGAGAGGGAGGCTCCCTGAGGGACTCTGTGTGGGACGGGGTGGGGGCAGAGGAGAAAGGAGGGAGGAAAATGATTTGGGAGCAGCCAGAGAGGAAAGAGGAGATGCATCTAAGGGCAGTGTCTCTGATGCCTAGGTCGAAGAGTCTGTTTGTGTGAATGGAGTGGTTGATCCTGCCGAAAGCTGCTGAGATCTGTGTACTGCATTCCACAATCCCTAGGCACAGGTGGTCATAGTAGGCACTGCATGTGAAGGGCAACCAGTAACCATCCAGATGTTTTGGCCTACAACCCCCATGATCCTTCACCTATGACACTGCTGGTTAGGGCTGATGGGAATCGGTGGCCAAAACATCTAGTGGGTCCAATGGGCTAGCCTTTTCCATACATTTTCCTCTCACAGAGAAACCAATACAGGTTCTCCTGTCCTCCCGCTGGGAGGATGAGTGGAAAGGCCCAGTGGCTGTTGGAACTGAAATTAATGCATGGGGATAGATATTAGGAGTAGTATGAATCCTCAAATGCATAACACCTGGATTGGCCTTTGGTCCGATTTCCGAGCAATGCCTCAGCAAGAATCACTGTGAGGAAAGATGAATCCCCAAGATTCACTGAACCTTTGCTGCAGGATGAGCGAGCACATGGAGTCTCAATTGGGTGCCATAAGGTCCTTCAATCCTCACCAGAGGAGTGGCTTTAGAAGTACAGGACATAGCTGAGGCAATGTGAGTTCCTTGGTTTTGCAACAGGACTAGTTGTCAGAAGAAGGACCAAAGGCTCCCTACCAGCATACTTGTCAACCCTACCGAATTTTGTAAAATAAAAATAATTAAAAAGGAAAACTTTTTTTTTTTTAACAAAAATCGGTATTTGTTGCCACTAAATCGGTAGGCGGTAGGACTGCTTAAAAAGCGGTATCCTACCGCCAAAATCGGTAGGGTTGGCAAGTATGTGTGTGCTTTGCAGTGCTTGCATTACAAGCTATTTTTCTCTTCCCACAGGATATACAGAAGTGTTATCTCCTCATTGCCTTCTAACACTGGCTCCTCCACATTAGCCCCTTGCTGGCAAAGAATGGTGTAGAGCTCTTCGGTGGGCCTTTAGTGTTTAAGCTCTCTGCTGGCTCGGAGTCTTGTGTTAATTGGCAGCTATTTACCTTACCGCTGTTGCCGTTTTAATGAATGCACCTCACGGGTATATCTGTTAGAACTGATATAATATTGTTTCATCCTCATTGTATATGTTGGCCTATGCCCAGTCGCTTTGCGAGGAAATCCGTATTTTAAGGTCGTGACCTCAAGTGAATCAAGCCTCCATTTTAGGTTAGAGCTGCCATTTTAGCTTATTGTACAAAGTCACCCTGTAGTCTAAAAGGGCTGTCTCGTGTGTTCTTGTTCTTGCCTTAACCTCTTCAACCTCTGTAGGAGGGTTAATGTCCAACCTGCCTTCAGGCTACATGTTAGGGTCATGTAGACCTTGTCCTTCGTTGACCTCGGGATCAGGGGATTACTTGAATCAGCAGTGTTAACCTACAAGTATACAAGAACGATAATGCTATCCAAATACGACATGCAAAATATTTGTCTGATCTGTATTAAAGCAATGTGTAGAGTGTAACGTTAAATTAGAGAATAATAATGTTTGTTGGTAAATGTATTTGAAGGTAAACCGCATGCACGAGATATGTAAATTAGGAAACGACCCTGGCGCGACCCTAGCCCAGTGTATAATTAACTAGTAAGAGGCTGGACATCATTATAACAAACTATAAATACGCTGATGTCCAGCTAGCAAATTCTGCTCACTGCTCACATTGAACCCTGCTGGTGGTCTCTGTGATGTATTGACAGCCAAATAGCTATTTGTGTACTTTGTTCGATACTGTTCAGTTTTGTAATAAAAATTCTGGGAATCTTTACAAGCCTGTGTCGTGTATTTTCCTTTGCATGGTGTAAAAGCCTTAATATTGTATTTCTATGATTCCAAAGATGGCGCCCGAATAGGGACCCTCAAGATCGACTTCGTCTCGTTGAAGGTTGGCTGGGCTATCGGACCGGGATCAGACGCTGCCAAAAGAAATGGCCACTCTAGACGAGAAGCGAATTCCTCGACAAAACTGCACGATCTGATCCCTGAACGGTGAGCTGTAGCCAAGACGACGTCTTGACGAGGGTCCATATATCGAGGTGGGTAAATTTGCCGAAAATCACCAGACACGTGGGTCCTTAGCATTGTCCTTAGTAACCCGATCAGGCCTCCCAGTCCTTTGGTCAGGTGAATCGTGTCCCGATTCTTAATTTAACCCTGACAATTCGAATTTGGCGCTTTGTACTCGCGAGCACAATTACTTGACCAGGTAACACCAGAACTTTGATATGCCTTGGAAATTGTCTGCCTGCGTTAGGGCATTATTCCGCAGCGATAGACAATCTTTGGAAGATAGCCGTCCCGCACCACAGGAGGGGTCACCGGCATGTACTATGTACTGTAAGAAAGGCTTTGTAGTATAGCATTTAATGACATTTGGCACAGACAGACCAGACATAATTCTAATCTTCGGTGGCCAACCAATGGTAGTTTCGAAATCCCTCGTATAGAATATTTAGAGTCAGTATTAGTAAAGAAAAAGGCTAGAACTGCAGCATTTGATGGATTGCATAGTTGGAAAACAGAAGCTTTGCAGCAACAAAAGAGTAGAGAGAAACATATGCTTTGACATATGACAAGTGTCGAAAAAGGCACGGTTATATGATCAAAATAAACAATTGGAGTCAGGAATACGGACAGGGTGTTTCAATTAGGCGTTCAGAAAATCTACCCTTCAAAAGATTTTCATACGTCAGATGAATTGATTAATAAACTTTTGCATGAACGAAGGCCTGATGCCTCCGCGCCACCTCCGTACGTCCCTCCGCCCGGCGCTTTGCCCCTCCCCGTTGTTATTCCCCCTCCTATAGTTCCTCCGGTCCTCCCTGCTCTTCTTCCTGTTCTTCCGGCCATCTCTCCTTTTCCTGCCCCCTTGCCTCCACCTGTTGATATTCGGAATGTGCCTACTCTTCCTCTTCCAAGTGATTCTGCATCGCTTGTAGTAGACCAGGGAGCGAGACCAAGGGTTGTGACTCGTAATACTGTGTCCCCAGACAAAAAGAATGAATTGATTGCTTGGGCTAAACATTGTATGGAGAAGGGTGAACAAGCTGATGTTTTTTCCACACTCAAAAATGTAAAAGTTATTCCTGAGAAAAATGTTTTATTGAAGGATTAGGGACTCATTTGAGTATAATGTGGAATAGATTAAACGATGTAGATTTCCCACAGGGGTTACGGGATTTTAACGCCTTAGCGTTGTCCAGAGATACTACGGAGAAGGTATATGAGCATGTTGAGAGGATTTTTGAGTATAGGAAGGAGTTGGAAGGGTTACAGAATGAGGAAGCAGATGGTGGTAGTTTAGGTATTATGTTCTTACAGAAACGGATTTCTCCTCGCCGTGTATTAAAAGGTGAGGAAGCGCGAATTTGTATAAAGGATGCGATAAGATGGATTTCGGATATGTCGATAACTCCAGATGAAGTATATGACACATATAGTCAGTATACGTTAGAAATGCAAAAGAAGGTGATACAGGTGATGGTAGAGCACCTGCAGAATGAGTGTGTAAAAAGAAAGATTTGTTGTCCCGCAGAATTGTTGAGTGTTTATAAGAGAGCCTTTTCGATTGATACTTCTTTGACTGCCTTAGTGCTTGATTTGGCTCTGTTGCTTAGTAAGCGTTCGGAGCTGCCTACTTCTCAGTTGCCTATGAGAGAGGTCACTCTGACATTTGTCCCGAAAGTTGAGATTGCGGCCGATGCTGGACGAGGAATACTTGCGGGAGAAATTCCTGCACATTACGTATCACAGTTTGTTCACGTCCCGTTTTCAAGACAGGAAGTGAACACCATAAAGCAATCTATTCCCGATATAAGAAAGAATCCGACCAGGTTCTATAAAGAAATAGAGTCGGTCTTACAGTCGTCGGTATTCACCTTAAGTGATATTGATTTATTATTTCCCGTACTCCTGCCAGTCGATTTGTGGAAACAGATTAGGACTATAGATGACATACCTGGATTGGGAGATACATGGGATAACATGGTTAGGCTACATAGAGAAAGACCAGCTGGCGAACGGCCGCCTCAAGTGATATTAACCTTGCCTGATAGAATTATTGTAAAATTGAAAACTATAGTTCCTGAAAAAAGAATCATTTGGGACAAGCTTACGGCCTGTGTCCAAGGAAAGTCTTAGGGTGCTACCGATTTCTTCAATCGGTTCGAGCAGGTATTTTCAAATTTCAGTGGACAAGACTTAGGCACAGAGTCAGGGAAAAGGCTGTTTGTCGACAAATTTGGACGTGGATTGCTGCCTGACATCCAGTTACAGATTATGTCTCAGTACTATGAAAATCGTGTAAATACTGAAAAGGAAAAACTTGAGAAAAAAAAGGGTGACCTGAAAACAAAAGTTTTATTACAACAGATTGTTAGAAACCCTAGAGGGGGTAATCAATTTAGAGTTCAATACATTCCACAGGGAAGTGCGCCCTTGGCTCCGGTAACCATTAACCAGTGTGCCTATTGTCGGCAGGAAGGCCACTGGCGCGCACAATGTCCGACCTTGCAGCAAAGGTCATTTGGGAACATGGGTAGACGATCCAGAGGTCGCCCAGGTGCAGGGGGCCCTGGCAGAGGTCAGTTTGCACCAGAATCACAGCAACCTCCTTCACAAGATAAGCAAGTTTCGAATGTGGATAATAGAAACATTTTTGATCACCCTTCTACCGCGTACTTCTCTGAAGAGCTTCCTTTTGATAACATTCTGTTTCGCTAGGATTGCCCAAAGCAGGATTTGGAACCTACGCTTATTCCCGTTCATCAGAAAGGCCCCTACGTTGAGATGGTGGTGGGAAATAGGAAGCATCTATTTTTAGTACATACGGGAGCACAGAAATGTTCCATTGATCATTCACGGGTTCCAAATATTTCCTGTCAGGGCAGTCCAACGTTTCCGTAGGGTTTTCAGGCACACCTGTAGTTTGTCGGGTCTATTTGCCGGTACCGATAACACTGGGTCCCTTCACGGAGCAGTGTCCATTTCTACTTACCACAAACTGTGGGGAGAACTTGCTGGGGCTAAATTTGTTGAAGGCATTGCATGCAGTAATATATTGTTCTCCGGACGGAGTCGGTTAACAATTTCTCCTCAGCAACTACTCGCCTCTCAGTTTTTGACTCGACCTTTACCGCCAGAATTCAGTAATGTTCCAGAATGCTTATGGGCAATTGATGATAATGATGTGGTCATTCTTCAAATTGAACCTGTTAAAATTATTTTGAAACATTGAGTAAAATTGCCTCGCATCCCGCAGTATAAGATCTCAGTTGAAGGCGAGCAGGCTTTGAAATGTATAGTTTCTGATTTTGTACATCGTGGAGTAATTGAGGAAATTACGGGTAGCCTATGCAACAGCCCTATTTTGCCAGTATACAAATAAGGTGATAATGCGATTCCCTTTCGGTTTATAATTGATTTACGTGCTATTAACAAAACTGTGGCTCCTCAATTTCCTATTGTACCTGATGTTACAACGATACTAACCATGATTCCGGCTTCTGCCACTCATTTTAGCGTTGTTGATCTTAAAAACACGTTTTTCAGTATTCCCATACACAAGGATAGCAGGTATTTGTTCACGTTTACCCTAGGTGGACGCTCGTTTACATTCACTCGTGCACCACAAGGGTACACTTAGAGTCCAAGTATTTATAGTAGGGCATTGAAAGAGCCGCTCGATATACTCGAGTTGCCTACTACTTGCACATTACTACAGTATGTAGACGATCTCCTCTTGGCTTCTGATTCTGAGAGCGCCTGTAAAGAAGGCACCGTGTTATTGCTTTGTCATCTAGCGAGACATGGCCACAAAGCTTCACTTAAAAAATTCCAATATTGTTGTCAGGAGGTCGTCTATTTAGGCTACCTCCTGTCAAAGGAGGGAAGACGGTTGACACCTGAACGAATAAAGACGATTTCTGGCATGTCTGTCCCAAATACGCAGAAGGAAGTTAGAGCCTTGATAGGTATGGCTTCTTATTGTAGATTGTGGATCCCTAACTTTTCGTTAACGATTAAACCAATGCTGGCTTTGACAAAGAAGGGCATTTCTTTGCCATTGCCATGGACTTTGGAACATCAGACAGCATTTGATTTGCTCAAATCCGCGCTGTGTTCAGCGCCGGTTTTAGGAACTCCGAATTATGACAAGGCCTTTGTATTGTTTGTGCAGGAACGTGATGGATGTGCTTTGGCTGTATTAACGCAGGAGCATGGAGGGAAGAATAGGCCGTGCGGTTACTATTCCTCCGCCCTTGATCCTGTAGAATGCACTTTGCCAAGATGTTTGCACGTTCTCGCTGCTGCTGCTGCGTCTGTAAAACAGAGTGAGGGTATGGTCCTGGGACATGGGTTGACCCTAATGGTACCTCACTCTGTGGATATTTTATTGAATAGAACTCAAACGCAACACCTCACTTCCGCACGATTGACAAGATATAAACTAATCTTGTTTGCCCCCCACATTCAAATTCAGAGGTGTTGTGTATTAAATCCGGCTGAACTTCTATCTGTCCCGCAAGATACTGTTGATGGTGACGAAACATCACACGATTGCCTTTATGTGACAGAACAAGAGACTAAAGGCAGAATCGATCTGGGAGACACGCCTTTGAATAGCCCATAAGGAGAGCTATTTTGTGATGGCTCTTGTTTTAAACTTCTGAATGGTACATCCACGGCTGCTTATGCCGTTACTACTTTAAGTACGATTGTGGAAACCAAAAGAATTATGCATAATTCCGCGCAGGCCGCAGAAATTATAGCGTTAACTCGAGCTTGTGAACTCTCTGAAGGGCTTACAGTAAATATATATACCGATAGTCAGTATGCCTTTGGGGTGGTCCACAACTTCGGTAGACTTTGGAAAGAACGAGGTTTCTTGACCTCGCATGGAACAAAAATTCAGCATGGCACTTTAATAGTGCGATTACTTTTAGCACTCGCACTCCCTGTTCAGTTAGCTATTATAAAATGTTCAGCGCATCAAAAGGTTACAGATGATGTAGGAAAAGGGAATGCTTTCGCTGATCAGATAGCTAAACAAACTGCCACTGATTTCAGTTCAGAAATGTATGCTGTAAGAGAAACTGTAAATATTTGCACTTTGGGTGAAAGTATCGATTCTGTAAAAGACATTCAAGCAGATGCTACCATAGAGGAAACTAAGAGATGGATCGAGGGTGCAGGGAGACTGGATGATGATGGGTGTTGGGTGGACAATATTGAAGGAAAATGGTTACTCCCTGACGCCTACATTACAATGATGGTTATTATGGCTCACGGTCCGACACATGTTTGTGCGCATAATTTGACTAAAATGCTACACAGTGTATGGGCCAATGATAAGATTTTCAAAACTGCGGAGCGTTTTGTCCAAGCGTGCATGGTCTGCTTGCAGCATAATGTAGGAAAAGGTACCTCGACTCCTAGAGGAAGTTTCGCTCCACCTTCTGTCCGTTTGAGGTTATTCACTTTGATTTTATTGAAATGGAACGTTGTAACAATCTTAAATATGTGTTGGTTGTCATTTGTGCCTTTACTAAGTGGGTTGAGGCCTTCCCGGTTAGAGATGCAATGGCCAACCACGGCAAAAACTCTGTTGAAAGAGTTTTTTCCTAGGTTCGGGCTGCCGAGAGTCATCTGGTCGGATAATGGGCCACACTTTATCGCTACTGTAATCCTACACATTTGTAAAGGATTACAGATTGATAAACGGTTCCATTCGGCCAGGCATGCCCAAAGTGCCGGATTAGTGGAAAGGCATAACGGCATTATAAAGAACAAGCTCGCTAAGACGTGTGCTGGCACCAAGCTAAAATGGCCGGACGCCTTACCGATCGTGTTACTGTTGATGAGAACAACCCCTCAAACTAAGACTGGCCTCTGTCCCTTTGAGGTGGTAGTGGGGAGACCTGCTAATATTTGGGGTTTGCCAAAAAGCAGTTCTTTACGGGATATAGAAAATGTGCTTCTTTCAGAATACTGTAACCAGTTGACTAAAAATCTGTTTTCAATTTATCACCAGGTGCGAGAGGCATTACCTGTACGTTACGAGGGTCCCAGTCACAGTCTACGACCGGGGGACTGGATCCTCACAAAGGTTTTTGAGAGGTCATCTTGCCTTGCACCTCGGTGGAGGGGTCCCTACGAAGTCCTGCTAGTCACTCAGACTGCTGTGCGGGTAGCGGGCTGTAAGAACTGGATCCATGCGACGCACACCAAACGGATCCCGCAGCCCGTGCCATACGATACAGAAGACACTGAATCCCTTCCCACTGCTGTAACGAACGTGCCTGAAACAGTAACAACCGACAAGGGAGTATCGGAGACCGTTCCAGAATTTGCAAGGCCAGACAAAATGGCCATCTTGTCTCCGCACTCTCCAAAAGTGGAACTTCCTGATCAATCCTTTTCTGATCCCATTTCCGTTCACTCGCCACCTCCAGGAGGAAGTAACGACACTTTGTTCTCACCAGAAACTGTGAAATATAATTTGCGTCCAAGGAAATAGACGTACAGCACGGTCTGACTGTGCAATTGAGAAAATAATTTGAGGGCTTGTCTTTTGGCCTGACTGTACGGAAGGATTCTGTTGGCTAAGGGTTGTGGGAAAGACATTAAGAAGACGCGCGACTGGAGTCGCCAGCAAACAAACAATTGGTGTGTTTCGATTGAAGACTACAATGCCTGCACCCGATACCGCTCGTACCGGACTTTTAGATAAAAATAAGACTAGCAGAGACAATGATCAAGCATGTAAGGGGACCCCCAAAGTGTATTGTTGCATTTTTGTAATAATAACTGGATTTTTAGTAACTGTTGGTTTTGGGTTATGGTATCTGGAGGAAGCATATCCGCTAGAGGACTTTTTACCTATTGAAAATGTATCTGTTATCCCCACTCCTTCCGTGCAATTGCATACTTTATCGCCTAGAGATTCTTCGCATAGACGGAACTATCAGAATAATACCCTTTTGTTAATTATGAATGCCACTCATGCAATTTTAAATAGAACCAATTGTTGAATCTGTTCACATCTACCGCAACATGGGGATAAGGGGCTAGGTTGGTATATTCATCCTTTACCTTTGACAACTGCCTGTTACGCTTCTCTTAGAGCACTATTCTTTTGCCGATGGAATGACAGAATCTCAGGGATGGTACAAATTTAAATAGTTTTGAAAAACATGTTTTGATGCCCCTGGGATGCTCGCTTTTTGCAAATAAAAGTAAGCCAAACGTTGCTTCTGTTAGGCCCTCTGATAGATTGTCTCGTCCTTTTCAGTCTTTAATCTCTTTCAAAATGGCTCCTATAGGCAATAAGGATGCCACGTCTCTATCTTATTCTGTTAACCATAGCCCCGATTCAGTATCCTTCTGCATACAGAGGAATGGAACACGGTCAATGGGTAATTTTAGAAAGTGCGCCAATGTTGCGAATTTGACTAGTGAGAACAGACCTCTGTACGTAGGGGAACCTGTCTATTTTGTTTGCGGTGATGTAGCATTTCCATGGTTGCCCAGGGATTGGCAAGGAACCTGTTATTTAGGGATTCTACTACCTGGGGTATTTATTGCCAGTACTGCAGATATTTCAAAAACTCGTCCACAACGAGGTGTGAACGGGGATACTCCAGCACAAACTCTAGGAGATATCATGAAATCCTTTGTGCCATTTTTTGGGCAAATTACGAATTTAGAAGATATCAGGGGACTAGCGAGAGTATTGGAGAGAACCATCAATCGGACCACTGACATACTCTATAATATGATGTTAGAACAGAAAGCGATAAGATTAGTGGCTCTTCAGAACCGGATGGCATTAGATGTCATTCTGGCCGAGCGTGGAGGAGTATGTAAATTAGTGGGGTCCGCTTGATGCGTTTACGTACCAGACTCCTCTCCGAAGATCTTTAGGGCTATCCAAAATCTACATGTTCTTACTTCAGAAGTACATGTTCCTGAGGGAAACTGGTAACTTAGTGCATGGTTTTGGGACCTCCTACGGTCATGGGGATGGAAGTTGTTTTCAGCCCTGCTGATTATCTTGGGGAGTTTTCTGTTTCTTTGTTGTTGTATACAGTGTCTCCCTGGTATATGCTCAGTAATAGGGGGGTGTTGCACGCAAGCAACAAGTGTATTAGGGCATAAAATATACGCCCCAGAGAAGGTTTCCAAAGAGTATGTGTTAAAAGAAACTCTGGTGTCTGATCTAATGGCAATAGATATGTCAGACAATGGTTCGGGATGTATAGATGTTGAAATGTGGAGTTAGTCGCAAAGTGATTGAAGGTAGTTTAGCGCTTGGCATAGGCCAAAAGGAGGGTTTGTTAGAACTGATATAATATTGTTTCGTCCTCATTGTATATGTTGGCCTATGCCCAGTCGCTTTGCGAGGAAATCCGTATTTTAAGGTCGTGACCTCAAGTGAATCAAGCCTCCATTTTAGGTTAGAGCCGCCATTTTAGCTTATTGTACAAAGTCACCCTGTAGTCTAAAATGGCCGTCTCGTGTGTTCTTGTTCTTGCCTTAACCTCTTCAACCTCTGTAGGAGGGTTAATGTCCAACCTGCCTTCAGGCTACATGTTAGGGTCATGTAGACCTTGTCCTTCGTTGACCTCGGGATCAGAGGATTACTTGAATCAGCAATGTTAACCTACAAGTATACAAGAACAATAATGCTATCCAAATACGACATGCGAAACATTTGTCTGATCTGTATTAAAGCAATGTGTAAAGAGTGTAACGTTAAATTAGAGAATAATAATGTTTGTTGGTAAATGTATTTAAAAGTAAACCGCATGCACGAGATATGTAAATTAGGAAACTAACCTGGCGCGACCCTAGCCCAGTGTATAATTAACTAGTAAGAGGCTGGACATCATTATAACAAACTGTATAAATACGCTGATGTCCAGCTAGCAAATTCTGCTCACTGCTCACATTGAACCCTGCTGGTAGTCTCTGTGATGTATTGACAGCCAAATAGCTATTTGTGCACTTTGTTCGATACTGTTCAGTTTTGTAATAAAGATTCTGGGAATCTTTACAAGCCCGCGTCGGTGTATTTTCCTTTGCATGGTGTAAAAGCCTTAATATTGTGTTTTATGATTCCACAGACCAACCTGTTTTCCCTCACAGCAGGGGGCCCCCAACACTCATGTTGAAATGGGACCCCACACATCTTCAGCCATACCTGGGTGGTGGTGAGAGTGCACAGCAGTTAAACCGAAGCAAAAGGGACTGCTGCCACAAGTTGATATCAGTGTGGGCAATAAATCAAAACCTTTTCCTATCAACTGATGATTTGAGCCATCATTAAATCAGAACAAAGTAGTTATATGCCAAAGCACACACAAACAGAGACCACTCTAGTGTATTCATAAAAACAGCTGTTTTACTAATATGTGTATTAACCAAAATGAGAACTCCAATGCAGTAAGTATACCTTGCATGATAGGTACACGTCTATAGTGGAAAAATACACTATTGTCATCACCAAAGTGGAGTAAAATAGTGGTTAGTGAAAGAGACCCAGTGCTAAGAAGGTGTGCCAGACCACAGTTGGTCAGCAGGAGTGCAAAGGGTGACAGAGACACATAAGAATATTTACAAGGAAGTCCAATTGTTACTAAAAACTTTGAACTTAATTGCACAGCAAAATGTTGAAATTTGTGTTGTCATCCTCAGACAGTACCACAATTTAAAGGGACAGTATCCTAAATCCTGCCGTTACAAGACATGGTTGTATCTAAATTTGCGAAATAAGTCAATGGGTACTGTCTGTTGAGGCCACAAAGATAATGATTTATCATAACTTTACAAAATCAGTAGTCAAACACATTGATACGTTTAAAAGTCTAAAGAGCCGCTGTTAAGTGTAAGCAGTACACTTCCTTGTTCTGCTGTGGTTCAGTGTTGTTTCATCGGCCTTGGAAGTGTACACCAATAGGGTCTGCCACAGCAGACCGTGCCAGATAGGAGAGAACAGTTACGCTTTCCTGATGGAAGGCTCAGGGCTGAGAGTGAGACAATAAGGGACTGCATCGAGTGAGTTGAGGCAAGTGAGGCTGTGGAGGAAATTAGTGGAGATTTTGAGCAGGGACGAGTGGAGGCGTGTCAGGGCTCTTGGGGCCCATTTCAACATGATGTTAAGGGGCATCATGGTCTACAACTGGGGAAAACACTCGGAGCCACTGCAGAGGTGCTTTGGTAACAATGGACATATAAAGGAATGTAGTGAGGGGGTTAAAAGCTGCAGATTATCACAGGCCAGGAAGCCAGCGAGGAGCTGAAAGACTAAATGACCTCTGACAAGTTATGAATTGCTCTTTCTCTGCAATGTGCTAATGTAGTTGAAACTAGAGTAACAAGCCACCGTTTGTTCTTTTGTGCAGGCATTGAAAAGGCACTTGCCAGGCACAGCCATAGTGCTATTAACTGCCCATTGTTGGTAGCGGGTGCAAAATGGTGGAGTACCGGGTCATCTAATAGCAGTGCCTGGCAGAAGCTTAAAACGTATGTGCAAGCCAAAAATGTTGGTTTTGCTAATGTTCCTTTGAAACAGGACTTAAAGGCATAGTCTAGTAAAAAATTTTATTTAAAAAATAGATAGGCAACATAAAAAAAAAAATACTAGCATTCTCTGTTTTAAAACTTCCTATGTAAAATTTTGAGCTATTCAAGCTCAAAATTCGCAAAAGCAAGCACAGGGGGGCATCCATTTTGTGAAATGGATGCCCTCCTGTGCTGGCTTTTGCTTTTGCGGCACTAATGAAGGAAAAGCCAGCCAGCTGTAGTAAACAAAAGCTACCGCTGGGTGGCTTTCCCTCCATTAGTGCCGTACGCGGAGGACGGGGACCGGAGACCAGAGCAGGAAAGCTGCAGCTGAATCTCGGGAGCCCGAGAGCCCCAAATGGGAAAGCAGATTCAGGCAGAAACAACGTGGTTGTGTTGGAAAACGCTGCGGTTTTTCTTTCCGAGTTTCTCAGGCTCCTCCGAGCCGGAGGAGCCTGAGAAACTTGGAAAGAAAAACCGCAGCGTTTTCCAACACAATAACTTTGTATTTATGTTTGCGGTCGCTTCAAAAGCGACCGCGAACATAAATAACGACGTTTTTAAATCTGCGGTTTTATTTCTCCTCCAGCCCGGAAAACGTAGAAAAAAAACCCCAGCTAGTGCTTATTTTTTTTTTTTAAATAAATAGCACTTACCGAGATTCAGCTGCAGCTTTCCTGCTCTGGTCTCCGGTCCGCGTCCTCCGAGTCCCGGCACTAATGAAGGGAAAGCCACCCAGCGGTAGCCTTTGTTTACTACAGCTGGCTGGCCTTTCCTTCATTAGTGCCGCAAAAGCCAGCACAGGGGGGCCTCCATTTCACAAAATGGCGGCACCCCTGTGCTTGATTTTTCGAATTTTGAGCTTGAATAGCTCAAAATTTTACATAGGAAGTTTTAAAACAGAGAATGCTAGTATTTTTTTTTTTATGTTGCCTATCTATTTTTTAAATAAAATTTTTTACTAGACCATGCCTTTAAGTGGGTTTGCCAGTACTTGTTTTTAAAAGGACTTCAGTGAAGGGCGCAGAGTGCTTATAAATCAAATGGAAGGCAGCCCTGATAAGACATTTTTATTACACTAATAAAGTGTTGAAGTCATTGACCCTCAGAAGACAAACACTGGCCAGCACTTTGAACGCAAAGCTGCAAAGCTGGTCGTAAAGCTTCATCCTGGGCCTATTTGTGTGGTGACCCAAAGGGAAAGGTTGGGTTTGCGGAAACGGTGTAATATGGGGCGCTTTGAACATTATTTCCAGGGCCTCTTTTGGTTCCCAGTCCAGTGGATCTGGGTGCATCGTGCAGTTGGCTGGTGTGGAGGGAGGTCTTTCACTGGTGCATCTGTGCAGTCTTCTCCTGAGTGCTGTGTGTGGGGGTGTAAGGAGTTAGTGCTTGCTGGCAGACTGTCTCCATCTTGGATAAAGGCGCTATGATAAAGGTACGCGGTGTCCTGCGGGTCACGGTACACCACCTTTCGGCGCGGCCAGATCGCCGCGCCCGTTTCGGCGCGGGAGCCTTTCTGGTGCCGCCGATTTGGCGCGAGGGACGTTTGGCGCAGCTGACATTGCAGCCACGTCTAAACTCCCTCACGCCAAATTTAAAAGCATAATTATTTTCAAATGCATCACGTTGACAGGAACTGTGCTTGACAACCTGTTGCATTTGAAAATAATTTGGGCTCAAGTGACTGGCGTGAAGTGTAGTATTTTTTATTGTGAATTGCCCAAATGCTTTATAATGTTTTAATTTTTTAATAGACTGTTCAATCATGTGAGTTAAATATGTAACTTTGCTGCCCAGGCACAAGGCCAGTTTGGTTTTGTGGTTAAGTTCCAAGCCTCACTATATTGCAGGCCATGGTTCGAGGCTGAGCTAAAGCTTTTAATTTTATTCTATTTGAAAAAAAAATGTGATATTTTGCAAATAGAATAAAATTAAAAGCTTTAGTCCAGCCACGAACCATGGCCAGCAAGATTGTGAGGCTTGGAACTTAACAAGACCAAACTGGCCTTGTGCCTGGGGCAGCAAAAGTTTTATATTTAACTCCCATGATTGAACAATTGATAAAAGACAAAAAAATAACAAAGCATTCGGGCAATTCACATTAAAAAATACTGTAACCCCCACCCCGCGCCAAAACATCCCCGCGCCGAACTGGCCGCGCCTAATCGTCCTGCTGCGTGCGGGTCACGCAAAGCTGAGGGCTTCTGGCGCTCATGATAGTAGCGCCACGAGGAGAGGCAGCACTTACACGCGGCAACGTACAATCGCGCTGGCATAGCCGGCCAAAGTCACAAGAAATTAATAAATAGTCCCACGTAGTAACACGTCTTGCAGTGCAAAAGGATTTGGGAAACTAAAATGCACTGTTTTCAACTATTTCCTTGCGTTTTAATCGGAACATCATTGGCTGTGACTTGACTTGTTCAGAAGCCCCACGGCAGCGATTTCCCGGACTCTGTGAAGCGCCAAGAAGCTACTGAGGACTTTCTTCGCCGCAAACATTTCGAAAGGTTTTCACTGTCGTGGGATTGTCGATATTGCGCAGGAGGAGTAAGCCGTCATAGCAGGTGAGATCCGATGTGTGTGGAACGACGAGCCTTGAGGGTGGGGGGGGGGGGGGGGGTAGGCTGGAGAGATCCGCCCCCCGTGCCACCGTGACCGACGTCTCACCGATGTCCCACTCTGGCAAATACATTGGTCCCAACTCTGGGGGGGAGAGAAACACATGATCAGAAGAGTGGCCTCGCAGCAAGAGAAGCCCCTCCCCCACCTCCCCAATTATCATGCATACCCCGGGACATGCATAAAAGCCCAGAGACTTGTGGGTAATGTGGCCAGCCATGTCCTGTTTCTCTACAGGCCTCAGTCAGCGCACCAGGCTGGGCTCAATAACCCCCCCCACCACACCCCCTAAGGTTCCAGCGAAATTTCACTGAAATTATTACATTGAAGTTCATATGTGTGCTCACAATC
Organism: Ambystoma mexicanum; assembly: GCA_002915635.3. Taxonomy (NCBI): domain Eukaryota; kingdom Metazoa; phylum Chordata; class Amphibia; order Caudata; family Ambystomatidae; genus Ambystoma; species Ambystoma mexicanum. The sequence goes on from CM010937.2 coordinate 16,553,769, forward strand.
AAAGTAAAGCGAGTGCTTCTGCAGCCAAACAACTCAAAGAGGCTTTCAGGTGGTCTATGTAAGCTTTGCAAACATTAACAGAAGAGGAGCACACGAGCAATCACACCCAGTGTGCCCGTGCAGGGCCCCGGAGTGCATGCAGCCTGGGCCCTGACCCTTCCGGGCCCCGGAGTCCATGCAGCCTGGGCCCTCTCCCTTCCGGGCTCTGTGCATGCAGCCTGGGCCCTGTCCCTTCCGGGCCCCGGAGTGAATGCATCCTGGGCCCTGTCCCTCTGCCCCCAGAGTGCATGCAGCCTGGGCCCTGTCCCTTCCGGGCCCCAGAGTGAATGCAGGCTGGGCCCTGTCCCTCCGGCCCCAGAGTGTATGCAGTCTGGGCCCTGTCCCTTCTGGGCCCCGGAGTGCATGCAGTCTGGGCCCTGTCCCTTCCGGGCCCCGGAGTCCATGCAGCCTGGGCCCTGTCCCTCCGGCCCCAGAGTGCATGCAGTCTGGGCCCTGTCCCTTCTGGGCCCCGGAGTGCATGCAGTCTGGGCCCTGTCCCTTCCGGGCCCCGGGGTCCATGCAGCCTGGGCCCTGTCCCTTCCGGGCCCCGGAGTGAATGCAGCCCGGGCCCTGTCCCTCCGGCCCCAGAGTGCATGCAGTCTGGGCCCTGTCCCTTCTGGTCCCCGGAGTGCATGCAGCCTGGGCCCTGTCCCTTCCGGGCCCCGGAGTGCATGCAGCCTGGGCCCTGTCCCTCCGGCCCCAGAGTGCATGCAGCCTGGACCCTGTCCCTTCTGGGCCCCAGAGTCCATGCAGCCTGGGCCCTGTCCCTTCCGGGCACTGTGCATGCAGCCTGGGCCCTGTCCCTTCCGGGCCTCGGAGTGAATGCAGCCTGGGCCCTGTCCCTTCCGGGCCCCGGAGTGCATGCAGCCTGGGCCCTGTCCCTCCGGCCCCAGAGTGCATGCAGCCTGGACCCTGTCCCTTCTGGGCCCCAGAGTCCATGCAGCCTGGGCCCTGACCCTTCCGGGCACTGTGCATGCAGCCTGGGCCCTGTCCCTTCCGGGCCTCGGAGTGAATGCAGACTGGGCCCTGTCCCTCCGGCCCCAGAGTGCACGCAGTCTGGGCCCTGTCCCTTCTGGGCCCCGGAGTGCATGCAGCCTGGGCCCTGTCCCTTCCGGGCACTGTGCATGCAGCCTGGGCCCTGTCCTTTCCGGGCCCCGGAGTGAATGCAGCCTGGGCCCTGTCCCTCCGGCCCCAGAGTGCATGCAGTCTGGGCCCTGTCCCTTCCGGTCCCCGGAGTGCATGCAGCCTGGGCCCTGTCCCTTCCGGGCACTGTGCATGCAGCCTGGGCCCTGTCCCTTCCGGGCCTCGGAGTGAATGCAGACTGGGCCCTGTCCCTCCGGCCCCAGAGTGCATGCAGTCTGGGCCCTGTCCCTTCTGGGCCCCGGAGTGCATGCAGTCTGGGCCCTGTCCCTTCCGGGCACTGTGCATGCAGCCTGGGCCCTGTCCCTCCGGCCCCAGAGTGCATGCAGTCTGGGCCCTGTCCCTTCCGGTCCCCGGAGTGCATGCAGCCTGGGCCCTGTCCCTTCCGGGCACTGTGCATGCAGCCTGGGCCCTGTCCCTTCTGGGCCCCGGAGTGCATGCAGTCTGGGCCCTGCCCCTTCTGGGCCTTCCACAGAGTGAGGAACGCCCTGGTTGGACCGGTGTGTTTTCTTTTGGCTGCCTACGGGGTCGGGATATTCATTGAGTGGAGGGAGACCAGATTTAAAAAGTAAAAAACCCGGACAGGGCAACTAACATAAAAGTAGGACCAACTCTGGAAAGTAGCTGGTGGAAGAGGAGGAGGTTTAAGTGTTACTGGTGGAATAAACACATATTAGGATGAATTTATCAGAAAGTAGCACTGTCTTCATTCGTAAAACTCAGCAATTCCTCTGTGTGCGATTGTGCATGCCTGCCTGCCAGCTCTGAAGACCTACTACCAACCGTGACCACTGCATTTACCAATGGAAAAATAACCACGAGAAAGGGGGACAGCACCCAGTTCTGGGACAGTCCTGGCAAAACCGGGATCTCTGGTTACCCTAACTGTGTGGATTCTAAATCCTGCCACACATTGGCCCACCACCATAGTATGGGTCCAATGGGGGCTCCCCCAGCACCCCACGGCACCCCCTTCACACATAAGCTCCATTTTTCACCTCCCATTCATAGAGTCTCTCGGTTATTCTGTTAAGCTGCCTGGAATGCCCTCCTCCTAGCTCGATGCTCAGAACCCCCCTTCCCTCTCTATCTCTCCTCACTGTGTGCTATCCCCCCCACCCTCTCTATCCCCCCTCACTGTGTGCTCTCTCTCCCCACCTCTCTACCTCTCCTCACTGTTGTGCTCTCTCCCCCACCCTCTCTATCCCCCCTCACTGTGTGTTCTCTCTCCCCACTCTCCCTATCCCCCTCACTGTGTGCTCTCTCCCCTACCCTCTCTATCCCCCTCACTGTGTGCTCTCTCTCCCCAACCCTCTTCTCCTCACTGTGTGCTCTCTCCCCCACCCTCTCTATCCCCCTCACTGTGTGCTCTCTCCCCCACCCTCTCTATCCCCCCTCACTGTGTGCTCTCTCCCCCACCCTCTCTCCCCACTTTGTGCTCTCTCCCCACCCTCTCTATCGCCCTCACTGTGTGTTCTCTCCCCCACCCTCTCTATCCCCCTCACTGTGTGCTCTCTCTCCCCCACTCTCTCTAGCCCCCTCACTGTGTGCTCTCTCTCCCCCACCCTCTCTACCTCTCCTCACTGTGTGCTCTCTCCCGCACCCTCTCTATCCCCCCTCACTGTGGTTCTCTCTCCCCACCCTCTCTATCCCCCTCACTGTGTGCTCTCTCTCCCACCCTCTCTATCTCCCTCACTGTGTGCTCTCTCTCCCACACCCTCTCTATCCCCCTCACTGTGTGCTCTCTCTCCCCCACCCTCTCTACCTCTCCTCACTGTGTGCTCTCTCCCCCCGCCCTCTCCCCTCACTGTGGGCTCTCTCCCCCACCCTCTCTATCCCACCTCACGGTGTGCTCTCTCCCCCACCCTCTCTATCCCCCTCACTGTGTGCTCTCTCTCCCCCACCCTCTCTATCTCCCCTCACTGTGTGCTCTCTCCCCCACCCTCTCTACCTCTCCTCACTGTGTGCTCTCTCCCCCCACCCTCTCTCCTCACTGTGTGCTCTCTCCCCCACCCTCTCTATCCACCCTCACTGTGTGCTCTCTCCCCCACCCTCTCTATCCCCCCTCACTGTGTGCTCTCTCTCCCCCACACTCTCTATCTCTCCTCACTTTGTGCTTTCTATCCCCCCTCACTGTGTGCTCTCTCTGCCCCACCCTCTCTATCCCCCCTCACTGTGTGATCTCTCCCCCACCCTCTCTATCCCCCCTCACTGTGTGCTCTCTCCCGCACCCTCTCTATCCCCCTCACTGTGCTCTCTCTCCCCCATTCTCTCTATCCCCCCTCACTGTGTGCTCTCTCCGCCACCCTCTCTATCCCCCCTCACTGTGCGCTCTCTCTCCCCCATCCTTTCTATCCCCCCTCACTGTGTGCTCTCTCCCCTCACCCTCTCTATCCCCCCTCACTGTGTGCTCCCTCCCCCTCCCTCTCTATCCCCCTCACTGTGTGCTCTCTCCCCCACCCTCTCTATCCCCCCTCACTGTGTTCTCTCTCCCCCACCCTCTCTATCCCCCCTCACTGTGTGCTCTCTCTCCCCCATCCTCTCTATCCCCCCTCACTGTGTGTTCTCTCCCCCACCCTCTCTATCCCCCATCACCGTGTGCTCTCTCTCACCCACTCTATCCCCCTCACTGTGTGCTCTCTCCCCCACCCTCTCTATCCCCTCACTGTGTGCTCTCTCTCCCACCCTCTCTATCTCTCCTCACTGTGTGCTCTCTCCCCCACCCTCTCTATCCCCCCACACTGTGTGCTTCTCCCCCACCCGCTCTACCCCCTCACTGTGTGCTCTCTCTCCCACTCTCTCTATCTCCCTCACTGTGTGCTCTCTCTCCCCCACCCTCTCTTTCCTCCCTCACTGTGTGTTCTCTCTCCCACCCTCTCTATCTCTCCTCACTGTGTGCTCTCTCCCCCACCCTCTCTATCTCTCCTTACTGTGTGCTCTCTCTCCCACCTTCTCTATCCCCCCTCACTGTGTGCTCTCTCCCCCACCCTCTCTATCCCTCCTCACTGTGTGCTCTCTCCCCCACCCTATCTCCCTCACTGTGTGCTCTCTCTCCCTCACCCTCTCTATCCTCCCTCACTGTGCGCTCTCTCTCCCCACACTCTCTATCTCTCCTCACTGTGTGCTCTCTCCCCCACCCTCTCTATCCCCCCTCATTGTGTGCTCTCTCCCCCACCCTCTCTATCCCCCTCACCGTGTGCTCTCTCCCCCACCCTCTCTATCTCCCTCACTGTGTGATCTCTCTCCCCCACCCTCTCTATCCCTCCTCACTGTGTGCTCTCTCCCCAACACTCTCTATCCCCCTTCACTGTGTGCTCTCTCCCCCACCCTCTCTATCCCCCCCCCTCTATCCCCCTCACTGTGTGCTCTCTCTCCCCACCCTCTCTATCCCCCTCACTGTGTGCTCTCTCTCCCCCACCCTCTCTATCCTCCCTCACTGTGTGCTCTCTCCCCCACCCTCTCTATCCCCCTCACTGTGTGCTCTCTCCCCACCCTCTCTATCCCCCTCACTGTGTGCTCTCTCCCCCACCCTCTCTATCCCCCTCACTGTGTGCTCTCTCCCCCACCCTCTCTATCCCCCTCACTGTGTGCTCTCTCCCCCACCCTCTCTATCCCCCTCACTGTGTGCTCTCTCCCCACCCTCTCTATCCCCCCTCACTGTGTGCTCTCTCTCCCCACCCTCTCTATCCCCTCACTGTGTGCTCTCTCTCCCCACCCTCTCTATCCCCTCACTGTGTGCTCTCTCCCCCACCCTCTCTATCCCCCCTCACTGTGTGCTCTCTCTCCCCACCCTCTCTATCCCCCTCACTGTGTGCTCTCTCCCCCACCCTCTCTATCCCCCTCACTGTGTGCTCTCTCCCCCACCCTCTCTATCTCCCCTCACTGTGTGCTCTCTCTCCCCCACCCTCTCTATCCCCCTCACTGTGTGCTCTCTCTCCCACACCTCTCTATCCCCCCTCACTGTGTGCTCTCTCCCCCACCTCTCTATCCCCCCTCACTGTGTGCTCTCTCTCCCCACCCTCTCTATCCCCCTCACTGTGTGCTCTCTCCCCCACCCTCTCTATCCCCCCTCACTGTGTGCTCTCTCTCCCCACCCTCTCTATCCCCCCTCACTGTGTGCTCTCTCCCCACCCTCTCTATCCCCCCTCACTGTGTGCTCTCTCCCCCACCCTCTCTATCCCCCCTCACTGTGTGCTCTCTCTCCCCACCCTCTCTATCCCCCCTCACTGTGTCTCTCTCCCCCACCCTCTCTATCCCCCTCACTGTGTGCTCTCTCCCCCACCCTCTCTATCCCCCCTCACTGTGTGCTCTCTCTCCCCCACCCTCTCTATCCCCCTCACTGTGTGCTCCTCTCCCCCACCCTCTCTATCCCCCTCACTGTGTGCTCTCTCCCCCACCCTCTCTATCCCCCCTCACTGTGTGCTTCTCTCCCCCACCCTCTCTATCCCCCTCACTGTGTGCTCTCTCCCCCACCCTCTCTATCCCCCTCACTGTGTGCTCTCTCTCCCCCACCCTCTCTATCCCCCTCACTGTGTGCTCTCTCTCCCCACCCTCTATCCCCCTCACTGTGTGCTCTCTCTCCCCCACCCTCTCTATCCCCCCTCACTGTGTGCTCTCTCTCCCACCCTCTCTATCCCCCTCACTGTGTGCTCTCTCCCCCACCCTCTCTATCCCCCTCACTGTGTGCTCTCTCTCCCCCACCCTCTCTATCCCCCCTCACTGTGTGCTCTCTCCCCACCCTCTCTATCCCCCCTCACTGTGTGCTCTCTCCCCCACCCTCTCTATCCCCCTCACGGTGTGCTCTCTCTCCCCCACCCTCTCTATCCCCCTCACTGTGTGCTCTCTCCCCCACCCTCTCTATCCCCCTCACTGTGTGCTCTCTCCCCACCCTCTCTATCCCCCTCACTGTGTGCTCTCTCCCCCACCCTCTCTATCCCCCTTCACTGTGTGCTCTCTCCCCACCCTCTCTATCCCCCTCACTGTGTGCTCTCTCCCCCACCCTCTCTATCTCCCCTCACTGTGTGCTCTCTCTCCCCCACCCTCTCTATCCCCCTCACTGTGTGCTCTCTCTCCCCACCCTCTCTATCCCCCTCACTGTGTGCTCTCTCTCCCCCACCCTCTCTATCTCCCCTCACTGTGTGCTCTCTCCCCCACCCTCTCTCCCCCTCACTGTGTGCTCTCTCCCCCACCCTCTCTATCCCCCTCACTGTGTGCTCTCTCCCCCACCCTCTCTATCCCCCCTCACTGTGTGCTCTCTCCCCCACCCTCTCTATCCCCCCTCACTGTGTGCTCTCTCCCCCACCCTCTCTATCCCCCTCACTGTGTGCTCTCTCCCCCACCCTCTCTATCCCCTCACTGTGTGCTCTCTCCCCCACCCTCTCTATCCCCCTCACTGTGTGCTCTCTCCCCCACCCTCTCTATCCCCCCTCACTGTGTGCTCTCTCCCCCACACTGTGTGCTCTCTCCCCACTGTCTCTATCCCCCTCACTGTGTGCTCTCTCTCCCACACCCTCTCTATCCCCCCTCACTGTGTGTCTCTCTCCCCACCCTCTCTATCCCCCTCACTGTGTGCTCTCTCCCCCACCCTCTCTATCCCCCTCACTGTGTGCTCTCTCCCCCACTCTCTCTATCCCCCCTCACTGTGTGCTCTCTCTCCCCACCCTCTCTATCTCCCCTCACTGTGTGCTCTCTCTCCCCCACCCTCTCTATCCCCCCTCACTGTGTGCTCTCTCTCCCCACCCTCTCTATCCCCCTCACTGTGTGCTCTCTCCCCCACCCTCTCTATCCCCCTCACTGTGTGCTCTCTCCCCCACCCTCTCTATCCCCCCTCACTGTGTGCTCTCTCTCCCCCACCCTCTCTATCCCCCCTCACTGTGTGCTCTCTCCCCACCCTCTCTATCCCCCTCACTGTGTGCTCTCTCTCCCCACCCTCTCTATCCCCCTCACTGTGTGCTCTCTCTCCCCACCCTCTCTATCCCCCTCACTGTGTGCTCTCTCCCCACCTCTCTATCCCCCTCACTGTGTGCTCTCTCTCCCCACCCTCTCTATCCCCCCTCACTGTGTGCTCTCTCTCCCCACCCTCTCTATCCCCCTCACTGTGTGCTCTCTCCCCCACCCTCTCTATCCCCTCACTGTGTGCTCTCTCCCCCACCCTCTCTATCCCCTCACTGTGTGCTCTCTCCCCCACCCTCTCTATCCCCCTCACTGTGTGTTCTCTCTCCCCACCCTCTCTATCTCCCCTCACTGTGTGCTCTCTCCCCCACCCTCTCTATCTCTCCTCACTGTGTGCTCTCTCTCCCCACCCTCTCTATCCCCCTCACTGTGTGCTCTCTCTCCCCACCCTCTCTATCCCCCTCACTGTGTGCTCTCTCCCCCACCCTCTCTATCCCCCTCACTGTGTGCTCTCTCTCCCCACCCTCTCTATCCCCCCTCACTGTGTGCTCTCTCTCCCACCCTCTCTATCTCTCCTCACTGTGTGCTCTCTCCCCCCACCCTCTCTATCCCTCCTCACTGTGTGCTCTCTCTCCCCACCCTCTCTATCCCCCTCACTGTGTGCTCTCTCCCCCACCCTCTCTATCCCCCTCACTGTGTGCTCTCTCCCCCACCCTCTCTATCTCCCCTCACTGTGTGCTCTCTCTCCCCACCCTCTCTATCCCCCTCACTGTGTGCTCTCTCCCCCACCCTCTCTATCCCCTCACTGTGTGCTCTCTCCCCACCCTTCTATCCCCCTCACTGTGTGCTCTCTCTCCCCCACCCTCTCTATCCCCCTCACTGTGTGCTCTCTCCCCCACCCTCTCTATCCCCTCACTGTGTGCTCTCTCTCCCCACCTCTCTATCCCCCTCCACTGTGTGCTCTCTCCCCCACCCTCTCTATCCCCCCTCACTGTGTGCTCTCTCCCCCACCCTCTCTATCCCCCCTCACTGTGTGCTCTCTCCCCCACCCTCTCTATCCCCCTCACTGTGTGCTCTCTCTCCCCACCTCTCTATCCCCCTCACTGTGTGCTCTCTCCCCACCCTCTCTATCCCCCCTCACTGTGTGCTCTCTCTCCCCACCCTCTCTATCCCCCCTCACTGTGTGCTCTCTCCCCTCACCCTCTCTATCTCTCTCCTCCCACCCTCTCTATCCCCCCTCACTGTGTGCTCTCTCCCCCACCCTCTCTATCCCCCTCACTGTGTGCTCTCTCCCCCACCCTCTCTATCCCCCCTCACTGTGTGCTCTCTCTCCCCACCCTCTCTATCCCCCTCACTGTGTGCTCTCTCTCCCACCCTCTCTATCCCCCTCACTGTGTGCTCTCTCCCCCACCCTGTGTCTCTCTCCCCCACCCTCTCTATTCCCCCTCACTGTGTGCTCTCTCCCCCCACCCTCTCTATCTCCCTCACTGTGTGCTCTCTCTCCCCACCCCTCTCTATCCCCCTCACTGTGTGCTCTCTCCCCCACCCTCTCTATCCCCCTCACTGTGTGCTCTCTCTCCCCACCCTCTCTATCTCCCTCACTGTGTGCTCTCTCTCCCACCCTCTCTATCCCCCTCACTGTGTGCTCTCTCTCCCCCACCCTCTCTATCCCCCTCACTGTGTGCTCTCTCTCCCACCCTCTCTATCCCCCTCACTGTGTGCTCTCTCTCCCCACCCTCTCTATCCCCCCTCACTGTGTGCTCTCTCCCCCACCCTCTCTATCCCCCTCACTGTGTGCTCTCTCTCCCACCCTCTCTATCCCCCTCACTGTGTGCTCTCTCTCCCCACCCTCTCTATCCCCCTCACTGTGTGCTCTCTCTCCCACCCTCTCTACCCCCTCACTGTGTGCTCTCTCCCCCACCCTCTCTATCTCCCTCACTGTGTGCTCTCTCTCCCCCACCCTCTCTATCCCCCCTCACTGTGTGCTCTCTCTCCCACCCTCTCTATCCCCCTCACTGTGTGCTCTCTCTCCCACCCTCTCTATCCCCCCTCACTGTGTGCTCTCTCCCCACCCTCTCTATCCCCTCACTGTGTGCTCTCTCCCCACCCTCTCTATCCCCCTCACTGTGTGCTCTCTCTCCCACCCTCTCTATCCCCCTCACTGTGTGCTCTCTCTCCCCCACCCTCTCTATCCCCCTCACTGTGTGCTCTCTCCCCCACCCTCTCTATCCCCCCTCACTGTGTGCTCTCTCTCCCCACCCTCTCTATCCCCCTCACTGTGTGCTCTCTCCCCCACCCTCTCTATCCCCCCTCACTGTGTGCTCTCTCCCTCACCCTCTCTATCCCCCTCACTGTGTGCTCTCTCCCCCACCCTCTCTATCCCCCTCACTGTGTGCTCTCTCTCCCCCACCCTCTCTATCCCCTCACTGTGTGCTCTCTCCCCCCACCCTCTCTATCCCCCTCACTGTGTGCTCTCTCTCCCCCACCCTCTCTATCCCCCTCACTGTGTGCTCTCTCTCCCCACCCTCTCTATCCCCCCTCACTGTGTGCTCTCTCCCCCACCCTCTCTATCCCCCCTCACTGTGTGCTCTCTCCCCCACCCTCTCTATCCCCCCTCACTGTGTGCTCTCTCCCCCACCCTCTCTATCCCCCTCACTGTGTGCTCTCTCCCCCACCCTCTCTATCCCCCTCACTGTGTGCTCTCTCTCCCCACCCTCTCTATCTCTCCTCACTGTGTGCTCCTCTCCCCACCCTCTCTATCCCTCCTCACTGTGTGCTCTCTCTCCCCACCCTCTCTATCCCCTCACTGTGTGCTCTCTCCCCCACCCTCTCTATCCCCCTCACTGTGTGCTCTCTCCCCCACCCTCTCTATCCCCCTCACTGTGTGCTCTCTCCCCACCCTCTCTATCCCCCTCACTGTGTGCTCTCTCTCCCCACCCTCTCTATCTCCCCTCACTGTGTGCTCTCTCCCCCACCCTCTCTATCCCCCTCACTGTGTGCTCTCTCCCCCACCCTCTCTATCCCCTCACTGTGTGCTCTCTCCCCCACCCTCTCTATCCCCCCTCACTGTGTGCTCTCTCTCCCCACCCTCTCTATCCCCCTCACTGTGTGCTCTCTCCCCCACCCTCTCTATCCCCCCTCACTGTGTGCTCTCTCCCCCACCCTCTCTATCCCCCTCACTGTGTGCTCTCCTCCCCACCCTCTCTATCTCCCCTCACTGTGTGCTCTCTCTCCCCACCCTCTCTATCCCCCTCACTGTGTGCTCTCTCTCCCCACCCTCTCTATCCCCCTCACTGTGTGCTCTCTCTCCCCACCTCTCTCTATCCCCCCTCACTGTGTGCTCTCTCCCCCACCCTCTCTATCTCCCTCACTGTGTGCTCTCTCCCCACCCTCTCTATCCCCCCTCACTGTGTGCTCTCTCCCCCACCCTCTCTATCCCCTCACTGTGTGCTCTCTCCCCCACCCTCTCTATCCCCCTCACTGTGTGCTCTCTCCCCACCCTCTCTATCCCCCTCACTGTGTGCTCTCTCCCCCACCCTCTCTATCCCCCTCACTGTGTGCTCTCTCTCCCCCACCCTCTCTATCCCCCTCACTGTGTGCTCTCTCCCCCACCCTCTCTATCCCCTCACTGTGTGCTCTCTCCCCCACCCTCTCTATCCCCCTCACTGTGTGCTCTCTCTCCCCCACCCTCTCTATCCCCCCTCACTGTGTGCTCTCTCTCCCACCCTCTCTATCTCCCTCACTGTGTGCTCTCTCCCCCACCCTCTCTATCCCCCTCACTGTGTGCTCTCTCCCCCACCTCTCTATCCCCCTCACTGTGTGCTCTCTCTCCCCCACCCTCTCTATCCTCCTCACTGTGTGCTCTCTCCCCACCTCTCTATCCCCCCTGTGCTCTCTCTCCCCACCCTTTTATCCCCCCTCACTGTGTGCTCTCCTCCCCCACCCTCTCTATCCCCCCTCACTGTGTGCTCTCTCTCCCCACCCTCTCTATCCCCCCTCACTGTGTGCTCTCTCCCCCACCCTCTCTATCCCCCCTCACTGTGTGCTCTCTCTCCCCCACCCTCTCTATCCCCCTCACTGTGTGCTCTCTCCCCCACCCTCTCTATCCCCCTCACTGTGTGCTCTCTCTCCCCACCCTCTCTATCCCCTCACTGTGTGCTCTCTCCCCACCCTCTCTATCCCCCTCACTGTGTGCTCTCTCCCCCACCCTCTCTATCCCCTCACTGTGTGCTCTCTCCCCCACCCTCTCTATCCCCCTCACTGTGTGCTCTCTCTCCCCACCCTCTCTATCCCCCCTCACTGTGTGCTCTCTCTCCCCCACCCTCTCTATCCCCCTCACTGTGTGCTCTCTCCCCCACCCTCTCTATCCCCCTCACTGTGTGCTCTCTCTCCCCACCCTCTCTATCCCCCCTCACTGTGTGCTCTCTCCCCCACCCTCTCTATCCCCTCACTGTGTGCTCTCTCCCCCACCCTCTCTATCTCCCCTCACTGTGTGCTCTCTCTCCCCACCCTCTCTATCTCCCCTCACTGTGTGCTCTCTCTCCCCACCCTCTCTATCCCCCCTCACTGTGTGCTCTCTCTCCCCACCCTCTCTATCCCCCTCACTGTGTGCTCTCTCTCCCCCACCCTCTCTATCTCCCTCACTGTTGTGCTTCTCTCCCCCACCCTCTATCCCCCTCACTGTGTGCTCTCTCTCCCCCACCCTCTCTATCCCCCTCACTGTGTGCTCTCTCCCCACCCTCTCTATCTCTCCTCACTGTGTGCTCTCTCCCCCACCCTCTCTATCCCCCCTCACTGTGTGCTCTCTCCCCCACCCTCTCTATCCCCCTCACTGTGTGCTCTCTCCCCACCCTCTCTATCCCCCTCACTGTGTGCTCTCTCTCCCCACCCTCTCTATCCCCCTCACTGTGTGCTCTCTCTCCCACCCTCTCTATCTCCCCTCACTGTGTGCTCTCTCACTCTGTCTCTCTCTCCCCACCTCTCTATCCCCCTCACTGTGTGCTCTCTCTCCCCACCCTCTCTATCCCCCCTCACTGTGTGCTCTCTCTCCCCTCACTGTGTGCTCTCTCTCCCCCACCCTCTCTATCCCCCTCACTGTGTGCTCTCTCCCCCACCCTCTCTATCCCCCTCACTGTGTGCTCTCTCTCCCCCACCCTCTCTATCCCCCCTCACTGTGTGCTCTCTCCCCCACCCTCTCTATCCCCCTCACTGTGTGCTCTCTCTCCCCCACCCTCTCTACCCCCTCACTGTGTGCTCTCTCCCCCACCCTCTCTATCCCCCTCACTGTGTGCTCTCTCTCCCCCACCCTCTCTATCCCCTCACTGTGTGCTCTCTCTCCCCCACCTCTCTATCCCCCCTCACTGTGTGTCTCTCTCCCCCACCCTCTCTATCCCCCTCACTGTGTGCTCTCTCCCCCACCCTCTCTATCCCCCTCACTGTGTGCCTCTCTCCCCACCCTCTCTATCCCCCCTCACTGTGTGCTCTCTCCCCCACCCTCTCTATCCCCCCTCACTGTGTGCTCTCTCCCCCACCCTCTCTATCCCCCCTCACTGTGTGCTCTCTCTCCCCCACCCTCTCTATCTCCCTCACTGTGTGCTCTCTCCCCCACCCTCTCTATCCCCCCTCACTGTGTGCTCTCTCTCCCCACCCTCTCTATCCCCCTCACTGTGTGCTCTCTCCCCACCCTCTCTATCCCCCTCACTGTGTGCTCTCTCCCCCACCCTCTCTATCTCCCCTCAACTGTGTGCTCTCTCCCCACCCTCTCTATCTCTCCTCACTGTGTGCTCTCTCCCCTCTCTATCCCCCTCACTGTGTGCTCTCTCTCCCCCCTCTCTATCCCCCTCACTGTGTGCTCTCTCTCCCCACCCTCTCTATCCCCCTCACTGTGTGCTCTCTCTCCCCACCCTCTCTATCCCCCTCACTGTGTGCTCTCTCCCCCCACCCTCTCTATCCCCCCACTGTGTGCTCTCTCTCCCCCACCCTCTCTATCCCCCTCACTGTGTGCTCTCTCCCCCACCCTCTCTATCTCCCCTCACTGTGTGCTCTCTCTCCCCACCCTCTCTATCCCCCTCACTGTGTGCTCTCTCCCCACCCTCTCTATCCCCCCTCACTGTGTGCTCTCTCCCCCACCCTCTCTATCCCCCTCACTGTGTGTCTCTCTCCCCCACCCTCTCTATCCCCCTCACTGTGTGCTCTCTCCCCCACCCTCTCTATCCCCCTCACTGTGTGCTCTCTCTCCCCCCACCCTCTATCCCCCTCACTGTGTGCTCTCTCCCCCACCCTCTCTATCCCCCTCACTGTGTGCTCTCTCCCCCACCCTCTCTACCCCCCTCACTGTGTGCTCTCTCCCCCACCTCTCTATCCCCCTCACTGTGTGCTCTCTCTCCCCACCCTCTCTATCCCCCTCACTGTGTGCTCTCTCCCCACCCTCTCTATCCCCCTCACTGTGTGCTCTCTCTCCCCACCTCTCTATCCCCCTCACTGTGTGCTCTCTCCCCACCCTCTCTATCCCCCTCACTGTGTGCTCTCTCTCCCCACCCTCTCTATCCCCCCTCACTGTGTGCTCTCTCTCCCACACACTCTCTATATCTCCTCACTGTGTGCTCTCTCCCCCCACCCTCTCTATCCCCCTCACTGTGTGCTCTCTCCCCCCACCCTCTCTATCCCCCTCACTGTGTGCTCTCTCCCCCACCCTCTCTATCCCCCTCACTGTGTGCTCTCTCCCCCACCCTCTCTATCCCCCTCACTGTGTGCTCTCTCTCCCCCACCCTCTCTATCCCCCCTCACTGTGTGCTCTCTCCCCCACCCTCTCTATCCCCCTCACTGTGTGCTCTCTCCCCCACCCTCTCTATCTCCCTCTACTGTGTGCTCTCTCTCCCCCACCCTCTCTATCCTCCCTCACTGTGTGCTCTCTCTCCCCACCCTCTCTATCCCCCCTCACTGTGTGCTCTCTCCCCCACCCTCTCTATCCCCCCTCACTGTGTGCTCTCTCTCCCCACCTCTCTATCCCCCTCACTGTGTGCTCTCCCCCCACCCTCTCTATCCCCCTCACTGTGTGCTCTCTCCCCCACCCTCTCTATCCCCCTCACTGTGTGCTCTCTCCCCCAACCTCTCTATCTCTCCTCACTGTGTGCTCTCTCTCCCCCACCCTCTCTATCCCCCTCACTGTGTGCTCTCTCCCCCAACCTCTCTATCTCTCCTCACTGTGTGCTCTCTCTCCCCCACCTCTCTATCCCCCTCACTGTGTGCTCTCTCTCCCCCACCCTCTCTATCCCCCTTCACTGTGTGCTCTCTCCCCCACCCTCTCTATCCCCTCACTGTGTGCTCTCTCTCCCCACCCTCTCTATCCCCCTCACTGTGTGCTCTCTCCCCACCCTCTCTATCCCCCTCACTGTGTGCTCTCTCCCCCACCCTCTCTATCCCCCTCACTGTGTGCTCTCTCCCCACCCTCTCTATCTCCCTCACTGTGTGCTCTCTCTCCCCCACTCTCTCTATCCCTCCACTGTGTGCTCTCCTCTCCCCACCCTCTCTATCCCCCTCACTGTGTGCTCCCTCCCCCACCCTCTCTATCCCCCCTCACTGTGTGCTCTCTCTCCCCACCCTCTCTATCCCCCCTCACTGTGTGCTCTCTCCCCACCCCTCTCTATCCCCCCTCACTGTGTGCTCCCTCCCCCACCCTTTATCCCCCCTCACTGTGTGCTCTCTCTCCCCCATCCTCTCTATCCCCCCTCACTGTGTGCTCTCTCCCCACCCTCTCTATCCCCCCTCACTGTGTGCTCTCTCCCCCACCCTCTCTATCCCCCTCACTGTGTGCTCTCTCCCCCAACCTCTCTATCTCTCCTCACTGTGTGCTCTCTCTCCCCCACCCTCTCTATCCCCCTCACTGTGTGCTCTCTCTCCCCAACCTCTCTATCTCTCCTCACTGTGTGCTCTCTCTCCCCACCTCTCTCTATCCCCCTCACTGTGTGCTCTCTCTCCCCACCCTCTCTATCCCCTTCACTGTGTGCTCTCTCCCCCACCTCTCTATCCCCCTCATTGTGTGCTCTCTCCCCCACCCTCTCTATCCCCCTCACTGTGTGCTCTCTTACCCACCCTCTCTATCCCCCCTCACTGTGTGCTCTCTCCCTCACCCTCTCTATCTCCCCCAGTGTGCTCTCTCTCCCCCACCCTCTCTATCCCCCCTCACTGTGTGCTCTCTCTCCCCACCCTCTCTATCTCTCCTCACTGTGTGCTCTCTCCCCCACCCTCTCTATCCCCCTCACTGTGTGCTCTCTCTCCCCCACCCTCTCTATCTCCCCTACTGTGTGCTTCTCTCCCCCACCCTCTATATCCCCCTCACTGTGTGCTATCTCTCCACCCTCTCTATCTCTCCTCACTGTGTGCTCTTCCCCCACCCTCTCTATCTCCCTCACTGTGTGCTCTCTCCCCCACCTCTCTATCTCCCTCACTGTGTGCTCTCTCCCCCACCTCTCTATCTCCCCTCACTGTGTGCTCTCTCTCCCCCACTCTCTCTATCCCCCTCACTGTGTGCTCTCTCTCCCACCCTCTCTATCCCCCTCACTGTGTGCTCTCTCTCCCACCCTCTCTATCTCTCCTCACTGTGTGCTCTCTTCCCCCACCCTCTCTATCTCCCCTCACTGTGTGCTCTCTCTCCCCACCCTCTCTATCCCCCCTCACTGTGTGCTCTCTCTCCCCCACCCTCTCTATCACCCCTCACTGTGTGCTCTCTCTCCCCCACCCTCTCTATCCCCCTCACTGCGTGCTCTCTCCCCACCCTCTCTATCCCCCTCACTGTGTGCTCTCTCCCCCACCCTCTCTATCCCCTCACTGTGTGCTCTCTCTCCCCACCCTCTCTATCCCCTCACTGTGTGTCTCTCTCCCCCACCCTCTCTATCCCCCCTCACTGTGTGCTCTCTCCCCACCCTCTCTATCCCCCCTCACTGTGTGCTCTCTCTCCCCACCCTCTCTATCCCCCCTCACTGTGTGCTCTCTCTCCCACACCTCTCTATCCCCCCTCACTGTGTGCTCTCTCCCCACCCCTCTCTATCCCCCTCACTGTGTGCTCTCTCCCCCAACCTCTCTATCTCTCCTCACTGTGTGCTCTCTCTCCCCCCCTCTCTATCCCCCTCACTGTGTGCTCTCTCCCCCAACCTCTCTATCTCTCCTCACTGTGTGCTCTCTCTCCCCCACCTTCTCTATCCCCCTCACTGTTGTGCTCTCTCTCCCCACCCTCTCATCCCCCTTCACTGTGTGCTCTCTCCCACACCCTCTCTATCCCCTCATTGTGTGCTCTCTCTCCCCCACCCTCTCTATCCCCCCTCACTGTGTGCTCTCTACCCCACCCTCTCTATCCCCCCTCACTGGGTGCTCTCTCCCCCACCCTCTCTATCCCCCCTCACTGTGTGCTCTCTCCCCCACCCTCTCTATCTCCCTTACTGTGTGCTCTCTCTCCCCCACTCTCTCTATCCCTTCCACTGTGTGCTCTCTCTCCCCCACCCTCTCTATCCCCCCTCACTGTGTGCTCCCTCCCCCACCCTTTATCCCCCCTCACTGTGTGCTCTCTCTCCCCCACCCTCTCTATCCCCCCTCACTGTGTGCTCTCTCTCCCACCCTCTCTATCCCCCTCACTGTGTGCTCCCTCCCCCACCCTTTATCCCCCTCACTGTGTGCTCTCTCTCCCCCACCCTCTCTATCCCCCTCACTGTGTGCTCTCTCCCACCCTCTCTATCCCCCTCACTGTGTGCTCTCTCCCCCACCCTCTCTATCCCCCTCACTGTGTGCTCTCTCCCCCAACCTCTCTATCTCTCCTCACTGTGTGCTCTCTCTCCCCCACCCTCTCTATCCCCCTCACTGTGTGCTCTCTCCCCCAACCTCTCTATCTCTCCTCACTGTGTGCTCTCTCTCCCCCACCTTCTCTATCCCCCTCACTGTGTGCTCTCTCTCCCCCACCCTCTCATCCCCCTTCACTGTGTGCTCTCTCCCCCACCCTCTCTATCCCCCCTCATTGTGTGCCTCTCTCTCCCCACCCTCTCTATCCCCCTCACTGTGTGCTCTCTACCCCACCCTCTCTATCCCCCTCACTGTGTGCTCTCTCCCTCACCCTCTCTATCTCCCCCACTGTGTGCTCTCTCTCCCCCACCCTCTCTATCCCCCCTCACTGTGTGCTCTCTCTCCCACCCTCTCTATCTCTCCTCACTGTGTGCTCTCTCCCCCACCCTCGCTATCTCCCTCACTGTGTGCTCTCTCTCCCCCACCCTCTCTATCTCCCCTACTGTGTGCTCTCTCTCCCCCACCCTCTATATCCCCCCTCACTGTGTGCTATCTCTCCCACCCTCTCTATCTCTCCTCACTGTGTGCTCTTTCCCCCACCCTCTCTATCTCTCCTCACTGTGTGCTCTCTCCCCCACCCTCTCTATCTCCCTCACTGTCTGCTCTCTCCCCCACCCTCTCTATCTCCCCCACTGTGTGCTCTCTCTCCCCCACTCTCTCTATCCCCCCTCACTGTGTGCTCTCTCTCCCACCCTCTCTATCCCCCCTCACTGTGTGCTCTCTCTCCCACCCTCTCTATCTCTCCTCACTGTGTGCTCTCTCCCCCACCCTCTCTATCTCCCCCACTGTGTGCTCTCTCTCCCCACCCTCTCTATCCCCCCTCACTGTGTGCTCTCTCTCCCACCCTCTCTATCCCCCTCACTGTGTGCTCTCTCTCCCACCCTCTATATCCCCCCTCACTGTGTGCTCTCTCTCCCACCCTCTCTATCTGTCCTCACTGTGTGCTCTCTCCCCCACCCTCTCTATCTCCCTCACTGTGTGCTCTCTCCCCCACACTCTCTATCCCCCTCACTGTGCGCTCTCTCCCCCACCCTCTCTATCCCCCCTCACTGTGTGCTCTCTCTCCCACCCTCACTATCACCCCCACTGTGTGCTCTCTCAGGGATACTCCCAGCAGCCCACGTAGGTCTTGGCACCTCTTCTCCTGGCCTTGAGCTCCACATCCTCTGCACCAGCCCCTCCCCTCGTGCCAGGCCTCCTCGCCTCTAGATATCTCCTCACCACACTGCACTCATCCTCAAGCAGGTCACATCTTCATCTGCTTTCTCCAGGCCACTCCCATCATTTACTTCAGCCCCTCCCACCTCCCCATGGTACCACCTTTCACCAGCAGGTAGGTTTCTCTGTCAGGACACCATAGGCCAGCCTATGGGCCAGTCACATTTCTTTTTGCACAAGTGATGAAATGCACCGACACATCTAATTTTTCTTTAAATGATTAAGAGTCATATGGTTAGAATTAAAACGTATCCACTTGCAACATTAATATGACAAATAAAAATAATAACTATATATCACATTACATTGGAGAATCTATTAAAACCATGTCATTCATTATTCTTTCAGCCTGGATGAAATATGCGTCCAAAAGCGAACCCCTGCCAACGATAACGACAGTTTGTTTTGCCCGCTGTGCAACCAGAATGAACACCATGAACGCATTTCCCGTAAAGGTCACCTCTGTCCTTGGCAACAGCGGGACAGTGAAGGAAGATATGTTTCACTGTTTCTATTTCTATTGCTCACGCCTACGCCCACATGCGTCAAAGCGCACAGAAAGACGCCAGACAACAGAAATGGCGGGACAAGTACAGAAGAGGAAGAGGTCCAAGTGGTAGGAGATCAAAACAAACTAAGGTATCAAGTGAATAAAAGAGTCACCAGTCTCTTACGGAACACAGGAAGACTCTTCCATGCGAAGTCCCACAGGGAGATAATTCCAGGCTGCAGGGGCAATGCCCCTACCTCTTGATCTTTTGTACCTAAGACAGTTTAGTCCAAAGGTATCAGAAGACCGAGTCGATCTGGTCTCCTGTTGCTGGCTAAGACTCAGCTTGAGATAAGAAGGAGCAGCACCAAATAGACATTTGTGGGCCATGATGTTTAGCCTAAACTGAATTTTGGATGGAATAGATTGCCAATGGAGGGCTCTCCTATGGTCTGAAATGTGGTCTCTTTTACAGTTAAACAATCCGTACTGCATCATTTTGAAGAACGTGTAGTTTATGTAAGCCATGTTTACTGGCCCCACTAAGGAGAGCATTACAATAGTCGAGTTGGGGCATAAGAATTGCTCTTACGAGGGAGTCACACATTTTGGAAGACACAGAGGGCTTCACAAGCCTCAGTAACCTCAGATGGTACTGAGATTTTCTGACTATGCTGTCCACCTGGGACTCAGCTCCCTGGGATGCATCAAAGATCACTCCAAGTGTCTTCACCTTTTTTTGAACGGGAATAGCAAGGACCTGTAGTATAATTTAGCGTGTTTTGGAGTGCAGCGCCACTGCATGGGATCACAGTATTGCTGTAATGTGGTACAGCAAGCCATGTGTTGCCAGTGTAACATATGGACAGGTATATGAAGACAGGATATTTATGTTAAAGCACACCATTTTTCTCAATAATTAGTTTAAAACCACACCATCTTTTTCTCACCTGAAATGCCTTAATTACAGGAGAAACATTAGATAACACGCTGGGTTGTAGTGGCATATAAACTACGGGAAGCTGCCTTCACAAAAATAAAGGCCACAGAATCTTCTCACTAGGCAGGCGAAAGCACGGTCTCTCACTGAGACAGATAGCACCACCTTTGGTGTAGCAAGGTCTGGCCTTCGGACCCATAGTCACATTTAGACCTTCTGGGCCTGACCAGTCCGGTCAACACGCAACGGACTCTAACTTCTCGTAACGGAGTGTGTGAGCTGGCGTATTTATATGAAAGCAGAAACATACGCGGCTAGACCGGATTTTGATTATCCTTGTAAAAATCATTGTTTCTTTTGATTATACACAAGTAAATAAAAAAAAAAAAGATACGCTTTCACCCAGACACCCATAACAAGGAATGTGGATTGGGGCAAGCAACCAGCCTTTCAGCACACCACACTGCATTCATGTCAGTTTCAGGCAGGGCTGTCTCATTCAGTGTGTCAAACACACAGAAACCAGACACCTGTAGCACAGAGTATAGAGTATAGTCACCCACTCTATTCACACAGGTCCCACCCCACTGGTGTAACCACAACATTCAGTCATTGGGAAGGTTCCAGCCAGTCTGGCCTGGACTTCCCCATAATACCATGTATGGTTCTTCCACCTAACAGCCAGTCAGGGGAAGGGGCAGAGTCAGGTCTCCCCAGGACTTTGGGGAAAACAAGGTAACAGGCAATAGAAACCAAGAGGCCACAGGGGCCACCTTACTTTCTATCAGGAATGCACTGATTCCTAATGCAGGGCCAGGGTATCCCAAAAATGGAGGATACTCAGAGCACCTGTCGCGTCAGCATGAATCTACCACCAGCCCATCACCCTGCTCTGTGGACAACACACAGGTGCCAATAAACATACACTAGGGCTACAGGGTTGTACCCCCACCCATGGGTGCCATAAGGGTATCCAAAAAGTTTCTGTTCACCAAAATCAAAAAGAGGAAGAGGTGCACTGCCAGGGGTCCCAACTGGACTTATGTGTAGAAAGTAATACAGAACAATTGTTATAAGGGAGTAGCGGAAAAGGACAGGGCGGTCCTGTCTCTCCAATGCATTTCCAGCATCTCACCTTGGCAATAGCGGGACAGTGAAGGAAGAGATGTTTCACTGTTTTTATCCCATTTTCAGATTTGCGTACTCTATCCTTGGCAATACCAGGACAGTGAAGGAAGATATGTTTAACTGTTTCTGTCCTATTTTCAGATTTGCATACTTGGCGTAGATGTTCTTGCCAGGCCTATTCTTTGTCCCAAGGTCTCTACAGTTTCAAATAAATGTAATCTCTACTACACATAACATGTCATAAGGTTCTCAGTGGGAAATGTATTTTTGGATAGTCCCACAGAGGACTTCTCAGGTCATTCCCCCTGGCATGTTTATGCCAGTCTCTAGTGCAATGTGTGATCTTGGGCAGGCTACCCGTTCAAATGTTGTACCTTTACGCGCTTAAGCATGGGTCTTTGTAGCCAGGTATGTTAGCCATCTGTACCCCACCCCACCAGCATGTTGTTAAATTATTCTGGCCCCACATGACCAAACAGTCCTCTCTGCCCTGGCCAAACCTGTCCTTGGGTCCAGACCTCTCTCTGGCTGGCATATATATCTTGAGGGGTGAAAGGACAGTCCCAGAGTGACAGAGATGGAGAGACCATGCTTGGCCCCTATTGTGAGACTGAAGGTGGCTAATGAGGAGTTCCTTTGAAATATAAAAGCCAGTACAAAACAGTGATTTCAACATTAAGGCCTAGTGAAATGGAGAGAAATGGGCCTAGCCAACTACACTAAAATGGACAGGTGCGCAAGTGAAGGGTTAGCTACATGAGAGCTTAAAACTGATGGATATGCCCAATGAATGGGTAATAACCTGGGGTGCTACAGAGGCTGACTTTGTGTAAACTGGGAAAAGGCACCTTTTGATAGATTCAAAACTGCAGCAGTACACATGTGAGAATATACTTTGAAAGGATAAGCATGTGAAAAATACCAAGGAGGAATGATGCCTGACATTTACGAAATAAAGTGACAGATTGCGTTTATCAGGAATTGAGAGACATTTTTGTTGAAGTAAATGCTGGCTTCCTATGTTAACTATGGCCTATCTGTGTGTATAAGATTAATAATGACTCTACCTCTGTTCTAATATAGTAGAAAATAAATATTGCAATTTAAACCACACGCACAGATGTAATGTTAAAATGTTACATGTAAGCACATCTTGTCGATTTAAAGCTGTACTTTCTGAAGTATGGATGCAGCTGGTGTTTTCCCCACTGAACTGAAAGGACTGTGCCTTTGAAAATTTGAACTCAAGACCTTTGACTGGACCTCCCAGGAGCAGCAGGCCAGGTTTTCATTTATAAATACAAAGAATAGACAGAGAATTAGATCTGAATTGTGCGATTTGCAGATAACACAGCCAGCAGAAATTATCGTTAAGGTCAGGTCCCCCATTAACTGCGCATTAGTGGCCAATGGTGGGGGCTGTTGTGAAACTGAGGGACACATGGGATGCCTTGGCATTGACTAACATTGAGAACATTTTCTTGAATAAAAAGTACATTGGACATCCCAGTGAGCTCATCCCGGTCTCATATTCAAGGGGATAAAAAGCCTGTCGGTACCATATAAAAACGAATTGTGTTGTGATGGATACAACTGTGTTATGATTAAAATTGTGATTCTGCTCTTCTCATAATTCTGAGAGAATAGAAAGTTGTTGCGATGACAGGTTGTGGAAGTAGGGTTTGAATCAGGAAGGGGCAGATTTGTGAATATTTCGGCGCAGCAGCGAATCGTGAAAAACTGCAGCTTCTCCCAGGAAGGGCGTGTCGAGATATGATTAGTATTTTCCAACTCACCATAAAATATAGAACGCAAAAATATATATGTGTCAGCAATTATCTGAAGAATTAGGGTAGCTGCCATATTGTTAGATTTTAAGGTCACTGAAAAAGTTAAACCCACATGTCATTCTTGGATGATGAATCTTTCTCCTCCCTCAGCCTCCATCATTCACACCCCCCAACTCCTTTGCCGATTAGCAGGCAGTGAATGTATTGGGGAAGGGAGAGGGAGAGAGCTGCCCAATCCGTAGCGTGGGAACTTTGATAATTATGGAGTGTCACCAGCCCTATAAGAGATTGGTTTCCTATCTGAGAGGGACTGGCTGATCCTTCTTTGACTTTTTGACTCTTGGGACCTTTCTTTGGACTTGGTTTTTCCCTTGACCTTCCCACTCTATTGCTGGGTCTTAAACATTGCATGGGAGACAGAGACTGGGAAATCTAGAAGCCAGCTAGGCCTGCCATTTGAGGAGTTAGAGGAAGTCTAGTGCAGGTGACTACACTTGAGCGAAGCCTTTGGCCAGATCTGTGCTGCCATCAGCAGATCCCTGCTGTTTCCCTGGATACTCCAGAATCAAGTTCTCCCATGTAAGTAGATTGATATAAATGCCAACAAAAGTGTGGGGGGGGATCTGCCAGACTTGATCTCCGTCTCGCATAGTGGGTATGGGTGGAACTGGGGAGACCCTTGGCACATTTTACTAAATTCAACTCCAATTAATTCCACTACAGAAAATCACCATATCCATTCAAACTGAATTGTGTTGGGAACTGCCTGCTTTTTTCTGTTCCATTAAATTGTGGGGAAGGAGGGAAGCTGTGTAGATCCGTAGCGCATTGAACTGAAGTTAAATCAATTAATTCCCACATAGAAATTCACAGAATGAGGGTTGTTAGAGTTCAACACTAACAAAGTTCATGTCCAGTGTGTTAGAGCCGGGTTAGACAATAAAGTACTTGGGTGACTACCTTTCTGAAACCCGTTTTCTGTATTCAAGGGAGGTGTCCCTAATCGCAAAATAATTAACCCTAAAATGTTTACATTCAAGTGAATGTAAAGTGTGCAAACATAACATTTCCCATTTATTTACCTGCATCCCAAAACAATTTTCCCAAAGCCCTGCATTTCATTCAAATAAAAAGCCCAAAACGACTTTCCCATTGAGTTCCTTTCCCGACTTTGCCTCTCTAATAAGAAACCCGAAACGATTTGTTTTCTTTGTGTCTATTTGTCAAACCCTACCTTTTAATAGAAAGCCAAAACAATGTTGCTACTGTATTCCCACTCCCTGTACCTTGCCTTCAAATTAAGGGGTCATATATAACGGATGCCTGGGGGTGGGGGTTGCTGGGAGAAAAGAGCTTGATAACAGACCAAGCAAACAATGGGTGAATTATATTGTTTGTGGGTGAAATTGCAAGAAATCTGATGTAAAGTGATAACTGCCCATCTCTAAATTGTACCTGTGTGTTGTAGTATCTGTAAGTTCATTAGAAATATAAGTCAGTAAATTGGTGCAAGTAATCTGAAATTGCGACATTGTGTTGTGCCACAGCATTGGTGGCTGATGGTTTGTTTGCTATTGAATTTTGTCAAACCTTAAATAAATATATATTCTTACTATACACTGGCCTGGTTCATAGCTCATTGGTGGTACAGAGGGTATTTGCTGGTGTGGTGCGAAATAAGTTGGAGGCCTCACTAAAGTTGAATCTGTAAAAGCGCTTTGGGTGCATGCCACCTTGTTTGGGGAGAAAGGAAGTTCCTGAGTTGAGTGTGACCGCCTAATATATCATGACAATCTGGCCTTACACAATGGTCAAGAACCATGGACGGCCTATACGATCTCCTCTTTATCATGCCACCTCTCTTTCTCTTCCCCGCAGGTCAAGCCAACACCAGCACTGCTACCTACCTTCTCGGTCATCCGACCTATGAAGCATGTGTCAGTTGAGGCTTTCGCCACTACTTTCTCTCCTGCGCCTGCACCTTTGGCTGACTCACACCCTCACACAGCCCTCTCTAACCTTCATCTCCCTATCTCTAACACTCTGGATGTCCTTGCCCCTGTCATGAGGATCCGCTTGAAGCCCAAATCCAAGTGCAACTCTTGGTATGATTCCAACATTGCTGTACTTAAACTGAAGTGTATGGCTGCGGAGAGGAAGTGAAGGGCATCGGGCGCACCCCCTGAAAAACTCACCTGCCGCCTGCTCCTAAGGCAGTACAGACTCTCTGCCCTCTCTAAGAAGAGAGCCTAGATCCAAGCCTGCATCGCTGTGGCATCTTAAAACTCGGCCGAACATTTAAAAATCTGCAAGACCTGGCCAATCCTACTGCAGTCTCTACCTCTCCTGTTATTTCCCAGGCCCTCTGCACGGCACTGGCCTCTCATTTCACTACTAAAATTCAGGACATCCTGTCCACTGTCTCTTCCTCTACCTACTCTACCTCCTCCTCTACCACTCCTGGCCCGTCTGAGGCCGCCTCTCTTCCTACTTGCTCCTCTTTTCCCCTGTTCGCCCTTGACAATGTTTCCGGACAAGTCTGATCTATGACAGTCTCGTGAAAGCAGGATCTCCCCTGTTCATCCAGAACCATCAAGGATCACATTGACACCCTTGCTCAAGCTTTGGCCGATTTCTGCAATCATTCCTTTGCCACTGGAAACTTGCCCACCCCCTGCTAAATAAGCCCTCTGCTGATCCTTCCTCTCCTGCTTATCGTTGCCCAATCTCCTTCACTCCTTTCCTGGGCAATCTCTGGGAAAAGTTGGCCATCTCCCAGCTTAATCTGCATACTGACTCTGTTGGTTGCGTCCACGACCACCAGTCTGACTTCAGAGCTGCTAGAAGCACGGAAACTGCTCTCCTGAACACCCATGATGACTTGCTCTCCAATCTTGAACTAATCTCCCATTCTGCCCTCATTCTCCTCGATCTATCCTCTGCTTTTGACACGGTCAACCATGCCATACTGCTCAATCGTCTCCGTGACAACCTTGGTATTACTGATCAAGCCCTGGCATGGTTGACCTCCTTTCTCATTGACTGAACCTCTCAGGTCCAACTGGGGTCTTTCCTCTCTTCTATCTCTCTCTCTACTTGTGCTGCTCCCCAGGGTTCTAACCCCTCTCCCTGGCTCTTCAACCACTACCTGGCACCTCTTGCCCACTGCAATTGCTACTTTCTGCCCCAATTTTCAATGTTATGCGGATGACACTCAGCTCTCTTTCAGGCTCTCCTGAGCCACCTCTACTTCTTCTCTCATACCAGACTGTCTGGCCGCAATTCAGGAATGGTGTGCTGCCAATGAGGGAGTGTATCCCTCCAGCTCTGAAATCTCTTCAAAGACTCCCAGTGGCTGCAAGGATCAAGTTCAAGACCTCTGCATCGTCTACAAGGCTTTCTGGGGCCTGGGACCGCTCTGACTCCAACTTTCTCTTCCAAAACATCTTCCTTCTCAAGCTCTCTGCTTATCCACCTCCAACTCTCTGAGGGTCAGACGCTTCTCCAAGCAGAGAGTGGGGGACAGATCTATCTCCTCAGCTGGGGCCTCCCTCTGGAATATCTTCCCTGCCTCTCTCAAACTTGAACAGAACCACCTCCGGTTCTAGAAGCAACTAAAGACCCTCCTTTTCGCTTCCACTTTCTCTCTTCCTCTCCTTTGCTGATGTCCTGACTACTCTGCGCACTGGTCACCTGGCTATCCTCTGAACTCAGACCCAGGCTCCTGCATGTCCAGCTGCCCTGGCACTGCCACCGGGCTCCCTATCACTTAAGGGTCTGTATCTGCAACCCTACAGTGCCTTCTCTCTGCACTTATGAGCCACCCGCTGGCTGCACTTGTGAGTTAACTGCACTTCCCCCTTCCGCTCCCCACTGGCACTTCTCCCCTTCACTCTTCCCCGCACTTGTGCAATCTTAATGACACAAGGCCTAATAAGATCGTTATTAGGTCCTCCCTTTGTTTCCCCTCCTTATCATGCCTAGAAACACCTGTGTACAGGCACGTTATAAATGACACATCATATCATATCATGCACAATTATTTTACTGTCATAAGCATGACATGAGCATGCGTCTTGTGAGAAACACAGAGAAGAGAATGTGTGCGGGTACCAAACACACTAGCACTTACCCACCTCTGATCCCTGTTACAAAGCACTTCACACTCTCATGCAATCAACACTAGCTACAGATGTTGCCTCACACAACACATCACAACCGCACACATAGTATCCATCAGCAAGAATGTGACTCAAGGATAGCACAATGCTGAAAAAGCGGGTTGCTAAAATTACAGCACAGCCTAAGGACTGGCTTTTAACGCTGTAATTACTCTTCCATTATTTATACAACGAAGGCCCAAGTAGGGTATTTAAGGTATGCACCTATATGACACCTATGGCGGAATAGCACCTTAGAAATATCCAAGCACGGTAGGGCCAGGCAAAGACCGGATCTGGAAATCTTTAAATGGCTTCCGGGGGCGTCAGCACACCTCCTGCTGGTGGTGTAGTCATGAGTATGTGAGCAGAACTGCGCATGTGCACTTACCTCAGTTACACTCGACGCCGGCCCACCCTGTATGCTGTCCCTTTTGCATGCCTGTTTTTACGACCCCTAAAAGCTTGAGGACAGGGCTGGGCTGGCCAGAGGATCCTGTGTGGGGGTGGGCCAGCCCACCTTTGGTGGGAGAGAGTGGTGTGCATGGGAGTGTGAGGCTGCTGGCACTGGAGTTCCTGGTGTCCTTGGAGATCTCCTGCATTGTGTTCACTGTGTGGCTCATGGGCAGACTGCGCATGACACTCACCCTCTGGTTTTTACTGGCAGTGTGGCATGACCTCACCATGAGACTGCGCCAAGCTCACCTTGTGGCTTTCCAGTCCTCCGTGGCCCCTTCCACGCGGTCTCTCAGCAGCCACATGGTCTTCAGCACCTCTTTCCCATTTTGATCCATGAAGCACTGGCCGGCAAATGCTGTTGTTGTTTCTGTCAGAGAGAGAGAGAGAAAGAGAGAGAGAGATCGAGAGACTTGTTAGAGACTCAATGGTGGTCGGACACTTATCAAAGCGTGCGCACTCTCTGCTTCAACTCCGGCACCAGGAACAGCCATTGCTTTCGTTTGGATGGTCATCCCACCTTCTTGAACTATGGCCAGGACTGATTATGCATAGGGGCCAAGCGCTTAAGCATAAGGTATCCAAATACTTGTAGCCCTTTCAAGTGCCCAAGGGAATTGTTTATGTTTGAGCACTTACTAAGGGCACACCACAACATATATTACTTTAGGATCTCAAGGAGTGGATGAAGCAACTACAGCAAAGGGGAAAAGGTAAAGAAATATCAAGCGAGGTGTTAGGCAGAATCCTGTGCAGTGCCCTTAGGGACCACTACACACAATTAAGACTACAAGTGGTAGTACAATTTCACCTTTGGTACAAGCCTTTACTACACAGTTATAGTGGTAGCAGTAGCGGAGCAGCCAGACTTATCTCAAGAGCAAATGAGCAGTAGTAGAGATTACACAAAGGACTTTAACAAAAAGAAATGGCGATAAAACCCGACCGGAGCCAAAATAAAAAGTATTTGGTCAAGTGGGTTTAACTTTGAGGCTAATACAATAGCCTAAAACAGTACCACGTTTATAAAGTATAATCGCAGTAGAAAAGTTAGGGTAGATACCACTGCCACCAGCCAACTCTTAGTGTTAAGAGAGCAAAATAAAGCTTAGAGAGGCACAGACAAAAAAGGGTAGGAACTAACCCTTTCCAATACTACATGCAAGATGGGGTGTACTGGGTCTGTAGTTTAAAGTGACTATATACAGTTAATGGCAACTTTACATGTTTCTGGGGGACAGTAGTCAGGTAGTCAGCCCCAGAAAAATTGAGTCAGTGGGAAGTCTCAAAGACAACCCTGTGTCACTGCACTGAAGGCGCTGTGTAACACACATAAAAAGTGGGGCTCATGGAGTGGTGTAGCTCCAGAGCCCAAGATCACACAAACAGTAGAAATACACATGGCAAAACACATGTAAGAGTGGGAGAGTGGAAAAAATAAACCCCAGAAATCCAGCAAAGCTGCTGAGGGACTCACTAGGTAAGGGAACTTAGACATAAATGAGAATTCTCCCTAACACTCCCTCCCAACCAGACTAATGGACAGAAGGATTTATTCCACTCCTGGATGGATCTCATACCTCTCGGTTATTAACATCCTAGAGAGGCCATCAGCATTTTGGTGGTGACTTCCTGCTCTGTGCTCAATGGTAAAATCAAACCCTTGCAGGCAGATTGACCATCTTAGTAGTTTAGGGTTTTCCCCTTTCATTTGCATCAGTCATCTCAAGTGTTGGTGGTCATACTCCTACGTCCCGTCTCCTTTCCTCCATACTTATGGGACATCTCTCCGTCCTGTGGGACGGGACCGGAGCACTTTGTAAAAAGCATCCTCAAAAAATGTTTAAAAAATGTGTCCTTCCTCTCTTACTGCGCGGGGCCCGGCACGCGGCCGTAACCCCGCCCACCTTGGCTCCGCCCCGCGCATCGCCCATCAGTCCTTTTCTCCGCTCGTTCGGGACTGGACGCACTTGCATCCTCGGAAGATTTTCTTCCCTGTTTTCCTCTCTGGCTCTCGCTAGCGATCGTGTACTAGTCTGTCTATGTCATTCAAACTAGACTTTCCAGACTGTTCATCGTGTCACCGTCGTTTCGCGAGGGCGGATCCCCATCCTCTTTGCTTAGAGTGCTTGGGTCCGGATCACCGTTGGGACTCCTGTTTTTACTGTGACTCCCTTTCGGTCCGGGCACTTCAACGTCAGTTGGAGCAGTGGGGGAGGTTTTCCGACAAACTCCTCCTTCACATTTTCAGGCGTTCATCGACGAGAAGAAAAAACGCCCGGTAAGTTCTTTACTTTTCAGAGCACCCCGGCCGGGGGATACCTTTCCAAATTCTTCTTAGGCCGGCAGGGGCGTTGATCGCTCTTTTACCGGCATTCGCCCTGAGGTGCCAGTTGGGCCTAATAATTATACCCGAGTTTTCTCCGAGGGTCTCCGTAAGGGGCCTGTGGATACCGGAGCATGCTCCGAGGCCCCTCCTGTGGGGGCTGTTTGTAGACCCAGTTCTACTGAATTGTGGGATACCGGAGCTCGCTCTGAGGCCTCTCTGTCGGCTTCCCTCAAAAATAAGACCGGTGTGCGCCCCGAGGCCTTGGTGGGGCTTGCTGTTACAGAGCGGATGTTCGAGGCCCGCGCGCATAAGGCTGTCACCGGACGTGGGTCCGAGGTCCCTCTTTCAGAGGCTAAAGTTACCAACATTTCTGAGAGGCCTGGCAAGGCCGTACCAGTGAAGGCTGTTTCTCACTGTTCCCGCTCTTGCAGCGACACCATATCTGTTGAGGGGGCAAAGAAGGAAAGCTCTTCTTTTACCAGCAAGGCTGAGATCCTTCCTGGGAAGGCTGATTTGGCGGTTGGAATGTCGCAGAAACATTCCAGGCCTCACAGTACCAGCTCTGCCGAGGTTCCTTATGTTAAGGCTAAAGTTAAGACCCCCGATCTATCGACGGGGACCCCTGCCTCACTTCCTCACGTGCCGCAGTTCCCCTCAGACAATGACAAAATGGCGCCCTTTCCCGCCAAGACCGCGGCGGCCTTTTTGGGTGATACCCCTACAACTACGCCATCAGCCTCAGGTGTAGGGCTGGGTTCCTTGGGTGAACATAGAGTCCCTTGTGCGCATCCTTTATGACTGGAACGCCCGGATGTCTCTTCCGCACAATGTTTCGTTGCCTGCGGGGTCGGCACCTTTGATTTATGTGGATATGTTGGTGGAGGGGCCTGTGTGGCACCCTTCCCCGTTACATCCCTGGATTTGTCCACCTCGTGAGAGGCCTCCTCAGGTTCCGAAGCAGTCTCCAGAGGAGGCCTTTTTCGGTACTTTTCAAACGTTAATGCGTACCGACCCCATGAGGGAATTTTTCAAAGGGCTTTTCAGGGAGATATGTCCCCCCGCGCCTCCGGCTCCATCCGTTCCTGGTTCCGCCGGCGCCTCCCTTGCCTGCGGTGCCTCCCCCGACTCTTCCGCCTTTGCCCCCATTGTCCCCTGTGGACAAGGCAGCGCCCGCCACGGTTCAGCAGGATCCTGACCTGTCAGGTGAAGTGCAGGGCGATCAGGACAATGAGGACCTTCCCCGCTCTATTAGAGCTTTTCATGACCGGGTACTGGACATGATGTGCTTCTTAGATGCTCCGGTGCCTGAGGCACCCGCTCCGCAGGAAGGTGTGCTTTCTGGGGCCTTCACCCTATCTTCTTCGGAGCGTACCGGCCTGTTCTTGCATAAGGACGTTCTGGTCGAGGTCCGCAGGGTCTGGAAAAAGCCACACTCTGGACTTTTTGTCAATAAGAAGATTGACGCGAGATACAGGCTGCATTCTTCGGAAGAGGTGGCCCTGTCGTCTTGTCCGCCCCCACCTCCACAGTGGTGACCACGGCTACTTTGCAATCCAGGCCTGCAGCATCCTCTTCCAAAACGGCTACTCAGGTTCTGGGAAAGGTGGACAAGCTCCTAGACTCCCTCGGGAGGAAAATCTTCGCCAACTCGACCTTGCAGCTCAGGCAGGCCAACGCTGAATTGATTTTAGCGGGAGCTAATATGCGGATGTGGAAAGGTCTGTCGGAGTTTGAGGAGTTTATCCTGGTCGAGGAGCTTTAAGACTTTAAAGGAGGCCTATCCGATGCCAGGGTCTTGGCCCAGGATCTCCTGGAGGCTGCGGCTCATCACGTAGACACCTCGGCTCGGGGCCTTGTGCTGGGGGTTGATACCTTACGGCAGGCGTAGCTGCATGCCACTAAATCTTTGAAGGAAGTGCAAGACAAGGTGTTGGACCTTCCGTTCGATGGTAAGGAGCTCTTTCATTCTACAACAGATGCAGAGCTCACCAAGACGAAGGATAGCACTTAGACAGCTAAGTCCTTGTCTGTCCTGGTTAAGACTCCTTTCAAAACCCAGAGACCGTTGTCGCAAAGTCGACCTTCCTCTGGCTTTAGGGGCTTCCTCGACTGAAAATTTTGCAGAGTGGATACCCCTGCGGTGAACAACCGCTGTAGGCAACAACAGACGCGGTTTTTCTTCTGCTCCTCAGCCTCCTCCTCAGGTTCAGGTGGCAACGCCACCGATAAACCTACTAAATGAGGGCTTTCCGCGCTCGCACGGGACCCCGGTGGGAAGACGCATTGCGTCTCATTGCGAGGAGAGGCAGACCATCACAGAAGACAGATGGGCCTTGTCAGTCGCTCGGAAGGGCTTCCGCTTACATCTACCGCCTACCCCACACCTCAACCCTCCTTTTCAGCTGTCGGGCTCACCCTCCCTCAAAACCGAGGTTCATAAACTTCTGGACCTCAGAGCTGTGGAACCCATTCCCCTTGGGTAGCGAGGGGAGGGCTTCTACTCCCGGCTGTTTACGGTGCCCAAACCCAACCAGGCTGGCCTGTGCACCATCCTAGACCTTTCCCAGTTCAATCTTTTCCTACCCCAAGAGAAATTCAAGATGATCACGCCCAGCCAGATACGCTCCTCCTTGCAGATGGGCGATTGGCTCAGTGTGGTGGATCTTCAAGATGCGTACATGCATATCCTGATTTGGAACCCACACAGGAGATATCTCCGCTTTTCTTTGGGAGAGGAGCACTTCCAGTTTCGAGTGCTTCCTTTTGGCCTCAACTCGGCGCCGCGTGTCTTCAGAAACATGATGTCGGTGATTGCAGCCCATCTTCATCTCCAGGGTATCCATGTGTATCCATATTTGGACGACTGGCTCTTACGCAGCCCTTGTTCGCTGGCAGCAGCGGGCAATCTCCAGTCTCTCCTTCAGCTCCTGTTCCATCTTGGGCTGTCGGTGAACTGGACGGAAATCTTCCATGACGGTCTCGCAGGACCTGATTTTCCTGGGTTTTCACTGGAACACGGTCGACTGCAGAGTGTACCTGACCGGGGACAAAATGGCGGATCTGTTAGCCACGTATCAGATGTTTGCGCAGTCGGAGAGCATGTCGGCCTGGTGGTTCCAGAGGCCTCTGGGCCTCATGGCCTCGTGTGTGCTGGCTCTTCCTCTTGCTCGTCTCAAGATGAGACGGACCCAGATTGCTCTTCAGAGTTCCTGGCGTCAGGCTGTGGACCCGGATTCCAAGCTGATAATGATTCTGGATTCCATGAGAGTGGACCTGGAATGGTGGTCATCTCTCAGCAGCCTGTGGCTGGGTGCTTGTTTTCAGGACCCAGCTTCTATGGTGACGATCACGACGGACTCCTCCCTCCTGGGGTGGGGTGCGACGTTAGATCTTCTACAAGTCTCGGACCTCTGGTCGCCTCAGGACAAGCTCCTGCACATAAATCATTTGGAGCTTCTGGTGATCATTCTACGCTCAGGGCGTTCAGACCAGTCATTGCCAACAAGGTGGTCCGCATACGCACGGACAATGTGGTGTCAATGTATTACATCAACAAACAAGGGGGAACGAAGTCTCCGCCCCCTCGTGGACCTGTCCATCCAGATTTGGGAGTGGCCGTGCTTCATGGTGTCTGGCTGCTTGCAGTGCACATCCCGGGCCAGCTGAATGTCACAGCGGATGCCCTCAGCTGGCGGACAGTGGTCAGCTATGAGTGGGAGTTGAAGGCGGAGGTCCTCTCATGGATCTTCTTGCGTTGGGGCACACCAGAGGTGGATCTCTTCGCTACGGCGGTGAACAGGAAGCTTCCTCGGTATGCTTCTAGAGGGGGGCTGGGAGCCTCCTCTCTGGGGGATGCTCTCGAGATTCAATGGCACAACATGAGAGCTTATGCCTTCCCGCCTCTACCTCTAGTCCATCGAGCAATTTGGAAGCTGAAGAACTCAGTGAACTGTTCCCCTCTACTCATAGCCCACTGGTGGCCGGCCAGGTTTTGGTTCTCAGAACTTCAACACCTGTCAGTGTATCCGCTGATCAGGTTACCTGTGACCCCCGATCTTCTTCATCAGGGGGAACAGCAGAAATGGCCCCCCTCCCCACAATCGCTCAGCTTGGCGGCATGGTGCCTGGGTTCAGGTCTTTAGAGCATCTTAACTTGTCTACGGATAACATGCGTATTATCCAGGCAGCCAGGAAACCCTCGACCAGATCCCAATACAGGAGTAAATGGCTCAGGTTCTGTCATTGGTGTTTGGGAAAGCAGTTGGACCCAAGGGGGGCTACGATCGACACTGTGCTGTCCTTCGGTTCCTCCCTAGCAGAGTCGGGTGTTCACGTTCTGTCCTGCAGAACTTACGTTTCAGTGGTCTCTGCTTATCTTTCTACAGACCAATGTTCCTAATCTCTGAGTAACTCATTGGTCAAGAGGCATTTTGCAGGCTTGACACGCCTCTACCCTCCAGTTCGTAATCCGCACCTGCCGTGGGACCTAAATGTAGTCCTGACGACGCTGTGCCATAAGCCTTTTTAACCCATGGCCACGGTGGACCTCAAGTACCTATCATGGAATGTGTCCTTTCTGGTCGCTGTTACCTCAGCAAGGCGGGTGTGTGAGCTCCAGGCCTTGTCAACGGAGCATCCCTTCTTGGTCTTTCACAAGGACAAGGTGGTCCTACGGACAAACCCTGCCTTTCTACCGAAGGTGGTAACTGAATTCCATCTGAATCAGTCGATCTCCCTGGCGTTTTTTTTTCTGAACCCTACCTCAGAGGCAGAAAGGGTTCTGCACTGTCTTGATGTCATAAGGGCTCTTAAGTTCTACCTTGACAGGACCTCCAAGCTTATGAGTTCTTCTCAACTTTTTGTGACTTTCGGTAACCCTCAGGGTAAGCAGGCGTCTAAGGTGACTATTTCTCGATGGATCGCCACCTGCATTACGGAGTCTTTCACCGCCCAAGGGCTGACACCTCCTAAGGGTATTCATGCACACCTGGTGCGGGCCAAGGCAGCTGCGGTTGCTTTTCAGAAGTATGTCCCCTGGGAGTCCATCACTAGGGCAGCTACTTGGCCCTCCCCATCAGATTTTTGTAAGCATTATTGTCTTGACATGAGCTCGAGAGCTGATGCTCAATTTGGTCAGGCTGTGCTGAAGAACCTTTTTCAATAAGGGGTATTTCCATCCACCCATAGTTCCAGTTAGGAGTGCTTTGGAATCTCCCATAAGTATGGAGGAAAGGGGACGGGACGTAGGAGTATAACCAGGTTACTCACCGTAGTGACCACCTTACTCCTAGTCCATAGTCCCCTTTCCTCCATACGCCCGCCCGCCGTTCCCTCTAATAAGGTTCCTCTGTTATTGCTAATAGGTCTCTGACCTGGCGATAGAAAAGGACTGATGGGCGATGTGCGGGGCGGAGCCAAGGTGGGTGGGGTTACGGCCGCGTGCCGGGCCCCGTGCAGAAAGAGAGGAAGGACACATTTTTGAAAACATTTTTTTGGATGCTTTTTACAAAGTGCTCCGGTCCCGTCCCACAGGACGGAGAGATGTCCCATAAGTATGGAGGAAAGGGGACTATGGACTAGGAGTATGGTGGTCACTACGGTGAGTAACCTGGTTAGTCTGAATGATAAAAGTAGATCCATACAAGTATGGTCTAAACTTCTTCAGTGTCATAGCAAAACATTTGCGTTCTATTGTTGCCCACCTTGTCTCAGGATCCTTTAACTTCCTGCTGATAAACAAATGGGATGTTCCCTACCTTTCTCATCCAGTTTACTAAGGACTGCACCTATGCCTGCATTTGAAGCATCAGTTTGTACAATGAAGGGTTGGTGGTAGTCAGGAGCTCTTAGGACTGGAGCTTGACAAAGGGCTTTCTTCAGGCCTTCAAAGGCTTGAGTGCACGCCTCATTGCATCAGACCTTTTTAGGAAATTTTGGAGAAGAGATATCATTCAAGGGAGAAGCTATGGTCCCATAGTTCTCTATGAAGTTCCTGTAGTACCCAGTGAGACCTAGGAAGGCTCTCACTTGGGTTTGAGTAGTAGGGGTGGCCCAGTTTTGTACAGCCTGTACTTTGCTAGGCAATGGCCTTATTTCACCTCCTCCTTCCTCATGTCCAAGGTAGACCACTTTGCTCTGACCAATTTGACATTTACTTGCCTTTAGGGTCAGATGGGCCTGTTCCAGAGCCTGCAATACATAACCTAGGTGATCAATATGCTCTTTCCATGTATGGCTGAACACTTCAATGTCACCCAAGTATGTCATGCAGAGGTCCTCCATCCCATTCAGAACTTGATCGACCATCCTCTGAAAGGTAGCAGGTGCATTCTTTAGTCCAAAAGGCATTACCTTAAACTGGCAGAGGCCTGCTAGGGTGGGTGGAGAATGCAGTTTTCTCATTGGCATGGTCTGTCAGGGCTATTTGCCAATAGCCTGATGTTAGGTCAAATGTGCTGAGGTACTTGGCTGCACCAAGTTTATCCACTAGCCATCTGTCCTAGGTAAAGGATGGGCATCAGTCTTTTCGACTGCATTTAGAGCTCTATAGTCCATACAGAATCTCAACTCCTTGGATCTGGCCTTTGGTGCAAGCACAACTGGGCTAGACCATGGACTAGTAGAGGGTTCTATAACCCCGAGATCAAGCATCATGTTTACCTCATTCCTTATGTGGGTTCTGACATTGTCTGACATTCTGTACCCCCTGCTTTTCACAGGCAAACAGTCACCAGTGAGGATATCATGCTGGCCCCAAGGGGTCAAGCCTGGTGAAAGTGAGAACAGGGAGGCAAACTGATTTAACAGTAATTTGCACTCATCCTGCTGGTCAGATGTGAGACTGGAAGAGAGATTAACTCCTTCCACTTGCTCATCTAAAGGTAAGCCTCTGAGGAGGTCAGGCAGAAGTTCACTCTCCTCCTCCTATTGAGCTGAAACTAGAAGCAAAGCTCCTATTTCAGGTCTAGAGATATAAGCCTTTAAACAGTTGGTGTGAAAGACTCTGGGAGCCTCCTTAAGATTGCCTAAGTCCACCAGATAGTTCATCTCTCCAAGTTTACCCACAACTTTGAAGGGTCCTATCCATTTGTCCTGCAAGACCCTCTGCCTTGTGGGTACCATAATGAGAACAATCTGATCTTGAGTAAACTCAACCATGTTAGCCTTCTGGTCATGCCAATGTTTGACCAGAGCTTGACCAGCTTTCAAGTTGTCACTTGCTTCTGCCATCATGTGTGACATTCTCCTCCGGAGACCTATCACATAGTCAGTCACTCTGACTGGCTTGGGGGAAGGAGCACTCTCCAACCCCTCCTTAATCAGGGCCAATGGACCTCTGACTGGATGGCCATAGAGAAGTTCAAAGGGACTATAACCTACTCCCTCCTGAGGGACTTCTCTATAAGCAAAGAGAAGGCATGGCAGTAGAAGGTCCCACTTTCTTTTAAGGGGTTCTCTCTAAAGCACCTATCATGCTCTTCATGGTTCTGTTAAACCTTTCTACCAACCCATTTGTTTGGGGTGGTAGGCGGTAGAGAACTTGTAATGACTCCACAGGTTTTCCACATGGCTTGCATGTAGTGGGACATAAAATTTGACCCCCTGTCAGATATCACTTCCTTAGGAAACCTACCCTGGTAAAAATACCAAGGAGGGCCTTAGCCACAGCCGGAGCTGTAACAGTCCTCATAGGAATTGCCTCAGGATACCTAGTAGCATGGTCTACTACAACAAGGATAAACCTGTTGCCTGAGGAGGTTGGAGGATCAAGGGACCAACAATGTCAATCCCTACCCTCTCAAAAGGGGACTCCCACAACTGGGAGAGGCACCAAGGGTGCCACATTCTTGGCTCCACTCTTGCCAGAGGTTTGGCAAGTGTGACAGCTCCTACAGAATTTCTACTCTGAAACCCATCTTAGGCCAGTAGAAGTAAAGAGAGAGCCTTTCCTTGGTCTTCTTAAAACTTAAGTGACCAGCCAAAGGTATCTCATGGGCTAACTGTAAGAACTGTTGTCTGTTCTCTTGTGGGACTACAAGGCGTTTGTAGTCTCCAGGTTGACTCAGTTGGTTCACTGTAGAAGAGGCCATCTTCCCAGTGCAACCTATACTTCCCAGGCTCAGTCCCATTGAGCTGAGAAGCTGCCTGTTGGCGAAGACCTTCCAAGGTAGGACACTCTCTTTGTCCCTTACTGAAATCTTCCTGTTGGGTCCACCTTCTGCCAGTAAAGACTGCAGCTCAGGATGGTCAACAGGTC
Source organism: Ambystoma mexicanum (assembly GCA_002915635.3). Classification (NCBI taxonomy): domain Eukaryota; kingdom Metazoa; phylum Chordata; class Amphibia; order Caudata; family Ambystomatidae; genus Ambystoma; species Ambystoma mexicanum. The sequence continues at coordinate 16,591,436 of CM010937.2, forward strand.
AAGATCTCCTACCAAGGTAAGATCCTCTTCTAGATCTGATTCCTCAGTATCTAGTTTGACCATACAGGGTTGTACCTCCCTCTCAGCCTCAGCTGGAGGTGGAGTTACGGTGTAACTTTGGACAACCGCGGGGAAGTCCTTGTTGGCTGCACTGGAATGCTGGCTGCTGGTTTCGGGATAGAAGTCTTAGGTTTCCCTTTCGCTTCTGATTTCTTGGAGACAGCGGCCGACAATTCCAGTGGAGCAGGAGTGATTTCTTTCTTCATCATCTCCTGGAGAGTACCGCGCATGGTCCTCTCTCTTGCGGTCTGGTTAGCTCCTGTAACCGTTTACTAGGAGGTCTGGGAGTACTGAGACACAACTCCAAGAGTTTTAAGGTCATTACCCAACAGGACCCTTCCAGGTACTTCACTTTGCACACTACAGGTATTCTGACAGTCATGTCATTACACTGGATGAGAGCTGGTAACTGGGGAACCATTTGCACAGGGCCTCCAGCTAACTTGGTTAGGTGTTTGGGTGCCTTAGCAACATCCTCTACCTTGAAAAAACATTCATCAACCACAGTTATGCTGGCTCCAGTGTCTCTGATGGCAGGGGTCTCCTGACCATTCACAAGAACACTATCTTTATAATACTCTTTAGTATTATCTGGGATTGAGTTATAGACATCTAAGTTCTGTTGTTCCCAAAGACCCAAGGACACTAAAGAAACACTAGCTGAGACTCTCATGGGTTCATCAGCTAGTAGTAGAAAGTTTCCACTTGCCATAGGTACTTCCTCCTCTGGAGGAAGGCTAAGGAGACAGTGTGGACCCTGAAGGTTTACCCTTACTTGGGATCTCCTTTCACATGGCCAGGCAACCCACAAACAAAGCATTTCCCAAATGCTCTCTGGAATGGGGTTTGCTCTGACCTCCATCTGGTGTGGAACCAGATGGTACACTAGCCTGATTCGGTTTCCTTGTGGCTTACCCTGGTTATGTTTGGGGCCCTCTTTTGGATTGGAATTATTGGAATTCTCTTTGTTGTCTTTCTTTGGCTGCTTTCCCTCATCCTTTTTCTGAGTTGCCCCAGAATCCTTGTGAGTAGCCTGTTGGCAACCCACAAGTCAGCAGCCTTAGCTAACTTCTTAGGATCTATTCCTTTGAATCAGCCAAGTGCTGTCTGAGCTCAGGAGAGCAGGCATCATAAATTGACTCCAACATTAAAAGATTTCTCATACCTTCATAAGTGTTCACTTTGTAACCCTTAACCAACCATCTAAGTTTTTCAAACATTCACACACCCAGGTAGCCCAAGGGTACCATCATGCTTTTTGAGGGTTCTAAACCTCTTAAGGTACTGGGAAGGGGTCTTCCCAAATCTAGCTATTAAGCTAGTTTCACACACTCATAATCCTGTTATCCACCTCCCCAACTCCATTACAGCATCACTTGCAACAGGGGGGAGCCTAGAGAAAAAGCAGGAATCAACTGATTCCCTGAGATACCTTGAATCCCATGATTGTACTCAAACATTGCTAACCAATCCAAAACATCAAGTTTAGTCTCATACATACCAATCATTTCCTTTGGCATATCGGGTCTCTTAGCGCTGGAAGACCTAGAACACTCTGGGAGAGAAGTAGTTTCCAAAGACAATTTCTTAATTTCTAGTTCATGATTCAGCTCCATTTCTCTGAGCCTTAACTCTTGATGTTTCATGGCAGTTTGTGCCTCAATACATTTCACTTCTAACTCAAGTCTCATTTTCTCACGTGCAATAAATTCAGGAGTGAGTGTTGGACCTGATGGGGTCCCTGTGGACAGAGGTTGTGGTTTGTGAGCAGGCAAGGGAGTTGTAGGGTTTCCTAACAAGGACTCATCTACTTCTTCTAATCCAACACTCTCAGAATCAGAAACATCAGTATCCACATTTGCTGGAGGGGTAGGCCCTTCTGATCCACTCTCCAGACTTTGTTTTCCCAATAATTTAGCAACAAGTTCAGATTGTATTCCTTTACCAGAGAGACTCCTCTCTCTACACATGGTTCTCAAAACCACAGCAGTGTAGTTTAAGTGACTCTCTTCACTGTAGTTTTCCATATTTGACATGATTTTTCGGTTAACTTATATAGTGGTGTTTAGCCTTGTGGTTAGCTGACCCAAGGTAATAGCAGCACTCTAAGTGTAATCACTATACTTAAAAATCCCACCGCTGTACACCAGTGTTAGGCAGAATCCTGTGCAGTGCCCTTAGGGACCACTACACACAATTAAGACTACAAGTGGTAGTACAATTTCACCTTTGGTACAAGCCTGTACTACACAGTTATAGTGGTAGCAATGGCTGAGCAGCCAGACTTATCTCAAGAGCAAATGAGCAGTAGTAGAGATTACACAAAGGACTTTAACAAAAAGAAATGGCGATAAAACGAGACCGGAGCCAAAATTAAAAGTATTTGGTCAAGCGCGTTTAAGTTCGAGGCTAATACAATAGCCTAAAACATACCACGTTTATATAGTATAATCGCGATAGAAAAGTTAGGATAGATACCACTGCCACCAGCCAAGTCTTAGTGTTAAGAGAGCAAAATAAAGCTCAGAGAGGCACAGACGAAAGGGGTAGGAACTAACCCTTTCCAATACCCCATGTAAAATGGGGTGTACTGGGTCTGTAGTATAATGTGACTATATAAAGTTAATTGGCAACTTTACATGTTTCTGGGGGACAATAGTCAGCCCCAGAAAAATTGAGTTAGTGGGAAGTCTCAAAGACAACCCTGTGTCACTGCACTGAAGGTGCTGTGTAACACACACAAAAAGTTGGGATCATGGAGTGGTGTGCTCCAGAGCCCAAGATCACACAAACAGTAGAAATACACGTGGTACAACACATGTAAGAGTGGGAGAAAGGCTCACACTCTTACCAGGTGGAAAAAATTAACCCCAAAAATCCAGCAAAGATGCTGAGGGACTCACTAGTTAAGGAAAATTAGCCATAAATGAGAACTCTCCCTAACACAAGGTGCTACCTGGTAGGACAATCCTAAAAAATATCGAGCAAGGCGCTACTCGATAGGACTTTCCTAAGAAATATCGAGCGAAGCGCTACCCGGTAGGACTTGCCTGAGAAATATCCAGCGAGGCGCTACCTGGTAGGACTTTCCTAAGAAATATCGAGCTAGGCGCTACCCGGTAGGACTTTCCTAAGAAATATCGAGCAAGGTGCTACCCGATAGGACTTGCCTAAGAAATATCGAACGAGGCGCTACCCGGTAGGACATTCCTAAGAAATATCGAGTGAGGCGCTACCCTATAGAACTTTCCTAAGAAATTTCGAGCGAGGCGCTACACATTAGGACATTCCTAAGAAATATCAAGCGAGGCGCTAACTGATAGGACTTTCCTAAGAAATATCAAGCAAGGTGCTACCTGATAGGACTTTCCTAAGACATAGCGAGTGAGGCGCTACCTGATAGCACTTTCCTAAGAAATATCGAGCAAGGCCCTACTTGACAGGACTTTCCTAAGAAATATCGAGCGAGGTGCTACCTGTAGGACTTTCCTAAGAAATATCGAGTGAGGCGCTACCTGGTAGGACTTTCCTAAGAAATATCGACAAGGCGCTACCCGGTAGGACTTTCCTAAGAAATATCGAGCGAGGCGCTACCCGATCGATCTTTCCCAAGAAATATCGAGCGAGGCTCTACCCGATGGGACATTCCTAAGAAATATAGAGCGAGGCGCTACCTGATAGGACTTTCCTAAGAAATATCAAGCAAGGACTTTCCTAAGAAATATCAAGCGATCAAGCAAGGTGCCACCCGGTAGGACTTTCCTAAGAACTATAGAGCGAGGCACTACCTGTCAGGACATTCCTAAGAAATATCGAGCGAGGCGCTACCTGATAGGACTTTCCTAAAAAATATCAAGCGAGGACTTTCTTAAGAAATATCAAGTGACCAAGCAAGGCGGGACCCGGTAGGACTTTCCTAAGAAATATCAAGCGAAGGCGCAACCCGGTAGGACTTTCCTAAGAAATATCAAGCAAGGCGCTACCTGGTAGGACTTTTCTGAACCAGAGCAGGGAGGCAACTTCTGAAATGTGGATGGGGCGATGTTCCAAAGGATTGATGAAACGCTTCTAGCCCCAACCCCCTACCTCCCATCTATAGATCTGGAGGTAGAAGCAATTGATCAGCCACGTGTAAGTCTATTACAGAGTGGATCTCTTGGATCGTGTCTCGATGGTATTTGAGGCTGGTGTCTCAGAAGCATTTATAGACCTAGCTTAGCAGCTTCAATGAGATTTAACATTAATCACCTGGGATCTCCCACATTAATGAGGCGATGGGTTGATGCTTTTGAATGCTGCCAATGAGTCGGCTGGCAGCATTGTGTACTTACTGAACTCTGTTGATTTGGAAGGCTGGATATAGGACATAGTGAGTATTGGTGGAATCTAGACACTATGGCGAATTGCTGGTATTCGTCCCTTCTCCCAAATGGGGAGCCCACCCCTGTGAGGCTAGGGATGTGACCCTGCTGCGCAAAACCCTCACTAAGGGTTGTGGCAAGTGGGACCTCACCAGGACACAGTCGCCATCTAGGGGTGACCCCAATTTGACGTAGTGGGCGGGCAGGCAGTCTGAGGAATCATGCAGAGACAGCTGGTACAGGAGTGTGGAGCAGGAACCTGATGAGGACCCAAGAAGCGAGAGGAGATAGAAAGCAATCCAGAGTGAGAGCCAAGCCCAGCCAATCTGCCCTGCAGAGAGAGAGCGGTACCGGGGGAATCGGGAGAAGCAAGAGGCCACCCGGACATCCTTGTCAATTGGATGCAACTTGTTCCAGTTGTGAGGAACTCATGGTGACATCCGTAAGACAGACAACAAGTGATCACAGTTTAAGAGTGATTATTTAACTGTATGCAGGGAGGACAAAAAGGCCTACTTTAAACCTAAGTCTAAGATGGGAACAAACGTCGACCATCAAATCAAAAATAAGGCAGTCCCTGTTGCGTCATGTCAAAGTATAAAAGCCTATACTAAGAAACCTATTGCCAAATCACACAACTAATACAAAAAGGGTGTGGGATAGTTTCAAAGAAAAGAAAGAAGGGTTTCTAAATAATATGTCAGGATGCAGTAGCCTGGGTCTCCCTTCCCCACGTAAGAAGCACGGGTAGGAGCTTGGAGCACAGCACACACTCAAGGTTTCCCAGCATGAGTTAACAGTTCCAATGGCAGCAATCAGGACCGTCAATGGCCAAGTCTCGTTTCTTCTTGAAAGTCTCTTGCCTTCGAGGACCTTAAGTATTTACAAACAAACAAACACAAAAGCTCTTCTTGCAGTCCACGTTGGGTGAAGGTTTCACCCTTGGGTCCCCCTCTTCTGGGGCTGACCCTTCAAAAACAGTTCCTCTTTTTAATGGGTTTTGGGTGATGAGTTCACCCCTGGATCTTCCTCGGTCGGGCTCGGACCTGTCTCAACTGTTGGATTCCGTCCGCCGGGTTCCTTATGGCTTTCAACAGGTCTTCCTACTATGGTTCTCAAAAAAGTCGGTTCGACAGTTCTCTGTAAACCTCCTTTAGTGATAGGGAAAGTTAGCACTTCTAATGATAATTTTCATTAAAAATCTTAAATTATGTCTTCTGAGTGACCGTCTCCTTCTTCCGATCCGCCACAATGTATGTTAGCAGGAGCACCAACAAGAGTTGCAAGATTCTCGTAAAGTATCTAGGGGGAATTATCCTGAGAGTCTTGAGTGGAAATAAACATGACATTATGTGTTCGGGAACAAGTCAGCATCCCGAATGACACCCAGATGTTGTGTCTTGCAAGAAATAGGGACTTGTGAAGCAAACAATGGGAGTGGGAAAGGAGTTCATTTTTTTTGTTAGTAAATATCTGGGTGCAAAGGAAGGCTTTTGGTTTTGTCTCTGTTGAGCTTCAGGCTATTATGATGCTTATCATCTGCATATGAGGGAAAGTTAATGTGGCCATGGAACAGATTAATGGGTCATTTCATATATGTAAAGAATAACAGTGACAGGGAGATTATATAAAAGAATCGGGGTGCAGGGTGGTACAAACATCGTGATTGAACTATTTGACAGTTGGCCAGAAAGTCTTGCAACAAACTAATGACCTATCCAGGCACGCCGGCCACATGTTGCACAAGGAGGCGAGAGTACTGGAGAATGTCCAAGGCAGCCCACTGATTAAGAAATATGAGCATTGAGAGAGAGCCTTTATCTGCCATGGACAGTATGTTGTCCCTGACGTTCACGAGGGCAGATTCAGTGCTCTGCATGCTTTGACCAGAGGTAGAAGGGAGTTGAGGGATTGTAATGGCAATTGGTTGTTTATAACGCATTTAATACCCAGAGGTTTCTAAGCGTGGATCCGGGGATCGAACCTGTGTTGCTGTGCGTCATCCTGCTTCCAAGGCGAGGGCGTTGCTCTTGAGCTATCCTCCCGCGACTTTTTAGATGCCCCATACAATGTATTTTTGGTTGTTATTGTAATTTTGAGGGTGGATTTGGAGGGTGGATCTGAAACAAGTTACTGCTATGACTCTAGAGCAGAAGTCAGTAATCTGTGGCTACCTAGTTGTTTTGGACTACAATTCCAATTCTGGCTAGAGCTAATATGAGTTGTAGTCCAGTATCGAGACAAAGTTTGTGGACCACTGCTCTAGGGCAGTCCAGGAAGTGACGACCTTGTGCAGTCCTTGATGACCCTGCACAAACCTGTGCCCTCTTCACAGCTGCCCTGGATTGGGGGTCTGCAGTGGCCCCCACCCTTTCACCAGAGCATTGGCTCCTTCAAGATGGCAGACACAACATCTGCAATTGTTCTCTGATAGGCTGATGCCTGCTTTTAAAATACTACTGGTAGGAGCCGGCAGCCGAAACTGGCCCCTGTGGAAGGACAGCGTGCCTGTTTGGGTCTGTCCGGGCATGGAGGGGCCCTGCACTGCCATCAGTTACCGCCAATTCCTGGAGCTTACCTGTCTCATGTGTGAGAAAACTGAAGGTGTCTTAACCCCTAGTCCCCGGGGTTCTGTCATCCAGGTGGCCAGGACACGGCCATCCCTTTTGGATCCAGTTCCTGGGGGTGCTCCAGTGCGGGAGGATCACCTGGGTGAATGGTCTTCGGGGAGTGGGAGTGGGACACTGGATGGTGAGATGCGGTATCCCCTTCCCTGTAACACCTTTACCCCATCCGACCAGGTAGGTTACTTAGGAACTCAACCCCCCCCCTTTCACAACACAAACACTTTCTCACGGACATTTCGCTATGAGAGAAAACGGACTAACACCCGAGCCGTATACCTGACATGTCCCAATAAAATGGACAGGAAGGTCAGGCAATTACTGACCATCATGCACCCCTGACTTCCATTAAACTTCCCCACATGGATAAAAGGTGGACAAGAGCACACGGTGAGCAAGGCAAAGCACACAAGGAAACAGCAGTTCCAAGATAGCAGTTTAACACGAGGAGAACGGCAAAACAGAAGGGGATTGCAAGGAGGAACTTTTTCAATGAGGAACCGTTATTTTCATGAAACCTCGAGAATAGAAAGCGTAGGACCTGGAAAGCAGACTGAAGAATCTTGCATTGTGTGTCGGAGGTAACCGGAGCCCCTCCTGCGTCGATAATCAAGGTGGGGAGAATCGCCTGCTGCCGTGGTAAAGTCTTTGGCTCCTACAACAAAGCAGCGCCAGTGAAATCATCACAGCTGGGGAGTTGGGGAGACCGATACCAGACCGGTCTGTGTTGAAGCCAATGTTGCAAGTGGCAACATTGTATGGTGAGCGCTGAAGCGAACAGTGTATGAAACACATGTGATAAACGCCAGTAAAATTGAACAACAGATGAGTGATTGAATGTTGAAACCAAGGTACAATACCTTTGAAAATGTGGGGTAGAGAGGCCAATGGCCTGAATATCCCGACATATCATTTCTTGAACACTTCTTTCTTTCTCATAACATTGTTTCCCACACGATTTGCATTTAGTGGTAAGGATTGGCAATAGGTTTATTAGTACAGGCCTTTTTATTTTGACAAGACACCACTAGGACTGCGTTATTATTATTTGATTGTTGTAGTTTGCTCCCATCTTTAGATTTAGGATTAGATAGGCGTTTTTCAACCCTTCTTTTGAGTTCGATAAACACCCTTGAACTGTGGTCACTTGTGTCTGTCTTACTGTTGATACCATTCCTTCCTTACACATGTGATATCCTGCGAAGGTCGCAGCACCTCTGGGCAGGTAAGTCTCACTACTGCCTCCCTTCTCTTCAGACCTTCTGCATTACTTACTTCCCATCCCCTCGTCCCACCCTACGTCTCTGTATTCATCTTCTCTCTTATGATTAATGTGAATTGCCGCCAGCGGTTCGGCACCACCTCTGCCTCTGACCCGTTTATGCTCTGGGTGTGTCTGACACCCTCACCTTGCCTAATGCGGCTGGTGCGGCCCTCCGTCTCACAGGGTGAAGTCTGCCGGCATGCGCCTTCCTGCTCACAGATCTGCCATCCCTGCAACCCTTTATTGTTCCACTGGCCTGGCCTGCCGGGTGGTTCCTGGCAGGCAGGAAAGGGAGTTGCCCATGCATCAAACTGCCTAGCACCTAGTGCGGGCTGCCATTATGTTTTCACCTATCTATTGTGTCCCTTGCCTGTATCTCCTGGACTGTCATTTCCCGCCCTACGCTGTGTCTCGCATTTAGCCCACCCCTAACCACTGGATTGACTTTTCACAGCCCTGCGCTGTGTCTCGCATTTAGCCTACCCCTAACCACTGGATTGAAGTCTCACAGCCCAGCGCTATGTCTCGCATTTAGCCTACCGCTAATCAATGGATTGATGTCTCACAGCCCTTCGCTGTGCCTCGCATTCAGCCTACCCCTAACCACTTGATTGACTTCTCACAGACCTGCGCTGTGTCTCGCATTCAGCCTACCCATAACCACTGGATGAAGTCTCACAGCCCTGCGCTATGTCTCGCAATTAGCCTACCCCTATCCAAGGGATTGACGTCTCACAGCCCTGCGCTGTGCTTTGCATTCAGCCTACCCCTAACCACTTGATTGACTACTCACAGCCCTGCACTGTGCTTTGCATTCAGTCTACCCCCTAACCACTGGATTGACATTTCACAGCCCTGCACTGTGTCTTGCATTTAGACTACCCCTAACCACTGGATTGACTTTTCACAGCCCTGCGCTTAGTCTCGCATATAGTCAACCCCTAACCACTGGATTGACTTTTCACAGCCCTGCACTGCGTCTCGCATTTAGCCTACCCCTAACCACTGGATTGACCTTTCACAGCCCTGCACTGTGCTTTGCATTCAGTCTACCCCCTAACCACTGGATTGACATTTCACAGCCCTGCACTGTGTCTTGCATTTAGACTACCCCTAACCACTGGGATTGACTTTTCACAGCCCTGCGCTTAGTCTCGCATATAGTCAACCCCTAACCACTGGATTGACTTTTCACAGCCCTGCACTGCGTCTCGCATTTAGCCTACCCCTAACCACTTGATTGACTTCTCACAGCCCTGCGCTGTGTCTCGCATTTAGCCTACCCCTAACCACTGGATTGAAGTCTCACAGCCCTGCGCTATGTCTCGCATTTAGCCTACCCCTAACCAATGGATTCATGTCTCACAACCCTGCGCTGTACTTCGCATTCAGCCTACCCCTAACCACTGGATTGACGTTTCACAGCCCTGCGCTTAGTCTCGCATATAGTCAACCCCTAACCACTGGATGAAGTCTCACAGCCCTGCGCTATGTCTCGCATTTAGCCTACCCCTATCCAAGGGATTGACGTCTCACAGCCCTGCGCTGTGCTTTGCATTCAGCCTACCCCTAACCACTTGATTGACTACTCACAGCCCTGCGCTGTGCTTTGCATTCAGCCTACCCCTAACCACTTGATTGACTACTCACAGCCCTGCACTGTGCTTTGCATTCAGTCTACCCCCTAACCACTGGATTGACATTTCACAGCCCTGCACTGTGTCTTGCATTTAGACTACCCCTAACCACTGGATTGACTTTTCACAGCCCTGCACTGCGTCTCGCATTTAGCCTACCCCTAACCACTGGATTGACCTTTCACAGCCCTGCACTGTGTTTCGCCTTAAGTCTACTCCTGACCACTGTATTGACTGTTCACAGCCCTGCACTGTGTTTTGCCTTCAGCCTACCCCTAACCACTGGATTGACATTTCACAGCCCTGCACTGTGTTTCACCTTAAGCCTACTCCTGACCACTTTATTGACTGTTCTCAGCCCTGCACTGTGCTTTTCATTCAGTCTACCCCTATCCACCCGATTGACGTCTCGCAGCCCTGTGCTATGTCTCACATATAGCCTACCCCTAACCACTGGATTGACTTTTCACAGCCCTGCGCTTTGTCTCGCATTTAGCCTACCCCTAACCAATGGATTGACGTCTCACAGCCCTGCGCTGTGCTTCACATTTAGCCTACCCCTAACCACTGGATTGAAGTCTCACAGCCCTGCGCTATGTCTCGCATTTAGCCTACCCCTAACCAATGGACTGACGTCTCAAAGCCCTGCGCTGTGCTTCACATTCAGCCTACCCCTAACCACTGCATTGAAGTCTCACAGCCATGCGCTATGTCTCGCATTTAGCCTACTCCTATCCAATGGATTGACGTCTCACAGCCCTGCACTGTGCTTTGCATTTAGTCTACCCCCTAATCACTGGATTGACGTTTCACAGCCCTGCGCTGTGTCTTGCATTTAGTCTACCCCTAACCACTGGATTGACTTTACACAGCCCTGCGCTTAGTCTCACATATAGTCAACCCCTAACCACTGGATTGACTTTTCACCGCCCTGCACTGTGTCTCGCATTTAGCCTTCCCCTAACCAATGGATTGACGTCTCACAGCCCTGCGCTGTGCTTCTCATTCAGCCACCCCTAACCACTTTATTGACTTCTCACAGCCCTGTACTGTGCTTTGCATTCAGTCTACCCCCTAACCACTGGATTGACTTTACACAGCCCTGCGCTGTGTCTTGCATTTAGCCTACCCCTAACCACTGGATTGACTTTTCACAGCCCTGCGCTTAGTCTCGCATATAGTCAACCCCTAACCACTGGATTGACTTTTCACAGCCCTGCACTGTGTTTCGCCTTAAGCCTACTCCTGACCACTGTATTGACTGTTCACAGCCCTGCACTGGGTCTCACATTTAGCCTACCCCTACCTAACCACTGGATTGAAGTCTCACAGCCCTGCACTATGTCTCACATTTAGCCTAACCTAAACCACTAGATTGACGTTCTCTGATTTTCACCTGCAGCCCCATGTTGTTCAATCAATGATTGAATCATTGCTCTGCCTGACTGTGCACCTACTGAAATTCTGTACACCTGATGTAGCTCCCTGCACCATGAGGCAAGGCTATGCCAGCCTAATTTTGCCTTTCATGTAACTGTATGCCTGATGTAGCTCCCTGCACCATGAGGCAATGCTATGCCAGCCTAATTCTGCCTTTCATGTATCTGTATGCCTGATGTAGCCCCCTGCACCATGAGGCACGACTTTGCCAGCCTAATTCTGCCTTTCATGTATCTGTATGCCCATTTTCCTATCTCCTTCCCTGCTCCCCTTACTTTCTTCTATGCACTTATATTAGAGTTGTCCGTGGCCCTAGAATGATAGCAACCTTGTCTGTCTTCTCCCTCTTCCCTTTACTTGTCCCCCCCCCCTCCAGCCCAATCTGAAATGTCATCAGGCCTAGTATGATAGTCGCTTGTTTTGTTCCTCCCCTCCCTTTCTGCACCCCTCTCCCTCACCTTTTGTTTTTCTCCGTCTCTACCAGAAATGTTGTTAGCCCTAGTACGGTAGTCGCCTGCCTGTTTCCATTTCCTTCCCACTCTCCCCCACCCTTCCTTATCCATGTCTTAGCTCTTGCACTATCTGAAATGTCGTCAGGCCGAGTATGATAGTTAATTTCACATCCTCACTGTCCATGGCCTGTAAGAATGTCATTGTATTTTCCCTTGTTCCCTCCCTTGCCTTGAAGCACTCTGAAATACATTGTGTATAGGCGCTATATAAATAAACTATCATATGATATCATGTCTCTGTACATCTGCTGTAGCCCTCTGCACCATGAAGCGCGGCTTTGGCAGCCTAATTTTGCCTTTCGTGTATGTGTACACCTGATGTAGCCCCTGCACCTCGTGGCGCGGCTTTCACAGCCTAATTTTGCCTTTCGTGTATGTGTACACCTGATGTAGCCCCTGCACCTCGTGGCGTGGCTTTCGCAGCCTAATTTTGCCTTTCGTGTATCTGTACACCTGATGTAGCCCCCGCACCTCATGGCGCGGCTTTCACAGCCTAATTTTGCCTTTCGTGTATCTGTACGCCTGATGTAGCCCCCGCACCTCATGGCGCGGCTTTCACAGCCTAATTTTGCCTTTCGTGTATGTGTACACCTGATGTAGCCCCTGCACCTCGTGGCGCGGCTTTGGCAGCCTAATTTTGCCTTTCGTGTATGTGTACACCTGATGTAGCCCCTGCACCTCGTGGCGCGGCTTTGGCAGCCTAATTTTGCCTTTCGTGTATGTGTACACCTGATGTAGCCCCTGCACCTCGTGGCGCGGCTTTCACAGCCTAATTTTGCCTTTCGTGTATGTGTACACCTGATGTAGCCCCTGCACCTCGTGGCGTGGCTTTCGCAGCCTAATTTTGCCTTTCGTGTATCTGTACACCTGATGTAGCCCCCGCACCTCATGGCGCGGCTTTCACAGCCTAATTTTGCCTTTCGTGTATCTGTACGCCTGATGTAGCCCCCGCACCTCATGGCGCGGCTTTCACAGCCTAATTTTGCCTTTCGTGTATCTGTACGCCTGATGTAGCCCCCGCACCTCATGGCGCGGCTTTCACAGCCTAATTTTGCCTTTCGTGTATCTGTACGCCTGATGTAGCCCCCGCACCTCATGGCGCGGCTTTGGCAGCCTAATTTTGCCTTTCGTGTATCTGTACGCCTGATGTAGCCCCCGCACCTCATGGCGCGGCTTTGGCAGCCTAATTTTGCCTTTCGTGTATCTGTACACCTGATGTAGCCCCCGCACCTCATGGCGCGGCTTTGGCAGCCTAATTTTGCCTTTCGTGTATCTGTACGCCTGATGTAGCCCCCGCACCTCATGGCGCGGCTTTGGCAGCCTAATTTTGCCTTTCGTGTATCTGTACGCCTGATGTAGCCCCCGCACCTCATGGTGTGACTTAACCAGATTATGCTACAAAGAACCACCTGGTGCTTGCTAATGGGCTCTTGCACCTTTAATTATTCGAAAGTTGCATTCTACCTACTTGTACCTTCAGACTCAAATGTTTACTCATTCCAGCCTTGCGCTGTGTTGAACCTGTCCACCTGCACTTAATGTACCTTTCCCCTCCCTCCCTTTGCTCTTTCCTCCCCGACCTCCACTTCCCTTCGCCCCCTCTCCCCTGCTTTCTTGATCAGCACTTGCACGAGCCGAATGTCTCAAGGCTAGTAGGAATGTTTCTGTTTTGTTTTTTCTTCACCCCGGTTCCCCCCACCCTTTAAGCACCTTGAAATACGTAGTGAGGTATGGGTGCATTATAAATACACAATAAATACATTAAATGAATGGAGTACTTGTGGGGAGCAGGGTAGGTAAAGATGGCTTTCCAGATCTCAGTGACTCCTGTTTGAGACGGAGGTCCAGGTAGGTACCATTTACTCAAGAAAGAATCAAAACGTATCCTCATATTTCGGTATTCAGGCCCACAAGTCATTCCATATCATAAACAGAAGAACTCTGTGGCCCTATAAGGGCCTGTGGGCGGGGGGTGCAGATCTAGAGGAAGGGAACAGATGGAAAGCTCAGATCTCAGCAAGACAACCATGGAAGCAAGTCCCTCTTGCTTGTCTCCCGTAGATGTCAACCTCAGAACTTCACCAGAGACCATCGTCCAGGTACCCCCCCCTCCCTCTGAATCAAATCTCAGACATTGACATTAAGAAGACGCGGCGTCCTTCGGAGCCGGTCTCCAAATGTCCATTGCTTCATCCTCAGGATCCACTCTGCAAATCAAGCTGCTAAGCCTGTGTCTGTCCGGCTCCCTTCCAGAGAACCAATGGTCTTCACCGGGCAGTTGCTCCCAAGGCTCTTTCCCTTCTTATCTCAGCAGAGGCTTGCTCGGTGGAAGGCACCACCCTTCTCGGCCCCTGACGGTCCCCGTCAACAGTGCCTGGCAACTCTGGGGAGTGTTTGGAAGGTGAAAGGGTCAGTGTTGGCTTCAATAAGTTCTTATGCTGTACCAGTGAGCGGGCGCATGACAACAATCCCACCCCCCTGATGAATCCCACCCCTAACCAGTCTCTCAAGAAAGCCCCAGCTATACCATGCCTCTCTTAGGCAAAGCTGTGCCATCTCCCCTGGCAATGTTCTCCATGCCAAAATGGGGAATTGGGAGGTAGCACACTGCTGCCAAGCAGGAAGACTGTTCATATCTATCAAGAGCCTGTGTGCTTTCCTAGCTTTTAAAGCAACACACTGCATTGCTTGTCTTGCTTGCAATTCCCACCTCATTTACAGGGTAAAACTATTTTCTCAAACAGAAACCCACTGTTAAGATGTATTTCTGAACTCTGACTTGGTGGGCAGAGATTCAGAAGGCCAGCCTAGTTTCTTAGAACTGGGGAAGCTTCTGGACAAGCCATACCAATAAAGATAGCTGTGGCGGTGGTCAAGACTAAGTCTCAGGAGAGATGAGGGTGATCAGAAGTCCACAATGAGCTCACACAGTAAAGGACACTACAGAAAACCCTGTCAGGTGTACATATGAAAAATACACATACATTTATTAAAGGCCTTTTAAATCAAACACAAGATAAAACTACAGCAATATTAACAATTCTAACAAAACCTTATACTAGGGAACATATGTACGTTAACTAGTGGCCCAAAGTAATATTAAACAAATAAGGATGTCCAACCTGTAACAGAAGAGGGTCAGACAGTGCAAATATACTTTAGGCAATTCTTCAGGAGTCTCAACCCTAACTAATAGACAGTCCAGTCCCTACAAAGTGTGGAGCCTTGTGCTCAAAAGTACATTCAGCGCAACAGCGATCGATCGTGCTCAAAAGTACAAAAGGGGCTGTAGAGTTGCAGGAAACAGATCTATGATTTTACCTAACCGAAAAGTTTGACCCCCAAAAGTCCGTTTATTAAAATTAATTTTTTGAATTTTCCGCAAATATATATGTGTGGGAGACCCCTCATATCCCCCCACCTTACCCCTATACATTTTTTATTCACTTTACCCCGCACATATATATATATGTAAAAAATTGGGGGTCAGACTTTTGGGGGTCGAACTTTTGGGAGTAGGTAATTTTGTACAATACCGCAGGAAGCGGGGTAAGGCGATGAGGAATAGAGTTCCACAATTCGAGGAGGGTCTACACAAGGGCGCAGAGCTATTTCTAGGAATCGGCAATAGGATGGTAGTTCAGACTATACTAACAAAGGTGAGTGGTCTCTGGAGGACAATCGTGCGTAAAAGTCTATGGATGCACCAGGGGCCACTGGTAAGGGTTGCAAGTACTCACCGACCCGCAACGCAGTCCGGAACAAACTTCGCCAGTCTAGTCCAGTTCGTTCACAGGTTCGAGTCCATCAGTTGTGCATCTGTCCGGCTTTCAGGGGCTGTGTTCTGGGACCTCAGTCTGTGGCAGGACAGTGGCCTTTTCTCCGCTTCTGGGGAAGGGAGCGGGCCAGTTCCACTGCAGGTCGTCCTAGGGCACATGAGGGCACAGCAGCAAGTCACCCATGAAGTTCGCCGCCACAGCGGTGCGACACAGGTACCGCGTAGGCTCGGGTCCAGGTGGACTCTCCTAATTCCAGTCCTAGGAATGCTAGGTAAACGAAACTCGGAGGGAGAGTGCCTTCTACCCAGAGCTTACTGTTCCCAAAGTCTCAAGTCGAAATGGCTGCGTTTCCAGAGCAAAGGTCCCTTACAAGCTGGTCAGTTCACTGGGTGGTCAAGGAACACTTCCGAGGAGGCTCGTTTGGAGGTTAAGCAGGAGGTGCCGAGAGTAGTTGGTGCCACTACTCCAATGGGTCAAAGCACCCTTGCAGGCCTTCTATGATCAATGAGAAACAGGGGCTCCGACGGGACTACCGCGCGGTCAGGGTGCCAAACCTTCTAGCGGGTCACCAGCGGTTCCACAGATCTGCTTCTTCAGTTCAGGAAACTTGGCTCCTTTACAAAGTTTGTTGTGAACTCAGGAGATCGACCTGGAATGGGAGCAAGATGCCTTGTCTTATCCAAAATCTCCTTCGTGCCAAAACAAAGACAAACCAATAAGAGATCTTCTCACATTCAGCCATCCCAGACGTGGACCAATCATGGACCACGGTGGTCCCAGTCATTCCCAGCACACCAGACACTCTGGCAGCCAGGATGTGTATTGGAACTAGACTGCTCCAGCCCACATCCTGGGCACACACACACAAGGCATGCAGAAGCCCGCGAAAGCTTCGGTTTGTGCTGGGGTCTGCATCACAAAATAAGAAAATTCCCGTGTCTGCTCAACCTGGGGAAGGCAACGGGACAAAATGGCCAGATGACAGAAGAAAGGACCTTGTGGCATGCCCATTTTGGGGCACTGCCCTCTGCCAAACGCGGTAAACACGGTTTGGACCATAGAAAGGAGTAACCAATGCTTTAAAAGAAACTGCTGCCACCAGCTCTGTCCTGGACACACTTGGACATTCACCAAAAAATCCTTCACGGGTGTCTAGGGCCTTAAAAATGAAAAAGATACCTGAGTGCACTGTACTGTAAGGCACTGATAAAATGTTATCAACAAATGGCAACAAAGTGAAAGACTTAGGGGAACAAAGCCTCCCAGGACTGACTTTCTTTAAGGGCATGTCAGTTTCCCCATAAAATGTGAGCGAAAGCCCAGAGGAGTGCAGCAGAAGGCTGGGCTCCACTGGCAAAAGTCAGGCTAGGATGGTCAGACAAAAGCAAAAGGTTGGGGGGGTTCACAACTGGAGGTAAAATTACACATAAATGGAAATCTTTCCTAACACCCACCAGTCCATTTCTGGAACTTGATACATGTTTCCTTTACATGGGAATGGAACCTTTATTCCTAGAAGGCATATTGACATGTATGACTTCAGCAAACAATGGCTATCAGGAGAGATTAAAGCTATCTCAGTGTTCCCATGTCAGGATGATGCTCAGTCAGCCATGACCTTTAGCCTCTCATCTCATTGCATTCTGGCTCCTGGATTTATGCTGGGAGTTACTGAATGAACCTTTTATACTGCAGTCTCTAAGCGCGGGACCGGGATTCAAACCGGTGTTGCCCTGCCTTCTCTTGTGTCCAAGACAAACGTGTTGCCCCTGAGCTATCCTCCTGTGGGAAAGGAAGCTACAAAAACTACACAAAATCAAAGAATGATAAAAGCTAAAAGAAACGGTGTCTGCAAAGCATCCCAACACTTACACAGGGTCGCCTGAGAGCCTTGTTTCCGCAGATTTCTGATACATGTAGGGTGGTGGGATGGTCCTACAGAGTTTGGGACTATTTGGGAAGGCGGCTGGAGAACCACAATAAGATTTGATATCAAGTCTTCAAAGAGGATGAATTTGAAACCCAGGCCCACACTGTCCCTGGCCCCTTCATGCCCACCCTGACATGTTTCATGTCACGTCCAGCTCAGTGAAAGGCTGTGCTTAAGGGTTTAGCTCCCCACCACGCGCACAGAAATTCTACAAGTTGGCACCCATACACAGAGTGCTCTGCCAGACTACCTCGCAGACCTCATTGCATCCGAGCGGGAAAATATATATATATATTTATGTCATTGAAACCTACACATTCTATGGCATGGCACAGAGGCTTCCCCTTATGAATCACTCCCAGAACCTTCCACCATGACTGTATACACCCAATGACCAATCCCACATCTCAGTAAGTCCTATATCAGTCTCTTCATCCTTACACCCAATGACCAATCCCACATCTCAGTAAGTCCTGTATCAGTCTCTTCATCCTTATACCCAATGACCAATCCCACATCTCAGTAAGTCCTATATCAGTCTCTTCATCCTTATATCCAATGGCCAATCCCACATCTCAGTAAGTCCTATATCAGTCTCTTCATCCTTATACCCAATGACCAATCCCACATCTCAGTAAGTCCTATATCAGTCTCTTCATCCTTATATCCAATGGCCAATCCCACATCTCAGTAAGTCCTATATCAGTCTCTTCATCCTTATACCCAATGGCCAATCCCACATCTCAGTAAGTCCTATCAGTCTCTTCATCCTTATACCCAATGGCCAATCCCACATCTCAGTAAGTTCCTATATCAGTCTCTTCATCCTTATACCCAATGACCAATCCCACATCTCAGTAAGTCCTATATCAGTCTCTTCATTCTTATATCCAATGACCAATCCCACATCTCAGTAAGTCCTATATCAGTCTCTTCATCCTTACACCCAATGGCCAATCCCACATCTCAGTAAGTCCTATATCAGTCTCTTCATCCTTATACCCAATGACCAATCCCACATCTCAGTAAGTCCTATATCATTCTCTTCATCTTTAGACCCAATGGCCAATCCCACATCTCAGTAAGTCCTATATCAGTCTCTTCATCCTTACACCCAATGACCAATCCCACATCTCAGTAAGTCCTATATCAGTCTCTTCATCCTTATACCCAATGACCAATCCCACATCTCAGTAAGTCCTATATCAGTCTCTTCATTCTTATATCCAATGACCAATCCCACATCTCAGTAAGTCCTATATCAGTCTCTTCATCCTTACACCCAATGGCCAATCCCACATCTCAGTAAGTCCTATATCAGTCTCTTCATCTTTATACCCAATGACCAATCCCACATCTCAGTAAGTCCTATATCAGTCTCTTCATCTTATACCCAATGGCCAATCCCACATCTCAGTAAGTCCTATATCAGTCTCTTCATCCTTATACCCAATGACCAATCCCACATCTCAGTAAGTCCTATATCAGTCTCTTCATCCTTATACCAATGACCAATCCCACATCTCAGTAAGTCCTATATCAGTCTCTTCATCTTTATACCCAATGACCAATCCCACATCTCAGTAAGTCCTATATCAGTCTCTTCATCTTTAACCCAATGGCCAATCCCACATCTCAGTAAGTCCTTATATCAGTCTCTTCATCCTTATACCCAATGACCAATCCCACATCTCAGTAAGTCCTATATCAGTCTCTTCATCTTATACCCAATGACCAATCCCACATCTCAGTAAGTCCTATATCAGTCTCTTCATCCTTATACCCAATGTACCAATCCACTATCTCTATAAGTCTCTTCTTACCCAATGACCAATCCCACATCTCAGTAAGTCCTATATCAGTCTCTTCATCTTTATACCCAATGACCAATCCCACATCTCAGTAAGTCTATATCAGTCTCTTCATCTTTAGACCCAATGACCAATCCACATCTCAGTAAGTCCTATATCAGTCTCTTCATCCTTATACCCAATGACCAATCCCACATCTCAGTAAGTCCTATATCAGTCTCTTCATCCTTACACCCAATGGCCAATCCCACATCTCAGTAAGTCCTATATCAGTCTCTTCATCCTTACACCCAATGGCCAATCCCACATCTCAGTAAGTCCTATATCAGTCTCTTCATCCTTATACCCAATGCCCAATCCCACATCTCAGTAAGTCCTATATCAGTCTCTTCATCTTTAACCCAATGGCCAATCCCACATCTCAGTAAGTCCTATATCAGTCTCTTCATCCTTATACCCAATGGCCAATCCCACATCTCAGTAAGTCCTATATCAGTCTCTTCATCCTTATACCCAATGACCAATCCCACATCTCAGTAAGTCCTATATCATCCAGTCATCTATCATCCTAGTAAGCCTATCACTTGACCAATCCCAATCCACATCTCAGTAAGTCCTATATCAGTCTCTTCATCTTATACCCAATGGCCAATCCCACATCTCAGTAAGTCCTATATCAGTCTCTTCATCTTTAGACCCAATGGCCAATCCCACATCTCAGTAAGTCCTATATCAGTCTCTTCATCCTTATACCCAATGACCAATCCCACATCTCAGTAAGTCCTATATCAGTCTCTTCATTCTTATACCCAATGGCCAATCCCACATCTCAGTAAGTCCTATATCAGTCTCTTCATCCTTATACCCAATGGCCAATCCCACATCTCAGTAAGTCCTATATCAGTCTCTTCATTCTTATACCCAATGGCCAATCCCACATCTCAGTAAGTCCTATATCAGTCTCTTCATCCTTATACCCAATGGCCAATCCCACATCTCAGTAAGTCCTATATCAGTCTCTTCATCCTTATACCCAATGACCAATCCCACATCTCAGTAAGTCCTATATCAGTCTCTTCATTCTTATATCCAATGACCAATCCCACATCTCAGTAAGTCCTATATCAGTCTCTTCATCCTTACACCCAACGGCCAATCCCACATCTCAGTAAGTCCTATATCAGTCTCTTCATCCTTATACCCAATGACCAATCCCACATCTCAGTAAGTCCTATATCAGTCTCTTCATCTTTAGACCCAATGGCCAATCCCACATCTCAGTAAGTCCTATATCAGTCTCTTCATCCTTATACCCAATGACCAATCCCACATCTCAGTAAGTCCTATATCAGTCTCTTCATTCTTATATCCAATGACCAATCCCACATCTCAGTAAGTCCTATATCAGTCTCTTCATCCTTATACCCAATGACCAATCCCACATCTCAGTAAGTCCTCTACCAATCCCACATTCATCTCAGTAAGTCCTATATTAGTCTCTTCATCTTTGTACCCAATGACAATCCCACATCTCAGTAAGTCCTATATCAGTCTCTTCATCTTTAGACCCAATGGCCAATCCCACATCTCAGTAAGTCCTATATCAGTCTCTTCATCCTTATACCCAATGACCAATCCCACATCTCAGTAAGTCCTATATCAGTCTCTTCATCCTTACACCCAATGGCCAATCCCACATCTCAGTAAGTCCTATATCAGTCTCTTCATCCTTACACCCAATGGCCAATCCCACATCTCAGTAAGTCCTATATCAGTCTCTTCATCCTTATACCCAATGCCCAATCCCACATCTCAGTAAGTCCTATATCAGTCTCTTCATCTTTAGACCCAATGGCCAATCCCACATCTCAGTAAATCCTATATCAGTCTCTTCATCCTTATACCCAATGACCAATCCCACATCTCAGTAAGTCCTATGTCAGTCTCTTCATTCTTATATCCAATGACCAATCCCACATCTCAGTAAGTCCTATATCAGTCTCTTCATCCTTATACCCAATGACCAATCCTACATCTCAGTAAGTCCTCTACCAATCCCACATTCATCTCAGTAAGTCCTATATTAGTCTCTTCATCTTTGTACCCAATGACAATCCCACATCTCAGTAAGTCCTATATCAGTCTCTTTCATCTTTAGACCCAATGGCCAATCCCACATCTCAGTAAGTCCTATATCAGTCTCTTCATCCTTATACCCAATGACCAATCCCACATCTCAGTAAGTCCTATATCAGTCTCTTCATCCTTACACCCAATGGCCAATCCCACATCTCAGTAAGTCCTATATCAGTCTCTTCATCCTTACACCCAATGGCCAATCCCACATCTCAGTAAGTCCTATATCAGTCTCTTCATCCTTATACCCAATGCCCAATCCCACATCTCAGTAAGTCCTATATCAGTCTCTTCATCTTTAGACCCAATGGCCAATCCCACATCTCAGTAAGTCCTATATCAGTCTCTTCATCCTTACACCCAATGGCCAATCCCACATCTCAGTAAGTCCTATATCAGTCTCTTCATCCTTATACCCAATGACCAATCCCACATCTCAGTAAGTCCTATATCAGTCTCTTCATTCTTATATCCAATGACCAATCCCACATCTCAGTAAGTCCTATATCAGTCTCTTCATTCTTATACCCAATGACCAATCCCACATCTCAGTAAGTCCTCTACCAATCCCACATTCATCTCAGTAAGTCCTATATTAGTCTCTTCATCTTTGTACCCAATGACAATCCCACATCTCAGTAAGTCCTATATCAGTCTCTTCATCTTTGTACCCAATGACCAATCCCACATCTCAGTAAGTCCTTTACCAGTCTCTTCATCTTTGTACCCAATGACCAATCCCACATCTTCCTATATAAATCTCTTCAACTTGATAGCTCCGATTGGTCCAGAGTTTGGTAAGAGGCCAGTGTTGGGGCAGATTTCCCTGTTTGTAGTTCTATTCCTGGTCTTGGGCGGTCCCCGCTTATTTTTTCTGGCTTTTCTTGGTTTGGGGTCTTGCTTAATCTCAAGCCTGACACAGAGTGTGCCTCTGGGTTAAGAATCCTTATGACCACTAGATCAGGGATACACTAAAGATACACCCTACCCTCAGAGAGGCAGTTTCCTTTGAGAGAGGGTACCCGCCGAGAGGCAGTACCCTCTCCCTATTGGTCATGTGTCTAGGTTGGCTGTGGCTTTTATTTCCCCGCCTGTGTGCAATGGTTCCAGTGGGTGGTCTACATTTGACTTATCTGGTCCTTTTTGACCGCCTCCTCCAGTCATCAAGGTAAGGTGGTCATTTTTGCATTGAAGAACTGAGTGGTCACATGACTATCCCTTGTACCCCTTTATGCGTGTGCGAGGAAGGGGCCATCTTTGGTCCCAGGCCTGGGGGCTGTAGTCCTCCTGAAACCAGCTCTGACTGACATATGCAGATCCATGTCTGGGGGAGGCCTTTTCAGAATGCTTGGTTATACTCGAAGGGATGGTTTGCCATTCCTCTGTTTGAATTATTCTTGGTGTGTGATTGGATGCATTGTTCATTCACTGGGTTAAGAGGGGGTTAAAAGCAGAGCCCCTCGCCGACTCACCTTGTGTAAAGCTGGATCTCCAATCATGGACTCTGGAATATCTGCTCCTCAAAGGAGTTCCTGAGCTCGACACCAGAAACCTTTCTCGTCTGGAACAATCGGACGGCGAAGCTCCGCTTCTCCAAAGAAGATCAGAATGAACCTTCTACGGTGCTCCTTTCCACTCTTCCAGTGGAGACAACTGGATCACAGCTCCTGCTCAACGGCCTCATCTGGCAGACCCAGATTTGGGGTCCCCTTTGCTGCCAGGACTCTGAAGACTCTAAGAGCCGAACCGACTCAAGAATCTTCAACAGAAGACCCCAGGCAAGCGCTCTGGTTCCGTACCTTCTCACCTGGGAAGCGCCAGAGGCTGTGCGGGCTCCATGGCTGCGGCCACACCGCCCAACCTTTCTTCCCACTCCATCTTCCGTGGCTGACTTCTCTCTGGTGTGATTTCTTCAACATCCGCTCCAGACATCATGGCAACCCTGCACCACCAGCAACTACCGGCCGCAGCTGCCTCTCCTTTGCACCGGGGAAGCGCCAAATCTGCAATAATCATGTGCCTTGGTGGGGCCATGCTTCCCTCCCAAAGGTGTGGGGGTCCCATCTGCATGAGTCTGCTGTCGCTGGAGCATACGGTGGTCGCAGAAAAAACGTGCTCAGCAACCGCCTTTAGACACCTCAAACTACATCCTACAGAACTGCTTACCCAGCCCAGGATCAGTGGCGGAGCCATCCACTGGTTTGATAGACCTTCAACCCCCCCTCCCCAAATGAAGGAAGTTGAAGGCAGAAGGCAGCACCCCGCTGTGACACTCAGCGCTGAGACTGAGGAGATGGGAAAGGAGAGCTACATCTAAGGATAATAAACTCCTTCAACTGTGAAAGCAAAGTGTGTCTGATTTATAATTAACAGGCAGCCATAACAAATGTACAATGACACAGAGGAAAAGCCTGCCTGGCACATATACACATTAACCCCCCCCCGTTCCCCCGCCCCCCATGTCAAAGGCAAAGACTTAGCAGCTCTGCTCAACTTTCAGATGACTGGCATCGCTTTGTGAAACGGGCCTCTGAATTGGGGGTGAAAGTTGGATCTAATGGGCCAAGGAAGCGCCTCCCAGTCTCAGAGAAAAGGGGGAGGATCAACAGAGCAATGGGTCACAGAATTTCTTCAAGTGTTCTGCTTTTCTGAAGTAGCTTTCTCCTGAATTCATGAGACGCGCAGCCGGCAATGGTTTGAGATTTTAGGGCTTCATCCGTCGAATATCTGTCGAAATCACAATACTTTGCTCTTTTCCTTAGTCGCATTACAAAATTGTCCACGGTTTCGCCGCTCTCTTGTGTCGACGTGTGGAAAATGTGTCGTTCGTAATCCACGTTTCGCAGCGGTGCAAAGTAGGCGTTCAGAGCGTCAATGATGCCTTGGAATGTGTCCGTGTTAGATTCAGGCATTTTTCGAAAACGATGTCCCGGACCACCGGGGCCTAGTGAATGGAGCAGGATGCCTCTCAGACGCCGTTCCTCCCTCACCCCCCGATGCGTCAATGTAGATGTGTAGTTCTTTGAGCCATCTGTTCCATCTAGGGGCAAGGCTACTAGTGTCCGCCATGTCAAACGGTGGCACCGCTTGTAGTTGTAATGATTCTGAACCGCTATCTTCTACGTGAGCGGCTTGGCGAGGTGTGGAGCTGGAGGAAGGGCTCAGGGTTCCGCTGTCTGGATTGTCGTCCGACATGCTTGGTTGCTCACGGATGGAAATGAGGCCTTATACGTGGGGCGCACGCGCACGCGTATTGATACGCCAGTTTCCACGTGCGTTACGCGGAGAGTGTAGCACGTCAATCTCTTGGCACAGGCCGCAGCGCGGATGCTGTTATACAGGCGGTGACTCTTACTTGTTCGAAATTCTGTTGCGTGGGTTGGAAACAGCTCCGGATGCTGATTCAAGCATGAAAAGCTGTATTGGTGGCTATACGACTCTCTGGGCACCGGTGCTGTTCAGCAGAAAACTCGTCGCCATTGTTGCAGGTTAAGCTGAAGGTATCGCGAGGCACCTCGCGGTAAGCAGGACGCGCTGTATTCATTAAATGAGGCAGGCCAATAAATCAGGAGCGGAGACGAATGCGTCTTGACTGGACTTTAATGTAACTCGAACTGCCGAACTGGCGGTAAGCCCGCCTTCATAACCACGTAGGTCGCAGCCCACTCGTAACTGCAATAGAGAGAGGACTGTCCCCTTCAAGTACATTAATAACAATGAACATAGGACATTACACAATGCACCTGTTGCAGCTGTCTATGTGAAACCTGCAGACAACACATGCACTTCTTGCTATGCTGGGGTCCATAGTCACCTCATTTAACCCCAATCAGGAGCCCGCTCTGCTCCCAGGACAAGTAACCAATCAACACGGACCTCTACGCTTCACGATTGCTCCAGGACAGTTGGGAGCGGAGCCGAGCGACGGCTTAGGCATAGAGTGCAAAGCAATGGCATCCCTGATAGTGGGCATGCAGGCACTTGGAGGAGGGGGGGCACTGGTGGATCACTCATGGACCCTATCGTTACCCATTTTTTTAAACTGTCCCACAGCACTCCCACATTTTTTAGGCTGGATCTTGGACTCTTTTTAACTTTCCTACTTGGACTGTAAAATGTTACCCCCATTCCTGCCGTTTCATTTTTTCAGGCAGGTCTTTGGTTCTAAAGAGAACTTGTGCTTAAAGGTGATCTGTACTTGCTTCACCGGGATCCCTCTGTTGCCTCTTGGTGTCTTGCTCTTTGCCTTTCCTTAACTGCAAGCATCACAGTTGTGCATTCATATAGTGTATGGAACTTCCCATATTTGGTATCTAAAGAAAAGTTAGTACTTTCCGCCCCCCCACCCCTCTCCGCCTCCTGGGAGTTAGGTCTTGGCTCCATTATCACAACTATCACTCGGAGAGCCTGGTGAGCTTGAGAAAATCACTAGCAGTGCCGGAGCCAGGAGGACATACCTGAAGGTACTTCCCATCCCTGAGCCTACTTGCTGACACTGCCTCTTCCTGTCCCATGGCCCTCCCGTTAGTCCCCAGTGGCCAGACCTTACGGGTAGTGCTCCTGGCTGTACCTTGAGGGACTCACTAGCAGTGCCAGAGCCAGGAGGACATACCTGAAGGTACTTCCCATCCCTGTGCCTACTTGCTAACACTACCTCTTCCTGTCCCATATCCCTCCAGTTAGTCCCCTGTCCCAAGGCCTCACAGGGAGTGCTCCTGGCTGTACCTTGAGGGAATCACTAGAAGTGTCAGAGCCAGGAGGACATACCTGAAGGTACTTCCCATCCCTGAGCCTACTTGCTAACACTGTCTCTTCCTGTCCCATGCCCCCCCCCCGTTAGTTACCTGTGGCCTAGTCTAACGGGGAGTGCTCCTGGCTGTACCTTGAGGGTATCACTAGCAGTGACGGAGCCAGAAGGACATACCTGAAGCTACTTCCTGTCCCTGAGCCTACTTGCTAACACTGCCTCATCCTGTCCCATGGCCCTCCCGTTAGTCCCCTGTGGCCAGACCTCACGGGTAGTGTTCCTGGCTATACCTTGAGGGACTCACTAGCAGTGCAGTAGCCAGGAGGACATACAGTAAATCTAAGTAGAATTGTTGAATATTTTATTGTACATTTCGGGAGGGCTGTTAGGTTTACACGCTCCCTGCATGTAATGGTTGCGTGTCATGATGAATTCTCATGTATAG
This sequence comes from Ambystoma mexicanum, assembly GCA_002915635.3. Lineage (NCBI taxonomy): Eukaryota > Metazoa > Chordata > Amphibia > Caudata > Ambystomatidae > Ambystoma > Ambystoma mexicanum. The sequence goes on from CM010937.2 coordinate 16,618,182, forward strand.
GATGTCTGTAACTTGATGAATATCTCAGAATAGATCACGAACTGTGTCATTGCAATACGTCACTCGATGGCTTCCCGCTGCCACATACTAACTCTTTAAAAACGGAAGTCAACTTTCTCCCGGCTTCCAATCCCATCCCTCCCTATCCTATCTCCTTGCTGCCTGACCTTCTTACTCTCTCGCCCAAGACTCGAAATCTTGGAGTCTTCTTTGATAGCGACCTACGACTACAACAATTTATCACTACCTCTGCCTCTGCTGCTCCTTTTTTATATTTTTGAATTGTTCATCTTAGTTTTAATTAAACCTTATACATGTTAGCAGCCTTACTGATACAATGATGCTTGAAAAACACGAATAGGTAAAACAAGCGTCACAAATTACATGAATAGTAACACAAATACTTAATTTATAGCATCACAATATAAAATAACAAGAACAATCTAAACTTACGAACATTCGTAAAAAAACAATGATTGCACTAACCCAATTAAAAAGAAAAAAAAGCGTAATAATGCTACATTCACAGAAATGGGATCAGTTATGTAAAGCTTTCCCACCATTGCATCACAAAAGATAACGACCAACGACTACAAGAATTCAAACATACCGCTGCCTCTGCTGGTCATATTAACTTCCTCAAAATTCGGGAAATGTCCCCTTTTCTTACCAACCACTATGCACGCTCATGTTCAGCAAACTTGACTGCTGCCTAGGCTTACACCCTGGCCTTCCTCTCTACTCCTTACTCCCTCGAGATAAAGTCCTCACCATTGCTACGTGCTCTCTGTACAAGCTACCCAGATCCTCCACCACTTCTACTCTCCAAGAACGTGCTGGTTGGCTCTCCATGCACCTCTCTACTCTACATCCCTACTCCCTTTTTAAGTTCCTTCTCCTAGTATTCAAAGTTATCAATTCTCTTGCTCCTCCGTACCTGTCTGATTGTATCTCAGTTTACTCAGTATCTCGTTTCCTCCGATCCTCACGGTCCCATACCCACCATGTGTCTCTCGCTTCTGCTCTTTCTCCCTTCTTGTGTGCTCCACTGGAACTCTCTGCCTATAACAATCAAAGCCAGCCCAACTGTGGATCTCTTCAAAGCTCGGCTTAAACTACTCTTCCTTGCTAAAGAAGAGACTCATCCTGCCCTCTCCTCTATCCCCCCTACCTGAACCAACAAATGCTTCCAGTGATCCTTAATAATGCCATCTTGTATATTTAATGAGTATTCCTCTTTAGTTTGAAGCACTTGCCCCTTAGTTTAATGTTACCTTTGCAAGTCACCTGTTTTCATTTATTTTACACCCCATGCACTGGCTCAGCACTTATTCTGATGTTTGTGCTATTGTACAGGCCCTCTTTTGGGAATGCCTCGACCATCCATAAATGTGTTATTATAAGACATTTCTGATCGAAATTGACATCCAATTTCTTCAAACAAATACAAATAAAAATATTGGGGAGCATTTTACAAAAGCGGAAGTAGAGGAAACAAAGAGAGGATCGCCCCCAGAAAGTCCTTGCCAGAAACACCCATTGGCCAGAATCACTGTCCCTGCAAAATAAGGCATTCAGTACAGTGAGTGGTGGGCACATCGTCCTACCTGTCGACGTCCAGTTCACAGTGAAGCCGAATGTTGGCCCACCTGGATTCTGATCACTTTTCTGCTGATATCCGGAGAGAGGAGAGGTAGAGACTGGGTTTCCGGACACAGATACTGCAGTGTTATATGAGCCTGTGAGCAAACCATCTGTATCCACCTTGGATATTGCCACCTGAGATCCAAGTTCATTTTCCCAGACTCCTGCCAAGTTACACTGAAAGAAGAGCAGACATGTGACACGGGGTGTGAAAAAGCAGAACAAAGTCAGCAAATACCTCCAGAACAGACACCAGTCAGAAGACACCAGGAAGATAAGGCTCCACAAACCAGGCAGGCAACAGGGTGTGAGAAGGATGTGGCTACCAGGCAGAGAACGGACCCAAGAGAAGAACCCAGACATCAGGAACAAAAGAAAGAAAAGAAGGCAGAGAACAGAAGGGAAGTACTAGGACACCAGGCATAGAACAGAAGGGTAGTAACAGGACACCAGGCAGAGAACAGAAGGGAAGTCCCAGGAGACCAGGCAGAGAACCGAAGGGAAGTCCTAGGACAACAGGGAGAGAACAGACACGAGAAGACCCCAGACCTCAGGAACAGAAGAAGGAATAGAAGGCAGAGAACAGAAGGGAAGTACTAGGACACCAGGCATAGAACAGAATGGAAGTCCCAGGACACCAGGCAGAGAACAGACACAAGAGAAGAGCCCAGACATCAGGAACAGAAGAAAGAAAGAAGGCAGTGAACAGAAGGGAAGTACTGGGACACCAGGCATAGAACAGAAGGGACGTCCCATGACACCAGACAGAGAACAGACACAAGAGAAGAACCAAGACATCAGGGACAGAAGAAAGAAAAGAAGGCAGAGAATAGAAGGGAAGTACTAGGACACCAGGCAGAGAACCGAAGAAAAGTCCCAGGACAACAGACAGAGAACCGACCCAAGAGAAGAACCCAGACATCAGGAACAGAAGAAAGAAAAGAAGGCACAGAACAGAAGGGAAGTCCCATGACACCGGGCAGAGAACAGAAGGGAAGTAACAGGACACCAGGCAGAGAACCAAAGGGAAGTCCCAGGACAACATGCAGAGAACGGGCCCAAGAGAAGAACTCAGACATCAGTAACAGAAGAAAGAAAATAAGGCAGAGAACAGAAGGGAAGTACTGGGACACCAGACATAGAACAGAAGGGAAGTAATAGGACACCAGGCATAGAACAGAAGTGTAGTAATTGGCCATCAATGAAAAGAGACAAACTACAGATCCCAAAATGCCCCACGAAATACTGCATCAGGGGGGAGGCACACCGATGGGTAAAGAAAGGAGAAAAAGGAAAGGGAGAACCGGGTTTCCTTATGTTAAAACCGCCCGAACACAAACAAAGTACAGGGTTAGCCCACAGTGGACGGAGCAGGGAGGAGGTGGGGAATCTGAATCAGGTGTGTTAAAACCGTTGCTGAGAACACATGCGGCTGATTACGGGGGAGGGGCGGGACAAGGATTAAATGCAACTCCAAGAGACTCAGGCGGCGTCTTATTTTTCAGGAGCAGAGCGTGACGAGAGACGCCGCACCCGAGTGGAGTGAGAACAGCCAAGATTACGAATGGGCTTACTAGTAGTAAGCGGAAAGTTCATAGATTGACACCGTACCCGGTCCAAAGCTCAAGACCTCCCAGTGGAGAGAAACGGCCGCCTAAGAAGGATTCAGAGTGGTGAAGTGTGTACTATTGATATTTTGTTAATTTCGTTTTCAAGGCCGGTGGACAGGTTGAAGGATGAAAAGCCTGTAATCGCCTGGCTGTTATCTTGGAACTAATTAAGGCCAGCAGAGGCAGTTGCAAGTAAAGTAAGACAGAACGCCTGTGCCTATGAGGTGAAAAGAACTGTCATCAGTTGGCTAAATTTATTGATCTGTGACCAGTATTTGTTGTGCAATAAACCACTGTGAAAGAAAACCTTGTTTGTCTCCAGCTGACTACTTAACAAAGGGAAGTCCCAGGACACCAGGCAGAGAACAGAAGGGAAGTCCCAGGACAACAGGCAGAGAACAGACACAAAAGAAGAACCCAGACATCAGGAACAGAAGAAAGAAAAGAAGGCAGAGAACAGAAGGGAAGTACTAGGACACCAGGCAAAGAAAAGAATGGAAGTAACAGGACACCAGGCAGAGAACAGACGGGAAGTCCCATGACAGAAGACAGAGAACAGATACAAGAGAAGAACCCAGACATCAGGAACAGAAGAAAGCAAAGAAGGCAGAGAACAGAAGGGAAGTACTAGGACACCAGGCATAGAACAGAAGGGAAGTAATAGGACACCAGGCATAGAACAGAAGTGTAGTAATAGGACACCAGGCAGAGAACAGAAGGGGAGTCCAGGACAACAGGCAGAGAACAGACACAAAAAGAAAAACCCAGACACCAGGAACAGAAGAAAGAAAAGAAGGCAGAGAACAGAAGGGAAGTACTAGGACACCAGGCATAGAACAGAAGGGAAGTAACAGGACATCAGGCAGAGAACTGAAGGGAAGTCCCATGACAGCAGACATAGAACAGAGGAAAAGGCCCAGGAAACCAGGAAGAGAACAGAATGGAAGCCCGAGGTCACCAGGCAGAGAACAGAAGGGAAGTAACAGGACACAGGCAGAGAACAGAAGAGAAGGCCTAGAACACCAGGCAGTGAACAGAAGAGAAATCCCAGGAAACCATGCAGAGAACAGAAGAGAAGGCTCAGGACACCAGGCAGAGGACAGAAGGCAAGTACCAGAACACCAGGCAGAGAACAGAAGAGAATGCCCAGGACACAGGAAGAGAACAGAAGAGAAGGCCCAGGACACCAGGTAGAGAAGAGGATGCCCAGGACACCAGGCAGAGAACAGAACAGAAGTCAGAGGTCACCAGTCAGAGAACAGAAGGGAAGTAGCAGGACACCAGGCATAGAACAGAAGGGATGTCCAAGGACACCAGGCAGAGAACAGAAGGGAAGTCCCAGGACACCAAGCAGAGAACAGAAGAGAAGGCCCAGGACACCAGGCAGAGAACAGAAGAGAAGTCCCAGGACACCAGGCAGAGAACAGAAGGGATGTCCCAGGACACCAGACAGGGAACAGAAGGGAAGAACCAGGACACCAGGCAGTGAATAGAAGGGAAATACCAGGATACCAGGCAGCGAACAGAAGGGACGTAGCAGGACAGTAGGCAGAGAAGAGAAGAGAAGTCCCAGGACACCAGGCAGAGAACAGAAGGGAAGTCCCATGACACCAGGCAGAGAACCGAAGGGAAGTAACAGGACACCAGGCAGAGAACCAAAGGGAAGTCCCAGGACAACAGGCAGAGAACGGACCCAAGAGAAGAACTCAGACATCAGTAACAGAAGAAAGAAAATAAGGCAAAGAACAGAAGGGAAGTACTGGGACACCAGGCATAGAACAGAAGGGAAGTCCCAGGACACCAGGCAGAGAACAGAAGGTAAGTCCTAGGACAACAGAGAGAGAACGAAGGTAAGTCCTAGGACAACAGAGAGAGAACAGACACAAGAAAAGAGCCCAGACATCAGGAACAGAAGGAAGAAAAAAAGGCAGAGGATAGAAGGGAAGTCCCAGGACACCAGGCAGAGAACAGAAGGGAAGTACCAGGACACCAGGCAGAGAACAGAAGGGAAGTAGCAGGACACAGTCAACAGGAAGAGAAGCCCCAGGACACCAGGCAGAGAACAGAAGAGAAGGCCCAGGACACCAGGCAGAGAACAGAAGAGAAGTCCCAGGACACCAGGCAGAGAACAGAAGGGATGTCCCAGGACACCAGACAGGGAACAGAAGGGAAGTACCAGGACACCAGGCAGCGAATAGGAGGGAAATACCAGGACACCAGGCAGTGAACAGAAGGGAAGTAACAGCACAGTAGGCAGAGAAGAGAAGAGAAGTCCCAGGACACCAGGCAGAGAACAGAAGATAAGGCTCAGGACACCAGACAGAGGCTATAAGTGAAGTCCCAGGACACCAGGCAGAGGACAGAAGGGAAGGCTCAGGACACCAGGCAGAAACTAGAAGGGAAGTCCCGGGACACGAGGCAGAGAACAAAAGGGAAGGCTTGGGACACCACGCAGAGACTAGAAGGGAAGTCTCGGGGCACCAGGCAGAGAATAGAAGGGAAATCACAGGACACCAGGCAGAGAACAGACGGGAAGTCCCATGACAGAAGACAGAGAACAGACACAAGAGAAGAACCCAGACATCAGGAACAGAAGAAAGCAAAGAAGGCAGAGAACAGATGGGAAGTACTAGGACACCAGGCATAGAACAGAAGGGAAGTAACAGGACACCAGGCGGAGAACTGAAGGGAAGTCCCAGGAGACCAGGCAGAGAACAGAAGGGAAGTCCCATGACAGCAGACAGAGAACAGAAGAAAGGGCCCAGGATACCAGGCAAAGAACAGAACAAAAGCCTGAGATCACCAGGCAGAGAACAGAAGGGAAGTAACAGGACACAGGCAGAGAACAGAAGAGAAGTCCCAGGACACCATGCAGAGAACAGAAGAGAAGGCTCAGGACACCAGGCAGAGGACAGAAGGCAAGTACCAGGACACCAGGCAGAGAAAAGAAGAGAATGCCCAAGACACAGGAAGAGAACAGAAGAGAAGGCCCAGGACAACAGGCAGAGAAGAGAATACCCAGGACACCAGGCAGAGAACAAAACGGAAGTCAGAGGTCACCAGTCAGAGAACAGAAGGGAAGTAGCAGGACACCAGGCATAGAACAGAAGGGATGTCCCAGGACACCAGTCAGAGAACAGAAGGGAAGTACCAGTACACCAGGCAGAGAACAGAAGGGAAGTAGCAGGACACAGTCAACAGGAAGAGAAGTCCCAGGACACCAGGCAGAGAACAGAAGAGAAGGCCCAGGACACCAGGCACAGAACAGAAGGGATGTTCCAGGACACCAGACAGGGAACAGAAGGGAAGTACTAGGACACCAGGCAGCAAATAGAAGGGAAATACCAGGACACCAGGCAGTAAACAGAAGGGAAGTAGCAGTACAGTAGGCAGAGAAGAGAAGAGAAGTCCCAGGACACCAGGCAGAGAACAGAAGATAAGGCTCAGGACACCAGACAGAGGCTATAAGTGAAGTCCCAGGAAACCAGGCAGAGGACAGAAGAAAAGTTTGAGGACACCAGGCAGAGAACAGAAGGGAAGGCTCAGGACACCAGGCAGAGACTAGAAGGGAAGTCCCGGGACACCAGGCAGAGGACAGAAGAGAAGTCCCAGGCCACTAGGCAGACAACAGAAGAGAAGTACTAGGACTCCAGGCATAGAACAGAAGGGAAGTAACAGGACACCAGGCAGAGAACAGAAGGGAAGTCCCATGACAGCAGACAGAGAACAGAAGAGAAGGCCCAGGATACTAGGCAGAGAACAGAAGGGAAGTAGCAGGACACGGGCAGCGAACAAAAGAGAAGACCTAGAACACCAGGCAGAGAACAGAAGAGCAGTCCCAGGACACCATGCAGAGACTGAAGAAAAGGCTCAGGACACCAGGCAGAGGACAGAAGGCAAGAACCAGGACACCAGGCAGAGAACAGAAGAGAATGCCCAGGACACCAGGCAGAGAACAGAACGGAAGTCAGTGGTCACCAGTCAGAGAACAGAAGGGAAGTAGCAGGACACCAGGCATATAACAGAAGGGATGTCCCAGCACACCAGGCAGAGAACAGAGGGGAAGTACCAGGACACCAGGCAGTGAACAGAAGGGAAGTAGCAGGACACAGTCAACAGGAAGAGAAGTCCCTGGAAACCAGGCAGAGAACAGAAGAGAAGGCCCAGGACACAAGGCAGAGAACAGAAGAGAAGTCCCAGGACACCAGGCAGAGAACAGAAGGGAAGTACCAGGACACCAGGCAGCGAACAGAAGGGAAGTACCAGGACATCAGGCAGCGAACAGAAGGGAAGTACAAGGACACCAGGCAGCGAACAGAAGGGAAGTAGCAGGACAGTAGGCAGAGAAGAGACGAGAAGTCCCTGGACACCAGGCAGAGAACAGAAGAGAAGTTCGAGGACACCAGGCAGAGAACAGAAGGGACGGATCAGAACACCAGACAGAGGCTAGAAGTGAAGTCTCAGGACACCAGGCAGAGGACAGAAGAGAGGTTCGAGGACACCAGGCAGAGAACAGAAGGGAAGGCTCAGGACAGCAGGCAGAGGACAGAAGAGACGTCTAAGGACACCAGGCAGAGAACAGAAGGGACGGCTCAGGACACCAGGCACAGACTAGAAGGGAAGTCCCAGATACCAGGCAGAGAACAGAAGAGATGTCTGAGGACACCAGGAAGAGAACAGAAGAGAAGTACCAGGACAGCAGGCAGAGAACAGAAGGGAAGGCTCAGGACACCAGGCAGAGGACAGAAGAGACGTCTAAGGACACCAGGCAGAGAACAGAAGGGAAGGCTCAGGACACCAGACAGAGGCTAGAAGTGAATTCTCAGGACACCAGGCAGAGAACAGAAGAGAGGTTCGAGGACACCAGGCAGAGAACAGAAGGGAAGGCTCAGGACACCAGGCAGAGAACAGAAGGGAAGGCTCAGGACACCAGGCAGAGGACAGAAGAGACGTCTAAGGACACCAGGCAGAGAACAGAAGGGAAGGCTCAGGACACCAGGCACAGGCTAGAAGGGAAGTCCCAGGATACCAGGCAGAGAACAGAAGAGAAGTACCAGGACAGCAGGCAGAGAACAGAAGGGAAGGCTCAGGACACCAGGCAGAGGACAGAAGAGACGTCTAAGGACACCAGGCAGAGAACAGAAGGGAAGGCTCAGGACACCAGGCAGAGAACAGAAGAGAAGTCCCAGGACACCAGGCAGAGAACAGAAAAGAAGGCCCAGAACACCAGGCAGAGAATCGGAGGGAAGGCCAAGGACACCAGGCAGAAAAGAGGACAGAAAAGGTGACTTGGTTATGTTGTTCTGGGTAGGGATGTTCTGAACCTTTGGGCAGGTTTTATTTCACTTCAACATGTCCCAGAATCCCTCCTCCACTCTCTATGCCAGAGTGGGATTTTTAGATACCGTTGCTAATTAGTCCTCCATGTTGTTCTTAACCTTGAAAAATAAAAGGCGTGGCAAATTAACCTGTGTTTCTACCAAATAGTAGCCTCCATGTTTCTTTTTGTGACAAATATCATTCACACCCCTTTTTAGCGTATCATTTTAACTTACAATATATAAGACCGCCTTTCAGATATGGCTTCCTCCCCCAAAAGGTGATCTGAAGCTCTGCCTCATTCGGGTCCATTGAAGAGGAGAAAGACAGCAGCTGTGTGCCTCTCTCCTCCCAGTCGGTGCTAGAGCAGCAGACTGAGGGCGTGTGTACGTCATCACGCAACAATGTGCCTGTGTAAGGGGCATGACATGGAGGGCGTCAGATAACGTCCTCGCCTGGGGAAAAACTGCGCTGCCTGGCCTAGCAAGGCTGGGTACTGGGGTTGTGCCTTGGCTGCAGGGCCCTAGGTGAATTGGTGCACTTCTCCACCCCACGCACTGAGGGGCAGGAGTGCCACATTTCTTTTCTAACTCCCCTCTCCGGCGCCTGACAGGGAGTTAATCACTAGAATAGGGCGCTAGGGCGCTCGTGCTAATGCATGAGTGCCGTATTCCAATGAAATCCTCCTCGCTCCTGCATCAGAGTGGGGAGTTAATCACTAGAATAGGGCGCTCGTGCCAATGCATGAGTGCCGTATTCCAATGAAATCCTCCTCGCTCCTGCATCAGAGTGGGGAGGTAATCACTAGAATAGGGCGCTCGTGCCAATGCATGAATGCCGTATTCCAATGAAATCCTCCTCGCTCCTGCATCAGAGTGGGGAGGTAATCACTAGAATAGGGCGCTCGTGCCAATGCATGAGTGCCGTGTTCCAATGAAATCCTCCTCGCTCCTGCATCAGAGTGGGGAGGTAATCACTAGACTAGGGCCGCTGGTGCCAATGCATGAGTGCCGTGTTCCAATGAAATCCTCCTCGCTCCTGCATCAGAGTGGGGAGGTAATCACTAGAATAGGGCGCTCGTGCCAATGCATGAGTGCCGTGTTCCAATGAAATCCTCCTCGCTCCTGCATCAGAGTGGGGAGTTAATCACTAGAATAGGGCGCTCGTGCCAATGCATGAGTGCCGTATTCCAATGAAATCCTCCTCCCTCCTGCATCAGAGTGGGGAGGTAATCACTAGAATAGGGCGCTCGTGCCAATGCATGAGTGCCGTATTCCAATGAAATCCTCCTCGCTCCTGCATCTGAGTGGGGAGTTAATCACTAGAATAGGGCGCTCGTGCCAATGCATGAGTGCCGTATTCCAATGAAATCCTCCTCGCTCCTGCCATCAGAGTGGGGAGTTAATCACTAGAATAGGGCGCTCGTGCCAATGCATGAGTGCCGTGTTCCAATGAAATCCTCCTCGCTCCTCCATCAGAGTGGGGAGGTAATCACTAGAATAGGCGCTCGTGCCAATGCATGAGTGCCGTGTTCAATGAAATCCTCCTCGCTCCTGCATCAGAGTGGGGAGTTAATCACTAGAATAGGGCGCTCGTGCTAATGCATGAGTGCCGTGTTCCAATGAAATCCTCCTCGCTCCTGCATCAGAGTGGGGAGTTAATCACTAGAATAGGGCGCTCGTGCAAATGCATGAGTGCCGTGTTCCAATGAAATCCTCCTCGCTCCTGCATCAGAGTGGGGAGTTAATCACTAGAATAGGGCGCTCGTGCAATGCATGAGTGCCGTGTTCCAATGAAATCCTCCTCGCTCCTGCATCAGAGTGGGGAGTTAATCACTAGAATAGGGCGCTCGTGCTAATGCATGAGTGCCGTGTTCCAATGAAATCCTCCTCGCTCCTGCATCAGAGTGGGGAGTTAATCACTAGAATAGGGCGCTCGTGCTAATGCATGAGTGCCGTGTTCCAATGAAATCCTCCTCGCTCCTGCATCAGAGTGGGGAGGTAATCACTAGAATAGGGCGCTCGTGCTAATGCATGAGTGCCGTATTCCAATGAAATCCTCCTCGCTCCTGCATCAGAGTGGGAGTTAATCACTAGAATAGGGCGCTCGTGCTAATGCATGAGTGCCGTGTTCCAATGAAATCCTCCTCGCTCCTGCATCAGAGTGGGAGGTAATCACTGGCATAGGGCGCTCGTGCTAATGCATGAGTGCCGTGTTCCAATGAAATCCTCCTCGCTCCTGCATCAGAGTGGGAGGTAATCACTAGAATAGGGCGCTCGTGCTAATGCATGAGTGCCGTGTTCCAATGAAATCCTCCTCGCTCCTCCATCAGAGTGGGGAGGTAATCACTAGAATAGGGCGCTCGTGCTAATGCATGAGTGCCGTGTTCCAATGAAATCCTCCTCGCTCCTGCATCAGAGTGGGGAGTTAATCACTAGAATAGGGCGCTCGTGCTAATGCATGAGTGCCGTGTTCCAATGAAATCCTCCTCGCTCCTGCATCAGAGTGGGGAGTTAATCACTAGAATAGGGCGCTCGTGCTAATGCATGAGTGCCGTATTCCAATGAAATCCTCCTCGCTCCTGCATCAGAGTGGGGAGTTAATCACTAGAATAGGGCGCTCGTGCTAATGCATGAGTGCCGTATTCCAATGAAATCCTCCTCGCTCCTGCATCAGAGTGGGGAGGTAATCACTGGCATAGGGCGCTCGTGCTAATGCATGAGTGCCATGTTCCAATGAAATCCTCCTCGCTCCTGCATCAGAGTGGGGAGGTAATCACTAGAATAGGGCGCTCGTGCTAATGCATGAGTGCCGTGTTCCAATGAAATCCTCCTCGCTCCTCCATCAGAGTGGGGAGGTAATCACTAGAATAGGGCGCTCGTGCTAATGCATGAGTGCCGTGTTCCAATGAAATCCTCCCCGCTCCTGCATCAGAGTGGGGAGGTAATCACTAGAATAGGGCGCTCGTGCCAATGCATGAGTGCCGTATTCCAATGAAATCCTCCTCGCTCCTCCATCAGAGTGGGGAGGTAATCACTAGAATAGAGCGCTCGTGCCAATGCATGAGTGCCGTATTCCAATGAAATCCTCGCTACTGCATCAGAGTGGGGAGGTAATCACTGGCATAGGGCGCTCGTGCTAATGCATGAGTGCTGTATTCCAATGAAATCCTCCTCGCTCCTGCATCAGAGTGGGGAGGTAATCACTAGAATAGGGCGCTTGTGCTAATGCATGAGTGCCGTATTCCAATGAAATCCTCCTCGCTCCTGCATCAGAGTGGGGAGGTAATCACTAGAATAGGGCGCGCTCGTGCTAATGCATGAGTGCCGTATTCCAATGAAATCCTCCCCGCTCCTGCATCAGAGTGGGGAGGTAATCACTAGAATAGGGCGCTCGTGCCAATGCATGAGTGCCGTATTCCAATGAAATCCTCCTCGCTCCTGCATCAGAGTGGGGAGGTAATCACTAGAATAGGGCGCTCGTGCCAATGCATGAGTGCCGTATTCCAATGAAATCCTCCTCGCTCCTGCATCAGAGTGGGAGGTAATCACTAGACTAGGGCGCTCGTGCCAATGCATGAGTGCCGTATTCCAATGAAATCCTCCTCGCTCCTGCATCAGAGTGGGGAGGTAATCACTAGAATAGGGCGCTCGTGCTAATGCATGAGTGCCGTGTTCCAATGAAATCCTCCTCGCTCCTGCATCAGAGTGGGGAGTTAATCACTAGAATAGGGCGCTCGTGCCAATGCATGAGTGCCGTATTCCAATGAAATCCTCCTCCTTCCTGCATCAGAGTGGGGAGGTAATCACTAGAATAGGGCGCTCGTGCCAATGCATGAGTGCCGTATTCCAATGAAATCCTCCTCGCTCCTGCATCAGAGTGGGGAGTTAATCACTAGAATAGGGCGCTCGTGCCAATGCATGAGTGCCGTATTCCAATGAAATCCTCCTCGCTCCTCCATCAGAGTGGGGAGGTAATCACTAGAATAGGGCGCTCGTGCCAATGCATGAGTGCCGTGTTCCAATGAAATCCTCCTCGCTCCTGCATCAGAGTGGGGAGTTAATCACTAGAATAGGGCGCTCGTGCTAATGCATGAGTGCCGTATTCCAATGAAATCCTCCTCGCTCCTGCATCAGAGTGGGGAGTTAATCACTAGAATAGGGCGCTCGTGCTAATGCATGAGTGCCGTGTTCCAATGAAATCCTCCTCGTTCCTGCATCAGAGTGGGGAGTTAATCACTAGAATAGGGCGCTCGTGCTAATGCATGAGTGCCGTGTTCCAATGAAATCCTCCTCGCTCCTGCATCAGAGTGGGGAGTTAATCACTAGAATAGGGCGCTCGTGCTAATGCATGAGTGCGTATTCCAATGAAATCCTCCTCGCTCCTGCATCAGAGTGGGGAGGTAATCACTGGCATAGGGCGCTCGTGCTAATGCATGAGTGCCGTATTCCAATGAAATCCTCCTCGCTCCTGCTTCAGAGTGGGGAGGTAATCACTAGACTAGGGCGCTCGTGCTAATGCATGAGTGCCGTGTTCCAATGAAATCCTCCTCGCTCCTGCATCAGAGTGGGGAGGTAATCACTAGAATAGGGCGCTCGTGCTAATGTATGAGTGCCGTGTTCCAATGAAATTCTCCTCGCTCCTCCATCAGAGTGGGGAGGTAATCACTAGAATAGGGTGCTCGTGCTAATGCATGAGTGCCGTGTTCCAATGAAATCCTCCCCGCTCCTGCATCAGAGTGGGGAGGTAATCACTAGAATAGGGCGCTCGTGCCATTGCATGAGTGCCGTATTCCAATGAAATCCTCCTCGCTCCTGCATCAGAGTGGGGAGGTAATCACTAGAATAGAGCGCTCGTGCCAATGCATGAGTGCCGTATTCCAATGAAATCCTCGCTCCTGCATCAGAGTGGGGAGGTAATCACTGGCATAGGGCGCTCGTGCTAATGCATGAGTGCTGTATTCCAATGAAATCCTCCTCGCTCCTGCATCAGAGTGGGGAGGTAATCACTAGAATAGGGTGCTCGTGCTAATGCATGAGTGCCGTATTCCAATGAAATCCTCCTCGCTCCTGCATCAGAGTGGGGAGGTAATCACTAGAATAGGGCGCTCGTGCTAATGCATGAGTGCCGTATTCCAATGAAATCCTCCCCGCTCCTGCATCAGAGTGAGGAGGTAATCACTAGAATAGGGCGCTCGTGCTAATGCATGAGTGCCGTATTCCAATGAAATCCTCCCCACTCATCAGAGTGGGGAGGTAATCATCTGAATAAGGGGGCTGATGCAAAGAATCCGCACCCTATTGTTATTAAATGCGCCCAGCCACTTCAGCATTTAATAACAAAAGGTCACCTGCAGCGCCTTCTCCCACTATGCCAGCTCGGAGGAGCCCTTGAACCTTGAAAGACACCCCCGAGGTGGCATGGTGGGGGGGGTTAATGGAGACCCGGGGGGCATGGCGCCCCGGGCGGTCGTCTGGTTCACCCTGCCCTAAGGCCGGAGCTGCTTGGCTGCTTTGTGGGCATTCTGACCTATGGGTATTGGTGAGGTCTTTGGAAGGTCAAGGCTTAAGGATCATAGCAGGGTTGATGTCGCTGGGGTTGCTGCGGGCACACACTCTGCTTGCTGGCATGGAAGCCCCCCGTGTATACACACCCTGGCGTCAGTACTGGTGAATGCTTGCGTGTGCATCTACATCAACATCATAGGTTGGTCTCAAAGGGGCTGTTGCCCCAGCGCACCTGCCCCTTCCTAGGCCTCTGTGTGCATAGCTCTGTCAGAGTGTGTCCTTGTGGGTTTGGGTACATGTCTATGTGTCTCTGACTGTATGAGATCCTATCTGTGATTCCCAGGATTTTTCCATTTGTGTGCATGTGCCAAGCCTGATCCATCAACTCTCTAACCTGAGTATTGTGTGGCCGGCAGCAGTCCTGCAACCGGCCTCACTGGTGCAATGGTACCCCAGCGCCATGTTGTATGCCGCAGTCACTCGGACTTGCTTTGTTGCAGGCCCGGGCCCTGTGAGGCTGTGGGGACACAGCCTGGGGGATGGAGCACCTTGGATGCCGGCAGCATCCAGGATGGTGGGTGCCTGGGCTGAACCCAGGACACCGGGCTGTTCTGGGAGGCCCAGACCAGCAGGGACCTGCAGGCCGGTGTTCACACAGCGTGGGTCTGCAGGCCCAGAACGAGAGACAGAGACAACAGATGTTCCATGGTTGGAGTCTGCGGCCGTCCTGATGCACCCCCTGCAGGGGCTCCTTCTATTAGCTTGGGCCTCTTAGTGAGATATCCACTGTCAGCTCACTAGTGCGAGGGTTGAGTGTGGGGGGGTCTTAGAGGGACGTTCACTGTCAGATCTTTGTTATGTTACGTTATGAAAACGTATACACCGCAGCTGAAACCCGAGGGGGCCACGTGAAAGGAAAAGGGCTCAACAACCTGAAAGAAGAAAAAACACAAAGTCAGTCATGAAACAAAAAAGTGTTCAAAGCTTTACGAAAACATACGTGATGCTCAATAATGCGAAGATGTCCACAAAATGGGAACAACTACGGAAAAGGCTCTACCACCAACTGTGGATTTACGAACAGGGGGGTCATGAAGCAGGAAATGATTCGCAGAATGAAGATTCCCAGGGGGTCATACCTCCTGATCTTCAGACAGAGACAGGCAGCTCCAAAACCATGGAGGGCCCCACGAACCCTACAATAGGAAGCCAGCGCAGCTTGCGATGCCCAATAGAGGTTCGGGGGGATTTAGGGAATACGGGGTGCCGTATTTTGCACAACTTGTAAGTGATGAAGAAGGGTTTTAGGTTGAGCAAGTAGGATGGCGTCCCCATAACCGAGGAAGGAACCACAAACTGCCTAGCTCGGCCGGCACAAAAGGAGTATTTTCAGTTTGAAGTGGGCAGTGCTGCATCTAGCCTCAATCTGAGGCACGACCGAAAGTGATGACGCAATTATGATGCCCACGTTTTTTACAGTCGTGACTGGGGTGGGAAGTGGGTTCAGAGCAGAAGGCCAGAGATCAGCCGACCAAGGAGAATCTGCCAACGAATCAGCACCCAGCAGCACGAGCTCTGTCTCTTCAGCGTTAAGTTTGAGCCAGTTCCTCCGCATCCAGTCTCCAACGTCAGACAGAACATGTCACAAACTGGCAGCCGCAGACACCCGAGCATGGTCCATACGCTGGCAGCCACAGACACCTGAGCAGGGTCCATACGCTGGCAGCCGCAGACACCTGAGCATGGTCCATATGCTGGCAGCCGCAGACACCCGAGCATGGTCCATACGCTGGCAGCCACAGACACCTGAGCATGGTCCATACGCTGGCAGCCGCAGACACCCGAGCATGGTCCATACGCACAACGAATTCTGTATCGTCTGCATAGCAAAAAAACTCTATGTGCATGAACACGTTTGGCCAAAGGAAGCAGGTAAATAACAATGGCGAAACCGTCGAACCTTGGGGGTCTCCAACAATAAGAGGAACAGGAGTAGAGGAAACAATGGGGGGGGGGGGCAGTGACTGGGTTCTGTCAGACAAAAAGGACTGAAACCAGTCTAGGACCGAGACATCAATTCCAATCTCCCTCAAGCGTTGCACAGAATATCGTGGTCAATAGTGTCAAATGCCGCAGAGAGGTCTAATAAAATGAGAACGCCAACGCGCCACCTTGATCACGTATCAGGGAGTGTCAAATGCCGCAGAGAGGTCTAATAAAATGAGAACGCCAACGCGCCACCTTGATCACGTATCAGGGAGTGTCAAATGCCGCAGAGAGGTCTAATAAAATGAGAACGCCAACGCCACCTTGATCACGTATCAGGGAGTGTCAAATGCTGCAGAGAGGTCTAATGAAATGAGAACGCCAACTTGCCCTGATCAAGTATTAGGGAGTGTCAAATGCTGCAGAGCGGTCTAATAAAATGAGAACGCCAACTCGCCACCTTGATCAAGTATCAGGGAGTGTCAAATGCCGCAGAGAGGTCTAATAAAATGAGAACGCCAACTCGCCCTGATCAAGTATTAGGGAGTGTCAAATGCTGCAGAGCGGTCTAATAAAATGAGAACGCCAACTCGCCCTGATCAAGTATTAGGGAGTGTCAAATGCCGCAGAGAGGTCTAATAAAATGAGAACGCCAACTCGCCCTGATCAAGTATCAGGGAGTGTCAAATGCCGCAGAGAGGTCTAATAAAATGAGAACGCCAACTCGCCCTGATCAAGTATTAGGGAGTGTCAAATGCTGCAGAGCGGTCTAATAAAATGAGAACGCCAACTCGCCCTGATCAAGTATTAGGGAGTGTCAAATGCCGCAGAGAGGTCTAATAAAATGAGAACGCCAACTCGCCCTGATCAAGTATTAGGGAGTGTCAAATGCCGCAGAGAGGTCTAATAAAATGAGAACGCCAACTCGCCACCTTGATCAAGTATTAAGAGTGTCAAATGCTGCAGAGCGGTCTAATAAAATGAGAACGCCAACTCGCCCTGATCAAGTATTAGGGAGTGTCAA
Organism: Ambystoma mexicanum; assembly: GCA_002915635.3. Classification (NCBI taxonomy): domain Eukaryota; kingdom Metazoa; phylum Chordata; class Amphibia; order Caudata; family Ambystomatidae; genus Ambystoma; species Ambystoma mexicanum. The sequence goes on from CM010937.2 coordinate 16,635,272, forward strand.
ATGCTGCAGAGCGGTCTAATAAAATGAGAACGCCAACTCGCCCTGATCAAGTATTAGGGACTTTCAAATGCTGCAGAGCGGTCTAATAAAATGAGAACGCCAACTCGCCCTGATCAAGTATTAGGGACTTTCAAATGCCGCAGAGAGGTCTAATAAAATGAGAACGCCAACTCGCCCTGATCAAGTATTAGGGAGTGTCAAATGCCGCAGAGAGGTCTAATAAAATGAGAACGCCAACTCGCCACCTTGATCAAGTATTAAGAGTGTCAAATGCTGCAGAGCGGTCTAATAAAATGAGAACGCCAACTCGCCCTGATCAAGTATTAGGGACTTTCAAATGCTGCAGAGCGGTCTAATAAAATGAGAACGCCAACTCGCCCTGATCAAGTATTAGGGAGTGTCAAATGCCGCAGAGAGGTCTAATAAAATGAGAACGCCAACTCGCCACCTTGATCAAGTATCAGGGAGAGGTTGTCCATAATAGCAACCATAACAGATTCCATGTCCATCAGGGAACAGAAACCTGATTGAAGTAGGTTCCAGAATGGATTGTGGCTCTAAATACTGACTTAATTGAGGCGTCACAATGGATTTGAGAGTCTTCATCAGGAACCACATTAACGAAATCTGTGGAAAATTAGCCGGGATACCAGGGTCCATGGAAGGCTTTTTAAGCAGAGGGCTACATTGTGGGTGGTCTTATTAAGACATCCACAATCAGCTCATTAGTACCAGGGTCACGGTGTGGGCAGTCTTTGAAGATTGCAGTTAGATCATTATTAGGGCCGCAATGTGGGTGGTCTTAGTGAGACGTTCACCGTCAGCTCATTAGTACGAGGATCTCATTGTGAGGTGGTTTTAGTGAGACACCCACTGTCAGCTCATTAGTACAAGGGTCACAGTGTGGGGTGGTTTTAGTGAGACATCCACCATCAGCTCATTAGTACGAGGGTCTCAGTGTGTGGTGGTCTTAGTGAGACACCCACTGTCAGCTAATTAGTACGAGGGTATCAGTGTGTGGTGGTCTTAGTGAGACACCCACTGTCAGCTCATTAGTACGAGGGTCGCAGTGTGGGTGGTCTTAGTGAGAAACCCACTGTCAGCTCATTAGTACGAGGGTCGCAGTGTGGGTGGTCTTAGTGAGAAACCCACTGTCAGCTCATTAGTACGGTCACAGTGTGGGGTGGTTTTATCGAGACACCCACTGTCAGCTCATTAGTACGCGGGTCTCAGTGTGGGGTGGTTTTAGTGAGACACCCACTGTCAGCTCATTAGTACGCAGGTCTCAGTGTGTGGTGGTTTTAGCGAGACACCCACTGTCAGCTCATTAGTACGAGGGTCGCAGTGTGGGATGGTTTTAGTGAGACACCCACTGTCAGCTCATTAGTACGCGGGTCTCAGTGTGGGGTGGTTTTAGTGAGACACCCACTGTCAGCTCATTAGTAGGAGGGTCTCAGTGTGGGGTGGTTTTAGTGAGACACCCACTGTCAGCTCATTAGTACGAGGGTCTCATGGTGGGGTGGTCTTAGTAAGACTCCCACTGTCAGCTCATTAATACGAGGGTCTCAGTGTGTGGTGGTTTTAGTGAGACATCCACTGTCAGCTCATTAGTATGAGGGTCGCAGTGTGGGGTGGTTTTAGTGAGACACCCACTGTCAGCTCATTAGTAGGAGGAGCTCAGTGTGTGGTGGTTTTAGTGAGACACCCACTGTCAGCTCATTAGTACAAGGGTCTCATGGTGGGGTGGTCTTAGTGAGACACCCACCCTCAGCTCATTAGTACGAGGATCTCATTGTGAGGTGGTTTTAGTGAGACACCCACTGTCAGCTCATTAGTACGAGGGTAACAGTGTGGGGTGTTTTTAGTGAGCCACCCACTGTCAGCTCATTAGTACGAGGGTCGCAGTGTTAGTGGTCTTAGTGAGGCACCCACTGTCAGCTCATTAGTACGAGGGTCGCAGTGTGGGTGGTCTTAGTGAGACACCCACTGTCAGCTCATTAGAACGAGGGTCTCAGTGTGTGGTGGCCTTAGCGAGACACCCACTGTCAGCTCATTAGTACGAGGGTCGCAGTGTGGGGTGGTCTTAGCGAGACACCCACTGTCAGCTCATTAGTACGAGGGTCACAGTGTGGGGTGGTTTTAGCGAGACACCCACTATCAGCTCATTAGTACGCGGTTCTCAGTGTGGGGTGGTTTTAGCGAGACACCCACTGTCAGCTCATTAGTACGAGGGTCACAGTGTGGGGTGGTTTTAGCGAGACACCCACTATCAGCTCATTAGTACGCGGTTCTCAGTGTGGGGTGGTTTTAGCGAGACACCCACTGTCAGCTCATTAGTACGCAGGTCTCAGTGTGTGGTGGTCTTAGCGAGACACCCACTGTCAGCTCATTAGTACGAGGGTCGCAGTGTGGGGTGGTTTTAGCGAGACACCCACTGTCAGCTCATTAGTACGCGGGTCTCAGTGGGGGGTGGTTTTAGTGAGACACCCACTGTCAGCTTTTTTGTACGAGGGTCTCAGTGTGGGGTGGTTTTAGTGAGACACCCACTGTCAGCTCATTAGTACGAGGAGCTCAGTTTGTGGTGGTTTTAGTGAGACACCCACTGTCAGCTCATTAGTACAAGGGTCTCATGGTGGGGTGGTCTTAGTGAGACACCCACTGTCAGCTCATTAGTACGAGGGTCTCAGTATGTGGTGGTTTTAGTGAGACACCCAATGACAGCTCATTAGTACGATGGTCGCAGTGTGGGGTGGTTTTAGTGAGATACCCACTGTCAGCTCATTAGTACAAGGGCCTCAGTGTGTGGTGGTTTTAGTGAGACACCCACTGTCAGCTCATTAGTATGAGGGTCTCAGTGTGTGGTGGCCTTAGTGAGACACCCACTGTCAGCTCATTAGTACAAGGGTCTCATGGTGGGTGGTCTTAGTGAGACACCCTCTGTCAGCTCATTAGTACGAGGGTCTCATTGTGAGGTGGTCTTAGTGAGACACTCAGTGTCAGCTCATTAGTACGAGGGTCTCAGTGTGTGGTGGTCTTAGTGAGACACCCACTGTCAGCTCATTAGTACGAGGGTCGCAGTGTGGGGTGGTTTTAGTGAGACACCCACTGTCAGCTCATTAGTACGCGGGTCTCAGTGTGGGGTGGTTTTAGTGAGACACCCACTGTCAGTTCATTAGTACGAGGGTCGCAGTGTGGGGTGGTTTTAGTGAGACACCCACTGTCAGCTCATTAGTACGCGGGTCTCAGTGTGGGGTGGTCTTAGTGAGACACCCACTGTCAGCTCATTAGTATGAGAGTCTCATGGTGGGGTGGTCTTAGTGAGACACCCACTGTCAGCTCATTAGTACGAGGGTCTCAGTGTGGGGTGGTCTTAGTGAGACACCCACTGTCAGCTCATTAGTACGAGGGTCTCAGTGTGTGGTGGTCTTAGTGAGACACCCACTGTCAGCTCATTAGTACGAGGGTCTCAGTGTGTGGTGGTCTTAGTGAGACACCCACTGTCAGCTCATTAGTACGAGAGTCTCATGGTGGGGTGGTTTTAGTGAGACACCCACTGTCAGCTCATTAGTACGAGGGTCGCAGTGTGGGGTGGTTTTAGTGAGACACGCACTGTCAGCTCATTAGTACGAGGGTCTCAGTGTGTGGTGGTCTTAGTGAGACACCCACTGTCAGCTCATTAGTACGAGGGTCTCAGTGTGTGGTGGTCTTAGTGAGACACCCACTGTCAGCTCATTAGTTGAAGGGTCCTAGTATGGACGATCTTAGTGAGAGGTTCACTGGTGTTTCATTAATATGAGGGCTGCAGTTTATGGAGACGTTCACTATCAGCTCACCAGTACGAGGGGCCACTGTGTGGGCAAGTCTTAGTAAACCACTGCCCTTCACTGTGCTTATGTGTGCACATGTAGCCCAGATAAGGCTAGTTGACAGAGTTAGTGATCAGTACACCTTCATATCTATAGTACGTGGCTAGTCACAGGAATTGAGCCTTTCACTATTATCTCACAAACGTGGGCCAAGCCTGGAGCGTTACCGAGTCTCTCATAATCGGCTCACTGCTGCTAAGATAGCCTTTGGTGTTAAAGAGCCTTTAACTATTAGCTCACAAGCGTGAGTCCATTCCTCATTGCCATATAACCTTCCAGCATTACTTCACAGTGTGAGGGCAGCCTTGACGCGTTCCCAGTGGGCTCACCCCTCAGTGTTAGGGAACCTTTCACTTGTACCAGTGGCATTCTGGTAATTCACTCTTTTGCCACAAACGGAACTCGTTTTTCTTTTAAACTTCACGTGCCTTCCAGCCCTCTTTGTCTCCTTTCAAGTGCAGACTTATTTTTTCGTGTGAATACGTGAAAGTCTAGTCAGCTGGGTCTGAGGGCTGTGCAGTGCAAGCCTGCTCTAGAAGCAAGGTTCACTTTGGGATTGTACACACGCCTGCCCTATGGAGCGTGGGCTTTACTGGCAACTCTTTGGGTGAGCTTGGAATGGGTCTTGAACTAGGCCTGTCTGTCTGCATTGGCAGATGGCGGCCGAGCCGGGTGGGCGCGCTTAAGCGGCGCTCCGTCTCCTAGCTCGGGCCGCACCAGTAAAGCGCCTCAAAAGCTGATGATCGAGACCGCCGAGAGGAGCTACTCCCCTGGTGACTAGAGGCGGGGGCTGGAGAGACCTAAGAGCGCCCCATGCACGTCTCCGGGCTGAAGGAGGGGCGCCTCAGCAGGGGAGCCGAGACACAGCCCTACCGGCAGATGCGAGAGGGGGAGGTGGGAGGTGGGGGTGGGGCGCCCCCCCAGCCGGTGAGCACAAGGGGAAACCCGCCAGCAGATACGTCAACGGACTCGGCGAGCCGGGGAGAGATCGAGCGCCCTCCACCGAGGCAGACGTACGCCGCGGTCACAAGGCGGACGCAATGCACCTGAACCCCCACGGGAGGCGCAGAGCCCCGGCCCGGAGAAACGCAGATACCGGAGCACACAGCAGAGGGAGGCCGACTCATCCCTTCCCAGACCCTGCGTCTCGAAGCCTGGGTGACTTCAGAGCGAGCCAGACGGAAAAACAGATCCCCACACGCAGTAAGGAGGGAAACCCGCCCTGTAAGTGCCAGAGACTCCCCCCCCCCCCAGGGCATGCAGAACAGCAGTGGACCGCCCGCTGTCACCGAAGGTCCCCATCCAGGATATCGGTGGCTGGGAAGATATAACGGGGGACAGTACTGAAGAGACGTCAGCTACGTAAAGAGACTTTTGAAACCCCATCCAACACGGCCCGTCCAGGGATTGAGCACGCCAGAGTTAATACACGAAGAAAGAGTTATTATTTGTGGCACGGGGGCCTAGTGACATAACAATCAAGATTAAAGGGAAGCAAAGGTGGACTATCCCCCCTAGGCGGCCCCATATCAACACCGCAACCCCAGGCCCGGGGGGCAGAACGGGCGACGCAGCCGTAGCGCCTCACCACTGGCAATTCCAACACCTTTACGAACTCACTCCCGCCGGCACGGCGACCCCGGCAGCAACTCCATAGCCACCTCGGAATGCAAGCAGACACTGTCACATTGGGGTGCACACATGTCCAAATCCAGGGGCTGACAGATGCAGACAGTGACACAGGCACCAACCTCCAAATCAAAGCAGGACCAGAATCTGGTGCAACTCTGGGGGGTGGATACAGGCTCCAATTCAAAAGCCAACACACAAAAAGAGAGGGAAGAACACACACAACGTCCCCTGGAGGGTGCAGAAATGGCAATCAAAGACGATATGAAGACCTGGTTCTAGGAGTTACAGGAACAATTCATGTCCTCCATGCATAAAAAATTTGAAACCATGAAAGGGGAGATGAAGCAGGCGATACAAGAAATGAAGGCACATATAGGGAACCTTGAAGAAAGAACGGATACATTAGAGGGATCAGTCCAGAATCTCGAGGAAACAGAACAATATGCGAAAGCACAGGAACGCCTGTCCAGACTATCCCAAGAACTACGGATCCAATGCAAGGACCTAGAAAATCAGTCTCGGAGGTCCAATATAAGAACTACAAATTTGGCAGAATCTGTGGAGGACAAGGATCTACGAACGGCAGTTCAGCAAGTCTTCCAGGACATTCTGTCAGATGGATCAGGAGACGGAATTCAGATAGACAGAGTCCACAGGATCGGGCACAGTCCACACTCCGGAAGCGTAGAGACATGGCGCCCGTCACAAAAGAACTTATAGAAAGACAAATCCGGTACAAGTGGACATTCCTGTTTAGCCTCCTATTTACGTGGGAAGGAAAACAACGAAGAGTTACCACATGCGAGGAAGGACTGAGGATAATGAATATACAAGATCAGGAGCGGGAGCTTTTCCGCAGGCAGAGAGAATGCCCGGGGACGGAGGGCTCCGCACGGATGGCAGACCATCAATAAGAGATCCAGACGCCCGACGCAAAGCTCGGAGCTCGACAATCACTCATTCCGACCCTCACAGGGGAAATAAATGGAGAATCACCAGGACGGAGACATGTACACCGAGAAGTTACAGGAGAGGCCTGAAGACCGCAACATGGATGCGGCAGGGGCTGGGAATAGTCCAGAGACTTTCAGAGACCTTAAAGTGGGGTTTAGGACTCCCCACATCCAAGTTACTCCTGAGTACATCGAGGGCATGGCGCAACGGCTTCGCGCCCGAGCGATCATAGGGCCCAGTGCCCTCCTCAGGGAAGTTTTAGCGGGAGGATCAGGGGTTTTTTTTGGGGAGGGAGTTGAGGGTTTGTTGCTAGGGGGGAAAGAGAAACCACTGCAGACACTCATCATTGTCATGAACAGATCAGAGAATTCCACGGTGAATAAGATCTGGCCTTCAACAAATGGGGCTGAAAGTCTTAACATATAATGTCAGAGGGCTGAACTCCCCTGTCAAGAACAAAAAGTTGGAGCATTTTTTACATAAAGGGAAGTACGATATAATTACACTCCAGGAAACACACATAAAGAAACAGGATAGAGGGAAACTCCACTTGAAAGGCTATAACCAAATCCTCCAAGCAAACAACAGGGAAAAGAAAGGAGGCTCCCTAATAGCATTTGCAAAGTCACTCAATGTGCAAATTAGAGGGACGCTCACGGACATACCATTCCTGAGACTGCCATTGACAATTGCGACAATATATGACCCTAACACGGGGCAGGACGGCTTCCTGAGAGACACCATTAATAAAGACCGGAAGTCTTTGCCGATGTAGACATCATATTGACCAGGGATTTTAACCTAGCATGAGAACCCAGAGAGGACCATTCGCATTCGAATCCCTTGCGACAGGGGACGCCTTTGCAGGCACTGAAAAAATCCATGGAGAAGCTGGCAGTGGAGGACGTATGGTGGAGAATCCGGGGTTCGACCCCGGGATATACACATTTTTCACACGTTCACAGTACAAATTCCAGAATAGACTACATCTGGCCTCGGTCAGCCTACTTGGGAAAATCTGAGATGCAGAGATCGGCTCTATTTCATTGTCAGATCATGCCCCTCTGTGGATCACGCTCGCCACACTCCATAAACACTTCCAGGGTTTATCACCCAAGATCCCGTCCTGCGAGAGGCAATCAAAGAGCGCATCGTGGAGCACTCCGAGAAGAACGATACGCCAGAAGTAAATAAGACTACCATGAGGGAGCCCTTTAAAGCAGTGATACACGGCCACATATTTGCATCTCAAAGCACAGAAAGACAAGCAGGATAGAAAATGGGAGGAAGAGCTAGAGGGCAAGCTGGCGGAACTCAAGGAGGAAATGTCCCGTAACCACAGGCAGAAATTAAAGAGAGCCTATCGACATGTCCAGGGGCAGCTGTATTCCTTCGAACCAAGAAGGCGGAAAGACAACTACGGTATCTAAAACGCTGGTACATAATGAAAGCAAATAAAGCTGACAGACTCCTGGCTAGGCAACTAAAAGGGAAACAGCAGGATCGGACAGTAAAGGCGCTAAGGGATAAACGTAGTCAGACTTGTACTCTAACAACGGAAATAGGGGATTCTTTTAAAGACTTTTGCCAAGGACTGTACACGTCAGACGAACCAAATCAAGAAGAACAAACATCCTACATGAGAGACATTACCCTCCCATCATTAAACAACAGAGGAGAGACAACACCTTGACTGTCCAATTGCAGTAGAAGTAATCAGAGCAGTTAGGGAACTACCAAAAAACAAAGCCCCGGGGCCGGACGGCTACACAACCTCATTTTATAAATCCTACGCAGCGGTCCTCGCTCCAGTTTTAGGAGACCTATTCACCTCTTTTGAAGACACAGCAAACATCACACCATCCATGAATGTAGCAAACATTCTGGTCTTTCAGAAGAAAGGAAAGGACCCGACGTCCCCGAGTTCATACCGCCCCATAGCGTTGATAAACCTAGACGCTAAACTGTACACCAAGATTTTAGCTAATAGACTCACAACGCTACTGCCTAGACTGATTTATCAAGATCAATCGGGGTTTAACCCCAACCGAACAACCCACGATAACATCAGGCGGATTACCCATATCATCGAGAAAGTAGGAATAACACACATCCCGGCAGCATAATTGGCCATTGACGTGGAAAAAAACATTTGACCGGGTCGAGTGGTCCATGCTGTTCCGCATACTGGACAAAATGGGCATGGGGGAGAACTACATTAAACTGATACATGCCAACTGCAACACACCCTCAGCCTGCTTAGCAGTGAACGGCGAACCTTCAGATACAGTGAGGATAAGAAGGGGAACAAAACAGAGGTGTCCACTCTCCCCGCTCCTATATGCAATCTTCCTGGAGACACTTCTGGTGAGAATTAGAGAAGCTCCAGACATAATAGGCATAGCCATGGGAGGGATATCCCATAAAACTGCGGCATACGCTGACAACATGTTAATGGCCCTGACAGATCCGGTGAAGACACTACCATCGCTTCTACAGGAAATAGAAACCTATGGGGCCATATCAGGGCTGAAGATAAACAGACAAAAATCAGAGGTCCTGATCCTGGCCGGAGATCGGAGGGGGATACAGAGACGAGCAAAAGAACTTCATCTGCGAATCTCAGAGAAAGGGGTAAAATATCTCGGAGTCTCTCTGACCAGCAATATTAAATACCTCTATAGAGAAAACTACCCGCTCCTCATAGAACCGATTAGAAGAGATTTCCAAAGGTGGAATCTGATCACTATCACGTGGTGGGATGTTGACTGTGATCAAAATGTCAGTTCGACCCAAACTATTGTCTTTTTTCCAAGCACTCCCAGTGCGGGTTCCGACCTCCTTTTTCAAGGCTCTCACTAAGGCAGTGTACAAATATATCTGGCTAGATAAAACTCCCAGGCTCTCTGGCATAACACTCACAGCGCACAGGATGGCGGGAGGCATGGCACTCCCGCACTTCCGGAAATATTATGAACCCGCTCAACTTTGGGTCCTCAAGGAATGGGTTCCGGACAACTCTGAGAAACTATGGGAGGCACAAGATAGGGCAGTGGCACGGACACGTCTCAGACACCTTCTGTGGACAAGCCCCGAACATAGGTATCCGAATGTTCAGATAAGCGAGGTCATGAAAGCAGCACTAGAGATATGGTACAGGTCAACCAGAAGGGGAGAATTAACCATAGATCTGGCCCCCTTTATGCCACTATTTAAGAACCCGGAGTTTCCACCAGGCGCAGAGAGACGGGCATTCCAGAAATGGGAAACAGCTAACTGCACAATGGTAGGGGATATGTTTGAAAACCAGCAGATCAGAACATTTGCAGACTGCCAAGATCTCTTTGGCCAAGTACGAACAACGTCACCACTGGTTATCCTCCCCGAGGATCATGCCGGCGGCAACTAGAACCCTAACCCCTTTCCAAGCATACATCATGACGCAGTCAGGGACAAAGAAATTTGTCTCGTCCCTCTTCAACTTCATGAATGCCCCGACAGAAGAGACAAAATGGCAATATACGAAGAGATGGGAAATCCCATTTGGCAGAGAAATCACGAGAGACCAGTGGGTATACGTTTGGCAAATTATCCCCAAATGGAGGATCGCGATCCAGACAAGAGAGGCATGGACAAAGATCATGACACAATGGCACTACACGCCGGAAAGGTTACATAAGATGTGCAAAACTACGCAAAATAAATGCTGGCGAGGCTGTGATGCGGAAGGTACTTGGAGACACATCTGGTGGAACTGCCCAAAACTGCAAAGCTTCTGGGTGGAGATTAAATCTGACATGCAGGCGATCTTCTAGGAAAGGGAAGACGCGGGAGAAGAGGTCAGGATGTGCGTCATGTGGAATCCCAAGGACAGGATGTTTAGGACAACACAGAAAAGGGACTTTATGGGTCTCTTAGCAGCTGCCCGGCTAACAATAGCCCCGAACTGGAGGCAGAAATCGCCACCATCAAACCTAGAATGGCTTCAGAGAGCGTGGCCGCATCTGGCGATGGAGCGCAACACATACAATATACAGGGAGCCCGTCAAGACTTCAAGACAGACTGGGGGAGGGCAATAGAATATCTACAGAGCGATTACATGCAGCACTGGCGCCCACACCAGATTCTATACTTATCCACCCGAAATAGCAAAACCGAGCGGAGATCTCATCAATGTTGAATGCTCATGAAATGCAATAACAACAGGTTTTAAGAAATAGGCCTGTCTGGTTATACAAGTGACTTCAGAAGTAGAGTTTTACATCAGTCTAAGCATTTACCATAAGCAAGCCAGTGTATTTCTCTATGTGCTCACCTGTGAGAGAATGTCACTGTGATCTCACCTGCATGAGTATTTCTTTGGGTGCTCACCTGTGAAAGAATGTCACTGTGATCTCACCCGCATTAGTATTACTTTGGGTGGTCACCTGTGTGAGCGAGCATGTCACAGTGATCCCTCCAGCATGAGTATTTCTTTGGGTGGTCACCTGTGTGAGCATGTCACTGTGATCTAACCCGCATGAGTATTTCTTTGGGTGGTCACCTGTGTGAGCATGCCACTGTGTTCTCACCTGCATGAGTATTTCTTTGGGTGCTCACCTGTGTGAGCATGTCACTGTGATCTAACCCGCATGAGTATTTCTTTGGGTGGTCACCTGTGAAAGAATGTCACTGTGATCTCACCTGCATGAGTATTTCTTTGGGTGGTCACCTGTGAGAGAATGTCACTGTGATCTCACCTGCATGAGTATTTCTTTGTGTGCTCACCAGTGTGAGCATGTCACTGTGATCCCTCCAGCATGAGTATTTCTTTGGGTGGTCACCTGTGTGAGCATGTCACTGTGATCTAACCCGCATGAGTATTTCTTTGGGTGGTCACCAGTGTGAGCATGTCACTGTGATCTAACCCGCATGAGTATTTCTTTGGGTGGTCACCAGTGTGAGCGAGCATGTCACTGTGATCTCACCTGCATGAGTATTTCTTTGGGTGGTCACCTGTGTGAGCATGTCACTGTGATCTCACCTGCATGAGTATTTCTTTGGGTGCTCACCAGTGTGAGCATGTCACTGTGATCTCCCCCGCGTGAGTTTTTCTTTGTGTGCTCACCAGTGTGAGCATGTCACTGTGATCCCTCCAGCATGAGTATTTCTTTGGGTGGTCACCTGTGTGAGCATGTCACTGTGATCTCACCTGCATGAGTATTTCTTTGGGTGGTCACCTGTGTGAGCATGTCACTGTGATCTCACCTGCATGAGTATTTCTTTGGTGGTCACCTGTGTGAGCATGTCAGTGTGATCTCACCTGCTTGAGTATTTCTTTGGGTGGTCACCTGTGTGAGCATGTCACTGTGATCTCACCTGCATGAGTATTTCTTTGGGTGGTCACCTGTGTGAGCATGTCACTGTGATCTCACCTGCATGAGTATTTCTTTGGGTGGTCACCTGTGTGAGCATGTCACTGTGATCTCACCTGCATGAGTATTTCTTTGGGTGGTCACCTGTGTGAGCATGTCACTGTGATCTCACCTGCATTAGTATTTCTTTGTGTGCTCACCAGTGTGAGCATGTCACTGTGATCTCACCTGCATGAGTATTTCTTTGTGTGCTCACCAGTGTGAGCATGTCACTGTGATCTCACCTGCATGAGTATTTCTTTGGGTGGTCACCAGTGTGAGCGAGCATGTCACTAGGGGTACGTGAGTCTCCCTTGACCTTTCCTGTTCTCTGCAATCTGTGAGCGGAGTTCATTTCCGGGATGTGAGGGTGTGGTGCTAGTAGATGGTCGGGGGCTTGGGGGTGGGGGGCCCACCCAGGATCTGTAAAGGGGCAAGACCTCTGTGCCTGGAATGCTGTGAGACGGGTCTCAGATCTTGGCAGCAATGCATTAAAGCAGTGGTCAAAGTGTAAAACAAAACTGCCACCCCCTATTCTGCGCACCCCACCCCCTTCTCCACTCCACCCTATAGCATTGTGTTTTACAACATTACTACTACTAAGACTGAAGAAAACACAATAAAAGGAAATGTATTCGCGTGCCATTGGCCCCCACCTTCCGTGTGCACCTCTTTAGAGAACACGGCCAGCCAGTGCCACGGACTCCCCCCTCCCATTGCCTGCTAGGAAGTCTGAGCCTCGAACCATTCACAAACGGATCGCGAGCAAGGGGGCGCTTGGGCTGCTGGGTCCTCGGGATATATACGTTCTATATCCCGAGCAGTCGGATGAAATAAAGAACCCCTCCCCGGCACCTGAGAGATAGCGCAGTGCCACATTGCACTGGCTGCAAAGCAGCAGGGCGGGGCTTCCAGTCCCCAGTAGGGATGAGGTTCAAAAAAGGTATCTTTAAAATAAGTTGCCGCCCTGGAACTGTTCTGGGCCCATAACCGGTCGCCCGAAAATTAGGGGAACGACGTACCCTTTAGTTCCCGCCCCCTTTGACCTCTGCATTAAACCCAGGGAAGGGTGCGGTCAAGAAGAGAGGGGGCCGGCGTTGAATCCTCATTTCCCCCTGTGTATCGGATGAATTCCATTATCGATCACAGTGCACCCCGAGCTTCAGTGTCACACTGAAACACGAAAACTCAGCCTCGCTGCTCACGGAAGTTACCGGCACTCATCCCGTAGTACATCAGTGACACGCTGAGACACGGGCACTCAGCCCACCTTCTCACTGCAGTCATAGGACAGACGCCTGCTGCTGCAGCCCCCAGCAGTGTCACACTGAGACGCAGGCACTCAGCCCACCATTTCACTGCAGTCATAGGACACACTCCTGCTGCAGCCCCCAGCAGTGTCACACTGAGACGCAGGCACTCAGCCAACCTTCTCACTGCAGTCATAGGACACACTCCTGCTGCTGCGCCCCCAGCAGTGTCGCACTGAGACACGGGCACTCAGCCTGCAGTCCCAGCAGTGTCACACTGAGACATAGTCACTCAGCCCCCAGCAGTGTCACACTGAGACACAGTCACTCAGTTTACCTTCTCACTGAAATCACAGGAGACACTCCTGCTGCTGCAGCCCCCAGCAGTGTCACGCCGAGACACAGGTATTCAGCCTGCAGCCCCTAGCAGTGTCACACTGAGACACGGTCCCTCAGACCACCTTCTCACTACAGTCACAGGACACACTCCTGCAGCCCACAGCAGTGTCACACTGAGACACGGACACGCAGCCTGCAGCCCCCAGCAGTGTTACACCGAGACACAGGCACTCAGCCTGCAGCCCCTAGCAGTGTCACACTGAGACACGGTCCCTCAACCTACCTTCTCACTACAGTCACAGGTCACACTCTTGCTGCTGCAGTCCCCAGCAGTGTCACACTGAGACACGGCACTCCACCTACCTTCTAACTACAGTCACAGGTCACACTCCTGCTGCTGCAGTCCCCAGCAGTGTCACACTGAGACACGGTCCCTCAGCCTACCTTCTCACTGAAGTCACAGGACACACTCCTGCTGCTGCAGCCCCCAACAGTGTCACACTGAGACACGGGCACTCAGCCTGCAGCCCCTAGCAGTGTCACACTGAGTCACGGTCCCACAGTCTACCTTCTCACTAGTCACAGGACACACTCCTGCTGCTGCAGTCCCCAGCAGTGCCACACCGAAACACAGGCACTCAGCCTGCAGCCCCTAGCAGTGTCACACTGACACATTCAGCCTACCTTCTCACTACAGTCACAGGACACACTGCTGCTGCAGCCTACAGCAGTGTCACACTGAGATGCAGGCACTCAGCCTGCAGCCCCAGCAGTGTCACACTGAGACATGGTCGCTCAGTTTACCTTCTCACTGAAGTCACAGGACACACTCCTGCTGCTGCAGTCCCCAGCAGTGTCACACCGAGACACAGGCACTCAGCCTGCAGCCCCTACCAGTGGCACACTGAGACACGGTCCCTCAGCCTACCTTCTTACTACAGTCACAGGACATATTCCTGCCGCTGCAGCCCCCAGCCGTGTCACACTGAGACACGGGCACTCAACCTGCAACCCCCAGCAGTGTCACACTGAGACGGGGTCACTCAGCCCCCAGCAGTGTCACACTGAGACACGGTCACTCAGCCTACCTTCTCACTGCTGTGGCAGGACACACTCCTGCTGCTGCAGCCCCCAGCAGTGTCACATTGAGACACAGGCACTCAGCCCACCTTCTTACTGCAGTCACAAGACACACTCCTGCTGCTGCAGCCCCCAGCAGTGTCGCACTGAGACACGGGCACTCAGCCTACCTTCCCACTGCAGTCACAGCAGACACTCCTGCTGCTACAGCCCCCAGCAGTGTCACACTGAGACAAGGGCACTCAGCCTACCTTCTCACTGCAGTCACAGGAGACACTCCTGCTGCTGCAGCCCCTAGCAGTGTCACACTGAGCCACGGGCACCCAGCCTACCTTCTCACTGCAGTCACAGGAGACACTCCTGCTGCTGCAGCCCCCAGCAGTGTCACACTGAAACACGGGCACTCAGCCTACCTTCTCACTGCAGTCACAGGAGACACTCCTGCTGCTGCAGCCCCCAGCATTGTCGCGCTGAGACACTGGCACTCAGCCTACCTTCTCACTGCAGTCACAGGACACACATCTGCTGCTGCAGCCCCCCCCACCCAGCAGTGTCACACTGAGACACGGGCACTCAGCCTACCTTCTCACTGCAGTCACAGGAGACACTCCTGCTGATGGACCCCCAGCATTGTCGCACTGAGGCACTGGCACTCAGCCTACCTTCTCACTGCAGTCACAGGACACACTTGTGCTGCTGCAGCCCCCCCACCCAGCAGTGTCACACTGAGACACGGGCACTCAGCCTACCTTCTCACTGCAGTCACAGGAGACACTCCTGCTGCTGCAGCACCCAGCAGTGTCACACTGAGACGGGGCACTCAGCCTGCAGCCCCCAGCAGTGTCACACTGAGACATGGTCACTCAGCCCCCAGCAGTGTCACACTGAGGCACGGTCACTCAGCCTACCTTCTCACTGAAGTCACAGGAGGCACTCAGCCTGCTACCCACAGCAGTGTCACACTGAGACACGCGCACTCAGCCTGCAGCCCCCAGCAGTGTCACACTGAGACACGGTTGCTCAGTCTACCTTCTCACTGAAGTCACAGGACACACTCCTGCTGTTTCAGCCCCCCCACCCAGCAGTGTCACACTGAGACACGGGAACTCAGCCTACCTTTTCACTGCAGTCACAGGAGACACTCCTGCTGCTGCCACACCCAGCAGTGTCACACTGAGACACAGGCACTCATCCTACCTTCTCACTGCAGTCATCGGACACACTCCTGCTGCTGCAGCCCCGAGCAGTGTCACACTGAGACACAGGCCCTCAGCCTACCTTCTCACTGCAGTCATCGGACAAACACCTGCTGTGGCAGCCCCGCCCAGCAGTGTCACACTAAGACACGGGCACTCAGCCTACCTTCTCACTGCAGTCAAAGGACACACTCCTTCTGCTGCAGCCCCCAGCAGTGTCACACTGAGACACAGGCACTCAACCTACCTTCTCACTGCAGTCATAGGACACACTGCTGCAGCAGCCCCAGCAGTGTCACACTGAGACACAGGCACTCAGCCTACCTTCTCCCTGCAGTCACAGGAGATACCCCTGCTGCTGCAGCCCCAACAGTGTCACACTGAGACACAGGCACTCAGGCTACCTTCTCACCGCAGCTACAGGATACACTCCTGCTGCTGCAGCCCCCAGCAGTGTCACACTGAGACACCGGCACTCAGCCCACTTTATCACTGCAGTCACAGGAGACACTGCTGCAGCAGCCTCCAGCAGTGTCACACTGAGACACGGGCACTCAACCTACATTCTCACTGTATGATATGATATGATATGATGATATGATATGGTATTTGTAACGCGCCTATACACAAGTGTTTCAAGGCGCGACGAGGCAGGGAGGGGGGGAAACAAGGGGAAGACAGACAAACGATCCTACTAGGCCAGGTGTCATTCAGATCGCGCAAGTGCAGAGGTAAGGGGAAAAGGAGAAAGTGCAGGGGGAGGAGGTGGGGGGAAAGTGCAGTACACGGTAAGTATCGTAATAAAATAATAATAATAAAAGGGCCAGCTGGTGGCAAGTGCGAGGTAAGTGCAGAGCAAGTGCTGGGAAGGGGGCTGTAGGGATGCAGTGACAGTCCCACAGTGCAGGGGGAGCCAGGGAGGCAGTGCAAGTGGAGAGTGGCTGGGCCCTGACCGAGGTCACAGAGTGGCCCAGATGCAGTTTAGTGCAAACTTCAGTGGGGAGTTTAGCAGGTTTAGCAGGGGAGAGGGAGAGAGAAGGCAGAAGCGAAGAGGAAGGTTTTGAGGTGCTTCCGGAACCGGAGATGGTTCTCCTCAAGTTTCAGGGAGGCAGGCAGGCTGTTCCAGAGGGAGGCCCCTGCTGCGGAGAAGAGATCTACCCCAGCACGTTGCTTCGAGAAGCGGCTGACCATGAGGGAGTTAGAGATGGATGAGCGAAGGGCTCGTGAAGGGAGATATTTAGGAAGAGAGAGTTGAAGGTATTTAGGCCCCAAGCCCCAGAAGGCCTTGTGGACAATGCAGAGGGTTTTGAACTTAATCCTCGCAGCCACTGGGAGCCAGTGTAGAGATTTCAGTCCTGGAGAGATACGGTCCCTGGGTTGAGGCCAAGGACAAGTCTCGCAGTTCTGTTCTGGATAAGTTGCAGAGGGCGGAGAGTGGAGGCAGGCAGATTTAAGATAGAGGCTGTTACAGTAGTCCAGCCTTGAGAGAACCAGGGCTCGGGAGACAGTGAGCTTCTGGGGGAAGGAGAGGAAGGGAAGAATACCTCTGAGGAGGTGCAGCTGGTAGTGTGACTTCTTAGAGACGTCAGAAATATGAGGAGAGAAGGAGAGTGTGGATCGAAGATGACCCCGAGGTTTTTAGCTTTGCAGGTAGGGGCAGGAAGAGGGCCAAGGGAGGCCGGCCAGAGAGCTGCAGGAAAGGAGGGAGTGGGTGTGCTGATGAGTAGAATCTCAGTCTTACTGGCGTTAAGGCAGAGGTCGTTGGCGGCACACCATTCCTGGATAGCAGACAGACAGTCGGAGATGAGGGAAGGAGAGGAGGAGGCCGAAGGTAGCCTGAAAATGAGCTGGGTATCGTCCGCATAGCACTGTAGTCACAGGACACACTCCTGCTGCTGCCCCCCAGCAGTGTCACACTGAGACACAGGCACTTAGCCTACCTTCCCACTGTAGTCACAGGAGACACTGCTGCAGCAGCCCCCAGCAGTGTCACACTGAGACACAGGCATGCAGCCTTCCTTCTCACTGCAGTCACAGGACACATTCCTGATGCACCCCCAGCAGTGTCACACTGAGACACGGGCACTCAGCCTACCTTCCCACTGCAGTCACAGTAGACACTCCTGCTGCTGCAGCCCCCAGCAGTGTCACACTGAGACACGGACACTCAGCCTACATTCTCACTGCAGTCACAGGAGATGCTCCTGCTGCTGCAGCCCCCAGCAGTGTCAAACTGAGACACAGGCACTCACCCTACCTTCTCACTGCAGTCACAGGAGACACTCCTGCTGATGCACCCCCAGCATTGTCGCACTGAGACACTGGCACTCAGCCTACCTTCTCGCTGCAGTCACAGGACACACTCCTGCTGCTGCAGACCCCCCACCCAGCAATGTCACACTGAGACACGGGCACTCAGCCTACCTTCTCACTGCAGTCACAGGAGGCACTCCTGCTGCTGCAGCACCCAGAAGTGTCACACTGAGACGGGGCACTCAGCCTGGAGCCCCCAAAAGTGTCACACCGAGACACAGTCACTCAGCCCCCAGCAGTGACACACTGAGTCACGGTCACCCGGCCTACCTTCTCACTGAGGTCACAGGAGGCACTCAGCCTGCAGCCCCTAGCAGTGTCACACTGAGTCACTGTCCCTCAGCCTACCTTCTCACTACAGTCACATGACACACTCCTGCTGCAGCCCACAGCAGTGTCACACTGAGACATGGGCACTCAACCTGCAGCTCCTGGCAGTGTCACACTGAGACACAGTCACTCAGCCCCCAGCAGTGTCACACTGAGACACGGTCACTCAGCCTACCTTCTAACTGAAGTCACAGGACACACTCCTGCTGCTGCAGCCCACAGCAGTGTCACACTGAGATGCGGGGACTCAACCTGCAGCCCCGGCAGTGTCACACTGAGACATGGTCACTCAGCCCCCAGCAGTGTCACACTGAGACACGGTCACTCAGCCTACCTTCTCACTGCAGTCACAGGAGATTCTCCTGCTGCTGCAGCCCCCAAGAGTGTCAGACTGAGACGCAGGCACTCAGCCAACCTTCTCTTTGCAGTCATAGGACACACTCCTGCTTCTGCAGCCCCCATCAGTGTCACACTGAGACACAGGCACTCAGCCTGCAGCCCCCAGCAGTGTCACACTGAGACATGGTCACTCAGCCCCAGCAGTGTCACACTCAGACACGGTCACTCAGCCTACCTTCTCACTGAAGTCCCAGGACACACTCTTGCTGCTGCAGCCTCCAGCAGTGTCACACTGAGACACGGTCCCTCAGCCTACCTTCTCACTGAAGTCACAGGACACACTCCTGCTGTTGAAGCCCCCAGCAGTGTCACATTGAGACACAGGCACTCAGCTGACCTTCTTACTGCAGTCACAAGACACACTCCTGCTGCTGCTGCCCCAGCAGTGTCACACTCAGACACGGTCACTCAGCCTACCTTCTCACTGAAGTCACAGGACACACTCCTGCTGTTGAAGCCCCCAGCAGTGTCACATTGAGACACAGGCACTCAGCTGACCTTCTTACTGCAGTCACAAGACACACTCCTCCTGCTGCAGCCCCAGCAGTGTCGCACTGAGACATGGGCACTCAGCCTACCTTCTCACTGCAGTCACAGGAGACACTCCTGCTGCTGTAGCCCCCAGCAGTGTCACATTGAGACACAGGCACTCAGCTTACCGTCTCAATGCAGTCACAGGAGACACACCTGCTGCTTCAGCCCCTAGCAGTGTCACACTGAGACACTGGCACTCATCCTACCTTCTCACAGCAGTCACAGGAGACACTCCTGCTGCTGCAGGCCCAGCAGTGTCACATTGAGACACAGGCACTCAGCTGACCTTCTTACTGCAGTCACAAGACACACTCCTGCTGCTGCAGCCCCAGCAGTGTCGCACTGAGACATGGGCACTCAGCCTACCTTCTCACTGCAGTCACAGGAGACACTCCTGCTGCTGTAGCCCCCAGCAGTGTCACATTGAGACACAGGCACTCAGCTTACCGTCTCAATGCAGTCACAGGAGACACACCTGCTGCTTCAGCCCCTAGCAGTGTCACACTGAGACACTGGCACTCATCCTACCTTCTCACAGCAGTCACAGGAGACACTCCTGCTGCTGCAGCCCCAGCAGTGTCACACTGATACACGGGCACTCTGCCTACATTCTCCAGCCTACCTTCTCACTGCAGTCACAGGAGACACTCCTGCTACTGCAGCCCCAGCAGTGTCACACTGAGAAACAGGCACTCAGGCCACCTTCTCACTGCAGTCATAGGGCACACTCCTGCTGCTGCAGGTCCCCCGGTACAGCAGTGTCACACTGAGACACGGGCACTCAGCCTACCTTCCCACTGCAGTCACAGGAGACACTCCTGCTGATGCACCCCCAGCATTGTCGCACTGAGACACTGGCACTCAGCCTACCTTCTCACTGCAGTCACAGGACACAATCCTGCTGCTGCAGCCCCCCCACCCAGCAGTGTCACACTGAGATGGGGCACTCAGCCTGCAGCCCCCAGCAGTGTCACACGGAGACATGGTCACTCAGCCTACCTTCTCACTGAAATCACAGGAGGCACTCAGCCTGCTACCCCAAGCAGTGTCACACTGAGCCACGGTCCCTCAGCCTACCTTCTCACTACAGTCTCAGGACACACTCCTGCTGCTGCAGCCCACAGCAGTGTCACACTGAGACAGCGGCACTCAGCCTACAGCCCCCAGCAGTGTCACACTGAGACACGGTTGCTCAGTCTACCTTCTCTCTGAAGTCATAGGACACACTCCTTCTGCTGCAGCTCCCAGCAGTGTCACAGAGACGTGGGCACTCAACATGCAGCCCCCAGCAGTGTCACACTGAGACACGGTCACTCAGCCCCCAGCAGTGTCACACTGAGACACAGGCATTCAGCCTACATTTTCACTGCAGTCACAGGAGACACTTCTGCTGCTGCAGCCCACAGCAGTGTCACACTGAGACACAGGCACTCATCCTACCTTCACACTGCAGTCACAGGACACACTCCTGCTGCTGCAGCCCCCAGCAGTGTCACACTGAGACACGGGCATGCAGCCTACATTCTCACTGCAGTCACAGTAGATACTCCTGCTGCTGCAGCCCCCAGCATTGTTGCAATGAGACATGGGCACTCAGCCTACATTCTCACTGCAGTCACAGGATACACTCCTGCTGCTGCAGCCCCCAGCAGTGCCACACTGAGACACGGGCACTCAGCCTACCTTCTCACTGCAGTCACAGGACACACTCCTGCTGCTGCAGCCCCCTAGCAGTGTAACACTGAGCCACGGGCACTCAGCCTACATTCTCACTGCAGTCAAAGGAGACACGCATGCTGTTGCAGCCCCCAGCAGTGTCACTCTGACACATGGGCACTCAGCCTACCTTCTCACTGCAGTCACAGGAGACACTCCTGCTGCTGCAGCCCCCAGCAGTGTCACACTGAGACACGGGCACTCAGCCTACATCCTCACTGCAGTCACAGGAGACACTCCTGCTGCTGCAGCCCCCAGCAGTGTCACACTGAGACACGGGCACTCAGCCTACATTTTCACTGCAGTCACAGGAGACACTCCTGCTGCTGCAGCCCCCAGCAGTGTCACACTGAGACACGGGCACTCAGACTACCTTCTCACTGCAGTCAAAGGACACACTCCTGCTACTGCAGCCCCCAGCAGTGTCGCACTGAGACACAGGCACTCAGGCAACCTTCTCACTGCAGCTACAGGAGATACCCCTGCTGCTGCAGCCCCAGCAGTGTCACACTGAGACACAGGCACTCAGGCGACCTTCTCACCGCAGCTACAGGAGATACCCCTGCTGCTGCAGCCCCAGCAGTGTGACACTGAGACACAGGCACTCAGGCGACCTTCTCACTGCATCTACAGGACACACTCTTGCTGCTGCAACCCCTTCAGCAGTGTCACACTGAGACACGGACACTCAGCCTACCTTCTCACTGCAGTCACAGGACACACTCCTGATGCTGCAGCCCCCAGCAGTGTCACACTGAGACACATGCCCTCAGCCTAGCTTCTCACTGCAGTCATCGGACACACTCCTGCTGTGGAAGACCCCAGCAGTGTCACACTGAGACATGGACACTCAGCCTACCTTCTCACTGCAGTCGAAGGACACACTCCTGCTGCTGCAGCCCCAGCAGTGTCACACTGAGAAACAGGCACTCAGGCCACCTTCTCATTGCAGCCATAGGACACACTCCTGCTGCTGCAGATCCCCCGGTACAGCAGTGTCACACTAAGACACAGGCATTCAGCCTCCCTTCCCACTGCAGTCACAGGACACACTCCTGCTGCTGCAGCTCCCCAGCAGTGTCACACTGAGACACGGGCATGCAGCCTATATTCTCACTGCAGTCACAGTAGATACTCCTGCTGCTGCAGCCCCCAGCAGTGTTGCAATGAGACATGGTCACTCAGCCTACCTTCTCACTGCAGTCACAGGAGACACTCCTGATGCTGCAGCCTCCAGCAGTGTTGCACTGAGACACGGGCACTCAGCCTACATTCTCACTGCAGTCACAGGAGACACTCCTGCTGCTGCAGCCCCCAGCAGTGCCACACTGAGACAAGGGCACTCAGCGTACCTTCACACTGCAGTCACAGGACACACTCCTGCTGCTGCAGCCCCCAGCAGTGTCACACTGAGACACGGGCATGCAGCCTACATTCTCACTGCAGTCACAGTAGATACTCCTGCTGCTGCAGCCCCCAGCATTGTTGCAATGAGACATGGGCACTCAGCCTACATTCTCACTGCAGTCACAGGAGACACTCCTGCTGCTGCAGCCCCCAGCAGTGCCACACTGAGACACGGGCACTCAGCCTACCTTCTCACTGCAGTCACAGGACACACTCCTGCTGCTGCAGCCCCCTAGCAGTGTCACACTGAGCCACGGGCACTCAACCTACATTCTCACTGCTGTCAAAGGAGACACGCATGCTGTTGCAGCCCCCAGCAGTGTCACACTGACACACGGGCACTCAGCCTACCTTCTCACTGCAGTCACAGGAGACACTCCTGCTGCTGCAGCCCCCAGCAGTGTCACAATGAGACACGGGCACTCAGCCTACATCCTCACTGCAGTCACAGGAGACACTCCTGCTGCTGCAGCCCCCAGCAGTGTCACACTGACACACGGGCACTCAGCCTACATTTTCACTGCAGTCACAGGAGACACTCCTGCTGCTGCAGCCCCCAGCAGTGTCACACTGAGACACGGGTACTCAGACTACCTTCTCACTGCAGTCAAAGGACACACTCCTGCTACTGCAGCCCCCAGCAGTGTCGCACTGAGACACAGGCACTCAGGCAACCTTCTCACCGCAGCTACAGGAGATACCCCTGCTGCTGCAGCCCCAGCAGTGTCACACTGAGACACAGGCACTCAGGCGACCTTCTCACCGCAGCTACAGGAGATACCCCTGCTGCTGCAGCCCCAGCAGTGTGACACTGAGACACAGGCACTCAGGCGACCTTCTCACTGCATCTACAGGACACACTCTTGCTGCTGCAGCCCCTTCAGCAGTGTCACACTGAGACACGGACACTCAGCCTACCTTCCCACTGTAGTCACAGGAGTCACTGCTGCAGCAGCCCCCAGCAGTGCCACACTGAGACACAGGCACTCAGCCTACCTTCTCACTGCAGTCACAGGACACACTCCTGATGCTGAACCCCTCCAGCAGTGTCACAATGAGACATGGGCACTCAGCCTACCTTCCCACTGCAGTCACAGGAGACGCTCCTGCTGCTGCAGCCCCCAGCAGTGTCACACTGAGACACGGGCACTCAGCCTACCTTCTCACTGCAGTCACAGGAGACACTGCTGCAGCAGCCCCCAGCAGTGTCACACTGAGACATGGGCACTCAACCTGCAGCTCCTGGCAGTGTCACACTGAGACACAGTCACTCAGCCCCCAGCAGTGTCACACTGAGACACGGTCACTCAGCCTACCTTCTAACTGAAGTCACAGGACACACTCCTGCTGCTGCAGCTCCCAGCAGTGTCACACTGAGATGCGGGGACTCAACCTGCAGCCCCGGCAGTGTCACACTGAGACATGGTCACTCAGCCCCCAGCAGTGTCACACTGAGACACGGTCACTCAGCCTACCTTCTCACTGCAGTCACAGGAGATTCTCCTGCTGCTGCAGCCCCCAAGAGTGTCACACTGAGACGCAGCCACTCAGCCAACCTTCTCTTTGCAGTCATAGGACACACTCCTGCTTCTGCAGCCCCCATCAGTGTCACACTGAGACACAGGCACTCAGCCTGCAGCCCCCAGCAGTGTCACACTGAGACATGGTCACTCAGCCCCAGCAGTGTCACACTCAGACACGGTCACTCAGCCTACCTTCTCACTGAAGTCCCAGGACACACTCTTGCTGCTGCAGCCTCCAGCAGTGTCACACTGAGACACGGTCCCTCAGCCTACCTTCTCACTGAAGTCACAGGACACACTCCTGCTGTTGAAGCCCCCAGCAGTGTCACATTGAGACACAGGCACTCAGCTGACCTTCTTACTGCAGTCACAAGACACACTCCTGCTGCTGCAGCCCCAGCAGTGTCACACTCAGACACGGTCACTCAGCCTACCTTCTCACTGAAGTCACAGGACACACTCCTGCTGTTGAAGCCCCCAGCAGTGTCACATTGAGACACAGGCACTCAGCTGACCTTCTTACTGCAGTCACAAGACACACTCCTGCTGCTGCAGCCCCAGCAGTGTCGCACTGAGACATGGGCACTCAGCCTACCTTTTCACTGCAGTCACAGGAGACACTCCTGCTGCTGTAGCCCCCAGCAGTGTCACATTGAGACACAGGCACTCAGCTTACCGTCTCAATGCAGTCACAGGAGACACACCTGCTGCTTCAGCCCCTAGCAGTGTCACACTGAGACACTGGCACTCATCCTACCTTCTCACAGCAGTCACAGGAGACACTCCTGCTGCTGCAGGCCCCAGCAGTGTCACATTGAGACACAGGCA
Source organism: Ambystoma mexicanum (assembly GCA_002915635.3). Taxonomy (NCBI): domain Eukaryota; kingdom Metazoa; phylum Chordata; class Amphibia; order Caudata; family Ambystomatidae; genus Ambystoma; species Ambystoma mexicanum. The sequence goes on from CM010937.2 coordinate 16,660,033, forward strand.
CTCGGCTGACCTTCTTACTGCAGTCACAAGACACACTCCTGCTGCTGCAGCCCCAGCAGTGTCGCACTGAGACATGGGCACTCAGCCTACCTTCTCACTGCAGTCACAGGAGACACTCCTGCTGCTGTAGCCCCCAGCAGTGTCACATTGAGACACAGGCACTCAGCTTACCGTCTCAATGCAGTCACAGGAGACACACCTGCTGCTTCAGCCCCTAGCAGTGTCACACTGAGACACTGGCACTCATCCTACCTTCTCACAGCAGTCACAGGAGACACTCCTGCTGCTGCAGCCCCAGCAGTGTCACACTGATACACGGGCACTCTGCCTACATTCTCCAGCCTACCTTCTCACTGCAGTCAAAGGGCACACTCCTGCTGCTGCAGGTCCCCCGGTACAACAGTGTCACACTGAGACACGGGCACTCAGCCTACCTTCCCACTGCAGTCACAGGAGACACTCCTGCTGATGCACCCCCAGCATTGTCGCACTGAGACACTGGCACTCAGCCTACCTTCTCACTGCAGTCACAGGACACAATCCTGCTGCTGCAGCCCCCCCACCCAGCAGTGTCACACTGAGATGGGGCACTCAGACTGCAGCCCCCAGCAGTGTCACACTGAGACACAGGCATGCAGCCTACCTTCTCACTGAAATCACAGGAGGCACTCAGCCTGCTACCCCAAGCAGTGTCACACTGAGCCACGGTCCCTCAGCCTACCTTCTCACTACAGTCTCAGGACACACTCCTGCTGCTGCAGCCCACAGCAGTGTCACACTGAGACAGCGGCACTCAGCCTACAGCCCCCAGCAGTGTCACACTGAGACACGGTTGCTCAGTCTACCTTCTCTCTGAAGTCATAGGACACACTCCTTCTGCTGCAGCTCCCAGCAGTGTCACAGAGACGTGGGCACTCAACATGCAGCCCCCAGCAGTGTCACACTGAGACACGGTCACTCAGCCCCCAGCAGTGTCACACTGAGACACAGGCATTCAGCCCACATTTTCACTGCAGTCACAGGAGACACTTCTGCTGCTGCAGCCCACAGCAGTGTCACACTGAGACACAGGCACTCATCCTACCTTCTCACTGCAGTCTTTGGACACACTCCTGCTGCTGCAGCCCCCAGCAGTGTCACACTGAGACACATGCCCTCAGCCTAGCTTCTCACTGCAGTCATCGGACACACTCCTGCTGTGGAAGACCCCAGCAGTGTCACACTGAGACATGGACACTCAGCCTACCTTCTCACTGCAGTCGAAGGACACACTCCTGCTGCTGCAGCCCCAGCAGTGTCACACTGAAAACAGGCACTCAGGCCACCTTCTCATTGCAGCCATAGGACACACTCCTGCTGCTGCAGATCCCCGGTACAGCAGTGTCACACTAAGACACAGGCATTCAGCCTCCCTTCCCACTGCAGTCACAGGACACACTCCTGCTGCTGCAGCTCCCCAGCAGTGTCACACTGAGACACGGGCATGCAGCCTATATTCTCACTGCAGTCACAGTAGATACTCCTGCTGCTGCAGCCCCCAGCAGTGTTGCAATGAGACATGGGCACTCAGCCTACCTTCTCACTGCAGTCACAGGAGACACTCCTGATGCTGCAGCCTCCAGCAGTGTCGCACTGAGACACGGGCACTCAGCCTACATTCTCACTGCAGTCACAGGAGACACTCCTGCTGCTGCAGCCCCCAGCAGTGCCACACTGAGACACGGGCACTCAGCGTACCTTCACACTGCAGTCACAGGACACACTCCTGCTGCTGCAGCCCCCCAGCAGTGTCACACTGAGACACGGGCATGCAGCCTACATTCTCACTGCAGTCACAGTAGATACTCCTGCTGCTGCAGCCCCCAGCATTGTTGCAATGAGACATGGGCACTCAGCCTACATTCTCACTGCAGTCACAGGAGACACTCCTGCTGCTGCAGCCCCCAGCAGTGCCACACTGAGACACGGGCACTCAGCCTACCTTCTCACTGCAGTCACAGGACACACTCCTGCTGCTGCAGCCCCCTAGCAGTGTCACACTGAGCCACGGGCACTCAGCCTACATTCTCACTGCAGTCACAGGACACACTCCTGCTGTTGCAGCCCCCAGCAGTGTCACACTGACACACGGGCACCCAGCCTACCTTCTCACTGCAGTCACAGGAGACACTCCTGCTGCTGCAGCCCCCAGCAGTGTCACACTGAGACACGGGCACTCAGCCTACATTCTCACTGCAGTCACAGGAGACACTCCTGCTGCTGCAGCCCCCAGCAGTGTCACACTGAGACACGGGCACTCAGCCTACATTTTCACTGCAGTCACAGGAGACACTCCTGCTGCTGCAGCCCCCAGCAGTGTCACACTGAGACACGGGCACTCAGACTACCTTCTCACTGCAGTCAAAGGACACACTCCTGCTACTGCAGCCCCCAGCAGTGTCACATTGAGACACAGGCACTCAGCTCACCTTCTTACTGCAGTCACAAGACACACTCCTGCTGTGGCAGCCCCCCCAGCAGTGTCACACTGAGACACGGGCACTCAGACTACCTTCTCACTGCAGTCAAAGGACACACTCCTGCTACTGCAGCCCCCAGCAGTGTCGCACTGAGACACAGGCACTCAGGCAACCTTCTCACCGCAGCTACAGGAGATAACCCTGCTGCTGCAGCCCCAGCAGTGTCACACTGAGACACAGGCACTCAGGCGACCTTCTCACCACAGCTACAGGAGATACCCCTGCTGCTGCAGCCCCAGCAGTGTGACACTGAGACACAGGCACTCAGGCGACCTTCTCACTGCATCTACAGGACACACTCTTGCTGCTGCAGCCCCTTCAGCAGTGTCACACTGAGACACGGACACTCAGCCTGCCTTCCCACTGTAGTCACAGGAGTCACTGCTGCAGCAGCCCCCAGCAGTGCCACACTGAGACACAGGCACTCAGCCTACCTTCTCACTGCAGTCACAGGACACACTCCTGATGCTGCACCCCTCCAGCAGTGTCACATTGAGACATGGGCACTCAGCCTACCTTCCCACTGCAGTCACAGGAGACGCTCCTGCTGCTGCAGCCCCCAGCAGTGTCACACTGAGACACGGGCACTCAGCCTACCTTCTCACTGCAGTCACAGGAGACACTGCTGCAGCAGCCCCCAGCAGTGTCACACTGAGACACAGGCACTCAGCCTACCTTCTCCCTGCAGTAACAGGAGATACCCCTGCTGCTGAAGCCCCAGCAGTGTCACACTCAGACACGGGCACTCAGGCTACCTTCTCACCGCAGCTACAGGACACACTCCTGCAGCCCCTCCAGCAGTGTCACACTGAGACACGGGCACTCAGCCTACCTTCTCACTGCAATCACAGGACACACTCCTGCTGCTGCAGCCCCTCCAGCAGTGTCACACTGAGACACGGGCACTCAGCCTACCTTCTGACTGAAGTAGCGGGACATCCTCTCTGCTCCTCGGGGAAGGGCTGCACTCTCACTAACCCTCTGGGCGGCTGAGCGCCGCTTTATAAGCGCCCGCCACTTCCACTTTCACTTTCACGTGTAAAGCTCCTTATTAGTAATGGCTTGCGTCAGGCGCTGCATCCGGGTGGGACATGGTCGCAATCAGGGCGTTTAGGATGGGCGTAACCCCCCAGGAATGACCTCAGGTTTGCAAGCACGTCCCGTGACACACGGTGGAGTCTGCAGTTACACCGAACCTAAAAGGCACTCAAACAGAGTGGGGCTGTGAGGTCACCCCTTCCCAGTCCCATGCATGACAGCTGGCAGGGCGAGGCCTACACACAGGAATGCATTCCATGTAGGTCGGTAGCCCCAGGTAAGTACACCCGGCCTAGAGAGCTGCACTCCAGGGCGAGGCCTACACACAGGAATGCATTCCATATAGGTCGGTAGCCCCCAGGTAAGTGCACCTGGCGTGGAGAGCTGCACCCCAGGGCGAGGTACACACAGGGACGCATTCCATGTAGGTCGGAAGCCCCCAGGTAAGTACACCTGGCGTGGAGAGCTGCACCCAGGGCGAGATACATACGGGAATGCATTCCATGTAGGTCGGTAGCCCCCAGGTAAGTACATCGGGTGTGGAGAGCTGCACCCCAGGGTGAGATACACACAGGGATGCCTTCCATGTAGTCCGGTAGCTTCCAGGTAAGTACACTCGACGTGGAGAGCTGCACCCCAGGGCGAGGTACACACAGGGAATGCATTCCATGTAGGTCGGTAGCCCCCAGGTAAGTACACCCTGCGTGGAGAGCTGCACCCCAGGGCGAGGGGAACACAGGGATGCATTCCATGTAGGTCATTATCCCCCAGGTAAGTACACCTGGCGTGGAGAGCTGCACCCCAGGGCGAGGGGAACACAGGGATGCATTCCATGTAGGTCATTATCCCCCAGGTAAGTACACCTGGCGTGGAGAGCTGCACCCCAGGGCGAGGGGAACACAGGGACGCATTCCATGTAGGTCGGTAGCCCCCAGGTAAGTAAACCTGGCGTGGAGACCTGCACCCCAGGGCAAGGGACACACGGGGATGCATTCCATGTAGGTGGGTAGCCCCTAGGTAAGTACACTTGGTGTGGAGAGCTGTACCCCAGGGCGAGGTGCACTAGTCACACTGGTGCAGGGTCTCGCTCCGACACAGACAACACCACTTCCGCCACTGCATCAGTTATGGTAAGGTAAGCAAGCATAGCTCACGCCACCACGTGCACTGCTAAGACTAACATCCAGGAGAGCAAAGATGACATCGGAAATGTCATTGATGACATCACTGATGACATCACACATGAAATTAATTTTGATAAAAAGTGCACGTGGTGGCGTGAGCTATGCTTGCTTACCTTACCATAACTGATGAAGTGGCGGAAGTGGTGTTGTCGGTGTCGGAGCGAGACCCTGCACCAGTGTGACTAGTGCACCATTGACTATGTTTGGGGATTTTCGGTTTTACTTGTAACCATAACCTCCCTTTAACAACGTTTTTTCTGTGTATTACATAAGTTTTTATGAGCGAAAATGTTTCATGTTGTTACATCACTGTATATAAGTTATTAATAATTCCTCTTTTAACATATATTAAAGAACTGTAAACCTCCTTTAACAAACATCTAATTGCACTTGGGTCTGTATCTGTACCCCTACAGCCCCCCCCCTCTTTCTTCCGGTACTTATCTGACCTACCCTGTCTGCTGCCTTAAACTCAGCACTTGCCACTTGCTGCTGCACCACCACTTTTGTTGCTTTTATTATTTAATTTATTATTTATTCTGTTCCCCTTTGCTCTGCACTTTCCACTTCTCCCCCCTTCCTTGAACTTTTCCCCTCCCCCTCTCGCATGCTCTTGCACGTTCTCAATGTCACTGGGCCTAGTAAGATCGCTGTTTTGTTCTCCCCTGTTTGCCTCCCTTGCCTTGTCGCGCTCTGAAACACGTGTGTACGAGCGCAATAGAAATAAAATATCAATATCAATAAAACATATTTTTTGCCACACATACTGATGTGTGTCGTACTCAGCTGCGCACGCTGGGGATGCAAGTCATTGTTGAACTGCTTAGGGCATGAGGCTCGACCATGGCCCCAGCCCCACCAAGCCGCCCCCGTTATGCACTGCAACCTCAGAATGTGACCAATGGCCGGGGCTCATGGCTTGCAGCCATGGCCAGTTTCCACAATCCATGGGGCATGGGTTTCGGCCATGCCGCATTCCCCAATGGGCAAATAAGAGTAGACGTTTGTCCTTGCCGAGGGCCATGCCCACTGCCCAGGCAGAAAAACTGTATTACTATTTTTGTACTTACTTTTTAACACTTTCAAAAAAGTTAAACAGGACAGATTTGCAAAACCATGCTTTGGGGTCCTTGCTGATGCTCCTCACAAACGTTTGCTGCAATTCTGTCCAGCACTTCGGGCTGCAGCCGCAAGCAGATTTTTTTTCTCATTCAAACCTATCCCAATTTCAAAACACTTTACCACATGGTGGCCATGCCCACTTTTACCCCATTGCTGGTCCCTCATGGTCATGGCCAGTTGCCAGATTATTCGGGTGACCATGACCCGAACAATCTGGCCACTGCCCATTGCCACAGGCTATACCTCAGTCACCAAAGGTATATCACTATTATTCTTTGCACCTACATTATGAAATTAAAAAAAAAAATAAAACACAGACCCATTTGCAAAACCATGCTGACAGGTCCTTGCCAATGCTCCTTGCACATGTTTGCTGCAAATCCGTCTGTGTTTTATTTTTTTGAAAAGTGTCAAAATGTATGTGTATAAAATAGTCATATAAGGTAGCCCCCAATTGACAAAATCCATTCAGACTTTGCACAAACAATCAAGGTTGGGTCTATAATCTCTCTGAAAACCTTTGTGCAAGTTCGTCAAACGGCAACAAAGTTATAAGCCATCTAAAAATGTTGAGATACCCCCTCTAATGTTGACCCCCGCTTGAAAAAAACCCACCAAACTTTGCAGAACACTCAGGGTCAGGTGTAGAATGTTACTGCAGTTTCATTGAGTGGCCCAAAGTTATAAGCCATCCAAAAACTGTTTTTCACCAACCCTGTAATGCAAAAATATGTATGGATGGCCCCGGACATCTGTGATGTTCGTGAACATCACAGGGCTGTCCGCTCACTGTTCGCAGACCTCAGAGATGAAAAGTCGCCTGCTTTTTGGCTTCTCATGTCCATATGCCATCTCATCCTCATCACCCCTCACCTCCCCAGAGATTGTTTCATTAGTTTGACAAGTGCAATGTTGTGTTTTTTAATATGTTTTTACCAGAATGTTCACTGACAACGGGCGCGGTCTGTGTATCAAACATGGCGGACGTTTCCCAAAAATATCACGCTCCTCACGCTTTTCGAACATCCAATCAGCAGGTGCGTCCGATGTCCGCAGATATCACGCCGCCCTCTGTACCAATCGAATGCCCGTCCACGGACCAAACAGGGATGTGAATCCACGGACCAAACCCACATATCACAAATTTATTTTACCTACTTTTAACCATTTAAAACAAACTACTGAACGGATTTACAACAAATTTACAAAAGCCCGCTTACGGGACCAAGCCGCTGCCCCTGGCGCAAATTTGGTGAAAATCCATCCAACGGTTTGGGCTGTAGGCATGCGCAAAAAGTGTTTTCCCTTGCGTCACTTGGCAAAAAACACACCTTTCGGCACCCCCCATAACTTTGCCCTCTCCTGCATGAAACCTGTTGGGCCATATAGTTGTTTTGCAAACTTTTGTGAGGATTTGTCCAGGAAGGGTGAAGTTATAAGCCGCCCAATAAATGCTCTTCCTATGGTTTGAGCAACCTAACCATAACTACAGGGCTGCAACTGCAGGCCCTGTAAAATAAACAGTGATAAATCGCTACCATCCTAGATTAAGAGACACTCCTCTACTTGTCTCACTTAAGTGACAATACAGGGTGTTGGTTGTGCCAATTCATCAAAAAGAAGGGCTGCGTGATTTCAGCAGAGGGCGATGGCGTCGACTCGATGTCCCTCGAAGGCCTCCGTTTCGAGGATGATGTCATCGAAGGCGTATATAGCACTTTCTTCTTACTAAGCAAAGAGGTAAATAGTTTCCGCCTTTAGATGGCTGTATAGTCATTACAGTGTATCCATGGAGGCTTCATTTTGTTCAAGTGTCATATCTCCCTACTTCATTGTGGGTTACGCCTTCAGAACGTGGCAATCACATGATACATGACCATGCAGGGCCTCGTGCAGACTCGCCCACCACTAACTCTTACAAAATGTATCAAAGAAGCCTGATGAGGAGAGCGCAGCTCGAAACACGTGTCGGCATAGCTTTTTTGTGATCTTTATAAAATAAATCCACAATGAAACGACTCCATAAGGCTATAGTGATTTCTTGATGAGTTGGCGCAACCCACGCCCAGTTGTTGTATTGGGACCATACCTACCTATGGCACCTGCTTTCTATATTGCGCTATTTGGTGATGAGCTGCGAATTCATCAAAACCACGGCAACAATTCTGTTTAGCATTGATGACAGTGAGGGGAGGGATCTGGGACCTGACATACATATAAAACAGTGGAAAGCATGGCAGCTGTTTTCAGCCCAGATGAGTTTTGCATTTTCCCTGTATGTGTGAGCCTGGTGTGTCCAGGAAACACAGAAGATGGGAAGAGATATGCCAGTGTTTCCAGTCAGAATGAGATCTAATCCTTGTCCCTTAGCATGGGTGGGGCGGTGTGCTGGGTAAAAAAGAAATGTCTTTGGTGGTGCATGGTCTCTTGAGTCCAGGCCACTTTCTCCTGGCATAGCATTCTGTGGCCCACCTCCATCCCGCCAGTACCCAGGCCCCTTCCCCATACGCCCCCTTGCCTGCATCGCTTCCAAGGCGACCCATTTACTCCTAGCCTTGGTATGTGGAGACAAGGTGAGGGTGTGGTATGGGGCACTGAGAGCAGAGAGGGTGAGGTGGCATGAGGGTAATGAGAGTCAAGAGGCATGAGGCACGGATCGTGGAAGGTGGTATGTGGTGACAGGGTGAGGGTGTGATATGGGCCGCTGAGAGCAGAGAGGGTGGGGTGGCATGAGAGTCAAGAGGCATGAGACATTGAGAGTGGAAGGTGGTATGTGGAGACAGGGTGAGGGTGTGGTATGGGGCACTGAGAACAGAGAGGGTGGGTTGGTATGAGAGTCAAGAGGCAAACGGCACCGAGAGTGGAAGGTGGTATGTGGTGACAGGGTGAGGGTGTGGTATGGGGCACTGAGAGCAGAGAGGGTAGTGTGGCATGAGGGTAATGAGAGTCAAGAGGCATGAGGCACCGAGAGTGGAAGGTGGTATGTGGTGAAAGGGTGGAGGGTGAAGGCAAGCGTCCCCAAACAGCACGATCCTCCCCGCAATGAGAGACAATGAAGGACTCTCCCAAAATGGGAATAAGGCCAAGACAGAGTGCGGGTGAGCGTAAATGGGAGTTTATCAATCAGAATTGGGCATGCAAAGAACTCTGCAAACTCCGAGAGCGCTCTGTCTGACAATAGCAAAGACAGGCGTATATATTCACAAAAAACGTCATAAGAACCTACACACTATAGGGGGCACAAGTTCAATGGGATTGGGTGGCGACGACTAACTATAGGTGCTGCTGTGATGTGGTTGGCTTTGGCTGGAAGACGTCACTGGGCAGCCTCGTGGGTTGGGCTTGGCCTGGCAGGGTGGCGGAGTTCATCCGGCTGGTGTTGTCGTGCCATCGCGGCCAATGTCAGAGATGAATGTCCTTTCCTGACTTATTTGCCCTAGGCCATGCACACCGCAGTCATTCACTCGTTTCAGTATTATCTTCTTTAGTAAATCTTCCAATAGGTTATACTACAGGTTAATGCAACACAGGAGGAATGCACCTTGTGAGGGGACTGGAGGCAATACGTCAGGGCATGGTTACTAGTGTCCTGTTGACCGGGGCCATAGGTCGAGGGGCTAAGCTTCAGGGCCTGGCACGGGCGGCACATGTCTTTCTGCCTTGTTAGAAGTTGTTATGGATGTTCCGCTGTGTGTTGTCAAAGTGTTGGGTGTCCTGATTGCACAGGGCCATAAGTCTGAGATGGTCCGGTGGGTTGTAAGGTTTACGGGGGGGGCGCGTGCGTTCAGGCAGAGGTTTACTGCTGTGCTGTAAATAATGCAGGTGGCGGGTGGTGGCCTTGGGTGCTACAGAGGGGGTTACAAATCTTTGAAGCGGCTCCAGTCTGGTTTGGGGGAGGTAAAACAGCGCGGCGCGGTCTCTGCTCTCATGCCTTTGGCAGCCTTCACAGGGTGGGAGGGGGAATGGCCTTGCAAGTATTTCACAAAGGTATCTCCCTCGTGCGTTGCTGAATACAAGTAAAAGACATCGCAAACATTTGAACACTTTCTATAATACTTATTTAACATCACGACAAAACATGCTTTTAACCTTTGCTGGGTGCGTTTTGATTATACCCAGATCGAGCATCATATTTGTACATTAGACTCTAGCAGCTACAGCGTTTCAGTTACATGCATATACATTCGCGGTAAATGAGGTAGTGGTTAAATCAGTGGAGTACATAGAGAACGACCCGCCACCGTCCGTGACGGTGGTTGCATATGAGGGGCTCAGACATTCACACATGATACGTGTACTCTTGCGCATTCTTTAATGAGTTCATAGTATAGTTGCATCCGCTTTCTCGTGTACTCTAGCAGCATTAGCTTTAGTTATGGCGCGAGCCCATGGGGTGTAAGTATCTCAGCAATACGTGTAACAAATAGATTCTTGGTGCGTTCCTTCATTATTAGCATCCAACTGCAATGGTATATGCTCACCATCGCTTATATCGTGGGGGCATGATCTCTTGTAATCATACGTCCTACAGGCTTTTTGTAATATAAGGGGTTTTATGAAAGAGAAAAGCATCCTTTGCAAGTAGTCTCAGCATTAATATACAAAGATTGTCTGGCATATAATCGACCATTTTACTGTTCTTTTCATTTGTCTAGGCCTGCTGGCCGGGTCATGCTGGGAACGAAGATACACTGCGGGAGGTGAACTGTTACAATGTTAGGCTATTACGCTTAGCTCATGTCCGTCTTGTTCGTGGAACGTGCTCGCAAGCGGATCTACCAGGGTGCTGCGGCAGCAGGGATGTTCTCCAAGGGTGGGCCGCGCTCCAGTGCGCTGAGCTCACACCATCTTTACTAGGCAGAGAATGGTTTTTGGGCCTAACTAAATTTGTGTTGTGATCAATAGATGGGGGCATTCGATATGTGCGGGCAATTAATACGTGCGGGCAATGTCTCCAGTGGGTGAGCCCTCCACCACCTGGGCCCGGGTGGCACGAGGAGACGCCCAAGAGAGCCACAGTCCTCACCTGGGGAGAGAGTGCAGGCGAGGGGGGTCGTTTTGGACCAGTCCTCCCCTACATTTGTGTGGTATGGGGCACTGAGAGCAGAGAGGGTGAGGTGGCATGAGGGTAATGAGAGTCAAGAGGCATGAGGCACGGAGCGTGGAAGGTGGTATGTGGTGACAGGGTGAGGGTGTGATATGGGGCGCTGAGAGCAGAGAGGGTGGGGTGGCATGAGAGTCAAGAGGCATGAGACATTGAGAGTGGAAGGTGGTATGTGGAGACAGGGTGAGGGTGTGGTATGGGGCACTGAGAGCAGAGAGGGTGGGTTGGTATGAGGGTAATGAGAGTCAAGAGGCAAGCGGCACCGAGAGTGGAAGGTGGTATGTGGTGACAGGGTGAGGGTGTGGTATGGGGCACTGAGAGCAGAGAGGGTAGGGTGGCATGAGGGTAATGAGAGTCAAGAGGCATCGAGAGTGGAAGGTGGTATGTGGTGACAGGGTGAGGGTGTGGTATGGGGCACTGAGAGCAGAGAGGGTGGGGTGGCATGAGGGTAATGAGAGTCAAGAGGCATGAGGCACCGAGAGTGGAAGGTGGTATGTGGTGACAGGGTGAGGGTGTGATATGGGGCACTGAGAGCAGGGAGGGTGGGGTGGCATGAGGGTAATGAGATTCAAGAGGCATGGGGCACCGAGAGTGGAAGGTGGTATGTGGTGACAGGGTGAGGGTGTGGTATGGGGCACTGGGAGCAAAGAGGGTGGGGTGGCATGAGGGTAATGAGAGGCATGAGGCACCGAGAGTGGAAGGTGGTATGTGGTGACAGGGTGAGGGTGTGGTATGAGGCACTGAGAGCAGAGAGGGTGGCGTGACATGAGAGTAATGAGAGTCAAGAGGCATGAGGCACCGAGAGTGGATGGTGGTATGTGGTGACAGGGTGGAGGGTGTGGTATGGGGCACTGAGAGCAGAGAGGGTAGGGTGGCATGAGGGTAATGAGAGTCAAGGGGCATGAGGCACCGAGAGTGGAAGGTGGTATGTGGTGACAGGGTGAGGGTGTGGTATGGGGCACTGAGAGCAGAGAGGGTGGGGTGGCATGAGGGTAATGAGAGTCAAGAGGCATGAGGCACCGAGAGTGGAAGGTGGTATGTGGTGACAGGGTGAGGGTGTGGTATGGGGCACTGAGAGCAGAGAGGGTAGGGTGGCATGAGGGTAATGAGAGGCATGAGGCACCGAGAGTGGAAGGTGGTATGTGGTGACATGGTGGAGGGTGTGGTATGGGGCACTGAGAGCAGAGAGGGTAGGGTGGCATGAGGGTAATGAGAGTCAAGAGGCATGAGGCACCGAGAGTGGAAGGTGGTATGTGGTGACAGGGTGAGGGTGTGGTATGGGGCACTGAGAGCAGAGAGGGTAGGGTGGCATGAGGGTAATGAGAGTCAAGAGGCATGAGGTACCGAGAGTGGAAGGTGGTATGTGGTGACAGGGTGAGGGTGTGGTATGGGGCACTGAGAGCAGAGAGGGTAGGGTGGCATGAGGGTAATGAGAGTCAAGAGGCATCGATAGTGGAAGGTGGTATGTGGTGACAGGGTGAGGGTGTGGTATGAGGCACTGAGAGCAGGGAGGGTGGCTTGGCATGAGATTCAAGAGGCATGAGGCACCGAGAGTGGACGCTGGTATGTGGTGACAGGGTGGGCGTGTGGTATGAGGCACTGAGAGCAGAGAGGGTGGGGTGGCATGAAGGTAATGAGAGTCAAGAGGCATGAGGCACCAAGCGTGGAAAGTGGTATGTGGTGACAGGGTGGAGGGTCTGGTATGAGGCACTGAGAGCAGAGAGGGTGGGGTGGCATGAGATTCAAGAGGCATGAGGCACCGAGAGTGGACGGTTGTATGTGGTGACAGGGTGGGGGTGTGGTATGAGGCACTGAGAGCAGAGAGGGTGGGGTGGCATGAGGGTAATGAGAGTCAAGAGGCATGAGGCACCAAGCGTGGAAGGTGGTAGATAGTGACAGGCTGAGGGTGTAGTATGGGGCACTGAGAGCAGAGAGGGTGGGGTGGCATGAGGGTAATGAGAGTCAAGAGGCATGAGGCACCGAGAGTGGATGGCGGTATGTGGTGACAGGGTGGAGGGTGTGGTATGGGGCACTGAGAGCAGAGAGGGTGGGGTGGCATGAGAGTCAAGAGGCATGAGGCACCGAGAGTGGAAGGTGGTGTGTGGTGACAGGGTGAGGGTGTGGTATGGGGCACTGGGAGCATAGAGGGTGGGTGGCCTGAGGGTAATGAGAGGCAGGAGGCATCGAGAGTGGAAGGTGGTGTGTGGTGACAGGGTGAGGGTGTGGTATGGGGCACTGGGAGCATAGAGGGTGGGTGGCCTGAGGGTAATGAGAGGCAGGAGGCATCGAGAGTGGAAGGTGGTGTGTGGTGACAGGGTGAGGGTGTGGTATGGGGCACTGGGAGCATAGAGGGTGGGTGGCCTGAGGGTAATGAGAGGCAGGAGGCATCGAGAGTGGAAGGTGGTGTGTGGTGAGAGGGTGAGGGTGTGGTATGGGGCACTGGGAGCATAGAGGGTGGGTGGCCTGAGGGTAATGAGAGGCAGGAGGCATCGAGAGTGGAAGGTGGTGTGTGGTGACAGTGTGAGGGGTCTATGAGGACTGGGAGATGATGGGTGTGGTAAAAGGGTACTCAGAGTGGAGAGGCTGCTATGAGAAGACTGATGGGTGGTAGGAGGTATAAGGGGACAGAGGGCAGTACTGGCGTGAGGGTACGGAGAGTCAGGGTGGCATGGTGGTATGAAGGTACTGAGAGTGGATGGGTGGTGTGTGAGAACCGGAGGGAGTGTAAGAGAATCCTCAGCGTTGAGGGTGTTATGAGGACTGAGAGTTGAGGAGTGGTACGAGCATACTCGTCCATGGTAGGCATAATAGCCAGGCAGTGAAGGGGTTAAGGAGTTGGGAGTGGCTGGGCCGGGAATGGCATGTTGTTACTGAGCACAGAAGGGGCCTGCAGAGAGGGGGGCGGGGTGCTGACACTCACTTAGCAGAAGAGGAGAGCCTTTCCCGGAAACCGTGCATGAAAGTGAAAGCAGCCGGGGCCGTGGTGCACGGCAGCGTGCAAGGGACAGGAGCAGGATGTGGGACTGGCTGCTCAGCAGTCTGGCGGGGTGGCCACGGCCCACGGAGGCAGGCAGAGTGTAAGGCACTGCGGGGTGGTGAGGTTAAAGAGTACGCCCCCTAATTTGAACATGCAGTGTGTCGCGTTCTGGATGTGTTATTCTCCAACTGGCCCATGTGGAGTGCAGATCCATAAACAAGGCACAACATTCCACACGCGCCAGCTGGAGAATAACACATCCAGCACGCGACATATCTTCTCCCCTTAAACCCCCAAGCAGAACAGAAGGAACAGTAGAGAGTAACAACAGTTGGAAACAAACAATAAAATGGCAATGGAAAAATCATCATAATATTAACACGCCATGTGATATGAAATCATGCTGGTAACATAACAATGCAAGCTGAACCCACAATGCAGCATCAACAGATCACAGGACCAATACCATTTGCAGGTGCATGCCATGCGGTGAACACGATCACCAATAAATAAGAGAAAACAAATGACATGTGCAGTGAAGACGAGATGTCACCTTAACACACGATCCCTGAGTTTAACAGGAGGCCCACAAGACCTCACAGGGCGCACCTCACCACCCTCATTCTCACCAGACCCAACTCATGACTCGCCAGACTGCACCCTCTCCTCACTACCACCCTCATCCAAAACCAGGCCCTCCTCAGCACAACCAGAAGCAAAGGGACAGCTAGATGGCCCACCCCTCTCCTCCAACATACGAGCATCCTTCCTCTCAGCCGTGAAGTCCAACACATCTCTCACATCATCCTCCATGCCAGCACTTCCACCAGCAGCCCCCCTATCCAGGCCGCCATCCAATACCACCACCCTCCTCTTGCTCCACTTGGAACCCTCCTCCAACTGCACATAGCCCCTACCACACTTGACCACACTCTTAGAGGGTCAAAATGCACTGCCACCTTTCTGCACATATCTGGGGTTCTTAATGCATACACCATCACCCAACTTGACCCGCAACTCCTTCCTACCCCTCTGGGAAAATAGAAAAACCTCTCGGCGTGCCAAAACTCTGCGCTGCACACCATTAAGATCCAATTCACACAGGCCACCACCACCCAATGCCCAGGACCTCAAAGTGGTTCCCGGCTTCCTCCCCCTCATCAACTCAAAAGGGTATCGGGTAATATTATCCCCATATATATGGTCGCCGTAAATAATATCGCCGGGAAAAGGTTGCAGCGATATTATATGGGTGACCATATATATGGGGACAGGGGCAAAAAACAAAAGAAAAAAAAAAGTTTGGGGGTTGCGGAGGTGTCCCCCGCATGTTCCATGCAACAATGTCGCCACAAAAAACGGCCATTTTTCGGCGATATTTTTGCATGGCGAGATTTTTGTGGCGACATTACTACATGGAACCCTCAAAAAGGCGTCCTACCAGTGCTCACTGACGGAGTCCTACGATAGGCCGACAAATACTGCAAGACCACCTCCTGCCACTCCAGCCCATTAGCAAGGGCAAATTGAATAGCGCTCTTAATCACCCCATTGACTCTCTCCACCAGCCCATTGGCACTGGGATTGTAAAGAGCAGTGCAATAGTGTTCAATGCCACACCGTCCCAGAAATTCTCTCATGACTCCAGACGTAAACTGTACCCCATTATCAGTAACCAGACTGGCCGGGATACCTTCCCTGTCGAAAATATTCTCCAAAAAAGCAATGACACAATCTGCAGTCACCCTGCCAAATGCCGCCACCTCAACCCATCTAGAGGTGTAATCCACCAACACCAATAAAAACTTGCACTCCGGCTGTAATCATTCAACGGGACCCATGATATCCAGAGCCAGCTTAGACCACACCTCCCAGAGAATATCAACCACATGAACAGGCTGGGTGCAAACCACCCTACTCTTGTCACTCATGGCACATGCCTGGCATCCCTTTGCCAACAACTCAACATCCCGATCCATAGAAGGCCACCAATACTCCTCCCGCAGCCTCCTCTTAGTCAAAGACTGTACCAAATGGCCCTCATGAGCCAACTCCAACAGCTTACCCCTCAAACAAACCAGTGGAATCAACTTCTCACCCCTAGACACGCCCCAGGGACCAACCACCAGCTCTTCCAGCACATGGGCATACCCTTTACCGTCCGGTCTGCTGCTGACCACCTCCCAACCCTTACTCAAACCTTCTCGGATCTAACACAACTCTGCATCCCTATCACTCTTCAAGGCCCAAACTGACTTATCAACAGCAGGAATGACACACGCAATCTGAAACTCCTCCTCCAGACCACCATCAACCTCCTTATGACCAACACCCTCAGACACAGGCAAAGGCAAACGCGATAAACAGTCAGAAACAATGTTCCTTTTCCCCGGCAAATACTCCACAGTGAAATTGTATTCCTGCAGCTCCACGATCCACCTAGCTATCCTTGCAGACACATTCAGCCCACCCCGAGTGTTAAACACATGCACCAAAGGCTTATGGTTTGACCTGACCACATATGGAATACCCCATAAAAACGTACTGAAGTGTTTTGATGCCCAGTTCACCGCCAAAGCTTCCCGCTCAATCACGGAATACCTACCTTCCGCCCCCTTCAAAGTCCTAGATGCAAATGCCACTGGTCTCACCTCCCCTTCACACCATTGCTCCAGTCCTGCGCCCAACCCTGCCTCACTGGCATCCACCGTAAGCATGGTTTTGCACTTGCGGTCAAACGACCTTAAACACGGTGCTTTATCCACATCATCTTTCACCGCATCAAACTCTTCCATGGACTTGTCAGACTACTCGAATCTGGCACATCTCTTCAATAAAGCTCTCATTGCCACAGTTTTCTCAGAATAATTAGGAATAAATTTCACACCGTACTCTGCCAAACCCAAAAATGCCTTCAACTGGTCCTTGTTGGAAGGCACACGGGTGTCCTTTACCACCTGCACCAAATCAGCCTTAGGACTGACACCCTCCGCACTAAGAGTGTGGCCCAGATACGTCACCTGATCCACACCCACCTGACATTTCGCCAATTTCACCGTCAAACCTTTCGCTTTCAGCACTCTCATCACATCACGCACTCTGGCATCGTGCTCCTCCCTGCAACTTCCCCACACCAAAATGTCGTCTTGAAAGTAACACACACCCAGTATGCCACCAAATAACTCATGCATCAACCGCTGAAACATGGCTGATGCCGACACAAGGCCAAAAGGCATGCGGCAAAAACGATATGCCCCAAACGGGGTCACAAAAGAGGTAAGTGGTCTGGAATCCGGGTGTAACTCAATTTGGTGATACGCAGCGGAAAGATCAAATGTAGAAAAACACTTGGCCCTACCGAGTGTAAGCAACAGTTCATTTATATTTGGCAAAGGATGGCGATCCACCCAAATGCTTGAATTCAACCCCCGCAGATCTACACACATCCTAAGATTTCCATCCCCATTTTTGACCAACACCACCGGGAACAACCAATCTAAAGACTCAATGGGCTTAATAACACCCAGCAGCATAAGCTTGTCCAACTCCTCCTTTAGACCATCCCTGGCCAACACTGGGACACCCCTCACTTTATGCACCTTGGGTACCGCATTCCTTTTCAAAACAATGCGGTGAGAAAATCCCTTAA
The DNA here is from genome assembly GCA_002915635.3 of Ambystoma mexicanum. Lineage (NCBI taxonomy): Eukaryota > Metazoa > Chordata > Amphibia > Caudata > Ambystomatidae > Ambystoma > Ambystoma mexicanum. Next base: position 16,677,626 of record CM010937.2, read on the forward strand.
GCCTCCCCAAAACATCCGAAAACACTTCAGGGAACTCCGCCTTGAGCAAATCAGATGTCACTTGACCATCCACAACCCCCACCTCCACGGGCGACATTTGACTCCCAGCAGCTCCATCCACCTCCTGAACACTCAATACCGGGACATCTTTCCCTGGATGAATTTCAATGGTCAAGGCCGCTTGCTCATCCCACCCCAACACACTTGTACCCTTGAGTGCCACATATAGTTTACAAATAGCTCGCCGACCCTTGAATTCAATGCACGCTTGGTCATAACCCAACATTCTAATAGGATTCTGTCCATACGCACTGGGATTGATATCAGATGCGTGCAACATTGAAACCTCCTTACCCAACACCTCCACATAAACCTCCGGAGATATTATAGCGTAAGGCGAACCTGAATCAACCAGCATATCAACAGGATGCCCATCCACCAACACTGACACCCATGGACCTCTCTGTGACACCCCTTCCACATGCAGTATCACACCCTGATCAGGTTTAACCTGGAGCCCACACTCCTGATCCAAGACACCACCCTCCAGCACCGCACCCACCACGGCATTAACTTTGCACATGCGGGCATAATGACCTCTACATTTACATTTCCCACACTCAATGTTGGCAGCGGGACATTCCTTAGAACCAGCCAAATGACTAGACCAACCACACTTCCTACAAGGTTCTTTAGGTTTGGACAACCTTCCTCCTTGGTTGTCACTCTTGTCAATCTTTTTCTTGTTATCGATGCCACTACCTCTACTGCGAGGTAACACAGCCTGGATGGCATCCCTGGAACTTTCCTTCTCAGTTACAATTTGTACACTCGCCCTAGATGTCTCAATCGCTCTTGCAATCTCCACCACCTTTTTCAATGGAGGGTCATTTTCGAAACACAGTCTCTCCCTAATCTTTTGATTACTGGTCTTCATCATTATCTGGTCTCTGATGTACTCATCCAGAGTTCCTGAAAGAACCAGAGCCATCAGAGCTTTCAAAGCTGTCACATATGTGTCAATGGATTCACCCGAACCCTGCGCCCTGGAAAAGAATTTGTAACGTTCCAGAACCACATTAATTATCCTGCTAAAACGACCCTCCAGCTTCTTTAATGCAGTTTTATCTGCACTCACAACTCTTTCACCATCACTACTTCCAGGCACTGTCACCGCCTCCCCTGGTAAATGGCGAAACACCCGCGAGCCTCCAGTGCCTATGCAGTTCAAGAGTGCCGCCTCCTTCTCCTCATCATCAACGGTTGCACCACCAGCTGCCTTCAGGTACACTTTGAAGGAGTCAACCCACTGGTCCCATGGGGACGCTGGCTCACCAGGAGTAGGCAAGAACGCCGGGGGCAGCCTGACAGCAGAATTAAACATGCCTTATCCACCGAAGACACTGACTGGATAGGGGCAATAAGACACAGAAACCCAGCACAACACTTCACAGCCTGTAGTTGCACTGCCCCTGCACCTTGGTATCTTGAAACTGGAAACTGCAGAAGAACCAATGCACAGTGTCTCAATGCTTAGATGGGCCTCCCCTTCACCCAACCAGCCACAGTACCTTGAAGAGCATCTGCAACACACCACCAAGACAGAGCGTTTAACCACAAGCCGGATCCTCGGTCACAGCGTCCTCAATGTCCTCCGAACAGCGTGAACGACACGGCAGAGAGGCCACTCCCAGAATGTTTCACGTCTCTCCTGGGCGTACACCAGGGAGGATTGTCACGTGATTTCCACACCGCCAACCTCAGCCCCACCTCCCGGGTACAAGCATATAGAGTCCGCGGAAGAGGGAAGGTGCGCAGGAGCCCTCACCCAGCTCCAATCACGGCCCCAGCATCAGGGGAAGCCAAAGACCTTCGGTGTCACCAGTGCCGCGCACGCACTTCCAGTTCCTCTGGCAATCACCTGGCAGCACTGATCGGAGCGGCGGCGCCTCCTCCCACGGCCACTCCCGGACTGGGAGCAGCCCTTCAGCAAACGCGGGCAGCCGCGGAGGCTCTGTGGCAAAGACCCCACACTCGGCCACCCCCCGATCGGGAGCAGCCTGCGCGGCAAGGACAGCTGCACTGGGCCGAGGCGGAATGCCCCTCAGCAGCCCGCCACCGCCTGCAAGCAGTCCAGGCCCACTAACAAGGAGCAGGCCCTGAACCTCGGCACCGCGGTGCCCCGCAGGCAACGCAGCTCACCAGACGCCTCGAGCAAGCGCTGGGGAAGTGGCAGGGCCCAACGAGAAGCGCTCCGCGGCTCCTGCTCCCACCGATCACCATAGACCAGGGATCCTGCAGATTTCCGTCGTCGCCAATGAAGTAATCCACGGGAGCCACGTAAATTAAGTAGATTATACTTTAACCTGAACCCTCAGCAGGAGAGCCGCATCAACTCGAAGCAAACAACCGACTGACCCATGTGTAATGCTGATCCATAAACAAGGCACAACATCCCACACGTCCCAGCTGGAGAAAAACACATCCAGAAAGCGACACAGCGCTATCACCGTGACGTCATAGACAGCGACACAAGCGTTGGATACTCTACAAGAAGTTGCCATGAGTAGCCCAATGGGCAAGTAACCCTTAGAGTCTGAACGGCTATTCTTCTTTACCACCATTGAGGGTTTCTTTGACTAGTGCATAACGTAAATTAAATCACTTCTAGTGACTTCTCATTTTGACAGATAAGTCTGCTCAGGATCACAAACTTTGGTTAAGTAGCAAAGCTGGGATTTAAGCCCAGTTTACAAACTACACGCTTCACGACATATCTTCTCAGCTGTAGGCGGTACCAATACGTGTTAACGGTATGCTGTGACAAGTACATAAATCCATATAGAAATATATTTAGCAAAAAGAGGAAGATTATGGCTTTACGTTCCCCATATGGATTGAAAAATACAAGTACCAGAATGCAAAGCAACATGCGGTTAAGAAATGGCCTCTGGTTTTATCAATGTACTTTCAACACTTAACGACAAAGAAAAATCAGTGCGGTTAAAAAAAGTGGTGGCAATGCCGGTATTGCCACTTTTATGGCGGTAACAGAATAACCGTCATTTTTATTGCACAGTTGATATCGGAGTTGCTAAAGAAATCGGTATATTTACCAACATCCCCATAGCGTCTGATGCCTGCAGGAATAGGGCTTCACACCACACTTCCACAATTTGGAATGCCGTAGTAAGCCCGCGGGTCGAGTGGCGGTAACATGAACGAGCTTGGTGGTAATCCAACAGAAATGCAGCTGAATTACCGGCAAACTCGTTATGGGGCCCTTTGGCGGTCACATGTCTTTATCATGCTACATATATGATGCAAACAAAAGTACATTTCCACAAAAAACAAGAATTTTTGGATATATCAAAGAAGCTCAGGTAAAGATCAGTGAGAGAGTTTAAAAAGTGTTTTCCTAAACTTAGATTTGGTGAGCTACCTGGAGCTCTTAGCTCTCCTAAGAAAAATACATCTATCACAGTGCTTTCATCAAACATGAAAACCTATTAGAGTTTTGTGGAAACAATGGTTACTCCAACCAATTAACCATCAATAATATACCTTTATAAATCTGTAGCGGGGCTCGTACCAGATGTTATGGGCCTTGAAGACAGAGTTAAGGGCCTGAGCGGCACACTGTTGACTGGCATTGCATCACACACACTGCGTCTCACACATTTTAAAGTTGTGCACAATGTTATGTCCCCGGATTGTACCCTGTTAGGCAGAATCCTGTGCAGTGCCCTTAGGGACCACTACACACAATTAACACTACAGGTGGCAATACAAGTTTTACCTTTGGTACAAGCCTGTACTGCTATGTCAGAGTGGTAGCAGTGGCGGAGCAGCCAGGCTTATCTCAAGAGGATATGAGCAGTAGCAGAGATTACACAAAGGGAACACAATTACTGTGACTCAAGCAAACACTGACTCAAGGTTTCAGGTATAAAATATAAGTACATTTATTTTTAAACCGTCTGTTATAAAACACTTCACTTCTATAAATTCGAAACCACACGTAAAATACACTACACACAACCAATTCCACTTGTTCCAGTAAATTCAAGGTAAGTACATTAGGATTTGACAGACCGGTGTTGCGATACTAACGTGACCCACGGATAGAAATGCTCACGAAGTTAAAACACACTTTGTACTTAGGAATTTCAAACAAGGGAAAAGTAAATAAAAATCATAGGCAATACTTTTTCAAGGCAAGGGGACTCGAGGACTTGTTCAAAGATACAGATTAAAGTCAATAGGCCTGCGCCAGTGTCAATGGAGCAGATGCTCAGTTGCCGAGGATCACACGTTGAACAGTTCGAGATTCGAGATGCCAAGAGTTCGTAAATATTGTCAAATGGAAGCAAAAGTTATAAGAGGGAGGGAAGAAAGAACAAATCTTCGTGGAGGAAAAGGGTTCACCCCGATTCCGGCTGGTCAGGCGGAGAGACCGGCCAAATGTACACAGTACCTTATTCCGTTGGTGAAAAGCTGGTGCCACAGCAGTTGTTCCTGGTAGTTCTTGCAGACTCACGGTTCCTGCGGCTTCAGTCGTGGGGACAAGAAGGAGGACATCTGGAGTGATCTGCACTACCCAGGGATGAGGCCAGCAGCAGCGAGAAAGCAACAATGAATAAAAGGTGCGCTCCTTTAAATCAGGAGAGGGCTCTTCTGATGGCTATTCGTACCACTACAGCACAGCAGTGATTTCGACCCTGGAGAGGTTTCTCTGACTGAAGAAAAGACGAGCTGTTGATCCCACCATGCTCAAGGGAAGAAGACTCCGAACTGGATCTTCTCTTATTGTTGAAGGGTAGATAGCTCAGGACTTCAGCAGGGCTTCACCAGGACTCCGGGTTGCAGCAGCTGTGTTCTTCTACGCTTCTTTTTGGTTCCTTGCAGTTCCAGTGGTGACTCTGACTTCTAGCCCAAGAGTCCTGCCTTTTATGCCAAAATCCCCCATTCACACAGCCTGGCTGTCAATCACTCAGCAGGGGGGTTGTCATCCCGGACAACCACCTCAGCCAATCAACACAAACTGCGACTTGGGTCTACAAGGAGACCCTGTGCAGAGGGTGACTACACCCCTCCCTCACATTCAGCCCACCTAGACACCCGGACGCTAAAGGAGGGCTTCTGGTCAGAAGCCTGCCAAAGGTCGGCGAACAAAGGAGGCAAACCTAGTTTGCCGCGCAAAGAAAGACCCAAGAAGGATGTTAACAAAAATAAATGGCGATTAAACCCAACCGGAGCCAATATAAAAAGTATTTGGGCTATCTGGTTTAAAGTTTGAGGCTACTAAAATAGCCTAATACAATACCACGTTATGTAATATAATCACGGTAGGAAAATTAGGGTAGATACCACTGCCACCAGCCAAGTCTTAATGTTAAAGGAGCGAAACAATGCTCCAAGAGGTACAGATAAAAAGGGCTACGAATTAACCCTTTCCAATACTCCACGTAAGATGGGGTGTACTGGATCTGTGGTTAAATGACTATGTAAAGTTAATGGCAACTTTACCCTTTTCTGGGGGTCAGTAGTCAGCCCCAGAAATGGAGTCGGTGGGAAGTCTAAAAGACAACCCTGGGTCACTGCACTGAAGGTGCTGTGTAACACACAAAAGAGTGGGGCTACTGAAGTGGTGTACTCCAGAGTCCTCAATCACAAAAACAGATGAAATACACATTGCAAAACCTGGGGAAAAGCTCACACTCTTACCAAGTGGAAAAATAAACTCCAGAAATCCAGCAAAGCTGCTGGGGGACTCACTAGGTAAGGGAAATTAGCCATAGAATGAGAATTCTCCCTAACATACCCCAACCCTGCAGAACTCTTCCAAACACATCACTGCACCTGGCAGTATATTTACCAGACTGCCAAGAGCTTTAGAATAAGGCAAAGGCCATCATCAGTGATGTAAGAGACCAGGGTGGAAGGGGGTGCCCTTATCGGCGTCCAACTATCACATTCCTGTGCATTTTGTAGGTATCCCATGCATGCGGGAATAGCAGCCATCTTAGATATTATCAGCCATATTGTAGCACACAGCTTAAAACGCAGTGCAGCAGTCAGCTCCCCAGGTCTAGGCCACGAACATGAGCACAGGAATAGGCTGCATCCCAAACACTGATGAGAAATCCCAGAGCTACACAGATCCATAAACCATTAGTTGTTCCAAAATGTTGCCAACCTTCGCGCCCTGGGATGACTGTGCCCACGGGAGGAGGGCCGGGTGCCTGTGAACAGTGCAATCCCATGAGAAGGAGGGCACAGGCCCCCACCAGTCTTAATCCTAAGTTATATCCCCCAAATGCGTTGATTTTAGGACCCCTGAATTCCAGTGTACTAGATAACCCCAGACGCCTGACCATAATACTTGCTGATCCCCCGATTAATCAAAAGATCAGAAAGCAGGACCCGTCTGCCTTCACTCACAGGTCACGTGATTTGTGTTCCGATGTGCAGGGTGGGATACAATTATAGCCAAGAACGAGGGTGGGAGACCCTGCCGATATAGTGGAAATAATTGAGTGGGCACCGCTTCTTTCTATTGTCTTTCTAATTCTTTCTCTTATGGGTGCAGCTCACAAGTATGTGCCACCGTGTAGGGCACAACAATGAACATGGGAAAAAGGACCTGGGCTAGTTAGCCATCAATATGGGCCGCACACCCTTGTACCCACATGGGGTTATGTTCAATCTTTTACAATGCCTGTCTTGTGTAAATAATGGCAATGGCTCTCTTCTCCTTCTGTTGCCAAGAAAGTGTATTTTAATTCCGTTAAAAAATAATAATAATTAAGTAATTCATCAGTGATTTCTGTCAGGCCAATGCATTTTGGACATGTGTCCTTTGCAGGGCCTTGTCTAATCAGTCAAACCAATATCACGTGATCATGCATTTATGATCAAAGCAAAATGAATAAAGCAAAATGTCAAGCAACCACATTTGTATATATATAGAGAGAAGCCATTTTGGTAATGAGCAGGGTACCCAGGAGACACACCTAATACATTTAGAGAAAAGAACATGTAGGCAAAACAGTCATAATTGACGTATTGGGAGCTATTGAGCACAATTAGACGTCACAGTAATGATACTTAAAGAAAGCTGCGCCAAGTACATACCAGTTTTAACGCTTGACTAAACGTTTTATTGTATATATGTTCCATGTTTTCCCTACATGTTCTCTTCTCTAAATGTATTATGTGTGGCTACAGCCAAAAGACCCGGGGTTATAGCTACTCCCAGCCCCCTATCTCTCATCGCAGAACCGACCCGCACAGATGGAGCCCAAGCCAAAGAGACGTAAGCTCGCCAAGTAGATGAAAGCGAGGAGTCTTCCACGTCAGAATCAGGCAAAGAAGAGGAGGCGGCAGCAGTAGTCATGCAGATATGGCGCACAGTGTGAAGAAAGATTTCCATTTATGGGTAATTTTCCCTCCGATTGTGAACCCCCAACATTTTGCTTTTGTCTGACTCTCCTAGCCTCACTTTTACCAGTGGAGCCCAGCCTTCTGCTGTACTCCGCTGCACTTTTTCTCACTTTGTTACGGGGAAACTGACATGCCCTTACAGGCAGTCAGTGCTGGGAGACTTTGTTTCCCTTAGTCCTTCACTTTGTTGCCATTTGTCGATGGTAAGAGGGTGCCCTTGGTATGGGGCGTGGAATAGATTGCATTGCAGCTCTGGCTGAGTATGACCTTGTCCCGCTTCCTATAAACACTCAAGTAATTGTAGAGGAGCAGCCGAACGCCTCTTCAGGAAGTCCCGCCCCCCTCCTACAAGTATGTTGGGAACCTGAGATTTTGCCATGCCTGACACCATTCCACGACAAATCTTTGAGAAAAGGTATCCACTGAGAAAACCATATCAGATGTACTCCCGAAGAGATGACAATCTCATGAAGGAAATACCCAAAGGAATATGAAAAGGAGCAGGAAAAGGAGTCAGTGACGTCACAAGAGATGAGCGTGATGCACTATGAAGACTGGCTGAAGAAGAGAATACATGGACCTTATAGAAACTGATGACGAAGTAAAGAATCGAGTATACTTTCATATGCGAAAGGAAGATTGTGCGTGCGAAAGTACAAGTTCTTCAATAACTGTTCAGATGCAGAAACGCAAGTAGATTAAGTGATCATAAAAGCTGGCTTTACGTAGTAAATAGACTGCAGGCGATGCCGCCATTGTATAGTATCTGGACATCGATGTCACAACTTTACTAAGCTCAGACACACGGAGAAAGAAGGATCAAGAGCTGTGTCGCAGCAAAGAATTAAGCTGGAGATCATGGACTTGAATGGCGAAGCTGTTTTGCCTTGTATCAAAGTTGGAGCAAGCCAAGGCCGGTTATCTATTTTCAAGGCAGCAAACGTGAGAATCTGAAAATATCCTTGTTAAGGTGTGAGGAAAGAACACCATGCATGCCAAGTTTTATTCAGTCAAGACATTTAATTACTGCAAAATGGACCAGATCGTGGTCTCCTGTCACGTGAGCCGAGGATGGAAATAGAGTTGGGCATAGCCTTCCAGAATTATGATAAGAGAGTGCCCACACGCCCTTATATTCCCAGAGACCAGAATACATTGCAAGGCAAAGTTCAAAGACAATCTTCATGGCCGAAGGCATGGGTGATGAGAGACAGGGGGCTAATTGGGTGGTGAGGCAAAGTCATGTCCACCTCCTAGCACCTGGGTATGAGCTTACGTGCTGCTAAGTGAACCGAATGTTCCAGACAGCACGAGCGTGCCAACCAATTGTAGACAGCCGTATAACAAAGGGCCTTATAGTTTGAAAGCCAATGCATACGTTGTCCACTAGACAGTAGATGTCTTATCACAACCCAACCCCTTATAGAAAGTATACTTATATGTTCCCCTCGAACCAATTATAATCCCTCATATGTTTTTCTTATTTGCCACGTAGTATGACATCATATATGATGAATTTCTAGTATAAAGATGTGTTTTTCGTGCATAATGATGGAGAGCTCGACCGACGTCTGTTGATGTCCATTGTAACTCCCTGTTTTAGATAATTGATATTAAAGGAGAAGAATAGTGTGCCATCTTCCTGAGTTGGATCCGTTATTTGGTGTAAGAGTTTACTCTGTCTCCCATCCACTGCATGTTACCCAAAAAGGACCATATGTTCAAAACGGTACTTCGTCCTCCTTTATTGACTTTGTATTTGTGAATCAGGAGATCTGTGATCTGACGCCATGGTTGCCATGAGTGATCAATGTTACACTAAGAATGTCTACAAATATCGGAGCTCAATGGTAGGAAAGAATTGAACTTGCAAGGCAACCGACTTTGGTGGTCCCACTTAAATATAAATCATTTGAATGCCGCAGTCATCATGGTGAAGGGATTCTTAAGAAGCGCGCATGGGATATAAAACTTATGGTAGCCTCAATTAGGGACATTGATATGGGGCACTGGGCAGTTAAATTGAAGGGAAACAAACCCTGGGTTCCCTTCAATGGTGCCATTGCGAACAAAAAACATATGGTTAATGCTGAGTGCTACAAAATAAAGAGGAGTCGACTTATGTCTGCCAGGGACATCAAGAGCAAGGTGTCTATGATCAAAAGTGCCTATAAACGGTGGCTGACTATCGTTATAGAGATACTGCTGCCAAGTGGAAGCAAATAAACCTGATTATACAAACTCATTATTCAAAATAATTTTGGTTTCTGATTCGTTCCGTTAGAGGTGGTCAGCAGGCCCTAGAGGTTAGTCCTATTGCTGATGAGAATTGGGCTTGCTATATAAACACACCACACTCCTTTTTCATAACAAAAACAATAAGTAGTGTGGTAGGATACATTAACATTCTTTTCAGCACCCCCCGTTTCTTTACTTGATACAACTAGCAGAAATATAAGAGCATAGGTGAACAGTTTAACATAGTCTTTCCCCCTATGTATCCAGCACATAGTCATTTAGATGGGAAGGCTTACCTTGGTGTGCCGCCAATGACCTCTGCCTCAATGCCAGTAAGACTGAGATTCTCCTCATCAGCACACCTGCTCCCTCCTTTCCTGTCACCCCTCTGGCCTCCTACTCTTGGCCCCCCTCCTGCTCCTACCTGTGAAGCCAAAAACATAGGGGTCATCTTCGACTGCACACTCTCCGTCTCTCGTCACATCTCAGACATCTCTAAGAAGTCACACTATCAGCTGCACCTACTCAGAAGTATTCTATCTTTCCTCTCCTTCCCCCAGAAGCTTACTGTCTACAGAGCTCTGGTTCTCTCTAGACTGCACTACTGCAACAGCTTCTTTCTAAATCTGCCTGCCTCACCTCTCCGCCCTCTGAAACTCATCCTGAACAGGACTGCAAGACTTGTCCTTGGCCTCAAGCCCACGGATCGTATCTCTCCAGTACTGAAATGTCTGCACTGGCTCCCAGTGGCTGGGAGGATTAAGTCCAAAACCCACTGCATTGTCCACAATGCCTTATGGAGCCTGGGGGCCTCACTACCTTCAACTCTCTCTTCCTAAATATCTTCCTTCTCAAGCTCTTCGCTCATCCGCCTCCAACTTCCTCAGGGCCAGTTGCTTCTCCAAGCAACGAGTTGGTAGTAGATCTCTTTCCTCAGCTGGTGACTCCCTCTGGAAAGGCCTCCCTGCCTCCATTAAACCTGAGGAGAACCATCTCCGGTTCTGGAAGCACCTCACAACCTTTCTCTTTGCTTCTGCTTTTTCTCCTCCTCTCCTCTGCTTACCTCCTAGCTGTAACTGAAATCGCACTGGCTACCTGCGCACCCTCTGATCTCGGGACCAGGTCTCTCCCCCGCCAGCGTCTCACACCTGCACTGCCCACCTGGCAACCCCCGCACTTGGGGACTGTTTCTGTATCCCTACAGTCCCTCTCCCAGCCCTTGACACCTGATGTCTGCACTTACCCATGCACTTGCCACATGCTGACCGCTACTTACTTATTATTATCATCTTTTTCCGAGTACTTCACTGTCCCTGCCCCCTTCCCACGCACTTGCGCGATCTGAGGTTACCAGACATTTGATCGAAAAAAATTGGTCGACTGGACAAATGGTCGAACCAATTTGGTTGAAAACCAAATGGTCGACTTTTTTATTTTTTAATTTTACCCCTTTTTTTTTGGGGGGGGTTCCCCCCAACCCCCTTTTTTTCTAAAAAAACCTTTTTCCCCTAAACTACAACCTTACAAATATATATATAAATAAAAAAAAAAAAATTCAACCATTTGGTTTTCGTCGAAATTACGTCGACCAAATGTCCTGTCGACAAATATTTTTCGATGAAATGTCCGGACACCGCGATGTGAATGATACCTGGCCTAGTAGGATCGTTGTCCGTCCTCCCTTGTTCCCCTGCCTTGCATTGTTGCGCCATGAAAAACTTGTGTATAGGCGCGTTATAAATGCCATATCATATCATATCATAAGTGGGTGTCCCTTCCTGTCAATCCAAACTCCACATGCACGGCCTCCCATGGCTGGGAACTCCTCGCATGCATTCAATCCACGGTTCACGTTGTGCCAGGGCAGCCGCCTGACACTTTACACATTTAGCCACAAACTCATCCACAAGCTTTTCCAAATGTGGGAACACACCTTCAGTCTCAGGCATGCCTTCGTTTTGGCCACACCCTGGTGCCCTTGGTGCGCCAATGCTATGACCTGTTGGATCTTGCACGCAGGAACCACCATCTTCTTCCCCCTAAGTAGAAAGCCTGAGTCAGCGAAAAGCCAGTTCTTCCCTGACTTTCCACAGCTGATAGAGTGTGATGCGGCCATCCTGAGTCCTTTTGCTCAAACCTTCCGGGATCCCTTTACACTTCCCCTTCAGAAGTGCTCCTCAAAGAAGGCAAAAACATTCATCCTCATCGGACTCAGCTGTTATCTTCTGAATGGGCATCGAATTCGGTGTGACTGACTCAATGACAACCCACACATATTCTTTGGCCTCCTCCAGACCAGCCTCGTGGGCCAGCATGACCCCCAGCTGATGCCTTGTGAGATAAACTGGCGCCTTATTGGCCCCCCAGTCTGTATACCAGGCACACCCCATACTCCAGTAGGGCTAGCATTTATCTCTCAATTCTAGCAGGTGGCTTGGAAGACGAGCCAGCCACGATTGGAACGAGGGGCTTATGGTCCGTGACTACAGCCACAGGTCTTCCCATATAGCCGGAAGTGCCGTCGCTGCCAGAGTACCGCCTGAGGCTCCTACTCAACATGAGAGTACCGCTGTTCCATCTCCAACAGGGCTCGGCTGGCCAATGCCACAGGTCTCACATCTCCACCTGCATTGAGCTGCATTAGAACAGCCCCCAGGCCAAAAGGACTTGCATCCACTATGATCTCTGACGCCAAAGACGGATCGAAAAATACAATGGTATCATTGACCGTGAGGGCCTCCTTAACCTCATTAAATGCTGCTTGTTCCAGTGGGCCCCAATGCCACACAGTTTCTTTCTTCGTCAGATTTCTTAGTGGCTCCGATAGAGTGGTAAGGTTTCTGATAAATCGTCCGCAATATGTCACCATCCCCAGGAAGCTGCGTACCTCTCACACCGTCTCAGGTGGTTTAGCATTATAATGTCTTTTACTTTCCCCGTGTCTGGTGATAAACATTCCTCCTGGAACACGAAACCAAAAAAATCAATGATGGTCTTGAGGAACTCAAATTTTCTTCATGAAAAGTGAGACCTAACGACTTAATCCTTTCCAGGGTCTTGACAAGCTGCCTCATGTGTTTCATTACAGAGTTTTTGAAAACGAGGAATCATCGCTTATGTTCAAAACACCTTCCAAGTCCGCCAGTGCGCCTCTGATAATATTCTGAAACAACTGCGCCGCAGATGATACCCCAAACAGAGCCACTCGACTGATATAGCCCCGTGTGCGTGGTGAAGGTAGTGATGTACCTTGACTCAGGGTGGAATACGACCTGATGATAACCGGCCCTTAAGTCAGGTTTCGAGAAGAATTTGGCTCCCTGAAGCTCCGCAACAAGGTCATCAATGGTGGGCACCAGGTGCCCCCGTCCCCTTTCCTCCATACTTATGGGACATCTCTCCGTCCTGTGGGACGGGACCGGAGCACTTTGTAAAAAGGATCCAAATATTTTTTTTCAAAAACGTGTCCTTCCTCTCTTTCTTGTGCGAAGCCCGGCATGCGGCCGTAACCCCACCCACCTTGGCTCCACCCCGCGCATCGCCCATCAGTCCTTTTCTCCGCATCGTTTGGGACTGGACGCACTTGCATCCGCGGAAGATTTTCTTCCTTTTTTCCTCTCTGGCTCTTGCTAGCGATCGTGTACTAGTCCGTCTATGTCGTTCAAACTAGACTTTCCAGATTGTTCATCGTATCACTGACACTTCGCGAGGGCGGATCCCCATCCTCTTTGTTTAGAGTGTTTGGGTCCGGATCACCGTTGAGACTCCTGTTTTTATTGATTCCCTTTCGGTCCGGGCTCTTCAGCGTCGGTTGGAGCGGTGGGAGGAGGTGTTCCGACAAACTCCTCCTTCGCATTTTCAAGCGTTCATCGACGAAAAGAAGAGACACCTGGTAAGTTCTTTACTTTTCAGAGCACCCCAGCCGGGAGACACTTTCTGGGTCCCTCCCGGGCCGGGAGGGGCGTTGATCGCTCTGTCACCGGGGTTCGCCCTGAGGTGCCTGTTGGGCCTGATAATTATACCAGAGTTTTCTCTGAGGGTCTCCGTAAGGGGCCTGTGGAAACCAGAGTACATTCCAAGGCCCCTCCAGTGTAGGGGCTGCTTGTAGGCCCAGTTCTACTGAGTCATGTGGTACCGGAGCTTGCTCTGAGGCCCCTCTGTCGGCTTCCCTCAAAAATAAGACCGGGGTCCCCGAGGCCTCGGCGGGGCTTGGTGTTACCGAACAGATGTTCGAGGCCTGCGCCAGTAAGGCTGTTACCGGACCTGGGTCTGAGGTCCCTCGCACAGAGGCTAAAGTTACCAACATTTCTGAGAGGCCTGGCAAGGCCTTATCGGTGAAGGTTTTTTCTCACCGTTCCCGCTCTTGTGGCAATGCCAGATCTGTTTAGGGGGCAAAGAAGGAAAGTTCTTCTTTTACCGGCAGTGCTGAGGTCCTTCCTGGGGAAGGCTAATTTGGCGATTGGTATGTTGCAGAAACATTCCAGGCCACATAGTACCGGCTCTGCCGAGATTCCTTATGTTAAGGGTAAAGTGAAGACCCCTGATCCATTGACGGGGACCCCTGCCTCACTTCCTCACGTGCCGCAGTTCCCCTCAGGTGATGACAAAACGGCACCCGTTCCCGCCATGACCGCGGCAGCCATTTTGGGTGCTACCCCTACAACTACACCATCAGCCTCAGGTGTAGGGCTTGGTTCCGTGGGTGAACATAGGGTTCCTTGTGCGCATCCTTATTGGCCAGTTTTTGATTGGAATGCTCGGATGCCCCTTCTGCACAATGTTTTGTTGCCTGCGAGGTTGGCACCTTTGATTTATGTGGATACGTCGGTGGAGGGACCGGTGTGGCACCCTTACCCGTTAGGTCCCTGGAATTGTCCTCCTCATGAGAGGCCTCCTCTGGTTCCAAAACAGTCCCCTGAGGACGCCTTTTTCGGTAAATTTCAAAGCGCTTATGCGCACCGACCCCATGAGGGAATATTTCAAAGGGCTTTTAAGGAGATATGTCCACCAGCGCCTCGGCTCCACCGTTCCTCGGTGGTTCCGCGGCGCCTCCCTTGCCCGTGGTGCCTCCCCTGCTCTTCCGCCTTTGCCCCCCTTGTCCCCCGTGGACAAGGCAGCGGCTGACACAGTTCAGCAGGATCCTGACCTGTCGGATGATGCGCAAGGCGATCAGGAAAATGAGGACCTGCCCGCTCTATCAGAGCTTTTCATGACCGGGTACTAGACATGATGTGCTTCTTGGATGTTCCGGTGCCCGAGGCACCCGCTCCGCAGGAGGGCGTGCTTTCTGGGGCATTCACTCTGTCTCCGTTGGAGCGTACCGTCCTGTTCTTGCAGAAGGACGTTCTGGCCGTGGTCCGCAGGGTTTGGGCAAAGCACACTCTGGACTTTTCGTCAATAAGAAAATTGACGCATGATACAGGCTACATTCTTCGGAAGAGGTGGCCCTGTCGTCTTGTCCGCCCCCTTCCTCCACAGTGGTGGATGCGGCCACTTTGCAGTCCAGGCCTGCAGCATCCTCTTCCATGATGGCTACTCAGGTTCTGGGAAAGGAGGATAAGCTCCTTGACGCCCTTGGGAGGAAGATTTTCGCCAACTCGACCTTGCAGCTCAGGCAGGCCAATGCCGAACTGGTGTTAGCGGGGGCTAATATGCGGATGTGGAAAGGTCTGTCGGAGTTTGAGGAGTTCATTCCGGTCGAGAAGCTAGAAGCCTTTAAAGCGGGGTAATCCGACGCCAGGGTCTTGGCCCAGGATCTCCTGGAGGCTGTGGCTCATCACGTAGACACCTCTGCTCGGGGCCTTATTCTGGGGGTTGATACCTCACGTCAGGCGTGGCTGCATGCCACCAAATTCTCAAAAGAAGTGCAGGACAAGGTGTTAGACCTTCCGTTTGATGGTACGGAGCTCTTTCATTCTACAACAGATGTAGAGCTGACCGAGACGAAGGATAGCACTCAGACAGCTAAGTCCTTGTCGGTCCTTGTTAAGACTCCTTTTAAAGCACAGAGGCCATTGTCGCAAAGCCGACCCTCCTCTGGCTTTAGTGGTTTCCTAGACAGGAAATCTTGCAGAGTGGATACCCCTTTGGGGAATAACCGCCGGAGGCAACAACGGACTCGGTTTTTCTCCCGCTCCTCAGCCTCCTCCTCAGGTTCAGGTGGCACCGCCACGATAAACCTGCCAAATGAGGGTTTTCCGCGCTCGCACGAGACCCCGGTGGGAGGACGCATTGCGTCTCATTGGGAGGCGTGGCAGACCATCACAGAAGACAGATGGGTCTTGTCAGTCGCTCGAGCGGGCTTCCGCTTACCTTTACCCCCTACCCCACCCCTCAACCCTCCTTTTCAGCTGTCGGGCTCACCCTCCCTCAAGGCCGAGGTTCAGAAACTTCTGGACCTCAGAGCTGTGGAACCCGTTCCCCTTGGGGAGCGAGGGGAGGGCTTCTACTCCCGGCTGTTTACGGTGCCCAAACCCAACCAGGCTGGCCTGCGCACCATCCTAGACCTTTCCCAGTTCAATCTTTTCCTACCCCAAGAGAAATTCAAGATGATCACGCCCAGCCAGATACGGTCCTCCTTGCAGATGGGCGATTGGCTCAGCGTGGTGGATCTTCAGGATGCGTACATGCATATTCTGATTTGGAATCCACACAGGAGATACCTCAGTTTCTCTTTGGGAGAGGAGCACTTCCAGTTTCGAGTGCTTCCTTTCAGCCTCAGCTCTGTGCCGCGTGTCTTTATGAAGATGATGTCGGTGATTGCGGCCTATCTTCGTCTGCAGGGTATCCATGTCTATCCGTATTTGGACGACTGGCTCTTATGCAGTCCTTGCCTGGTAAAAGCAGCGTGCAATCTTCAGTCTCTCCTTCAGCTCCTGTTCCATCTTGGGCTGTCAGTGAACAGGCGGAAATCTTCCATGACGGTCTCACAGGACTTGATTTTCCTGGGTTTTTTCACTGGAACACGATCGACTGCAGAGTGTACCTGACCGGGGACAGAATGGCAGATCTGTTAGCCACGTGTCAGATGTTTGCGCAGTCGGAGAGCATGTCGGCCTGGTGGTTCCAGAGGCTTCTGGGCCTCATGGCCTCGTGCGTGTTGGCTCTTCCTCTTGCTCGTCTCAAGATGAGGCAGACTCAGATGGCTCTTCGGAGTTCTTGGCGTCAGGCTGTGAACCCGGATTCCAAGCTGACAATGATTCTGGCTTCCATGAGAGTGGACCTGGAATGGTGGTCATCTCTCAGCAACCTGTGGGTGGGTGCAGGGTTTCAAGACCCAGCCCCGACGGTTACAATCACGACGGACTCCTCCCTCCTGGGGTGGGGTGCGATGTTGGATCCTCCTTAGGTCTCGGATCTCTGGTCGCCTCAGGACAAGCTCCTCCACATAAATCATTTAGAGCTTCTGACGATCTTCCTAGCGCTCAGGGCGTTCAGATCGATCATAGCCAACAAGATGGTCCGCATACGCACGGACAATGCGGTGTTGATGTATTACATCAACAAGCAAGGGGGAACCAAGTCTCCCCCTCTCGTGGAACTGTCCATCCAGATTTGGGAGTGGGCTGTGCTTCATGGTGTTTGGCTGCTTGCAGTGCACATCCCGGGCCAGCTAAATGTCACAGCGGATGCCCTCAGCCGGTGGACAGTGGTCAGCTACGAGTGGGAGTTGAAGGTGGAGGTCCTCTCATGGATTTTCTCACGTTGGGGCACACCAGAGGTGGACCTCTTTGCTACGGCGGTAAACAAGTAGCTTCCTCAGTATGCCTCCAGAGGGGGGCTGGGAGCCACCTCTCTGGGGGATGCACTCGAGATTCCATGGCACAACATGAGAGCTTACGCCTTCCCGCCTCTGCCTCTAGTGCATCGAGCAATTTGGAAGCTGAAGAACTCAGTGAACTGTTCCCTTCTACTCATAGCCCCGTGGTTGTCGGCCAGGTTTTGGTTCTCGGAACTTCATCATCTGTCAGTGTATCCGCCGATCAGGTTACCAGTGACCCCCGATCTTCTTCACCAAGGGGAACAGCAGATGTGGAACCACTCCCCACAATCGCTCAGCTTGGCGGCATGGTGCCTGAGTTCAAGTCTTTAGAACATCTTAACCTGTCTGCGGATAACATGCGTATTATCCAGGCAGCCAGAAAACCCTCAACTAGGTCCCAGTACAGAACCAAATGGCTCAGGTTCTGCCATTGATGTTTAAACAGGCAGTTGGACCCAAGGGATGCTATAGTTGACACAGTTTTGTCCTTTGTATCCTTCTTAGCAGAGTCGAGTGTCCATGTTCTGTCATGCAGAACTTATCTTTCAGCGGTTTCCGCTTACCTTTCTACGGACCAATGCTCTTACTCTCTGTGTAACCCAGTGGTGAAGAGGCATTTTGCAGGCTTGACACGCCTCTGTCCTCCAATTCTTAGTCCGCACCCGTCGTGGGATCTAAATGTAGTCCTGACGGCGTTGTGTCATAAGCCTTTCGAGCCAATGTCCACAGTGGACCTCAAGTACCTGTCCTGGAAAGTGTCCTTTTTGGTCGCCGTTACGTCAGCAAGGCGGGTGAGTGAGCTCCAGGCCTTGTCGGTGGAGCATCCCTTTTTGGTCTTTCACAAGGATAAGGTAGTCCTACGGACGAATCCTGCTTTCCTGCCAACTGAATTCCATCCGAATCAGTCAATCTACCTGCCGGTCTTTTTTCCGAACCCTACCTCAGAGGCAGAAAGGGTTCTGCATTGCCTCGATGTCAGAAGGGCACTTAAGTTCTATCTGGACAGAACTTCCGAGTTTAGGAGTTCTTCTCAACTGTTTGTGACTTTTGGTAACCGTCAGGGTAAGCAGGTGTCTAAGGCGACTATTTCTCGGTGCATCGCCGCCTGCATTACGGAGTCTTTCACCGTCCAAGGGCTAAACCTCCTAAGGGTATTCATGCACACCTGGTGCGGGGCAAGGCAGCTGCTGTTGCCTTTCAGAAATATGTCCCCTGGGAGTCTATCGCTAGGGCAGCTACTTGGACCTCCCCATCTGCTTTTTGTAAAAATTATTGTCTTGACATGAGCTCAAGAGCTGATGCTCAGTTTGGTCACGCTGTGCTGAAGAACCTTTTTCAGTAAGGGGTATTTCCATCCACCCGTAGTTCCTGTTAGGAGTGCTTGGGAATCTCCCATAAGTATGGAGAAAAGGGGACGGGACGTAGGAGTATAACCAGGTTACTCACCGTAGTGACCACCTTACTCCTAGTCCATAGACCCCTTTCCTCCATACGCCCGCCTGCCGTCCCCTCTAATAAGGTTTCTAATAAGAAATATGTATTTCTATGTTTAGAAAAGATGGCTTGCAAAGTACACAAACCATAGTAAGGTACGCACACAGATATATAACATGCATATATATGTGTGTGTGCATACCTTACGGTTTGCCTACTTTTCAGGCCATTTTTTTTTTTAAGCATTTCGGTTTTATAAAAGATGGCTTTGAAAGTACACAGTTCAAGCCATCTTTGATAAAGCTTTGACTAGGACAAAATTGTCCGTCGGCAAAGCTTTATAAAAGATGGCTTGAATTGTGTACTTTTCAAGCCATCTTTCATAAACCTCGAAAAATGTCAAGGAATCCCCAGGTTCGCCGAGGGTTAAACACGCCTTGGTATCAACAATGTCTGACGCTGTGGGTGTATCAGCAGGGTTGTCCGTGATGTGGTCCACCCCACTCAAACCCTGAGAGTCTTTTAATTCCCCTTCCTCCTCACCTGATGAAGACGAGAAGTCCAACTTCTTTCCACGAGGTCGACGAGTAAAAGTCCTTCTCTCCTTGTGTAGATAGGGTCGGCCTCGGGAGGAAAGCCACCGCAACCCTTTGGGAATGAATTCGCGGGGACTCCCCCCGCGACAGACAAGTGCGGCAAGGGAAAAGCCTAACGGCACAAAAACCCCTTTGGAGTGTAGGTATCCGACGGTGCGGAACGAGAGGAATATCCAAAGCCAGCTGGAATGCGGATACCGGGCAAACGGACGGTATGGAGAGGCAATCAAGGTAGAGCAGGGGGGGGGGAGGCCAGAGAGAGAAACTATAACAAGAAAGGAAAGATGGAAGAAGGGAGGAGAGCTACCGTGCCCGAATACAAGAAGGTGCACCGGTAAGAGATAGGAAGGACAACAAGAGGAATATAGGATAGGAGCGGAACTCCGCTAAGCGAGTGTACTGTGGAGCGCAAGCAACGAAGAAGAATTCAGAAGTTGCAACGCGCCGAACCGCCGAGCTTGAACCGAGAAATACACACAGCGGCGGCCATGTTGGAAAGGACTAGAACGTAAACAGCGCTAGTGAGCACAACGTGGCGGCACAGTCTGACGACCGCCATGTTTCCACCTCTTCCATAACCGCCAGAACCCAGCGGTTGTGACACTTGGCGACCTGGGGAAACAAAGGGACAGTAACTGCCTCTGGTGACCCCTCGCGCAAGAGGTCACCAGAGGCAGTTACTATGACTTACAGAAGTGGCAGCCAGGCACAGCATCGCTGTGGTTGGCTGCCACTTCTGTCAGATCGCCTGACTTCATGGCAGGTGCATCTCCCGTCGCGGCTGCCGCCGCGACGGGATAATGCATCGGCCAATGTTGCGTGTGGTGGGATGGGGGCCCCAGCAGGGCCCCGGCTCAGTCCCACTTTTTGGAGACTGCAGGGGCCCGGGCCCGGCAGGCCCCAGCCCACTTAAAGCCCTGGTCATAACCACACTGTGGGCATGGCATGGGCACCAGCAGGTCTGAGCTTCACCTCATCAGTTTTCAGTGTCGCATTGCTGCATCCATTTTGGATGCACGTGTGTCTGCCAACTCGTGTTATCGATCCATCTGAAGAATATGCGCCAGTGTCAATCCAGGCTCTCTCAGCACTTTGTGTCGCATTTTCCCAGAGGCCCAACCTTGAATGAGCTGGTGACGTACGATGCCCCCTTCACTGTCCCATGTAAATGTGGAGGCTAGCTGCCTCATCCCGCCATGTAAAGTGTCCAACGTCTCATCATTCTTTTGGTTGACGTTGCACATGACAAATCTCTCATAGTGGCATAAAGTCTCCCTCAGGAAATTGTTTGCTGCCTTGTAAGAGCAGGGATGTCATTTGGGGGTCGCCAGAGGTCGCAACTGCGACCTCTGAGGTCTCCCTTGCATCCTCTGTGGTCTCCCTTGCGACCTCTGTAAAAAGAAAATAATAATCATCATTTTTTTTGTTTTTTCGTTTTTTGTAAAGCAAGGTCCTGGAGTGGCTGGCTTTCATGTTCAGGCCCTGGTAAAAAAAATAAGAAAAATAAGAACAGGAGTGCCACAAGTCTAACACTTTCTGCACTGACCCCAAATAAGAAAGAATAGGAAACCAAATAATGTGTCTTTCTAGAATTCTGTACAATAATTGCTAGACTCATTAAAGGTTTATTTCAGGCACACTTCAGGGGGTGAGTCACTGATTTAGTCTGTTCTTAAACGCCTCAACTCAGCCTTTTATCCTTCTGAGGTTGATAAATGAGTACCGACACAGGTTGTATGATATTGGGTGTATATTTTTTTTATATAAAGCGCTTAACCATAAGTGCTATATAATAACACATCATTATCATTTAGTCATGGACGTCTGCTTGCATTCACAGTAATTTGATAATATGGGCCTATACACACTGACCTTAACGCTACATATGGCGATCCATTCTTGCATGAAATGTACATCACATTATAGTGATATCGTAACCATATTTTCCGTAGTGTACAATGCTATGTGATGTCACTTCCTGTTTTGTCAACGGGTGAAAGGTCCTGTTCCATCGCTTCTCGCGATATCACTTCGGGTGGGGTCAAATTACATCACTTCCTGTCACTTCCTGTGATGTCATCAGGGGGTCAAGGGTCGTGTGATGTCACTTCCGCTACCCCTGGCATTTTGGTGAAATGACGTCCCTGTGTAAGAGTCATCAACCGGTTGTAAAGTGTTGAAGATTTTATGGACAGCTGGTCCCGCTGCATAAATGAGGGACGACAGTTTTGCCTCATCATTCACCTCCCCACGCGGCTTTAAGATACATCTCCAGATGTTCTATCCACATGTTCCATCTCAGGCCTAGACTGGATGGCGCACCAGAGACATCAAATTCGAGCATCAGGGCAAGGGACCCATGTTGACGGGGCCTTTGTATGCCTAATGGGGCAGCCGCCGCTGCTGCATTTCCATGACCCCCACAGGCACCCCCACCCAGAGGGCCGCAACTCAGCACCTCGTGCTCCGGGCATAGGAGGGCAGGTACGCAACCAGATATAGAGCCATCCACTGCTGGATGACTAGAATGACTCCACAGAATGCAACAAAATGTGCCCAAAATCACACCCTTATGCTGGGGCCACTACACATGTGCAAAAGTCCTCCCCTTGATACCCCAACTGACTGTCCATGGGAGATACACACATAACAAGAGAGGGAAAGAAAAATGCTTGTCTTCCTCTTTGTTTGATTTTTTTTTCCTGAAGCGTTTGCATCCGTGGACGCTCCAAAAATTACAAAATGGAGGCCATTGTTTACTCCCTAGTGCAGCCGCAACCTCCGTAGCTCAGGCGGACCCAAGTATGCCTCACTGTTGTGCTTGCGTCGGCTCCGCGGCCTGCGAGTGTCTCACGGTGTTGCTCTGCACTCTGCTGCACATCTGGAATCCCTGTCGCCTAGCCCGACCCCAAGGTTCATCACAGAGCCCCCACAGAGAACACATGAGACGCTGTTGCTCATCCCGGCTCCGGTCGTGCCCTGGCGTACCGTAGCGGTAACACCCCGTTTATTCACGCGGCAGTGTTACGTCACTCTGTCGCATGTTTCTTAAAGTGGCCACAACACAGCCCTTAAAGTAAAAGTAGGAGGAACAGAGCTTTGTTGTTTTAAAGTAGTGTATGTGATCTGAAAAGTGTGGACTCCCCCATGCTGCTCACTTAGTCCCTGGCTTTCTTCGGCTTTGCAGATGATCAGGAATATTCGACGCAGTTTAGAGATTAGAAGCCGGTGCTCGGTGATGAGCAGTGATTGGTGGTATTATGCAGGATCATGTTCTTCTTGAAAATACTCGCTAGCGTCCACCCCCTGCATCCACACCCCGGACATGTCGTCGCTAGCATATGCAGTTATTTTTTTAACTCACTCCATGAGGTTGCAAGCTGCAATCTACACAGACTGCTTTACTGGTGCTGACTGACTGGAGCATTTGACTGGAGTGAGCGCGGACACCGGCAGCACGACATTGAGAAGGTATATTTTAAAGAAAACAAAAGGGGTGTGAGATAATGTCTTTGTGTGCATGCATCAAAAGAGTTTGAGTGCGAATGAATCAATGAATGTTGGTGTGTGGCTTACCGGCGACAGGCTGTGATGCTGGAAATGCATCGGAGGGATGGGGCCTCCGTATCCTTGTCCTTTACCACTTTCTATCACGTGTTCTGTTGTGTTTTCTGCGCAGGAGTTCATGTGGGACTCCTGGCGGTGCAGCTCTCTCTTTTAGTTTTGGTGAACAGACTCATGGGATACCCTTATGGCACCCATGGGTGGGGGTACAACCCTGTGCCCCTAGTGTATGTTTTTGGGCACCTGTGTGTGACCCACAGAGCAGGGTATGGGCTGGTGGCAGCTCCGTGCTGAAATGACTGGTGCCCTGAGCATCCTCTATTTTGGGATGCACAGGCCTTGTCATTGGAATCGGTAGATTCCTGATGGAGACAAGATGGCCCCCGTGGCCTCTTGCCTTCCATCGCCTGTTACCTTGATCTTCCCGAAGTCCCGGGTAGCCCTGACACGGTCCCTTCCCCCTGACTGGCTTTTGGGTGGAAGTTCCATATATGGTAGTGTGGGGAAGTGTCGACCAGACTGGCTGGAGCCATCCCAACGACCGTATGTTGTGGGTACACCTGTGTGTGGGACCTGGGTGAATGGAGTGTGTGACGAATATGCACTTCTTGCTGTGGATGTCTGGTATCCGGTGTTTGACACAATGACTGAGACAGCCCTGCCCGAAACTGGTATGAATGCAGTGTGTAGTGTTGAATGGCGTGGTACCCTGGTCAGATAGCTGAGGGTTCGCAGCACTATATATATGATGAATTGTTATATCTCGGTTGGAGAGAAAGATGACACGAAGCAGCTCAGGTTCAAGCACCAGGTCCGCCGGAGAAACGTCTGGGTATTAAGCATGTTATAAATACCTCAGCATAGCATATACTGAGGGTATTCATTTAGTGGGGGCCGTGCGTCAGCTTTCAAGGATCCACCCTTCCTCTCTCCCCGCCCTCACACAACGGGAGGTAATAAGAGGTTGTAGGTTGAGGGATTCCCTTGCAGGCGACCATATCTGTGCAGGTAACTTGTGGTCATAGTAAGAGGTATAGCTGATCTAGGCTGGAGGTGAAGGGTCATGAGGAGCCCATGTCAGTTAATTATCCGCCGAGGTGGATACACCAGAGGGTATACCCCACGTGGCAGGTTGGCCAGGTGTGTGACATGGTGGGGTACCATATCACTGCAAGGCCTGGTATTTATAGTGACACTGAAGCGAGCGAGAGGGCCTGGGTTACTCATGGAGCTGCAGAGGCGAACAGGACAGATACGAATACACAGCTCCACTTATTAGTGATTGTGCACTGGGGTAAAACGGTTACAACCCAGGGGCGCCAGGTGTAACAGCATGTCACATGGGTATAGATAATGTGGAGGATACGTTTAGAGCTTCAATGGGACTAGGTTTGGAGCGGCCTAACCAGAAAGGAAGTAAAGACAGAGCTGGAGGGGCGCTGAAGCTCGCAATCCTCTGGGAAAAGTTGACTCATTCGAAAGACAGATGTCATCGTAGTGGGGAATAACTCAGCTGACTAGTGAGGGGGCACTGGGGGTAAATTGGTTTAGCCAGTTTGGTTAAGTGGGGAGCAAAGGAGCATGAGCGAAACAAAGTCACCAGGCGGATGACACAGGGGTTAGCGAGATTGCTAAAGTTATGACTGGGGGTCAGGTGTCAAGCATTGCCAAAGCTACAAGGTAAATTGGGGAAAGGCATCATTTGCTAAAATAAGGTGTTAGGCGATGCACGGGGGGCATCGTTAGCTTTGGATCTGGGGTTCTATCTGGGGGAAAAGGTCGGCAAGGTCAACTCAGCCGTTCAATCCTTCGGGGGTTGATAAATGAGTAGCATGGGCTGGGGGACGTCTGGTAGGTAGTAGTCTGGGTTCTGGTAAGACGCTACTATGGCTGGGAAGCAGTGGTCTACATAATGTATAAAAGAGAGGAAAGGGGTCTGTGTTATGGGTAAAGAGGTTGGCCCAGCAGCTCTCGTCATGAATGGCACTCCCCCAGGCCGTTAATACTCCCACAAGGGCAGGCAATCCACGGAGGATCAGGGGAGTTTGGGCCTTCATGACAAGTAGAAACAGAATTGGTGAGCACCCCCACCCCCTTTTGGAAAGTCGGGAGGCGAAAGGGGCTTTTAGTAAAGGTATTAAAAGATCAGCTTCTCCCGTCGGAAACGGCACAAGGCCGTGGATTCTTGTGCGGGCGAGTTTGAGCATGATAAAAAAGGGAGAGGACTGGGGCAAAGGGGAAGTAAGGCAAAGGTGGTTTCTGAAAGTATAACTAAGGAATAAAAGCTCTACTTCACCCGTCAAGAGCGGCGCTCCCCCAGCATGATAACTCCTGCAAGGGCAGGCAGAGCAAGGATGAGTTGGTTGGGGAGCTTTGGTCTGATAAAATGTGGATGGAACATACTGCGGGTGAAGTGTGACAAACAGTGTGACCGGTCAGCCAGGTTAAGAGCAGGAGCTGGTAGAGGAGCCTTTGCAAAGCCGGAAGGTCTTCACTCTTTCGGACCAGTGCCTCTTGGGAGCCTAAGCGGTGGGGGCGTCTGGTGGTGGCAACGCGGGCTCAGCTTCCCCCTAACAAACGGCGCTCTCCCAGCCCAGGAACACCTGCAGGGGCAGGCTGGTCTCAGGCACGAAGGGTTGGGAGAGTTGGGCCTACTGTCGACTTTGTTGGGAAAAGGGAAAAGCAGGTTTTGGACACGGAGCAGTCGCCGCACCTCTGGAACTATTTTCACAATAGTTTTCTGTGTTTTCTATTATGTGTGAAAATAAATCTGCAGCCTTTTATGCCAAAAAGAAGACATGTCTCCTCCTGCACCTTACTGGTGGGGAGAAGAAAGGGGCTGAGAGGAATGAGCAGCAGTAATGTATATTGGTATAATAATGGACACATGCCCAGGTTATTGACATATTGTGGGCAAGGCACCATCAGGAAAGCGTTTTACAGTGGTAATACTGACATTTGGTCACAGGCCTTATGGAAACATGTCTTAAAGGCAATTTTGGTATAGATCATACATAGAGGAACCATGGACATCCACTTCACAGTGGCAGTGCTGGCATATATGTCGGGCACCATCATGTAAGTGTTTCGTAGTCCAATACTGGCATCCAACTGGTCCCAGGTAGTGGGGCAAAGTGATTTACAGGGCAATGCTGGTGTATTCCATAGACATAAACCCTCTGGGCCTGTGCTGCACAGTGGCAAGGCTGGCATATTTGGAGGACAGGTATCATGAACATGCTGTATAAGAAAATGCTGTATAGATTGTATAATCTTCCTATGTACTGTGTGTGGCTTTACATTACCCGATAATATTTTTTCACAGAACTAATAATTTGTTTTCCTTTTGACTAGGTTTTATTAAAAATTGTGCTGTTAAATGCAGCATTTCATTCCATTATTTAAACACATTTCAGTGGTGGATGCCATTATAATTTGCTAATTGAGTTCTCCTCTGCAGCTGCCAATAAAGCATTAGAAAGGCCCCCCACAGACAAGGCCCCCCACAGACTTGACCCCGAGCATGAGTCTGTTTTCCCTGGTCCCAGGCCTTATCTGGGCAGAGTGCTGCTGGTCTGCAGGGTTGGAGGCCTGAATCATCTGGCTTCTTATTTATCCTAAAGTCAGGCATCCTCCAGTCTCTACAACTCCCAGCATGCAATGTGCAAAGTGTGAACTTACCGTGCATAAAATGTGACCACTTGGAAGTTAGAGAGTGGTGACACGGGAGAGAGGGGACGTGGGGGCGTGGAGGGGGGGGGCACGAGGGGCGTCGATTGGGCAGTATGGGATAAGCTGTGATTGGCAAAGTTGAAACATGCACCCACAGGGCGCCCTGTTGATATTGGACCGGTATCGAGCACTGTTTCTTGCACTCGCTTGCCCGGCCAACATCAGTTTACATGCTGGGACCAGCGACACACTGCTGCGTCACGGCTGCCATGCGGTGTCACTCAGCAGACGTGCAAAGAAGCACAGAAGAGGGAGGGGGCGGTGGTCACTCACTTTCCAGATGAGGGGGGCCTTCCCAGAAGCCGAGCATGAAAGTGAAAGCAGCCGGGCCCGGCAGGAGAGGGGCGAGGGCCCAGCAGGAGGGAGGCAGGGAGAGCAGCCGGGCCTGGCAGGAGAGGGGTGGAGGCCCAGCAAGAGGGAGGCAGGGAGAGCAGCCCGGGCTGGGCAGGAGAGGGGCGAGGCCCCAGCAGGAGGGAGGCAGGGAGAGCAGCCGGGCCTGGCAGGAGAGGGGTGAGGCCCCAGCAGAGGGAGGCAGAGAGAGCAGCCCGGGCCTGGCAGGAGAGGGGCGAGGCCCCAGCAGGAGGGAGGCAGGGAGAGCACCGGGCAGGCAGGAGAGGGTGAGGCCCCAGCAGGAGGGAGGCAGAGAGAGCAGCCCGGGCCTGGCAGGAGAGGGGCGAGGGCCCAGCAGGAGGGAGGAAGGGAGAGCAGCCCGGGCAGGCAGGAGAGGGGTGAGGCCCAGCAGAGGGGGGCAGGGAGAGCAGCCGGGGCAGGCAGGAGAGGGGCGAGGCCCCAGCAGGAGGGAGGCAGGGAGAGCAGCCGGGCTGGCAGGAGAGGGGTGAGGCCCAGCAGAGGGAGCAGGAGAGCAGCCGGGCGGCAGGAGAGGGGCGAGGCCCAGCAGAGGGGAGGGGCGAGGGCCCCAGCAGGAGGGAGGCAGGGAGAGCAGCCGGGCTGGCAGGAGAGGGGTGAGGCCCCAGCAGGAGGGAGGCAGGGAGAGCAGCCGGGCCTGGCAGGAGAGGGGTGAGGCCCCAGCAGGAGGGAGGCAGGGAGAGCAGCCGGGCTGGCAGGAGAGGGGTGAGGCCCCAGCAGGAGGGAGGCAGGGAGAGCAGCCGGCCTGGCAGGAGAGGGGTGAGGCCCCAGCAGGAGGGAGGCAGGGAGAGCAGCCGGGCCTGGCAGGAGAGGGGTGAGGCCCCAGCAGGAGGGAGGCAGGGAGAGCAGCCGGGCCTGGCAGGAGAGGGGTGAGGCCCCAGCAGGAGGGAGGCAGGGAGAGCAGCCCGGGCCTGGCAGGAGAGGGCGAGGCCCAGCAGGAGGGAGGCAGGGAGAGCAGCCGGGCCTGGCAGGAGAGGCGCGAGGCCCAGCAGGAGGGAGGCAGGGAGAGCAGCCGGGCCGGCAGGAGAGGGGTGAGGCCCAGCAGAGGGGGGCAGGGAGAGCAGCCGGGCAGGCAGGAGAGGGGTGAGGCCCAGCAGGAGGGAGGCAGGAGAGCAGCCGGGCCTGGCAGGAGAGGGGTGAGGCCCAGCAAGAGGGAGGCAGGAGAGCAGCCGGGCCGGCAGGAGAGGGGTGAGGCCCAGCAGGAGGGAGGCAGGAGAGCAGCCGCGGGCTGGCAGGAGAGGGGTGAGGCCCAGCAGGAGGAGGAGGCAGGAGAGCAGCCGGGCCTGGCAGAGAGGGGTGAGCCCAGCAGGAGGGAGGCAGGGAGAGCAGCCGGGCCTGGCAGGAGAGGGGTGAGGCCCAGCAGGAGGGAGGCAGGGAGAGCAGCCGGGCCTGGCAGGAGAGGGGTGAGGCCCCAGCAGGAGGGAGGCAGGGAGAGCAGCCGGCCTGGCAGGAGAGGGGTGAGGCCCCAGCAGGAGGGAGGCAGGGAGAGCAGCCGGGCCTGGCAGGAGAGGGGTGAGCCCCAGCAGGAGGAGGCAGGGAGAGCAGCCGGGCCTGGCAGGAGAGGGGTGAGGCCCCAGCAGGAGGGAGGCAGGGAGAGCAGCCGGGCCTGGCAGGAGAGGGTGAGGCCCCAGCAGGGGAGGCAGGGAGAGCAGCCGGCCTGGCAGGAGAGGGGTGAGGCCCCAGCAGGAGGGAGGCAGGGAGAGCAGCCGGGCCTGGCAGGAGAGGGGTGGCCCAGCAGGAGGGAGGCAGGGAGAGCAGCCGGGCCTGGCAGAGAGAGGGTGAGGCCCAGCAGGAGGGAGGCAGGGAGAGCAGCCGGGCCTGGCAGGAGAGGGGTGAGGCCCAGCAGGAGGGAGGCAGGGAGAGCAGCCGGGCCTGGCAGGAGAGGGGTGAGGCCCAGCAGGAGGGAGGCAGGGAGAGCAGCCGGGCCTGGCAGGAGAGGGGTGAGGCCCCAGCAGGAGGGAGGCAGGGAGAGCAGCCGGGCTGGCAGGAGAGGGGTGAGGCCCCAGCAGGAGGGAGGCAGGGAGAGCAGCCGGCCTGGCAGGAGAGGGTGAGGCCCAGCAGGAGGGAGGCAGGGAGCAGCCCGGGCTGGCAGGAGAGGGGTGAGGCCCCAGCAAGAGGGAGGCAGGGAGAGCAGCCGGCCTGGCAGGAGAGGGTGAGGCCCCAGCAGGAGGGAGGCAGGAGAGCAGCCGGCCTGGCAGGAGAGGGGTGAGGCCCCAGCAGGAGGAGGCAGGGAGAGCAGCCGGGCCTGGCAGGAGAGGGGTGAGGCCCCAGCAGGAGGGAGGCAGGGAGAGCAGCCGGGCCTGGCAGGAGAGGGGCGAGGCCCAGCAGGAGGGAGGCAGGAGAGCAGCCGGGCTGGCAGGAGAGGGGTGAGGCCCCAGCAGAGGGAGGCAGGGAGAGACAGCCGGGCGGGCAGGAGAGGGGAGAGGCCCAGCAGGAGGGAGGCAGGGAGAGCAGCCCGGGCGGGCAGGAGAGGGGCGAGGCCCAGCAGGAGGGAGGCAGGGAGAGCAGCCGGGGCTGGCAGGAGAGGGGTGAGGCCCCAGCAGGAGGGAGGCAGGGAGAGCAGCCGGGCAGGCAGGAGAGGGGTGAGGCCCCAGCAGGAGGGAGGCAGGGAGAGCAGCCGGGCTGGCAGGAGAGGGGTGAGCCCCAGCAGGAGGAGGCAGGGAGAGCAGCCGGGCCTGGCAGGAGAGGGGTGAGGCCCCAGCAGGAGGGAGGCAGGGAGAGCAGCCGGGCCTGGCAGGAGAGGGTGAGGCCCCAGCAGGAGGGAGGCAGGGAGAGCAGCGGGCCTGGCAGGAGAGGGGTGAGGCCCAGCAGGAGGAGGCAGGGAGAGCAGCCGGGCAGGCAGGAGAGGGTGAGGCCCCAGCAGGAGGGAGGCAGGAGAGCAGCCGGGCCTGGCAGGAGAGGGGTGAGGCCCCAGCAGGAGGAGGCAGGGAGAGCAGCCGGCCTGGCAGGAGAGGGGT
>CM010937.2:16707740-16794450 GCA_002915635.3 Ambystoma mexicanum
CCAGGGAAATGAAGGGCACACAGGGAATAATGTGTCCAGGTGTACATGATCCCCACAGAATGAAATGAAGGGCACACAGGGAATAATGTGTCCAGGTGTACATGATCCCCACAGAAGGAAATGAAGGGCACACAGGGAATAATGTGTCCAGGTGTACATGATCCCCACAGAAGGAAATGAAGGGAACACAGGGAATAATGTGTCCAGGTGTACAAGGGCACACAGGGAATAATGTGTCCAAGTGTACATGATCCCCAAAGAAGGAAATGAAGGGTACACAGGTAATGACGTCTCCCGGTGTACAGGAGGCATACAGAGGTTAATGGTGGGCACACAGGGAATAATATGTCCAGGTGTACATGATCCCCAAAGAAGGAAATGAAGGGCACACAGGGAATAATGTGTCCAGGTATACATGATCCCCACCCAGGGAAATGAAGGGCACACAGGGAATAATGTGTCCAGGTGTACATGATCCCCACAGAATGAAATGAAGGGCACACAGGGAATAATGTGTCCAGGTGTACATGATCCCCACGAATTAAATGAAGGGCACACAGGGAATAATGTGTCCAGGTGTACATGATCCCCACAGAAGGAAATGAAGGGCACACAGGGAATAATGTGTCCAGGTGTACATGATCCCCACAGAAGGAAATGAAGGGCACACAGGGAATAATGTGTCCAGGTGTACATGATCCCCACAGAAGGAAATGAAGGGCACACAGGGAATAATGTGTCCAGGTGTACATGATCCCCACAGAAGGAAATGAAGGGCAGACAGGGAATAATGTGTCCAGGTGTACATGATCCCTACAGAATGAAATGAAGAGCAGACAGGGAATAATGTGTCCAGGTGTACATGATCCTCACAGAAGGAAATGAAGGGCACACAGGGAATAATGTGTCCAGGTGTACATGATCCTCACAGAAGGAAATGAAGGGCACACAGGGAATAATGTGTCCAGGTGTACATGATCCCCACCGAGGGAAATGAAGGGCACACAGGGAATAGTGTGTCCAGGTGTACATGATCCCCACAGAGGGAAATGAAGGGCACACAGGGAATAATGTGTCCAGGTGTACAAGGGCACACAGGGAATAATGTGTCCAGGTGTACATGATCCCCACAGAGGGAAATGAAGGGCACACAGGGAATAATATGTCCAGGTGGAAAATGGCACACAGTGTCATGATCTCTGCTTCCAAAAGGTCAGGGTTTTCCCAACTCCCTTGGAAGCAGATTCATAACCCAGGTTCCGAGTGCCAACCAGTCCCAATTGGGACCTTTTGGACCCAGTCCTGGCGCCAGTGGCACCAGGCTCATAAATATGCCCAGTCCCAGCCCTGGAAGCGCCGGGCTCATAATGCTTGGGTGGACTTACCTGCAGCAGACCATGCTGCTTACTTGCCTGCCAGTTGAGCCTCTGATCCTCTTCTGTTTGGAACTACTTTCCTGTTGGGTGGGGCAGGAGCCACTCCCTAGGTTCAGAACACTGGAACTCTTCTGGAAAGCAGGAACTCTTTTCTTACCTAGGCGTGGCTGTGGAAGGAGACACCTAAGCACTACAGGAGCTATTTAAACCACACCCGATGGATGTATCTTGCTTTGCGTTATTCTGCATCCTCTGCAGCAGAACGCTCATCGTGTCTTCTGCATCTGATCCTGGGCCTAAGGAAAAAGGCTTTCCATCCTGAATCCAGTCTTCAGCAACACCTATAAAGACAAGAAAGAACAGGTTAGCATTACGGTCTTCAGTGACAGCTCTTCACTTACCTGGGCCATCGGCTGTCACCAACGCCTCGCCTTGCATTTTGAAAGACAAAGGCTTACCTATTCTTCGTGCGCTCCGGAGGTCTTCACTCTGCATTCCGGCATCTGAAAGACAAAAGCTTACCAACTCTTTGCACGCTCCGGAGGCCGTCGGCGCTGCATCCCGCATCTGAAAGACAAAACAAGGTGCGTTTAAAGACATTGGGGAACTTTAATACTCACGTGCCATTACTCCTTTCCACATCTAACCAAGTGGGTATTCCGGCACCCTGCAGCCGCTCCGAACTTGTACCTGCAAAATAAAAAGGCATTAGAGCGCATCGTGAAGCAGGCAACAAGCGCTTACTTATGTGCTTCCAGGTGCTTCTATTCATCACACGGGCTCCATCTTCAACTCACTTCAGCCCGTCATCCACCATCGCCGGAACCCTGCAAAACAAGAGACATCATTACTAAAGACTTTAAAGACATTAGAATTACTCGAAACTTACCGTTCGTGCAGTAAACGACGGACAGCAGTCCTCTGAAGTCAAGAGGCCTGCTCCCCTTATCCAGTGAAGAAACTGGTTACAGCACCCTGCCCCCAGGCAGATGGAGAGCACGGCGTTCACTTACCTAAGGTGAGAGCGTTACCCTTCGGGGTTCTACAGGAGAAGAGAAAGGGAAGAAGAGAGAGACATTCAATAACCCAGTTCATTAATCCCATATTTTCTATCTGCAGACATCTTACCCTTCGAGTCAAACATACAGTGCACAGAGGTCCAGCCCAAAGAGCCAGCCGTGTGTTACACATCACCTTTGAAGATACGGTATACGCCCAGTCAAGACCGGCGCCTCTACGGGAATCAGGTGAGCGTTACACACAGGGAATAATGTGGCCAGGTGTACATGATCCCCACAGAAGGAAATGAAGGGCACACAGCTAATGACGTCTCCCGGTGTACATGAGGCATACAGAGGCTAATGGTGGGCACACAGGGAATAATGTGTCCAGGTGTACATGATCCCCACAGAAGGAAATGAAGGGCAGATAGGGAATAATGTGTCCAGGTGTACATGATCCCCACAGAAGGAAATGAAGGGCAGACAGGGAATAATGTATCCAGGTGTACATGATCCTCACAGAAGGAAATGAAGGGCACACAGGGAATAATGTGTCCAGGTGTACATGATCCTCACAGAAGGAAATGAAGGGCACACAGGGAATAATGTGTCCAGGTGTACATGATCCCTACAGAAGGAAATGAAGGGCACACAGGGAATAATGTGTCCAGGTGTACATGATCCCCACAGAAGGAAATGAAGAGCACACAGGGAATAATGTGTCCAGGTGTACATGATCCCCACCGAGGGAAATGAAGGGCACACAGGGAATAGTGTGTCCAGGTGTACAAGGGCAAACAGGGAATATTGTGTCCAGGTGTACATGATCCCCACCGAGGGAAATGAAAGGCACACAGGGAATAGTGTGTCCAGGTGTACATGATCCCCACAGAATGAAATGAAGGGCGCACGGGGAATAATGTATCCTCGTGTACATAATGCACAAAGAAGGAAATCAAGGACACACAGGGAATAATGTGTCCAGGTGTATAAGGGCAGGCAGGGAATGACGTGTCCAGGTGTACATGAGGCATACAGAGGCTAATGGTGGGCACCCAGGGAATAATGTGTCCAGGTGTACAAGGGCACACAGGGAATTATGTGTCCAAGTGTACATGATCCCCAAAGAAGGAAATGAAGGGTACACAGGTAATGACGTCTCCGGTGTACATGAGGCATAGAGCGGTTAATGGTGGGCACACAGGGAATAATATGTCCAGGTGTACATGATCCCCAAAGAAGGAAATGAAGGGCACACAGGGAATAATGTGTCCAGGTATACATGATCCCCACCCAGGGAAATGAAGGGCACACAGGGAATAATGTGTCCAGGTGTACATGATCCCCACAGAATGAAATGAAGGTCACACAGGGAATAGTGTGTCCAGGTGTACATGATCCCCACGCAATTAAATGAAGGGCACACAGGGAATAATGTGTCCAGGTGTACATGATCCCCACAGAAGGAAATTAAGGGCACACAGGGAATAATCTGTCCAGGTGTACATGATCCCCACAGAAGGAAATGAAGGGCACACAGGGAATAATCTGTCCAGGTGTACATGATCCCCACCGAAGGAAATGAAGGGCACACAGGGAATAATGTGTCCAGGTGTACATGATCCCCACAGAAGGAAATGAAGAGCAGACAGGGAATAATGTGTCCAGGTGTACATGATCCCCACAGAAGGAAATGAAGGGCACACAGGGAATAATGTGTCCAGGTGTACATGATCCCCACCGAAGGAAATGAAGGGCACACAGGGAATAATGTGTCCAGGTGTACATGATCCCCACAGAGGGAAATGAAGGGCACACAGGGAATAATGTGTCCAGGTGTACAAGGGCACACAGGGAATAATTTGTCCAGGTGTACATGATCCCCACCGAAGGAAATGAAGGGCAAACAGGGAATAGTGTGTCCAGGTGTACATGATCCCCACAGAGGGAAATGAAGGGCACACAGGGAATAATGTGTCCAGGTGGACAAGGGCACACAGGGAATAATGTGTCCAGGTGTACATGTTCCCCACAGAAGGAAATGAAGGGCACACAGGTAATGACGTCTCCCGGTGTACATGAGGCATACAGAGGCTAATGGTGGGCACACAGGGAATAATGTGTCCAGGTGTACATGATCCCCACAGAAGGAAATGAAGGGCACACAGGGAATGACGTCTCCCGGTGTACATGAGGCATACAGAGGCTAATGAAGGGCACACAGGGAATAATGTGTCCAGGTGTACATGATCCCCACAGAGGGAAATGAAGGGAACACAGGGAATAATGTGTCCAGGTGTACATGATCCCTACAGAATGAAATGAAGAGAAGACAGGGAATAATGTGTCCAGGTGTACATGATCCTCACAGAAGGAAATGAAGGGCACACAGGGAATAATGTGTCCAGGTGTACATGATCCTCACAGAAGGAAATGAAGGGAAGACAGGGAATAATGTGTCCAGGTGTACATGATCCCCACAGAGGGAAATGAAGGGCACACAGGGAATAATGTGTCCAGGTGTACATGATCCCAACAGAGGGAAATGAAGGGCAGACAGGGAATAATGTGTCCAGGTGTACATGATCCCCACAGAATGAAATGAAGAGCACACAGGGAATAATGTGTCCAGGTGTACATGATCCTCACAGAAGGAAATGAAGGGCACACAGGGAATAATGTGTCCAGGTGTACATGATCCCCACAGAAGGAAATGAAGGGCACACAGGGAATAATGTGTCCAGGTGTACATGATCCCCACAGAAGGAAATGAAGGGCACACAGGGAATAATGTGTCCAGGTGTACATGATCCCCACCGAGGGAAATGAAGGGCACACAGGGAATAATGTGTCCAGGTGTACATGATCCCCACAGAATGAAATGAAGAGCAGACAGGGAATAATGTGTCCAGGTGTACATGATCCTCACAGAAGGAAATGAAGGGCACACAGGGAATAATGTGTCCAGGTGTACATGATCCCACAGAAGGAAATGAAGGGCACACAGGGAATAATGTGTCCAGGTGTACATGATCCCCACAGAAGGAAATGAAGGGCACACAGGGAATAATGTGTCCAGGTGTACATGATCCCCACAGAAGGAAATGAAGGGCACACAGGGAATAATGTGTCCAGGTGTACATGATCCCCACAGAGGGAAATGAAGGGCACACAGGGAATAATGTGTCCAGGTGTACAAGGGCACACAGGGAATAATGTGTCCAGGTGTACATGTTCCCCACAGAAGGAAATGAAGGGCACACAGGTAATGACGTCTCCCGGTGTACATGAGGCATACAGAGGCTAATGGTGGGCACACAGGGAATAATGTGTCCAGGTGTACATGATCCCCACAGAAGGAAATGAAGGGCACACAGGGAATAATGTGTCCAGGTGTACATGATCCCCACAGAAGGAAATGAAGGGCACACAGGGAATAATGTGTCCAGGTGTACATGATCCCCACAGAAGAAATGAAGGGCACACAGGGAATAATGTGTCCAGGTGTACATGATCCCCACCGAGGGAAATGAAGGGCACACAGGGAATAATGTGTCCAGGTGTACATGATCCCCACAGAGGGAAATGAAGGGCACACAGGGAATAATGTGTCCAGGTGTACATGATCCTCACAGAAGGAAATGAAGGGCAGACAGGGAATAATGTGTCCAGGTGTACATGATCCCCACCGAGGGAAATGAAGGGCACACAGGGAATAATGTGTCCAGGTGTACATGATCCTCACAAAGGAAATGAATGGCACACAGGGAATAATGTGTCCAGGTGTACATGATCCACACAGAATGAAATGAAGAGCAGACAGGGAATAATGTGTCCAGGTGTACATGATCCTCACAGAAGGAAATGAAGGGCACACAGGGAATAATGTGTCCAGGTGTACATGATCCTCACAGATGGAAATGAAGGGCAGACAGGGAATAATGTGTCCAGGTGTACATGATCCCCACCGAGGGAAATGAAGGGCACACAGGGAATAATGTGTCCAGGTGTAAATGATCCCCACAGAATGAAATGAAGGGCACCCAG
The DNA here is from genome assembly GCA_002915635.3 of Ambystoma mexicanum. Taxonomy (NCBI): domain Eukaryota; kingdom Metazoa; phylum Chordata; class Amphibia; order Caudata; family Ambystomatidae; genus Ambystoma; species Ambystoma mexicanum. The sequence goes on from CM010937.2 coordinate 16,714,165, forward strand.
GGAATAGTGTGTCCAGGTGTACATGATCCCCACAGAATGAAATGAAGAGCAGACAGGGAATAATGTGTCCAGGTGTACATGATCCCCACAGAATGAAATGAAGAGCAGACAGGGAATAATGTGTCCAGGTGTACATGATCCCCACAGAATGAAATGAAGGGCACACAGGGAATAATGTGTCCAGGTGTACATGATCCTCACAGTAGGAAATGAAGGGCATGCAGGGAATAATGTGTCCAGCTGTACATGATCCCCACAGAAGGAAATTAAGGGCACAAAGGGAATCATGTGTCCAGGTGTACATGATCCCCACAGAAGGAAATGAAGGGCACACAGGGAATACTGTGTCCAGGTGTACATGATCCCCACCGAGGGAAATGAAGGGCACACAGGGAACAGTGTGTCCAGGTGTACATGATCCCTACAGAGGGAAATGAAGGACACACAGGGAATAATGTGTCCAGGTGTACATGATCCCCACAGAGGGAAATGAAGGGCACACAGGGAATAATGTGTCCAGGTGTACAAGGGCACACAGGGAATAATGTGTCCAGGTGTACATGATCCCTACAGAAGGAAATGAAGGTCACACAGATAATGACGTCTCCCGGTTTACATGAGGTATACAGAGGCTAATGGTGGGCACACAGGGAATAATGTGTCCAGGTGTACATGATCCCCACAGAAGGAAATTAAGGGCACACAGGGAATAATGTGTCCAGGTGTACATGATCCCCACAGAAGGAAATGAAGGGCACACAGGGAATAATGTGTCCAGGTGTACATGATCCCCACAGAAGGAAATGAAGGGCACACAGGGAATAATGTGTCCAGGTGTACATGATCCCCACAGAAGGAAATGAAGGGCACACAGGGAATAATGTGTCCAGGTGTACATGATCCCCACAGAAGGAAATGAAGGGCACCCAGGGAATAATGTGTCCAGGTGTACATGATCCCCACAGAATGAAATGAAGAGCAGACAGAAAATAATGTGTCCAGGTGTACATGATCCCCACAGAGCGAGGAATTAGTCCAGGTGTACATGATCCTCACAGATGGAAATGAGGGCACCACAGGGAATAATGTGTCCAGGTGTACATGATCACCAGGTGTAATGAAGTGCACACAGGGAATAATGTGTCCAGGTGTACATGATGCACACAGAAGGAAATGAAGGGCACACAGGGAATAATGTGTACGTGGGTGTACAAATAAGAGCACCAAGGGAATAATGTGTCCAGGTGTACATGATCCTCACAGAAGGAAATGAAGGCACACAGGGAATAATGTGTCCAGGTGTACATGATCCCCACAGAAGGAAATGAAGGGCACACAGGGAATAATATGTGTACAGAGTCTTGAGATGATGGGCACACAGGAAATAAGTTCTCCAGGTGTACATGATCGCAAGTGGGAAATGAAGGGCACACAGGGAATAAATGTGTCCAGGTGTACATGATCCCCACAGAAGGAAATGAAGGGCACACAGGGAATAATGTGTCCAGGTGTACATGATCCCCACAGAAGGAAATAATGTGTCCAGGTGTACATGATCCCACAGAAGTGAATGAAGGCACACAGGGAATAATGTGTCCAGGTGTACATGATCCACACAGAAGGAAATGAAGGGCACACAGGGAATAATGTGTCCAGGTGTACATGATCCTACAGAAGGAAATGAAGGGCACACAGGGAATAATGTGTCCAGGTGTACATGATCCCTACAGAAGGAAATGAAGACCACACAGGGAATAATGTGTCCAGGTGTACATGATCCCCACAGAAGGAAATGAAGGGCACACAGGGAATAATGTGTCCAGGATGTACATGATCCCCACAGAAGGAAATGAAGGGCACACAGGGAATAATGTGTCCAGGTGTACATGATCCCTACAGAAGGAAATGAAGGGCACACAGGGAATAATGTGTCCAGGTGTACATGATCCCCACAGAATGAAATGAAGGGCACACAGGGAATAATGTGTCCAGGTGTACATGATCCCTACAGAAGGAAATGAAGGGCACACAGGGAATAATGTGTCCAGGTGTACATGATCGCACACAGAAGGAAATGAAGGGCACACAGGAATAATGTGTCCAGGTGTACATGATCCCCACAGAGAAATGAAGGGACACAGGGATAATGTGTCCAGGTGTACATGTGCACAGAAGGAATGAAGACACACAGGGAATAATGTGTCCAGGTGTACATGATCCCTACAGAAGGAAATGAAGGGCACACAGGGAATAATGTGTCCAGGTGTACATGATCCCCACAGAAGGAAATGAAGGGCACACAGGGAATAATGTGTCCAGGTGTACATGATCCCTACAGAAGGAAATGAAGGGCACACAGGGAATAATGTGTCCAGGTGTACATGATCCCCACAGAAGGAAATGAAGGACACACAGGGAATAATGTGTCCAGGTGTACATGATCCCCACAGAAGGAAATGAAGGGCACACAGGGAATAATGTGTCCAGGTGTACATGATCCCCACAGAAGGAAATGAAGGACACACAGGGAATAATGTGTCCAGGTGTACATGATCCCCACAGAGGGAAATGAAGGGCACACAGGGAATAATGTGTCCAGGTGTACATGATCCCACACAGAAGGAATGAAGAGCGCCCAGGTGATACATGATCCCAGAAGGAAATGAAGGCACACAGGGAATAATGTGTCCAGGTGTACATGATCCCCACAGAAGGAAATGAAGGGCACACAGGGAATAATGATCCCACAGAAGGAAATGAAGGGCACACAGGGAATAATGTGTCCAGGTGTACATGATTCCACAGAGGAAATGAAGGGCACACAGGGAATAATGTGTCCAGGTGTACATGATCCCCACAGAAGAAATGAAGGGCACACAGGGAATAATGTGTCCAGCTGTACATGATGCCCACAGAAGGAAATTAAGACTCCCAGGTGTAATGATCCCACAGAGGGAAATGAAGGGCACACAGGGAATAATGTGTCCAGGTGTACATGATCCCCACAGAAGGAAATGAAGGCACACAGGGAATAATGTGTCCAAGTGAACAAGGGCACACAGGGAATAATGTGTCCAGGTGTACATGATCCTACAGAAGGAAATGAAGGGCACACAGGGAATAATGTGTCCAGGTGTACATGATGCACACAGAAGGAAATGAAGGACACACAGGGAATAATGTGTCCAGTTGTACATGATACACACAGAACGAAATGAAGAGCTCCCAGGGAATAATGTGTCCAGGTGTACATGAAGGCACACAGGGAATAATGTGTCCAGCTGTACATGATCCCCACAGAAGGAAATGAAGGGCACCCAGGGAATAATGTGTCCAGGTGTACAAGGGCACACAGGGAATAATGTGTCCAGGTGTACATGATCCCCACAGAAGGAAATGAAGGGCACACAGGGAATAATGTGTCCAGGTGTACATGATCCCCACAGAAGGAAATGAAGGGCACACAGGGAATAATGTGTCCAGGTGTACATGAGGCCACAGAAGGAAATGAAGGAGGACAAGGAGCACACATGAATAATGTGTCCAGGTGTACATGATGCACACAGAAGGAAATGAAGGGCACACAGGAATAATGTGTCCAGGTGTACATGATCCCCACAGAAGGAAATGAAGAGCACCCTGGGAATAATGTGTCCAGGTGTCCAAGGGCACACAGGGAATAATGTGTCCAGGTGTACATGATGCACACAGAAGGAAATGAAGGGCACACAGGGAATAATATGTCCAGGTGTACATGATCCCCACAGAATGAAATGAAGTACACACTAGGAATGACGTGTCCAGGTGTACTTGATCCCCACAGAAGGAAATGAAGGACACACAGGGTGTAATGTGGCCAGGTGTTCATGATGCACACAGAATGAAATGAAGAGCACACAGGGAATAATGTGTCTAGGTGTACATGATCCCCACAGAAGGAAATGAAGGGCACACAGGGTATAATATGTTCAGGTGCACATGATCCCCACAGAAGGAAATGAAGGGCACACAGGATATAATGTGTCCAGGTGTACATGATCCCTACAGAATTAAATGGAAGGGCACACGGGGAATAATGTGTCCAGGTGTACAAGGGCACACAGGGAATAATGTGTCCAGGTGCACATCATCCCTACAGAATGAAATAAAAGACATGCAGAGAATAATGTGCCCAGGGGTACATGAGGCATACAGAGGCTAATGATGGACACATAGGGAATAATGTGTCCAGGTGTACATGATGTACACAGAAGGAAATGAAGGGCACACAGGGAATAATGTGTCTGTCCAGGTGTACGAGGGAACAGATGGAATTATGTGTCCAGGTGTACAAGGGCACACAGGGAATAATGTGTCCAGGTGTACATGATCACCACAGAAGGAAATGAAGGACACACAGGGAATAATGTGTCCAGGTGAACAAGGGCACACAGGGAATAATGTGTCCACATGTACATGACGCATATAGAGGCTAAGGTTGGGCACGCAGGGAATAATGTGTCCAGGTGTACATGAGGCATACAGAGGCTAATGGTGGGCACATGGGGAATAATGTGCCCAGGTCTACATGATGGACACCGAAGGAAATGAAGGGCACACAGGGAATAATGTGTCTGTCCATGGGTGCAAGGGCACACAGGGAACAATGTGTCCAGGTGTACATAATGCACAAAGAAGGAAATGAAGGACACACAGGGAATAATGTGTCCAGGTGAGGCACACAGGTAATGACGTCTCCCGCTGTACATGAGGCATACAGAGGCTAATGGTGGGCACACAGGGAATAATGTGTCCATGTGTATATGATGCATACAGAAGGAAATGAAGACCACACAGGGAATAATGTGTCCAGGTATAGATGAGGCAGACAGAGCGAAGTGAGGGGTGCACATGAAATGTGTCAGAGTGTATGTGATGCATACAGAAGAGATTATAGAGCACACGACGATTAATTTATCCTGGTGTACATGAGTAATATAGAGGGAATTAACAGATACATAGAGAATAATTTGTCCAGGTGTACAAGGGCACACAGGGAATAATGTGTCCAGGTGTACATGATCCCCACAGAATGAAATGAAGGAAAACGATTCCTGGTGCTCTCATCTGTTAATTACTACTATATCTACTGACTACATTTTCCTGGCGATTCCCCCTTCACAGAGACCCTCTCATGAAGGGCGTTAGAGCAGTTATATATATATATATTGCTTGCTGAGTCAACCAGCCGTTAATTCTGTTTGAAGCCTATAGATTTAATTTAGAGATTGTATGTAATGGATATTCCTTCCCTGCCTGTTGTTGTGAAACTGGTCGAGTTTCGCTCTTCTCTACCCCTTCTCTAAGTCTTTTAGAATTATGCACAGGGACCATATTTGCATACCAACCTGCTTTTCTTCGCTGCACTCCTGCTGTAGATCGGCATTCTCAAGAGGTCATTCTTCCATTGTCCCGGGAGGATAGCTCAGTGGCTACATGCTCGCCTTGGAAGCAAGACGACACGAAGCAACACAGATTTGATCCCCGGGTCTGTGCTTGGAAATCTCTGGGTATTTAAGTGTGTTATAAATATGCAACTAAGACAACAACAAACAAAGAAATTCTGTAACAGCGCCTCAATGCCCCTATATGCCTCATGTATACTTGGACACATTATTCCCTGCATTCTCTTCATTTCCTTCTGCTTGTTTCTTTGTACACCTGGACAAGTCATTATATAACCTACAAGCTGCTGCAACCAGCACAACCAATGTACCCGAAGATCTGTACTGTGAATACTATGCAAAAACTGTAACCACAAGCAATACAAGTAATTATATAACCTACATGCTCCTGTAACCAGCACAAACAATGTACCCGAAGATCTGTACTGTAAATACTATGCAAAAACTATAACCACAAGCAATACAAGTAATCATATAACCTACATGCTCCTGTAACCAGCAGAACCAATGTACCCGAAGATCTGTACTGTAAATACTATGCAAAAACTATAACCACAAGCAATACAAGTAATCATATAACCTACATGCTCCTGTAACCAGCACAACCAATGTACCCGAAGATCTGTACTGTGAATACTATGCAAAAACTGTAACCACAAGCAATACAAGTAATTATATAACCTACATGCTCCTGTAACCAGCTCAACCAATGTACCCGAAGATCTGTACTGTGAATACTATGCAAAAACTGTAACCACAAGCAATACAAGTAATTATGTAACCTACATGCTCCTGTAACCAGCAAAACCAATGTACCCGAAGATCTGTACTGTGAATACTATGCAAAAACTATAACCACAAGCAATACAAGTAATTATATAACCTACATGCTCGTGTAACCAGCACAACCAATGTACCCGAAGATCTGTACTGTGAATACTATGCAAAAACTGTAACCACAAGCAATACAAGTAATTATATAACCTACATGCTCCTGTAACCAGCAAAACCAATGTACCCGAAGATCTGTACTGTGAATACTATGCAAAAACTGTAACCACAAGCAATACAAGTAATTATATAACCTACATGCTCGTGTAACCAGCACGACCAATGTACACGAAGATCTTTACTGTGAATACTATGCAAAAACTGTAACCACAAGCAATACAAGTAATTATATAACCTACATGCTCGTGTAACCAGCACAACCAATGTACCTGAAGATCTGTACTGTGAATACTATGCAAAAACTGTAACCACAAGCAATACAAGGAATTATATAACCTACATGCTCGTGTAACCAGCACGACCAATGTACACGAAGATCTTTACTGTGAATACTATGCAAAAACTGTAACCACAAGCAATACAAGTAATTATATAACCTACATGCTCGTGTAACCAGCACAACCAATGTGCCCGAAGATCTGTAATGCAAATACTATTCAAAAACAGTAACCATAAGCAATACAAGTAATTATATAACCTACATGCTCCTGTAACCAGCACAAGCAATGTACAAAAAGATCTGTAATGCAAATACTATGCAAAAACTGTAACAACAAGCAATACAAGTAATTATGTAACCTACATGCTACTGTAACCAGCGCAACCAATGTACCCGAAGATCTGTACTGTGAATACTATGCAAAAACTGTAACCACAAGCAATACAGGTATTCCTCTAACCTACATGCTCATGTAACCAGCACAACCAATGTACCCGAAGATCTGTACTGTGAATACTATGCAAAAACAGTAACCACAACCAATACAAGTATTCCTCTAACCTACATGTTCATGTAACCAGCTCAACCAATGTGCCCGAAGATCTGTAATGCAAATACTATTCAAAAACAGTAACCATAAGCAATACAAGTAATTATATAATCTACATTCTCCTGTAACCAGCACAAACAATGTACAAAAAGATCTGTAATGCAAATACTATGCAAAAACTGTAACAACAAGCAATACAAGTAATGATATAACCTGCATGCTCCTGTAACCAGCGCAACCAGTGTACAAAAAGATCTGTAATGTAAATAATATGCAAAAACTGTAACTACAAGCCATACAAGTAATCATATAACCTACACGCTCCTGTAACCAGCACAACCAATGTACCCGAAGATCTGTAATGTAAATACTATGCAAAAACTATAACCACAAGCAATACAAGTAATTATATAACTTACATGCTCATGTAACCAGCACAAACAATGTACCCGAAGATCTGTACTGTGAATACTATGCACAAACTATAACCACAAGCAATACAAGTAATTATATAACTTACATGCTCATGTAACCAGCACAACCAATGTACCCGAAGATCTGTAATGTAAATACTATGCAAAAACTGTAACCACAAGCAATACAAGTATTCCTCTAACCTACAGGCTCCTGTAACCAGCACAACCAATGTACCCGAAGATCTGTAATGTAAATACTATGCAAAAACTGTAACCACAAGCAATACAAGTATTCCTCTAACCTACATGCTCCTGTAACCAGCACAACCAATGTACCCGAAGATCTGTAATGTAAATACTATGCAAAAACTGTAACCACAAGCAATACAAGGAATTACATAACCTACATGCTCCTGTAACCAGCACAACCAATGTACCCGAAGATATGTAATGTAAATACTATTCAAAAACAGTAACCATAAGCAATACAAATAATTATATAACCTACATGCTCCTGTAACCAGCGCAACCAATTTACCCGAAGATCTGTACTGTGAATACTATGCAAAAACTGTAACCACAAGCAATACAAGTAATCCTCTAACCTACATGCTCATGTAACCAGCACAACCAATGTACCCGAAGATCTGTACTGTGAATACTATGCAAAAACTGTAACCACAAGCAATACAAGTAATCCTCTAACCTACATGCTCATGTAACCAGCACAACCAATGTACCCGAAGATCTGTAATGCAAATACTATGCAAAAACTGTAACCACAAGCAATACAAGTAATCCTCTAACCTACATGCTCCTGTAACCAGCGCAACCAATGTACCCGAAGTTCTGTACTGTGAATACTATGCAAAAACTGTAACCACAAGCAATACAAAAAATTATATAACCTACATGCTCATGTAACCAGCGCAAACAATGTACCCGAAGATCTGTACTGTGAATACTATGCAAAAACTGTAACCACAAGCAATACAAGTAATCCTCTAACCTACATGCTCCTGTAACCAGCACAACCAATGTACCCGAAGATCTGTAATGTAAATACTATGCAAAAACTATAACCACAAGCAATACACGTAATTATATAACCTACATGCTCATGTAACCAGCACAAACAATGTATCCGAAGATCTGTACTGTGAACACTGTGCAAAAACTGTAACCACAAGCAATACAAGTATTCCTCTAACCTACATGCTCCTGTAACCAGCACAACCAATGTACCCGAAGATCTGTAATGTAAATACTATGCAAAAACTATAACCACAAGCAATACAAGTAATTATATAACCTACATGCTCCTGTAACCAGCACAACCAATGTACCCGAAGATCTGTACTGTGAATACTATGCACAAACTGTAACCACAAGCAATACAAGTAATTATATAACCTACATGCTCATGTAACCAGCACAACCAATGTACCCGAAGATCTGTAATGTAAATACTATGCAAAAACTATAACCACAAGCAATACAAGTAATTATATAACCTACATGCTCCTGTAACCAGCACAACCAATGTACCCGAAGATCTGTACTGTGAATACTATGCACAAACTGTAACCACAAGCAATACAAGTAATTATATAACCTACATGCTCATGTAACCAGCACAACCAATGTACCCGAAGATCTGTAATGCAAATACTATTCAAAAACAGTAACCATAAGCAATACAAATAATGATATAACCTACATGCTCCTGTAACCAGCACAAGCAATGTACAAAAAGATCTGTAATGCAAATACTATGCAAAAACTGAACAACAAGCAATACAAGTAATTATATAACCTACATGCTCCTGTAACCAGCACAAACAATGTACCCGAAGATCTGTACTGTGAATACTATGCAAAAACTGTAACCACAAGCAATACAAGTCATTATATAACCTACATGCTCCTGTAACCAGCACAACCAATGTACCCGAAGATCTGTACTGTGAATACTATGCAAAAACTGTAACCACAAGCAATACAAGTTTAGTTTACTTTAGTTTAGTTTATTATTTGTAAGGCGCACCAAGCCCTGGAGCATCAGGGCGCACAAGACAAGAATATGCTCAACTTTGTTACAGGTACATCTACATAATCATAGTACATTCTACAATAAATAAAATATATACAGGTACATGTGCATGGTCATAATACAGTATACAATAAGCAAGAATGAGCAGGGCTGGAGCTAGGTCCAGACAAGAAGTGATAAGGGTACAGGAATACTTAACAATCTGGAGGTGATATACAGTAATAAACAATGGTATACAATAGTTGAATACGTACATTATTATACAATGGTGTAAAATACAGACTGAGGTATCAGAGCTGGGGCATGCAGGTGGATCGCCAGTAGGGACAGTCAGGTCAAGCAGGTCGGATTAGTTAGATGTCCTTGGCTCTCAGCCACTTGGTCAAATTCTGCCTGAATTTCGCGAAGGGCTGGGGTTCTCTTATGTCATGTGGTAGGGAGTTCCAAAGCTGTGCTGCTTTGACTGCGAAGCTATGTCCTCCAATAGTGGCACGTTTAAAGCGAGGGACATAGAGGCAATTCGCATTGACCGTTCTTGTTGGTCTAGGTGAGGTTCTTAAGTGTAGCCTGTCCATGAGGTAGGGTGGTGCCATGTTGTTGAGGTACTTGTGAGTAAGGGAGGCAATTTTGAGTTGGATTTTGTCCTGAGTGGATAGCCATTTATATTCTCTCCTTATAGAGGAGATATGCTCTTTCCTGTTGATCTTGAGCGCGGCTCTCAGGGCATTATTCTGTAGGACCTGGATTTTTGGATAGTCTGTTTGTTAGCCCCCAATGTAGAGACCATTACAGTAGTCCAGTTTGGACAGTATAAGGGCTCTGGCAAGCGTGATGCAGCTGTCTGTAGAGAGGAATGGCTTGCTGGCTCTAATGAGTTTGCAAGTATAAGCTGTAGAAGAGGCTAGGGAGATGACTTGTTTGCCGAAGTTTAAGGTGGCGTCAAGGTAGAAGCCTAGGGTCTTGACTTCCTTTGCTACTTTGATATTATTCCCATCAATAATGAAGCTGGCATAGTCAGTGTTAACTTTAGTTATGTATGTCGGAGTGCCTAGGATTATGAGCTCAGTTTTGTCATCCTTCAGGCATAAGCCGTGTGTGGCCATCCAGGCCTGAACGATGCTGTAGATTTTATTCACTAAAGCCAGATCCACGACGTAATCTCCAGAAAGCGGAAGGAGGATCTGGGTATCGTCTGCATAGTTAGTGTAGGCGATACCCAGATGATCCATTTCGTCAAAGAGCGGCTTTGTGAATATGTTATAGAGGGTTGGTGATACACAAGATCCCTGGGGTACACCGCACGTTATAGGGATCGGGTCAGCTGAGGCTGATGGAGAGAAGACTCTCATGGTACGGTTATTCAGGAAGGATTTGATCGATAATATGGCCTCTTTGGAGAAGTGAGCAGCAGAGTCTAGGTGGCTGCATAAGACTGTATGGTCGACTAAATCGAACGCTGCTGAGAGGTCTAGCAAGAGGAGTAAGGCTGCTTGGCCATTGTCCCTACATTGATCTATTTGGGCCTTGAGATCGATAAGGGCGGTCTCTGTTCCATGCTGGGGACGCAATCCAGATTGGCGGGTTCCGAGCAGGTGGTTGGATTCAAGGAAATTTTGTATTTGCATGTATGCCACTTTGTCTAAAATTTTTAAAAGAATGGGCACAGTCATAATAGGCCTAAAATTGGTGGGAATGGCAGGATCGAGGGTTTGCTTTTTTAGGAGTGGCAGGATCCATGACTCTTTAAGATTTTTCGGTACAATGCCGGTAGTGAAGGATGAGTTGATGAGTTTAGTTATGAATGGCGATAGTTCTCTCGCAGCATCCTTAATTAATTGGGCAGGGCATTGGTCGCCTTTACAGTTGGATGGTTTAAGTCCCAGGATCACTATTTCGACTTCAATAGTAGATACCTTGGAGAAGCAGAAACATGTTATTTGTTTAGATTTAAGTAGGGGTGCTGGGGTTAGAGCATCCTGAGGTGTGAGAGATGCTTTTTTGGAGGCGATTTTAGTTTGTAGGTTGACTACTTTGTTGGTAAGGGCCAACTGAATGTCTGAGCACCATTTTTTGTCCTTGGTGCAGTTTTCTTGGGGAATGATGGGTGTTTCCAGCTCTTTCAAGATACTGAACAGTTCTCTGACACTTGATTTAGATTGGGATATTCTGGTATTGTATGTTTCCTGTTTGGCTAGTAGGATATCTTTTTTGTATTGGGATGATATCTTTGCAAGGTTTAGTTTGTTTTCTACTGTAGGAGTAAGTCTCCATTTGGATTCCAGTTTTCTTTTGGTTAACCTGAGATTTTTTAGGTGGGGGGTGAACCATGAGTTGAGATGTTTTTTCGGTTTACTAGTCCGTAGTTTGAGCGGTGCAATGTGATCTAGGGCTGAGTTCATAGTTTCATTGAATTGATCAACTAGCATATCAGGCTCCGTGTTAGCTGGGAGCGAGTTTAGTTGGGGTAGTATGATTGGCAACAATTTTTCCGTGGTTATTAGCTTTTTGTTCCTCGTGGATATAGGAGGGGCAGGTGTGGGCTTGGCTGTGGCTAAGTTTGTATCTACTGTAAATAGTAGTAGAAAGTGGTCCGTCCAGATCTGGGGAACAGTGTCTGTAATGGTTACTCCACAGTTGTGATCAGCTATCCAGTCAAGGATGCGACCTTTATTATGAGTGGGACAGGTGACTCTTTGGGCAAAGCCCAGCTCTTTTAGGATCAGAGCAATAGCTGTGGACTGGGTGTCTTTAATATCGTGGTAGCCTAGGTTGAAGTCTCCTAGCACTATAGTTTGGGAGGTGTTTTTCAAATTGTTGGACAGGGTGGTGGAGAGGTCCTCAACAAGGGTTCCAATAGGACCAGGAGGTCTATAGAGCAGGATGATGTTTAATGTTTGGGAACTGGCGGTGGCTATTTTGACCGAGAGGCATTCACAAGATTTCGTGATGGGGGATGTGGAGACTCTTATGTCGAGACTGATCTTGGCAATAATGGCTAGACCCCCGCCTCGGGAGGTGTGTGTCAGCTCGTATGATGGTATAATTGTCGGGAACTGCTAAGGAGAGGGTGGGACCCGCTGCATCGTGAAGCCATGATTCTGATATGGCTAGGAAGTCTAGGTGGTGTCTGAGAATAATATCTGAGATTTCTGTAGCATGAGCGACTAGGGACCTAGCATTTATGAGTGCACCTTTGAGGTGATGTTTAGTGAGCATGGTGCTAGCTATAATGGTAGGTTTGGAGCATTTTTGTGTGGGTCTTTTAGGGATATGAGCTTTCCTAGTGTGTTCTGCAGTGGTTTTCGGCAGTATGTTCATTTTTAGGAAGTTGATTTGTTCAATTTGCTTTGCTGGTAGTTTGTACAATTTTGGTAGGCGAGCACGAAGTTTGAGGTTTCTGTCTGTGGTACTACAGGCCCTGTATGTGGTTGTATCATCTTGATACTGGTTTGCTAAAGGTCCAATGGTATGTTTAGAAGTAGGCATGGTACGGTAGGAGAGTGATAATACCACTAATATGATGAGGGAGGCGGCGTAGAGAGGTAACTTAGCTGTCCTATCTAGTGCAGTGATACTTAGTATGTTTGGTTTAGGAGAGTACATGCTAGCTGACTAAGTCAGGTGCGCAGATAGCAGCACAGTTAGATTTAGCTTTCGCTATTAACCTGAAGATAGGGAGTTGCGGAATGCGAATCAAGGCACAGCTAGATTCAGCTTTAAACTAAAGGTATGCCATTGTAAAATGCGGCTAAAAACATAGTTAAGTTCTAAGTTCCATTTTAGCGACTAGAAACATATTACTAAATGCAATTTTAACCTACAATTGAATGGTCTGTAAGCGACCTAAAGGCACAACACAATTGGAATGGTCTGTAAGCGACCTAAGGCACAACACAATTGGAATGGTCTGTAGGCGACCTAAGGCACAACACAATTGGAATGGTCTGTAGGCGACCTAAGGCACAACACAATTGGAATGGTCTGTAGGCGACCTAAGGCACAACACAATTGGAATGGTCTGTAGGCGACCTAAGGCACAACACAATTGGAATGGTCTGTAAGCGACCTAAGGCACAACACAATTGGAATGGTCTGTAAGCGACCTAAGGCACAACACAATTGGAATGGTCTGTAAGCGACCTAAGGCACAACACAATTGGAATGGTCTGTAGGCGACCTAAGGCACAACACAATTGGAATGGTCTGTAAGCGACCTAAGGCACAACACAATTGGAATGGTCTGTAGGCGACCTTAGGGCACAACACAAATAGGGTTGCTGCGGCAGGGTCAATTAAGTGATAACCCCAGAGGAGGCTGACCTAGTGCGTCTTGGAGAGAATGCATAGCAGGCCAGCAGCACCGTAGCAGGATCCTATAAATGGCTGCAGATGGCTTAGGTCTATAGACTATAATCACGGGCAGCACACAGGTCATTGATCATGGCGGACCATAGCAAGATGAGGTAACAATAGGTGCAGCCACCTAAGTTCAAGAGTTAGCGAGTGTCAAAGTGTAAGGCTAGTGGTAAAGGCAGTACAGAAGTTCAATGGAGAGCATGTGGATCAGGTTGGGTAGAGAGGTAGGTGCGGCCAAGCATGCAGAGAATAAAAAATGATGGTAAAGTGTTTACAGTAACGAGGGATGCAGCATGGCAAATCTCAACCTACCGACAGCGCTGTCGACGGGATGGCTGCGAAGGGGGGTAGGACAGAGGTATGTGTGAAGGCGTTAAGCAGTATCCAGGTGCGTGTAAGGTAGGAGGGCACGAACGTGCAGAGCATTTGCGCTTGATGTTGTGTATGGATTAGGAGGAAGGGGAGCAAGCATATGAAGTGCAAAGTATCGTAGGGCACAGAAACAGCATGCAATAAGGCATGAGTGCATGACAATGCCAGTAAGAAGCATATGGTAACAAAGCCTTATCAAGTGTCAAAGCAGTTCAATTTACCCACGGGCTGCGTAGGCGAAGTCGTTTACCGTTGTGGATGGTCGGGAATCCGGCAGGGGGTCCGGGCTAACGGCGAGGAAGGCTGAGGACAGGTGAAGACAGGTATTGGCCTTATTATCCTGGGCCTTGCTGGGAGTGGGCCGGCTTCGCCTACCGGCTGGCGATAGGCTGCTTAAGGTGGCTCAATGTCAAGTCATTATAAACAAGTAATTATATAACCTACATGCTCCTGTAACCAGCACAACCAATGTACCCGAAGATCTGTACTGTGAATACTATGCAAAAACTATAACCACAAGCAATACAAGTAATCATATAACCTACATGCTCCTGTAACCAGCACAACCAATGTACCCAAAGATCTGTACTGTGAATACTATGCAAAAACTGTAACCACAAGCAATACAAGTAATCGTCTAACCTACATGCTCATGTAACCAGCGCCTCGATGCCGCCGGGCTAAGTGCGCGTGACAAATGCCAACATAAATAATTAAATGTCAGGGAAACGTCAAGTCAAGTGGAAGGCGTTTTTGCTATTGAGAAACATCATGATGGCTGGAAGGTTCAGAATGAATCTTAACCACTGGCACAGCTCTGGGCAACCCTCCAGACCCCCGTTCTTCGCCTGCCAAGCCATACATCACGGCAGCGCCTCAGGGGACCTGATTGTGTGACGTGCAGACATTGCTGGTAAGGATTGCGTGTGAATGTGGTTGTGCTTGGGCCTGTAATGGCCGTAAGCTATTCAGTGACTTGCAGTGTGCGCCCAGACTCCAGCTGGAGAGTGTGGAGACGGATGAAGGGCGGGTGTGGGATGCAGGCGGGGCAGCAACCTGCCAAACGCTGCACTCATGCAACTTGCAAAAGCTGGAGGAAAACCGTCCTCATTATAAACTTAGAAACCAATTTACGAGGATAAAGTTTCATTTTATAGACACAAAAGAAATTCTAAAGGCCAGAGAAACGGCTGAGGTCTGTGATGGCACGTGTGGGTTCCATAAGCACAAAGCAAGGAATGGGACGTTGCAACACTTACTGGTCGAAGGCCCCGTCCTTAGAGTGACCGAACTATATGCCTCTTGGCAAGGTGGTACATGGCAGCGAGTGCAACGACACTTGCATGCTTTGGAGACGTCATATTTTGAGGTTGTTTAAATGCATAAGAATTATGAACTTTCTTGAATGGCTGTCAGAAGATTGATGTGACGTTTTTCATGTAATTAGTGGATGTTTGTATTTCTATAAATGTCACCTGTGTTAATGCCGCAATGGCAGTAACGCGAAAGACATACATAACTAATGCGACGTTAATCTTTTGGAAGCAACATGTTTTTTTTAACTAGTGAATTGCAAAGCTTTGCATTTGATCTGGCACGTGATGCTGACCGCAGAGGAATAAGCTCAGCTGTTATAGAATTCATTTTGGAGGTGTGATGGGTCGCTGGCCCCGCCTTCCCCGGTGCCCAGCGGACCGACCCCACGTGCTTCACACTACATTGAATGGAGTTTCATGTTTTTAAAGCAGTTGCACATTTAAAACCGTCTAGAAGGCTGGTGCCATTTATAAAGTTCACCACCAGGTGGCGATGACACACAGCAATGAGTCCACACACATAGCCTGCCATGACTTGCTGGTCCAAGACCAGCTCTTGATATTTCCTGGAAGTGCCTCACTAACCACCGCCCTGCAGCAGAGCCAGGCGCTTACTGCGGAAGTTCCCCAAGGGAGGTGCTGAGCAGGCGTCACTGCCTGACCTCTGAGACGTGCAGTGTGGCGTGAGGGAAAGAAGAGAGAGGGTAGCGCTTCAGAAACATGTAGATATAATTCAATGTTCTAACGCAAGTCATCATTTCTGCAAAAGAATATGTCCGTTATCTGCAAAGGCCTTATTCTGACCCTATTGCAAGGTCGGACACAGCAAGGGGTGTGTGATAGGGGCATCCGTGCCTCGGGCCGCCCCGTACCAATACACACACGCATGCATATACTGACACAAATGACCACACGTCCGTACGTTCCAGGTTCCCAGTGGCAACTGCCGCACGGACCTTCTTTATTGCCAACGCGCATGCGTGGCCAGAACAAGACTTGCGCATGCGTGCAATTACCTAAAGACGTAACATCCATTTTTTTCTTTAAACAAAACAATGTATCAAACAGCAATCTGAACGTGCCCACCAGTGGGTTGCTGATCTTTGCCAGTCTCATGTTCAGTCTCCTGAGTCCAGGACGTAGTCCTTGAGCCGAACAGGTGGGTTGCGACTCTGTCGCGTTGGATACCGCCTCACGCTCCTCGGGGTAGGTGGCGGGGTCACTACCACTGGCGACGGGTCCACCTCCATGTCTCCTTCAGGGTTCTCGACGTTGTCCTCCTGCGATGCCGATTCCGTTGATCCCATTTCTTGGGGTCTGATGTCGACCTTTTTAAAGAATGACCTATTTCGGGTGACAGTCCCCCGCTCGTTAGCCGCAGTGACCATCGACTACTTCACATGGGTGACGGTCCAGGGTTGTGGTTCGTATGGCAGTGACATCTTCCCTTCGGGTCTGCGGTTTCGGACTAGCATGGAGTCTCCCACAACTACTTCCTTGTCTTGCAATCCTCTCCTGCCACTTTCCTTCACGTTGTGGGCCTCTCGCTCTTGCCTCACTCGGTCATTGTCTATGACCCCTGGCTCGCGGCCTTCCACTTCCGGGAAGAGTCCTCTCGGGCAGTGCCCAAACAACGCTTCGGCTGGTACAACCCCTGTTGACTGGTGGGGTGTTGTTCTATACTCCCTGACAAATTCGAAAAGGTTTCTCTTCAGTTCGCCTCCACCGTTGGCCGCTATGCGAAAAACCTTGTTGAGCGACCTCATGAGCCTCTCCGCTTCGCCATTCACTCGGGGCCAGAGCGGTGAAACTTTGCAGTGCTGGATCCCTTTTTCCCTCATGAATTGCGCAAACTGGCTTCCTGTGAAGGGCGGTCCATTATCTGAACACAGGATTTCAGGAAAACCGTGCGTGGCAAACATTTTTTCCAGGGCCAGGATGGTGTGGTCACCTGCGTATGAGTCGACTAGCTCCACCTCTGGATACCTTGAGTATTGGTCCACCACTGCCAAAAAGTACATGCCCCTCCAGTTGACCCGAAGTTGGCATGGACCGTGCCCCACGGCCTTTCACTCCTCTCCATGGAGTTCATCGGTGGTGCTTTTTCAAAGGGCCTTGCTGCTTGAAACGGGAGGCACCTTTTCATGTGTGACTCCACCCGGCCTTCTAGGTCCAGGAACCATACTTTTGGTCACAGTCTTGCTTTTGTTTTCACTACCCCTTGGTGCCCTGTGTGGGCCAGCTCCAGGACCCTAGCCCTTAGCGCTTGAGGTATCACTATCTGCCGTCCCCGCAGCAGAAGTCCGTCATCTGAAATTGACAGGTCGTCACGGACTTTCCATAGCGACTGCAGGTCCTTCTGGGCCCTGTCTTCCCACCTATTGTTGTTCTGCAGGACATCTCTCCATTCCCCGCTACGAATGGCGGCCTGGATGATCTTGAATACCTCATCCTTGGATGACTCACTTGCCACAACCTCCCTGGCCAACGCTACCGGCATCGCCCCTTCAACGATGCTGTGGATGAATTCTTGGCACTCCACCACCTCCCCTTGGCCTGTCGTGCGGTCCTTGTTGGTGTGGCGGGACAGGTAATCCACTGGGTTGTTCGTCCCTGGCCTGTACACTAATTTGACGCCATATTCGATGAGAGCGAGCATCCACCGCTCTATCCGTGGAGAGGGCTTCGAGGACACGCCCGCTAGGATAGGCAGGAGAGGCTTGTGATCTGTTATGACAGTAACCGGCTTTCCGAGGATGTACAACCGAAAATGCCTGCAGCCCCACAGTATCGCAAGCGCCTCCCTCTCAATCTGCGAGTAGCGTCTTTCTGTCTCTGTAAGGGACTTACTAGCATATGCGATGGGTAGCATTTCACCCCTGGCATCCGCCTGCATGAGAACTGCCCCTAGACCCACGGGACTAGCATCCATGACGATCTCGGACTCTGCAGTGTGGTCAAAGTACGCCATTGTGTCCTGGGCAGACAGTGCTCTCTTGATCGCCAAGAACGCCTCTTGTTCACACTTGTCCCAGACCCAAACAGCGTCATTCTTGGTCAGGGCCCGCAGGGGCTCAGAGAGCGAGGCAAGACCTTTGATGAATCTGCCACAATAATTCACCATCCCCAGAAAGCTTCGCACCTCTGTGGGCGACTGGGGCGCCGCTGCCTCTCGGATGTCCTTCATCTTTTCCGGGTCTGGAGACACCCCGCTTGCGTGGAAGACAAATCCTAAGAACCCAATACGATCCCTGAAGAACTCGCATTCCTCCCGATGCAGGGTGAGGCCTACGTCACTCAGCCTTTGCAGGGTCGCCTCCAGCCACTTCATGTGCTCAGCGTGGGATGTAACAAAGACGAGAATGTCATCACTCATATTGATAACCCCCTTGAGTCCTGCCAGAGCACCTCTGATGGTATTTTGGAAGACTTCTGCGGCTGAGGATATGCCAAAACTGAGGCACTTGAACTGGTACAGACCCTCGTGTGTGGTAAAGGTGGTAAGGTACCTCGAGTCTGGGTGCAGTTCAAGCTGATGGTAACCTGCTCTCAGATCCAGCTTAGAAAATATCTTGGCTCCCTGCAGTTCGCTGACAATGTCGTCAAGCGTGGGAGTCAAATGGCATTCACGCTTAATAGCCGCATTTGGAAGCCACATGTCTACGCAGATGCGTACCGCGCCAGGTTGTTTGGGCTTGGGCGCCACAACGA
This sequence comes from Ambystoma mexicanum, assembly GCA_002915635.3. Lineage (NCBI taxonomy): Eukaryota > Metazoa > Chordata > Amphibia > Caudata > Ambystomatidae > Ambystoma > Ambystoma mexicanum. The sequence continues at coordinate 16,733,614 of CM010937.2, forward strand.
TGGGCGAGACCCATGGAGTCGGCCCCTCCACCCTTTCAATGATGTCCATACTGATTAGTGTTTTGAGTTCATCCTCCACTTGGGACCGTAGGTGGAATGGAATCCTACGGTGCTTCAGCGCTGTCGGTCGTATGGTTTCATCAATGTGCAGCCGCACTGGTTCTGCCCTCAGCTTGCCGATCCCCTGAAAGGTGCTAGCAAACTTTTCCAGAAGCGTGTCAATGTCCCCTTGGTAGACCTCCAGTGCAAAGTGCACAAGGTCCAACGCTTCTGAGGCAGCACAACTTAACAGGGAACGTGGGCTGACGTTGTTGACGAAAAAAAAACTTCGCTTTTATCACTTTTCCTCCATGGGAAACTTGGGCCACAAATACCCCCTTGATGGGTAGGGGAGTGTCACCTCCAAATGTGAAAATTCTGGCTCTTGACTTGTCCAGGGAGGGCGGGCCTGGGATGGCCTCATAATGTCTGCATTTCTTCGTCCCTGTAGCCAGATTCGAAATGAAGAAGACCTCTTCATCTTCCTCTTCCTCCTTGGGTATGTTCAGCCTCTGGGCCTCTTGCTCCAGCGCGGCAACACTACGCTGCCTCCTGAAACCACCACCTGACCTGGTTGGCCCTCTCTGCGTGGCAACCGGGGCAGTGGCCCGACACATCCTGGCAGTGTCCCGGCACGTTGCATCTCCCGCAGACTCTCGATTTCGCTGGACAGTCTTCTGAATGCGGCAAGTCATACCCACAGTACTGGCAAATGTGTCTCTTCTAGCTCCAACAGGGTTTCGATTGAGTTTGTTTCCCCACAGCAAAGGCCTCCTCGTGTTTGCCTGGGTGTACTGCTGCGTCCATTTTGGCCCCTCTACTTTCGGCAAGCTCGTACACCCTTCCATTGTCCAAAATGTGAGCTAAAGTCATGCCCAGCTCCATCAGAATTTGTCTCTGTAGTTTGCCGGAGCTGCAGCCCTGTATCAGTTGATGGCAACCCATCACATCTGTATCTGCCCATCTGCACGTGCTTGCCAACTGTCTTAGGCATGCGCAAAACTGATCTAACGACTTGTCATCATGCTGCTTCTCCCCGCACATGACAAACCTGTCAAAGTCAACATTAGATAGAGGGATAAAGTGATCATGGAGAGCAGTTTTGACAACAGCGTAGGTTGCAGCTGGCAGGGCGAAGGATTCGTAAATACGTAGTACTTCTGTACCTGCTGAATATAGTAGGGTTGCTACTTTCGCATAATCGTCGGTTTCTCCTGTAGCAGCGAAGAACATATCAAGTTTTTTGATCCATAGCAGCCATCTTGGGCCCAATTTTGAAGGTGGGCCTGATGTGTCGAAATCTTGCATGGGTTGTAAGGAACCATGCTGCCTTCTCACCACTCTAGCCGCGACAGGAGCTTCTCTGTCGCTGTCCGTCATCTTCACAGGTCGCACAGGCACCTCAATCCGTAGTAGAGGCCGCAAACCTGTCTAAAATCGGCTTTGACGTACCTGGACTCTTGGGCTGAGGTACTGTGGTGATGTCCTTTGGCTACTTATCTCCTAAAACCTGTATGCCCAGGTCAGAAGTGCAGTCCCCTTGACTGGTGGCTGCAGGGTGTCCAAAAATTAAGGAATTGTTTCCTTCAGTATTTGGGCAGCGCACGAGCACCCTCACGGGCCGCTACTGCCGTACATACTGAAAACAAAATGGCCGCCATCACTCGTGTGAAGTTCGTAGCACACGCGAGGTGGAAATACTCATAACTACACGTCTACACGTGACGAGCGTTTCTCTCCCCGTGTCCCGCCTTGTCGCCAATGTGATGGGGGTACCCGTGCCTCGGGTCGCCCTGTACTAATACACACACGCATGCATACACTGACACCAGTGACCACACGTCCGTACGTTCCAGGGTCCCGGCGGAAACTGCCACTTGGACCGTCTTTATTGCCAATGCGCATGCACGGCCAGAACGAGGCTTGTGCATGCGTGCAATCACCTAAAGACGTAACATCGTGTTTCTGTGCATTTTAAAGCGCCTCCTGTATCCACATGCGCCTATTTAATCCGGCGTAGGCGGATGCCCATTGCACGACAGTGAAGCAGCAGCACTTCTGTCTCTCTTCCATTTCCGCCCCTCAAGCAGGGATGGAGCAGCACTTCTGTCTCTCTTCCATTTCAGTGGTCGCTGCTGGGAGCGCACTCGGGACACTAAGGGGAGCGGGCAACCAGGTCCGTCCTTAAGGCAAGGCGAGCCGGGCGACTGAGGTGACTACCTCCGCACTTCTGTCCCTCTTCCATTTCCACCCCCAAGCAGGGATGGAGCAGCACTTCTGTCCCTCTTCCATTTCCACCCCCCAAGCAGGGGTGGAGCAGCACTTCTGTCCCTCTTCCATTTCCACCCTTCAAGTAGGGATGGAGCAGCACTTCTGTCCCACTTCCATTTCCACCCCTCAAGCAGGGATGGAGCAGCACTTCTGTCCCTCTTCCATTTCCACCCCTCAGTGGTCGCTGCTGGGAACGCACTCCGGACACTAAGGGGAGCGGGCAACCAGGTCCGTCCTTAGGGCAAGGCGAGCCGGGCGACTGAGGTGACTACCTCTGTGCTTCGACGCGGGAGCGAGGCAGTTATACACCCTATTCCAGTGATTAACTCCCTGCTCAGGTGCCAGAGCGGCACATTTTTCATAAACTGCCCGGGTCGTTGCTGCTGCTGTGCGCAAAAACTGGTCATGTGACAATTGTGGTAAGGTGGTCCGCTCGTGCCGTTCATATTTGATCATCTGCTCCACAAATAGTATCCACTTTATTGTGGGAAACACTGCGCATGGGAGGGGAGCATGGTCACACCCATAGATTATAAACTACTGGTGGCATGCGCACAATCAGACTCCCTGCATGCGCGCCATCCTTGACCTCCTCTCACACATTCCTAGAGCACCCCAAGATTGCACTTTTCAAGACGGTAAAGGAATATTGCTAGGACCAGTCCTGGAAATGGAAAACATGTACTGAGGCTCCCTCTGATTCTTGGAGGGCAAGGGCTGTGGGGAGCATTGGGCGGGGCCAAGGGGTGAGGCAAAGCACTCTGCACTCAGCACTCTCAGAAAGTGATCGACTGCATGTAAAGATGTGACGGACATGCGTGAAGTCCCCGCATAGCACAGGAAAAGTACACAAAGTCGGTTCCAGGAATCGACGAAAGAAGTTTTGCATGCTGATTAGTGCGCAAAGTCATTATTCAGGTCGACCGACGGCCGGACAAACTGTCCCTTCACCGGCAGGACAGAGAGCACCCAAACTGTCCCTTCACCGGCAGGACAGAGAGCACCCAACCTGTCCCTTCACCGGCAGGACAGAGAGCACCCAACCTGTCCCTTCACCGGCAGGACAGAGAGCACCCAACCTGTCCCTTCACCGGCAGGACAGAGAGCACCCAACCTGTCCCTTCACCGGCAGGACAGAGAGCACCCAACCTGTCCCTTCACCGGCAGGACAGAGAGCACCCAACCTGTCCCTTCACGGGCTCCACATTATCAGGCGGGCGTGTGGCAACACTTTAACGTTTTATTTTATTAACGGAAAGAGGATGCACACTGCGTGATTCCAATCCATGAACAGGTTACACTAGCATTAGCAGGAACACAAAAGCGGATACTGATCGTAGAAGGAACAATCTCACAGTTCTGCTAAGGGAACACCACCGGCGCCACTGTAATTACCCATCACATCTACCCTTTCACGCAAGAGTAGCCAAGATCACATCACTAACATCACATCAGTTAATATATGTTACCATTTAAGTTATGAGTATGTAAAGAACCATGATTTTTTGATGAATAACATTGAGAGTCCTGAGGAAGGGAACCAATTCTCGAAACACGTGTCAGCTCATTTAGTTTAATTGGTGCCAAGGCTCATGCAGTTTGCCTTGATCGATTAATAACATAGTTTTCGTTCATGTTTGAAGTCTGAATATTTGATTGCCTGTAGCACTCTAGTTGGGCGGTGCATTCGAGATTTGAATACCAGTAATTCTCACTATTCAGCGCGCAGGCATTTCTGCACATCAGGCCCAGTATCTCTTCATCAAACCCAATCTTGGCGATTTGCATGAAAGCACAGAGCATTATGGGAACACTAGATTGTCTACAATTTGAAATGTCTCATGTTATGTTAAAGGCTCCTATACTGCGCATTACTGGCACCTGCATGGTTTCTTGGAGTTCTGGTGTATCTGCACGTCAAGGGGGGAAAAGGGGAAGTTAGTAGGAATGAACGGGGAAAAACGAGCAAGAGGACTGCAATGTGCTGTTGGCAGCTTCAGTTCAATGACACCAAAGCTGTGTTTTTTGGTTGGTAGTCGCCATGTGGTGTGAAGCAAGACTATCTATGGTTTGTATCATTGTAGTGTTGTGTAGTGTGTGTGGTTTCTTGTGCTGTAGAGGTAAGGTTGCATTTATTTCAGCGTTTGAAAGCTGTATGCAGAAAGGTGAGTTTTTAGTAGGGTTAGTTAGTGGCAATACCCTTTCTACCCCTGCTGTTCTGACAAAGTGCCGCCCATATCCCTTACCCGTTAGTACAATCCGATGTGCAGCAGTTACCACCCCCATGGGTACCCCCAGAGGGTGGGGGGTGTTCCCTGTGCCCTGTGGTCCAGCCGTGCAAGAGCAGGATACCTCTCTCTCTGTGGTCCAATAAAGTCTGACCCATCTCCCTCCCCTGTTTCCCCTTTGGCCCTCCATCAGGATGGGCACACCCTAGGTCTCAAAACCACCCCTGCCATTCAAAAGCCTCTCTTCTCCCCGCCCTCGACTCTGGCCCTGCCTACTCCCCACTCTTTCTCAGTTGTTTGCTGAAATCATGGTGCGTGAAGGTTGTTCAATCGTTTCTATCCCATTGGGAGCTGATGAGCCAGGTTTTTAGAAGTTTTCTGAATTTTAGATGGTCCTTCTAAGTTCATATTTCTCTGGGGAGGGAATTCCAAAGTTTTGCGACTAAGCAAGAGACTGCTAATCCACCATTTTTTCCCCTTGTGTACGGTTTAAGTTCCAGGCGTATGTCGTCACTGGATCTGAGTGTTCTGCTCGGCTGGTGGATGGTGATTTTCTTTTGTATGAATTCCGTTCCTTGGCCGTGGATAGCTCAGTGTGTTATGCACATTGTTTTGAAGGTGATTCGTTTTTTTGACTGGCAGCCAGTGTAGCATCTTTAGGGCAGGAGTGATGTGGTCTCTTCGGGAGAGTTTTAGGAGGAGTCTGGCAGCTGCATTCTGTATTTGTTGCAGTTTCTTCAGTAAATACTCTGGGAATTCCGAGGTATATACTGTTGGCATAGTCTATCCTGGACATGATGAGGGCGATGAGGGCCAGTGTTTTGTGCGTGAAGGAGAGGAATGGTAGAATCTTTTTGATCGTGTGCAGGTGGAAGAACCATTGCTTAATTGTCACGTTTACGTGCAGTTCTATGGTACGCTCATGTTCATTAGGAGTCCAAGATTTATGACTATTGTGGATGGTGTGGGTGCTGTTCCCAGTTCTGTGTGCCATGGAATGGACTGGTTGCTTCCTTGGTAGTGGGATGTAATCATGATTTCCGTCTTGTCCGGGTTGATTTTGAGATTGTTAGTGGTCATCCATTGGTAGAGTTCTTTGAGACAGACCATTAGCGTTGTGTTCTCCTCTTGTTTATCGACGATTCTGTACATGATTTGGGTGACATCGCCGGATTGTAGCAGGTGAAGCCGTGTCTTTTGATGAGGTTGATTAGTGGTGTCATGTAGATGTTGAACAGTAATGGGGATAACAAGGATTCTTGTGGAACTCCACAAGTGGTGTCCCACAGTGAGGATTTGAATGGTTTTATCCATACTGTTTCTGTTCTTTCAGACATGAAACATTTGCTCCAGAGAAGCGCTGTGTCAGGGATTCCTATTTCTTCTAGTCTCTCGACGAGGATGTTATGGTTGACTGTGTCAAATGCTGCTGAGAGGTCGAGTACTTTCAGTGCAGAGTCCATGTTGGAGTCTCTGTTGGTCTTTAGGTCATCCCATAGAGAAAGTAGCGCTGTCTTCGTCCTTCTCATGGGTCTGAAGCCGACTTGTGCCTGGTCCAATAGTGGGTCATCTTCTACATGTTCCAGTGTTTGTTCGTAGACATAGATTTCTAATCATTTTGCTGTTTAGTGAATATTTGAGATCGGCCTGGAGTTTGAGAGGTCTTCCACATCGCCCGTCGTCTCCTTGAGGAGTGGTTTGATGTAGGCAGATGGGAAGGCTCTTGGTTCTCTCCCCATTGAGAGTGACACATTGAAGAGGTTTAGGTTGCATTCTGATGGTGCTCCCTGTTTAAGGATTGATTTATAGATGTCTGGGGGGCAGGCGTCCATCAGGGAGTCTTACTTGTTGCTTTTTATCACCAAGGTGAGGAGTTTTTCTCTTGACATTTGAGCAAATCTGCTCTGGCTGTTCTGTCGTCCCGAGGTTGGTTGCAAATGGTGCATGGTCTAGTTGATTGGTCTACTTTGTGTGATCCGGAGTATCTCAGTGATTTTATTCTTAAAGTGATCTGCGGGATCATCGCATAGTTTTTGTGAGGGCACCGCTGTGTTCTTGCATCCGGGGGATTTCTCATCTCGTTCACGATGTTAAATCGTTCTTTCTGAGAGTTGGTGGCTTTTGTGATCCGTTGGTTGTAGTATTTCATTTTGGCTTTACGAGTTTCCTTTTGTATGTTTAGATTTGTTTTTGGCTTGGTCATAGTTTTTTCTCCATTCTTGTTTTAGTTTCTGGTTTGTTGTTTTCATTGTGTTGAAGTGGGCCGTGACCCATCTCCCCACTGCATTCTTTCAGGATAGGGATGAGGGTTTTTTCCAGGGAGATGCTATCAATTGTTTCCACAATCCATTTCTGTACTAGGTCTGCTTATTTGTCTAAGTCAGTTACGCCCAAGGCTGCGATTTTGAGCAAGTAATGGAAGTTGGGCTCTGCAGTTTTGATTGGTCACGCTACTCACCCTAAGAAAAAGATGCCTCTACTTTGCAGGACATATATACCGGCTTGGACAGCTGCAGCAAGTATGTGAGGCTTTGGCTATTTCTGTATTCAGTTTCCCTTGCCCAGTCTACTGGAAGGGTCTGTTGAAAGGTGGGTTGGTCGTGCATATCATAAGGGCTGCAGAGTCTTCTGAAAGCCACCTGTTCGTTGAAGCGTGGCTTGTACGTCTGTGAAATAGCACCGCTTCAGAGCAGATCTGTGAGTGTCATGGGCAAGCCCCTGGGTCTGGGGACAGAGCAGCACTCTGACGAGACATGTCTTGACGGAGCACCGCAGCATCTTGTTACGGCCCATTTCCTGCACTGGCTGGGAGCCTCTGGAAGACCCTGGGTGTGCGGGTCCCCTCCAACGGCATCAAAAGTATGCTTTACTATGTGTGCGCTCGAGGACAGCATGTCATGGGCAACCCTCCAGATTGCCATGCTAGGATTAGCAGTGGGGGAGAAATGGCCCCATGACTGGATTTAAAATCTTTTTCATGTTATTGTGAGGTGTTGCAGGGACCAAGAGGAGTGCCGTCAGGAATGGGTTAACAGGTATGCTGTGAATCTGCGCATTACTGAGAGGAGTGCTTTGATGTCATACTTGTAGTCTGTTAAGCATTCATCCAATCAGCTTTTGCCTGATATTGACACACCAGGGATAAATAAACATGATTGCAGGAATGGTTAGCCGGTAAGAACCCACAAGACAAAGCACAGCATCCAGTGCACGAATCTCACCTGCAGCCTTCATGCATGCCCCCGAACCACCGCTTAAAGGGAAAGTCAGAAGAAGTATTGCCTTGCCATGTCTATGCCAATGATTCACATTTCTTTTCTCTGATCTCACTTTCTCGGATCAACTCTCTCTCTCTGTCTCAGAGCCATCAAGTTCTGGATGCTAATTCACTCCCTAAATCTTATTCCTACCGAAACTGGGATTCTCTTATTCCAAGTGCTGTCCTCTGACCTTTGCTCCCTGTCTCTGTTCACCTCTTCCATTCCTGACTCTCCCTTTTTTTCTATGGACTTTTTGACTTGTCACTCTTTCTGTGATCAACTCTCCCTGTGTCCCGCAGCTGCGAGGATGCAGATAAGATCAGCACAAGGTCCTGCCCCGCTTCCACCCGTTCCCAGAAGCGAACGAAGGTACAAGACGAGAAGTGATCTGTAAACAACCAGTTTAAACACAAGGGGTGATGCACCCGCCATAAAGATCAGATTAGATTGTGATACACAAGTAGGGTGAGAAACAGAGTGTACTCACAAGAGCAATGAAAGGTTGCCGAATACGCAGATAGGGTTACACAAGTAGCATAGAGATGGGCGTAGGTAAGGATAGGGTGCAGAATGCATGGGCAGGGAATAACATATGGAAGCATGCAACACACAAGACACAAAGCTCATTAACGTGGCAGAGATTGAACCAGAGTATCAGCCTTTTGCAGTCAGAACTTTGAAAGGCCTCTATTCTGAAATACTGAACCCCGACATCAAAACTGCTTTGCACACAATCCCAAGCCTCACAATGTTCAGACAGACGCTCAGGCGTCAAGGTCAGTAAGGAAGGGGGCCCTGACAGGGAATCGAAATCTCCCTTGATAACATTTTTCAGAAGCACACATCATGCAACTTTACAGTTAAATAGTTCCTGTCGGTGGCAGTGAAAAAGTAAAGATATCCTTGATTTCCAGGGGCAAATGGCTACCGTACCAAGCGGCGTCCTGCTGAATAAACGCACAGCACAGCGCACACAGGTCAGGATAGCAGCAACACTCAATAAATAGACGAAAATGAGTTCTGAACAGTGGTCCTCTACCACATGATTGGAACAGTGATCATTTATTCCAGGCCTAACTAGATAGTGATTCTGCTACTCCTTTAGCACATCCATACATCAACGATATGCCAAGGCCACGAACGCATTGGCAGATAAGGCCTCAGGCCGGGGAATGAGAAGGGAGTAACTTCTTCAAACTGAATCATAGCTGTCGGTTCATCTTCCCTTCCCCACAGCGCACCGTGGCATCACATTAAAGTACCTGTGTCCGGATGAGCAAACTATTAACCAATTAGAATTCTGTCCGCTATGTTGGCTAATGTAGCATAGTACCAACCAATGAAATAGTAGGATGAAGTGTAACATTTTTAGTAGGACCAACATAGGAGGAGCCATCAGTTAAAGAATGTCCAATAGGAGGGGCGTGGCCAACGGCGCGATGAGGAGGACGTAGGTCTTCGTCGCTCCCACAACCGCCGCAGAAATCCTGTTAAAATTGCCTGATGCCGCCAACTGCGGGGTGAAAAATTAACCCCTATCAATAGCGGACTTCACCGGGTCCACCTGGATCGAAGGACAGAGGGAATCGGCGACCCGGTGCAGAGGGGTGCCGAAGAGAAGTCAGGACCCAGGCTGATCGAGGTGTTCCCAAGATGGCCGCCTGGGTACGCCGTCCCTGATTTTGGCGCCGGCGGTGCGAGGCGGCGCTGTCTCGACCTCATAGGGCCCCGCTGGTCATCCTCGGGAGAACGCCATCCTGTGCCCGGGAAATACCTCGGCTGCTGGCTGCAACCCCGTTGGAGGGATCGACCGGGAGGTATCGCTGGTGCTGCAGCGGACGCCGGGCGGCTGCCGCCTGCGGTGAAGACCCTCCCCCGACCTCCGGGTCTGTATGCCGGCTCCGTCCGGAGCGTAAGAAACTTGGTGGAGGTTCTGAGAGGGGGGTGTCTCTGCCGGCACTTGTGGTCATCACTGACGGGGCTCCCTCCACCTCCTGCTGAAACTCGGACAATCCTCGGCGGACGGCTCTGACACTCCCCAGCGGAGTTGGGACTGGGCGGGAAGCGGGCGACCACCCAGTCCGCGAGCGGTAGGAATCGAGGCAGGGCTGGGAGGCGGAGACAACCGAGGAACGGCGACACCCTGTTGTGGTGGCTACTACAGTATGATCCTGCCTGGGCGATCTTACGCGGCCCCCGGGCCCCTCCTGAGGATACATGGACCTGCCTGGTGCACCGTAGACTGTTTCGCCTGTGGCACCCTACGACGCGAGCCTGTGCCGGCAGACAAGCGCCAAGTTGCTAACCCTCGTCTGAGGCGACTAGTGAGACTGCAACACCCGCAACACTCTATAACTTGTGGTTAAACAATTGCTATTGCAGCGGGTACACACAACGAGGGTCCCTTTACCCTTCTGAAAACGCAGAGGCTGGCCTGCGAATCAGTGGCTCGCCGAGTGTCCCGGCGAAACCGTGGGGAGGTAGCCAGGAGTGCCCGGGCCCCAACAAACATACAGCTCACCGGACACAACGTCGCAAGCACCCCGAGGCTCCAGACCAATGTGCTGCCCCACGGACGCCGCGGCTTGAACGGGTGATAGAGTAGATCAGCACCGGTGCAATTAACAGACTTGGACCTTTTTCCTGTCTCCCCTCCACCCACATCACCTTTGGGCCAGTGGAGGCATACATAGGCGAGTGAGTCCCAACGACAGGAGCTGGGCTCGGCGCTTCGGTCCAACTACCGCCTGAGTGCACAGAGACGGTGGGCACACTACGAACTACAACTCATCGGACACAGACGGCAATGCAGTGCAAGATCCACATCAGGGTACGAGCGGAAACAGGCTTATTGAACGTGCTCACGGGTCTCTGCCATGGGAAAAGAGAAACCCAGGAAAACGGGAATGCAGAGTAAAATCGATCAATTTACAACAACTGCGACGAATATAACGGTCGAACACGATCACAGGGATGCAATGGAAGAAGAAAGAGAAGCGATATCTCTCAAACACATGGCGGCAATCGCTGACTCACGCGCCTCCATGGAACAAAAGATAGACGGCATAAGTGTGGATGTTTCCTTACTACGCAATGATCTCCAAAAGCTGACGTCCCGTACTGGGGAAGCCGAACAATGCATATCCGAGACAGAGGATGGGCTGAGGAACCTGGAGCTGCAACTGAATAGAACCACAGCCCGCCTAAAGGTACTAGAAGCAAGGGTGGACGAAGGAGAAGGCAGATCACGACGAAATAATGTGCGGATCCTAGGCCTGCCCGAAAAGGCCGAAGGTGACTGCATGGAATTTTTTCTCGAGCAATGGCTCATAGACTTGTTTGACAAGAAGAGATTCTCCAAGTTTTTCTCGATAGAAAGGGCCCATCGGGTGCCCACCGGTCAACCACCGCCTGGGTCCCCGCCACGCACAGTGGTAGCAAAGTTTTTAAATTACAGAGACCGGGACGCATTGCTACACATGGCACGTACTAAAGGCACTATATCACATAACAGCTCCAGGATCGCCTTCTTCCCAGACTATACAAGAGAAGTTCAGAAGGCAAGACAATCGTTTGAGCAAATTAAAAAACAGCTGCGCTCTTTGAACATTAAATATGGTCTAATCTTCCCAGCCCAACTGAAAATCTTCCATAAAGGAACAACGGTCCATTTCACCGATCCTAAAGAGGCCTGGAGATGGGCGGAATCACACATAGAGGGCGATTGGAGACTGAACCGAAGAAACAGAAACGGGCACCTTGGCAATCTGCGGGCCAGGGAGCCCCCCCTGACCAACCTCTGATTCAGGATGATAACCTCCCGCTTGCCGAAGGAGAGGGCTAAGATAATGATCGAAGCAACAGCAGCCATCTAGACAGCGGCACCGATTGGGTGCGAAACTAGCTTCAGATGGGAACCAGGCACCAAGGTAATTGACATAGTTGAAAAGACATACAGCAGCTGTTTTAGACGAACACACGCCCCCCAGTTTCGTGGAAACAGTTGTAGAAGCTGTAAGAAACAGTAAGAGTTGTTAAGGGCAATCTGAGCCGACACTAGTCGAGCTCGGGTTGATGTTCGGGCAACAGGTACTTCATGTTGGGGCGGAGTATGGGGAGGGAACGAGGGATTTTGAACTTGTACTAGAAATTGTTTGCACAATGCAATGTTTAAGGTTGGCCCGCGGTTTCAGTCGGGTTCAAAGGTTTAAGCACATTGTGGGTCAGGGTCTTGCCCCCTACAGGGGCACTAATTTCACTGCTGCAGGACATACACACCAGAACCTGTTACAATCATTTCCCAACCGGTATGATGGAGTCCATTAATAAATATAAAACGAAATCCATCAAGCTGATGACATGGACATGGAATGTGAACGGGCTGGGTAATAGCATTAAGAGACGCCTTGTATTACAGCAATTGAATCGACACGTACCAGATGTAGCATTCTTAACCGAAACACATTTAGCAGGAACTAACTGCAATCTCTTCAGGCGATCCAATTACCGAACAGCATTACACGCGGACTTCTCTATGGGGGCCCGTGGGGTATTAATCCTAATACACAAGCGCCTACCACTTGTTCTATTCACTGTCACACAAGATCCAGGGGGTAGATATGTGCACATGACCGGGACCCTCTGGGAACGCACAGTATCCATGCTAGCCATCTAAGCACCACCAACGTTACTTACCTCCCTGATTGAAGACATACCTCCCATAATCACTGCAGAGCCCTCGAACCTAGTGATAGTGGGGGGAGACTTCAATGAAGTCATGAATGTGGAACTCGACCGCACGCATATTCGAGCAAGAAATCCCTCAATTCGTACTAAACTCATCCACGTTTGCTGATGCAATGGGGCTAAAAGATGTGTGGAGACACTACCACCCCAATACGAGAGAATACTCGTTTCTCTCGGGGGCACATGCCTCCATGTCACGGCTGGACTATTTCTTTCTCCCAGCAGCCGAACTACACCTAGCTAATGATACACAGCTCCTACCCAGAGGCATATCAGATCACTCCCCGCTCATATTAGAACTCTGCACTAACAGACCGGTCCCCCCGCCCACTTGGAGATTAAATAGTTATTATCTGGGCTTCCCTGAACTAGTAGAACGGCCCAAAATGCTACAGAATCGTATTTTGAATTAAATGCAACGTCTGTGGGAAGCCCGATAACCGTATGGGAGGCATATAAACCGGTTCTAAGAGGGGAACTCATCTCCTGGACCTACACCCATAAAAAAGCAGATGGAATCACTCAGAGAAGCTGAAACACGAGTGCAAACAGCAGAGGCAGCCCACCTATCCCAAAACAAACCAGTAACGCACCGCGCATTACAACTAGCACAGAAACAGCTACACAATGTTGCTCTGGATAACGCTACACAGGCGCACGCAGCGATGCGTGCCAGAGTGTATGAAACCGGGGACAAAGCGGGTAAATTACTGGCATGGCTGGAGAAACGAGACGAGGCGCTCAGGCATGTCAGAGCGATTAAAACACAAGAGGACACACTGATAACGGCAGACAGAGACATAACCGAAGGGTTCGCATCCTACTATAAGGAGCTTTATAAAGCACCAACTACCCCAATTGATGCCACAGTCCTATCGGGAAGCACCCTCCCGGCACTGACACTCGACCAAAGAGCCCTGCTAGAAACTGACATCTCGGAGGAAGAGTTGTCCGCAGCCATGGCGGATCTCCAATCCGGGAAAGCCCCGGGACCCAATGGCTTCCCTGTAGAGATGTGGAAAAAAATAGGGCCTAACGTACTTACCTCACACTTATTGAAAATGTATGAAACCTGCCGGAGTGAAGGATCCCTCCCGTTAGACCTGAGACTGGCCACCATAGTAGTAATACCCAAGGCGGATAGGCCCCCGGATAGATGCTGTTCTTACAGACCTATATCCCTCATCAACACTGAAACCAAAATCCTAGCCAAAACACTAGCCAACCGGCTTCAACAAATCATACCCTCTTTGATTCATCTGGATCAGTGAGGATTTATGCCGCAGAGATCCACCCGTATGAACATACACCGGCTGCATACAGCAATAGAAAATGCAGGCATTATTCGGGCCCACTAGCCCTGTTGGCGGTGGTCTTCGAAAAAGCGTTTGATTCAATTAACAAGGAGGCGATCTGGGAAATAATGTATGGAATGGGATTCGGGCCCCAATTTATGAGCTGGGTCAAGCTACTCTATAAATCACCATTAGCAGTCACCAAAGTAAACGGTCACGTATCAAAACCCTTTGAAATAGGAAAAGGGACCAGACAAGGATGCCCACTGTCTGCTATGATATTTGCAATAGCAATCGAACCACTTGCGATAATATTGAGAAACGATGAGACATGGCAGGGCTTCCGCTGGTCAGAAACCTGGGAAGACAAAGTGTCCCTGTACGCGGATGATTTACTGATATACCTGCACGATCCAGTAAAATCCTGCCCCATAGTGACTACCTTATTACAGAAATACGGTGCTTTCAGTGGACTGCCGGTTAATTGGGCGAAATCTATCCTATTCCAGCTAACGCAGGTAGAGGGAGCAATACCACCCCGATGCCCCTACCAGGTGGTGAGGGAACAGTTTAAGTATCTAGGTATACTAATAACAAATAACCTGAAGGATTATACCCCCAGAAACTTGCAACCGGTATTGACAAAGCCTATAGAGGACACCCGACACTGGTCGTCCCTTCCGTTGACACTACTAGGTAGAGCAGCGCTCTTCAAAATGATGTCCCTGCCCCGACTATTATATGTACTACAGAATGCCCCACTACATATTCTTCCAAACATATTTAGGAAAATAGACCAATCACTCCGAAAGTTGCTGTGGAATAATGGCCACCCACGCATAGCACTGGCCACGCTTCAAAGATCCATTTGGGAAGGCGGAATAGGACTTCCCGAATGCAGACGTACTACTGGGCAGCCAACTGACAATAGTAAATGACCAACTGCACGGGGACACAGCTGCACCACACAACAAATCACTAGAAGAAAGCACTCTCAAGAGCCGGTCATGCAATATCTCTATGGGAAGAGAGCCCGAACAATCACTTCCACCATGCGCGCACACATAACTCAAATCTGGACAGAGGCACACCGGTATGTGGGGTGGGGAGATAAACTATCACAGGCCCAGCCAGTGTGGAACAACAGAAACCTCCCAGGCGTATACACGCTCCCGAAATGGCCGAATTGGGGCCAACATGGAACATGCACGTTGGGTGACATTGTGAGAGAAGGCACCATAATCCCGTTCATGGAACTAGCGCCCCGCCTTGCACTCCCCCAAACTGAACAATATCACTACATCCAATTGCAGCATGCACTACAGGGTAATCTCCCCGAGGTGACTGACCTACCGGAATACTCCCCGATAGAGAGAAACCTCTTCCCTGAACCAATTACTCAGAAAGTGACATCGACCCTGTACAGCGCCATAACCTCTTTTGGCACGACAGAATTGCTGGCGTTACAAACCAAATGGGAGGCCGATGTGGGGGTGCAATATTACCGCAAGAATGGGTCATGGCGCTGATGTTCCCAAGGGAAGTAGCCATATCATCAAGACTTAGATTGATCCAGTTAAAGATACTGCACAGAATATATTATCCCAGGGTTGCCCTCTACAAATGGGGAAAGATAAATGATCCAACTTGTTTGCGATGTAAAACAGAAGAGGGTTCCTTTTTCCATATCTTGTGGGAATGTGCACGCATTCGACAATTCTTGGGGGCATGCTGCAACGAACTGTCAAGAGTCATGGGCAAGACGATGAAATCGAACTGTCAAGATATGAAAAATTGCTGTTCTCTACCACAACCGCCCTGATCAAACGAAACATTGCCCAAAAATGGGGGTCGGACCTGACACCGAGCTATGAGCAATGGGTAACGGACGTCGATATATGTGTTGCGATGGAGCACAGGGTATACTCGGCCAGAGGATGCCCAGCCAAGGCGCAGAGAATATGGCAAAAATGGGAGGACGCCCACTGAAGCTACCAACAGACAATTGGTCACCAAGACAGGGTGGGATAATCTGGGTGCCCCATGGCGCTCACAGAACAAGGGAAATAGGCAGTGATACCTGCATCTTTCAAACTTCTGTGTATAATGGGGGAGAAGATCTATGATTTTTATTTTCTTCCTTTTCCAAGGCCTTTATCAGCAGTGTGCATGTACTGTAGTGTTTTGTTTGTTTGTGTTTGTATTTAAAATATTCAATAAAATATGTTATTAAAAAAAAAGAATGTCCAATAGTACTAGCCCTTGCATATCCCAGGAGGATAGCTCAGTTGCAGCGTGCTCGACTTCCAAACAAGACGACACGGAGCAACATCCGTGCTTAGAAACCTCTGGGTATTTAGCGCGTTATAAATAACTTATCATATCATATAGAATGTATAGGTGTTATATCTTATTAACCCATCGGGCAAGTGAATAAAAGAGATGTTCTTATCACTAACCACAATGTCATTTGTGATGTGTATTTGATGTAAAACTTTGTGTTCTCTGTTAAATCGCTGAATGAATCCTGTGTTGGGTTACATGTCTTTATATCAAGATATTATATAGTGAATGTTTATATATTGAAAAATGTTACAGTGGATGCATTTTTTTGGGGGGCGGCATCCTCCCCAAAACCCCTTTTCCAACCCTTAAAAACCCATGCCAACCATTTCACCAAAAATATTTAACCCTTTACCCCTCCCCTAAATTAATTTACTATGCATTGTTTCAGTATATAAAATATTCAAGATATGGTCTTTCAATATAAAATGTTCGATATAAACACTGGATACTGCTGTGTTGCACGCGCTCCCAGCCATTTATATTTAAATAAAGCTGGGTTTTCTCTGGCACCTACCGGAGCTGAGATTCTCTTATTCCAAGCGCTGTCCTCTGACCTTTGCTCCCTTCCTCCATGTATCTCCTTCTTTCATGACTCTCCCTCTTTCTTGCTGGACTTTTTGACTCGTCACTCTTCCTCTGATCACGGTTCTCCTCTTGCTCGTTCATATCGTTAGTAATATTTTTACTCTTTTCTGCAAGACTTTTGTATTCATAGTTTGGTCTATTGTTAGTGCTATCTTGCAAGTCTCCCTCGCTTTAATTCTGCCATTTGCAGGGCTCGCAGAATGTACCAGCCCACTAGCCCTGGCGAGTAGCTTTTCTGCAGGGCGAATACCATTTGCATGACACTCGACCTTGCGGGCGAGTAGGGGGATGTTAGAAACGGATTTGTCATTTAATGCAAACACACCTTGTATGAAGTGTGCTTATGGCGACAGGCTCCGTTTTACAAAAAGCACAGGTAAATATTTTGTCACCGTTCACCTCGGGGCAGGTGCATTTCTCTTAGGTCGAGCGTGTAAAAAGAGGAACTTGCCCTGCAGGTCCAGGGAGATTTTGAAGAATTTGCAAGGCCTGCTTTGGTTTCTTTGTTGGCGTCCCTCTGTCTCTCACTACACTCTCGAGGCTCTACTTTTCAGCCTGTCTCCTGATTCATTATTTAAATTCGACTAAGTTTGATTAATCTAGCCCTTCTCTCTTCCTCCTTCCGACCGAGCGAACCTCTAGAGACTTGCTGTTGTACTTGTCCTCTGTGATGTCCGCGCCCCATTGCTGCACACTATACATTGATTAAAGTAAAGTACAGTAAAGGCACCCATGGCCTTGCCCCTCCTTATCCTTCTTCTCAGGTATCCTTGCATGCTTCTAATCATGCTCTTCCATCCACCTCTTTCTTTCTCTTGGCTGTCCTTCTGACGCCTAGTGCACACTCTTGTTTGCACTTGTTTGAGCTTCTCTCTCCTAAGCCCCGGGACTCTCTTCCTTGATCTGTATATGCTCTCTCTTCTTCTTACTCTTCCACTTCCAGAAAGAGTCTCAAAACATACCTGTCTCCCCACACATAATCCTGTCTGCTTCTGCAGCACTGCTTCTGCAGGCAGCATGGTATACCATGCCTGCTTCTGCAGACGGCACAGACCACGATGCTTGCATCTGCAGGTAGCATGGTTTACCCTGCGCAGCACAGTCTACCATGCGTGCTCCTGGAGGCAGCACGGTCTACCATGCCTGCTTCTGCATCACTGTTTCTGAGGCAGAAAGGTCTACGATTCATGCTTCTGCAGGCAGTATGGTATACCATGCCTGCTTTTGCAGACAGCATGGTCTACCATGCCTGTTTCTGCAGGCAGCATGGGCTACTATGCATGCTTCTGCAGGCAGCTCAGTCCACGATGCTTGCATTTGCAGGTAGCATGGACTACCCTGCGCAGCACAGTCTATCATGCCTGCTTCTACATCACTGCTTCTGAGGCAGCAAGGTCTACGATGCTTGCTTCTGCAGGCAGCACGGTGTACCATGCCTGCTTTTGCAGACATCACGGTCCACCATGTCTGCTTCTGCAAGCAGCATGGTCAACCATGCCTGTTTCTGCAGGCAGCATGGGCTACCATGCCTGCTTTTGCAGACAGCATGGTCTACCATGCCTGTTTCTGCAGGCAGCATGGGCTACTATGCATGCTTCTGCAGGCAGCACAATCCACGATGCTTGCATTTGCAGGTAGCATGGTCTACCCTGCGCAGCACAGTCTATCATGCCTGCTTCTACATCACTGCTTCTGAGGCAGCAAGGTCTACGATGCTTGCTTCTGCAGGCAGCACGGTGTACCATGCCTGCTTTTGCAGACATCACGGTCCACCATGTCTGCTTCTGCAAGCAGCATGGTCAACCATACCTGTTTCCGCAGGCAGCATGGGCTACCATGCCTGCTTTTGCAGGCAGCAAGGTCTAAGATCAAGGTCTACGATGCATGCTTCTGCAGGCAGCATGGAGTACCATGCCTGCTTCTGCAGGCAGCAAGGTCTACGATGCTTGCTGCTGCAGGCAGCACGGTGTACCATGCCTGCTTCTGCAGGCAGCAAGGTCTAAGATCAAGGTCTACGATGCATGCTTCTGCAGGCAGCATGGAGTACCATGCCTGCTTCTGCAGGCAGCAAGGTCTACGATGCTTGCTTCTGCAGGCAGCACGGTGTACCATGCCTGCTTCTGCAGGCAGCAAGGTCTACGTTGCTTGCTTCTGCAGGCAGCACAGTCTACCATGCGTGCTCCTGCAGGCAGCAAGGTCTACCATGCCTTCTTCTGCAGGCAGCAAGGTCTACGATGCTTGCGCCTGCAGGCAGCACAGTGCACCATGCCTGCTTCTGCAGGCAGCAAGGTCTACGATGCTTGCTTCTGCAGGCAGCACGGTGTACTATGCCTGCCTTTGCAGACAGCATATAGACGCAGGTGATGGAAGGATGAGGCGAGACCCAGCGGGAAACCTGCCAACCCGGTCACAGGGTGGGAGGAAAAGCTGGGAGCCGCCATTGCAACACTAGTGGAAAGTACGAAAGAGGAGGAACGTGGGAGAAATGGCAAAGGGGAGAGGAGGAGTGAACAGGAAGTGAAATCAAGAAAGGAGAGCATGCAAGGATGTGAAGAGGAACCGAAGGTGAAGCTGGAGTTATGGAGCTGGGGGCAGGGGGTGCCAGGCTACATGCTTGGCCTGTGGCGGCTCTGAGTGGGGCGGGAGGGGGTTTGAGTCCTGGCCCCCGCCCATTGATGAATGATTTGCTGATGGTGAAAAGTCCCTGCAGGGCCCACAGAGCACAGCCCCGGAGTAAGGTTTGAGGCGGTACTCAGCCTTTCCACCAACATACTGTTACGGAGTGGACCTCTGATATGTATTTCCCCTTTAAGGGGGTGTGTACCTTGGTACGGTGTTACTCTTTTAAGAGGTGCCATGACTATGTCATGGCCCAAGATAATAAAAGGGAGCCTGCAGGCACTTGCGGGCAGAACGGCCGCAGGCACCATGACCAACTAACTGGTGTGTGTGTCTTTTATTGTGGCCTGCAGGCCCGCCCTGTAGACACAGGGCCTGCAGGCCTCGGTGCCATGAAGTTCCCTGTTTGGCTTGCCGGGCAGGGTCCTAGGAATGACCACGGCCAGCTGTGCCGATCACTGAGGCTATGAAGCCTCCCCAGTAATGGTGTCCCATAGCATCCAACGGTGGAGCTGGTGCGATGTCCATGGCCAGCCCCCACCCTTGCAACCTCCGGGGCCATGAGCCTCCTGATGCTGGTGTCCCATAGCATCCAACGGTGGAGCTGGTACGATGTCCCCTGGCCAGCTCCACAACACAACACATACTAAGGAGGGGGAAGTGGGCATGTGCGAGTGGCATATCACAGTCAGCCCTTTCTCTGGGCACTCTGCTTATGATAATGAGTGGATAATGTCCAGGCTGCGCCCTCCCCCCCGCCCCGAGCACTGCGGTGCACTGTGTATGCACTCCGTGCACTGTCCATCTGAGAGAGACAGCGGGAGAAACACTGACAGTAGCAAAGTGAGTGGCAGGAGAGTGGGAGGCGAGCAAGCTCTTCCCATCCTTTCCTACCACCCCTCATTTATTCTCAATATGCTTGCAGCCAAATAATGACTTTGTATGCAACATCAAGCCCTCCTCAAAGGATGAACCAATAAATAATTCCATCCGATAAATCATGACACTTTACCCTCCATAAATCGATGCCATCAGACCTCTGGCTCGTGAAAGGTACTCCTATTGCAGTGAGCTTTGGATAGTCCAAACTTGAGCACGCTCAATGAATTCCACGCCACCCCCACACCCCCACAGTCTGCTCATCCCCAGGTATTCACAACTCAGCGCCCCCGATTTCCAACCAATTGGCAATGCTACATTTAGGGCCAGATTCATTGAAAAGTGCGCACTGATCGCGCAAAGTCTGCGCGCCGAAAAGGACTTTGAGCGTCGCTGAGCGCATAAGGTTGAAATTTCGCATGCAAACTTTTGGTTGGTTGCAAATATGCAAGTATATTATTTATTTATTGAACATTTGTATGGTGCCTACACAGCACGAAGTGCTTCCAGACGCCAGTAGCGAGAAGTAGCTTCCAGAATAACCAGGTTACTCACCGTAGTGACCACCTTACTCCTAGTCCATAGTCCCCTTTCCTCCATACTTATGGGATATGTCTCCGTCCTGTGGGACGGGATCGGAGCACTTTGTAAAAAGCATCCAAACATTTTTTTTCAAAAATGTGTCCATCCTCTCTTTCTGCACGGGGCCCGGCACGCAGCCGTATACTCGCCCACCTTGGCTCCGCCCCACGCATCGCCCATCAGTCCTTTTCTATCGCCAGGTCAGAGACCGATTAGCAATAACAGAGGAACCTTATTAGAGGGGACGGCGGGCGGGCGTATGGAGGAAAGGGAGGGGACTATGGACTAGGAGTAAGGTGGTCACTACGGTGAGTAACCTGGTTATACTCCTACGTCCCGTCCCCTTTCCTCCATACTTATGGGAGATTCCCAAGCACTCCTAACAGGAACTACAGGTGGATGGAAATACCCCTTACTGAAACAGGTTCTTCAGCACAGCCTGACCAAACTGACCATCAGCTCTTGAGCTCATGTCAAGACAATAATGCTTACAAAAATCCGATGGGGAGGCCCAAGTAGCTGCCCTAGCGATGGACTCCCAGGGGACATACTTCTGAAAAGCAACCGCAGCTGCCTTGCCCCGCACCAGGAGTGCATGAATACCCTTAGGAGGTTTCAGCCCTTGGACAGTGTAAGACTCTGTAATGCAGGCGGCGATCCACCGAGAAATAGTCGCCTTAGACGCCTGCTTACCCTGAGGGTTACCGAAAGTCACAAAAAGTTGAGAAGAACTCCTAAGTTCGGAAGTCCTGTCAAGGTAGAACTTAAGAGCCCTTCTGACATTGAGACAGTGCCGAACCCTTTCTGCCTCTGAGGTAGGGTTCGGAAAAAAGACCGGCAGGGAGATCGACTGATTCAGATGGAATGCAGTTACCACCTTCGGTAGAAAGGCAGGGTTTTTCCATAGGACTACCTTGTCCTTGTGAAAGACCAAGAAGGGATGCTCCACTGAAAAGGCCTGGAGCTCACTCACCCGCCTTGCTGAGGTAACGGCGACCAGAAAGGACACTTTCCAGGATAGGCACTTGAGGTCCACCGTGGCCATGGGTTCAAAAGGATTATGGCACAGCGCCGTCAGGACTACATTTAGGTCGCACGGTGGGTGCAGACTACGAACTGGAGGGTAGAGGCGTGTCAAGCCTGCAAAATGCCTCTTAACCACTGGGTTACTCAGAGAGTAGGAACATTGGTCCATAGAAAGATAAGCGGAGACCGCTGAAAGGTAAGTTCAGCATGACAGAACGTGAACACCCGACTCTGCTAGGGAGGACACGAAGGGCAGCACAGTGTCAATCGTAGCCACCCTTGGGTCCAACTGCTTTCCCAAACACCAATGACAGAACCTGAGCCATTTACTCCTGTATTGGGATATGGTCGAGGGTTTCCCGGCTGCCTGGATAATACGCATGTTATCCGTAGACAAATTAAGATGCTCTAAAGACCTGAACTCAGGCACCATGCAGGCAAGCTGAGCAAATGTGGAGTGGGGGTGCCACATCTGCTGTTCCCCTTGATGAAGAAGACCGGGGGTCACTGGTAACCTGATCGGCAGATACACCGACAGGTGTTGAAGTTCTGAGAACCAAAACCTGGCCAGCCACCAGGAGGCTATGAGTAGAAGGGACCAGTTCACCGAGTTCTTCAGCTTCCAAATTGCTCGATGGACTAGAGGCAGAGGCGGGAAGGCATAAGCTCTCATGTTGTGCCATGGAATCTCGAGAGCATCCCCCAGAGATCAGGCTCCCAGCCCCCCTCTGGAGGCATACCGAGGAAGCTTCTTGTTCACCGCCGTAGGGAAGAGATCCACCTCCGGTGTGCCCCAACGTAAGACGATCCCTGAGACGACCTCCGCCTTCAATGCCCACTCATAGCTGACCACTGTCCGCCGGCTGAGGGCATCCGCTGTAACATTCAGCTGGCCCGGGATGTGCACTGCAAGCAGCCAGACACCATGAAGCGCGGCCCACTCCCACATCTGGATGGACAGGTCCACGAGGGGGGGAGAGTTCATTCCCCCTTGCTTGTTGATGTAATACATTGACACCATATTGTCCATGCGTATGGGGACCACCTAGTTGGCAATGATCGGTCTGAACGCCCTGAACGCTAGGAAGATCGCCAGAAGCTCCAGATGATTTATGTGAAGGAGCTTGTCCTGAGGCGACCAGAGGTCCGAGACCTGTAGAAGATTTAATGTCGCACCCCACCCCAGGAGGGAGGAGTCAGTCGTGATCCTCACCGTTGGGGCTGGGTCCTGAAACCCCGCACCCACCGACAGGTTGCTGAGAGATGACCACCATTCCAGGTCCACTCTCATGGAATCCGGAATCATTATCCGCTTGGAATCCGGGTCCACAGCCTGACGCCAAGAACTCCGAAGAGCCATCTGAGTCTGCCTCATCTTGAGACGAGCAAGAGGAAGAGCCAGCACACATGAGGCCATGAGGCCCAGAAGCCTCTGGAACCACCAGGCTGACATGCTCTCCGACCGCGCAAACATCTGACACGTGGCTAATAGATCCGCCATTCTGTCCCCGGTGAGGTACACTCTGCAGTTGATCGTGTTCCAGCGAAAACCCAGGAAAATCAGGTCCTGCGAGACCGTCATGGAAGATTTCCGCCAGTTCACCGACAGCCCAAGATGGAACAGGAGCTGAAGGAGAGACTGGAGATTGCCCGCTGCTGTCAGTGGACAAGGGCTGCGTAAGAGCCAGTCGTCCAAATATGGATACACATGGATACCCTGGAGATGAAGATAGGCCACAATCACCGACATCATCTTCGTGAAGACACGCGGCGCCGAGCTGAGGCCAAAAGGAAGCACTCGAAACTGGAAGTGTTCCTCTCCCAGAGATATGATATGATAGTTTATAGTTTATTATTTATATAGCGCCTATACACAATGTGTTTCAAAGCGCTTCAAGGCAAGGGAGGGAACAAGGGAAAAAACAATGACATTCTTACAGGCCATGAACAGTAAGGATGTTAAATGAACTATCGTACTCGGCCTGACGACATTTCAGATAGTGCAAGAGCTAAAACATAGATAAGGAACGGAGGGGGAGAGTGGGAAGGAAATGGAAACAGACAGGCGACTACCGTACTAGGCCTGACGATATTTCTGGTAGAGCCGGAAAAAAAACAAGAGGTGAGAGAGAGGGGTGCAGAAAGGTAGAGGAGGAACAAAACAAGCGACTATCATATTGGGCCTGACGACATTTCAGATAGTGCTGGAGGGGGGTTGGGGAGGAAAAAACCAGCAAGGGGAGGGAGGAGGAGACAGACGAGGTTGCTATCATACTAGGTCCAGGGACAATTCTGATAGAGTAAGTGCATAGAAGAAAGTAAGGGGAGGAGATAGGAAATGGGAGAAGGGAAAGGAGGAGAGAACAGAGAATTAGCAGTCAAAAGAGTGGAGAAGCAAGAGTGGAGAGCGAATACAAGTGCAGAGGTCAGTAGTAACATATAATGTTGCAAGCCAGGATACAAGATGAAGATGGGAACAGCATGATTCAGGGCCACCATGAGTACAAGATGCAAAAGAAGTTCAGCAATTGCTCACCTAACATGCAAGCACTTACTAACTAAAGAGAAACGGAGATGTCTCCTGTCTGGATTCCAAATCAGAATATGCATGTACGCATCCTGAAGAGCCACCACGCTGAGCCAATCGGCCATCTGCAAGGAGGACCGTATCTGGCTGGGCGTGATCATCTTGAATTTCTCTTGGGGTAGGAAAAGATTGAACTGGGAAAGGTCTAGGATGGTGCGCAGGCCAGCCTGGTTGGGTTTGGGCACCGTAGACAGCCGGGAGTAGAAGCCCTACCCTCGTTCCCTGAGAGGAACGGGTTCCACAGCTCTGAGGTCCAGAAGTTTCTGAACCTCGGCTTTGAGGGAGGGCGAGCCCGATAGCTGAAAAGGAGGGTTGACGGGTGGGGTAGGGGTTAGTGGTAAGCGAAGCCCGCCCGAGAGACTGACAAGACCCATCTGTCTTCTGCGATGGTCTGCCATGCCTCCCAATGAGACGCAATGCGTCCTCCCACCGGGATCTCATGCGAGCAAGGAGAACCCTCATTTAGTAGGTTTATCGGTGGAGTTGCCACCTGAACCTGAGGAGGAGGCTGAGGAGGGGGAGAAAAACCGTGTCCGTTGTTGCCTATGGCGGTTGTTCCCCGCAGGGGTATCCACTCTGTGAGATTTTCGGTCGAGGAAGCCCCTAAGGTTGACTTTGCGACAACGGTCTCTGGGTTTTGAAAGGAGTCTTAACAAGGACCGGCAAGGACTTAGCTGTCTGAGTGCTATCATTTGTCTTGGTGAGCTCAACATCTGTTGTAGAATGAACAAGCTCCTTCCCATCGAACGAAAGGTCCAACACCTTGTCCTGCACGTCTTTTGAGAATTTAGTTGCATGCAACCACACCTGCCGTAAGGTATCAACCCCCTGTCACGGATGGCACTCTGTTAAGGGTGGCACAGGGCACCCAGGTAGGGTTTGGGTGGTTGTACCGAAGTAAGGTGGACAGATAAGTACACAAACAGCTGAAAATAAAAGAGAACAAAGGGTAGGCAAGTGTAGCAATGAAACAAGGTACAACAGAGTGGATTCCCTCTTGGGGTGTATGCAGATATGGGGGAAGAGTGTTCCCCGGACCTTAGGAAAAACTCTAGCCTTCTGCACAGTTTGCTATAACAGAAGCCCACGCTGTTTGCTAGAGGCTTGGAACAACAGCTGTGGGTGTCTGTAACACAGAAACTAGACAAGGGAAGGGGCAGAGGTTGCTTGCCGGAAAACACCAGACAAGCCCGGTACAAAGGGGTCTACAAACGATACAAGAGAAGACAATAACAGACAAATCCAGGAATAGGGAAGTCGATGAGCAAACTAGCAGAAGGAAATGACAGGGATAAAGAACTGAGGGTTGAAAACGAGAATGAAAGCAAGGGAGCAGCAGTCAGGAATCAGGGGGGCTGCTATAACTGAAAGTAATAAATGCAGATAAACAGTTGTGGATTGCAGAGGACTGTAGGTTGCAAGGTAGAGAGCTCAGAGGAGCAGGACAGCAAGAAGCAAGCCCAAAGGAGCAAGGCTGTAAGGAAGGGAGCCCAAAGGAAAAGGGCTGCAGGCAGCGGAGTGAAGCAGGCTGCAAGGCAAAGAGCCCAAAGGACAAGGGATGTAAGCAAGTAGCCCAAAAGACAAGGGCTGAAGACAGAGGGGTGTAGCAAGCTGCCAGACAGGGGTTCCAGAGGACAAGGGCTGTAAGCAGCGGAGAGATGCAGACTGCAAGACAGGGAGCCCAATAGGCTAGGGCTGTAGGCAGCAGGGTGTAGCAGGCTGCAAGGCAGGAAGCCCAGAGGAGTAGGGCTGTGAGACAGGGAGCCCAAAATGCTAGGGCGGTAGGCAGCAGGGTGTAGCAGGCTGCAAGTCAGGACGCCCAGAGGGGCAGGACTGAGGCAGGGAGTCCAAAAGGCTTAGGGTGGAAGGTAGAAGGCAGCAGAGCGTGATCGGCTGCAATGCAGAAAGCCCGGCAGGGCACTGGAACAAAAGCAGGTGTAAGCAGGAACAGCATACAGAAATACGTAGCTCGAAGCAAAAAGGTGCAGGAAGAACTCTTAATGCAAGAGACTGAGCCCCTGCAGGCAGCAGCTTTCATACAGCTCTGCCCAGCACAGAGGCAGGCTAATTAGTCGCACCTGGATAAGCACACCTGATCCAAGAGTTTTCTGCAGATAAATGAATAACAACTTGTCCATATTGATCGCCAATGTATGCGCCCATGGCGCAGGCATGACACCCCCAGCACAAGGCCCTGAGCCGAGGTGTCTACGTGATGAGCCGCATCCTCCAGGAGATCCTGGGCCAAGACCCTGGTGTCGGATAAACCCCCTTTAAAGTCTTCCAGCTTCTCGACCGGGATATACTCCTCAAACTCCGACAGACCTTTCCACATCCGCATATTAGCCCCCGATAACACCAATTCGGCGTTGGCCTGCCTGAGCTGCAAGGTCGAGTTGGCAAAGATTTTTCTTCCAAGGGAGTCAAGGAGCTTGTCCTCCTTTCCCAGAACCTGTGTAGCCGTCGTGGTAGAGGATTCTGCAGGCCTGGATTGCAAAGTGGCCGCGGCCACCACTATGGAGGAGGGGGGCGGACAAGACGACAGGGCCACCTCTTCTAAAGAATGCAGCCTGTATCTCGCGTCAATTTTCTTATTGACAAAAAGTCCAGAGTGTGGCTTTTCCCAGATCCTGAACGTCCTTCTGCAAGAACAGGCCGGTGCGCTCCGAAGGAGAAAGGGGGAACACCCCAGAAAACACACCCTCCGGCGGAGCAGGTGCCTCGAGCACCTGAACATCTAAGAAGCATATCATGTCCAGTACCGGTCATGAAAAGCTCTAACAGAGCGGGGCAGGTCCTCGTTGTCCTGATCGCCCTGCGTGTCATCCGACTGGTCAGGATCCTGCTGAAGCGTGTCGGGCACTGCCTTTTCCACAGGGGAAAATGGAGGCAAAGGAGGAAGAGTCGGGAGAGGCACCGCAGGCAAGGGAGGCGCCGGCGGAACCACCGGAGGAACGGGTGGAGCCGGAGGCCCGGGCTGACATATCTCCCTAAAAAGCCCTTTGAAATACTCCCTCATGGGGTCGGTACGCATTAATGTTTGAAATGTACCGAAAAAGCCTCCGCCAGGGACTGTTTCGGAACCTGAGGAGGCCTCTCACGAGGTGGACAAATCCAGGCACATAACGGGCAAGGGTGCCACACAGGCCCCTCCACCGACGTATCCACATAAATCAAAGATGCCGACCCCGCAGGCAATGAAACATTGTGTGGAAGAGGCATCCGGGCGTTCCA
Organism: Ambystoma mexicanum; assembly: GCA_002915635.3. Taxonomy (NCBI): domain Eukaryota; kingdom Metazoa; phylum Chordata; class Amphibia; order Caudata; family Ambystomatidae; genus Ambystoma; species Ambystoma mexicanum. The sequence continues at coordinate 16,761,311 of CM010937.2, forward strand.
ATCGTAACCTGGCCGTTAAGGAGGCGCACAAGGGACTCTATGTTCACCCAAGGAACCAAGCCCTACACCTGAGGCCAGTGACGTAGTTGTAGGAGTAGCACCCAAAATGGCCGCTGCGGTCGTGGCAGGAACGGGCACCATTTTGTCATCGCCTGAGGGGAACTGCGGCACGTGAGGAAGTGTGGCAGGGGTCCCCGTGGATGGATCAGGGGTCTTAACTTTAGCCTTAACATAAGGAACCTCGGCAGAGCCGGTACTATGAGGCCTGGAATGTTTCTGCGAAGTTACCAACCGCCAAATCAGCCTTCCCAGGAAGGACTTCGGCACTGCCGGTAAAAGAAGAACTTTCCTTCTTTGCCCCCTCAACAGATCTGGTGTCACTGCAAGAGCGGGAACGGTGAGAAACAGCCTTCACCGGTAAGGCCTTGTCAGGCCTCTCAGAAATGTTGGTAACTTTAGCCTCTGAAAGAGGGACCTCGGACCCACGTCCGGTGACAGCCTTTTCTGCGCGGGCCTCGAACATCCGTTCGGTTGTGGAAACAAAAAGATTGACATGAGGCCGGGAAGCCCAAAAGGAAACACACCAACACAGGTTACAAAGGACATACAAAGCGCTTTATTCAAAGTTACAAAGTTACCAAAGTCAATTGACATGCGAATAGCTATTCGGCCCTCCGACTAACACACGAACCTTCAACGTTAGGTTCGCACTGAAAGTGGGAGAGACCGATCATCGGGATGCTTGGGTTTTTATACATTTAGTACTGCATTGGCCAGCCCTCTTACAAGTTAACCATTTCTGGAACCATGGCTAGGGTTCGTAGCCAGGTCGAACACACAATTTCCATACATTAGATCAGTTCCGCTGATACGGTTACATATTTACACATAGGTTAAACAGAGGACAGGGTCTTAGTTCATGACCCTAACAAGTAGCCTCCGGACATATTATTCATTCACGTGTGCGGAGGTCACCATGGCCGAAGTCTTACTCGAAATGTCATTCGGCCTCCATTTTGTGATTCAGGGTGACTTCCACACTGCAAGAGTACCTAAAATGGCGGCTAGATCCAAGATGGCGGCTTACACGATACATTAAGGTCAAGACCTTGCCGCGGAACCTATGTACATAATATTCTTTAGACAGCTTGGCGTAGGCCAACATACATTTAAACGATGCGATTGGGGTCATAATATTATATCGATTTCCACAGACCCTCCTTTTGGCCTATGCCAAGTGCTAAAACATTATTTCCTAATACTTTTGAAAATACTTGAAAGCATTATCATTTATAGGTTCCGCATCATTGTCTGAAACGTCAATGGCCATAAAATTGTTCATAAGAACTTCTTGCAACATGAATTCTTTAGATGCTGTCTTCGGGTATATATTCTACTCCCTATTGCGCTCATAACTTGGGCACAACATCCCCTATCATTCCGCATATACTCGGGAGGCATTGAAAACAGCAGCAAAGGAATAACAGAGTCCCTAAAATACCTAAAATAACAGAAAGCACCTTCCACCCCCAAAATCGTAGAGAATCCCAAAACCAAGTACTAAGGCTCCAGTCTCCTACAGGGATATGGACTTCAGAACTAAGAGTGTGTAAATTCTGAATTGCTTTGAATATTGTTGGTGAAGAATCTGGTACGAAAACACAGCAAGCGGACCCCACTAATTTACATACTCCACCTCGTTCAGCTAAAATGACATCTAATGCATTCGATTTGAAGTGCTACCAATCTTATCGCCTTTTGCTCTAAGGTCATATTGTAAAGTATGTCCGTGGTCCGGTTGATCGTTTTCTCCAATACCCTCGCTAATCCCCTAATGTTTTCTGAATTTGCTATTTGTCCCAGAAGGGAACTACTGATTTGGCTATATCCCCGAACACTTGTCCAGGGGTATCTCCATCATTATCCCGTCGCGGGCGAGCCTTAGATACCTCTAAGGTACTGGCTATAAATACACCTGGTAACAATATCCCTAAATAACAAGTCCCCTGCCAATCCTTGGGCAACCAGGGAAAAGCTAAACTACCACAAACAAAATAAACGGTCCCCCTACATACAAAGGCCTATTTTCCCCAGTCAAATTTACAATATTTACACAAGGCTCGAAATCTCCCATTGGCCTAGTGCCGTTTCTTTGTACACAGAAAGGGACAGAATCAGGACTATGATTTACAGAATAAGAAGGAGGCATGGCATCCTTATTGCCTATCGGAGCCATCTTGAAAGAAACTAGATTTTGAAAAGGAAAAGAAAGTTTATCAGAAGGCCTAATAGAAGCGATATTAGGTCTACTCCTATTTGCAAAAAGCGAGCATCCCAGGGGAGTCAATTCACGTTTTTCAAATTCATTCAAATTAGTCCTATCGAAGTTCCCTGAGATGCTATCATTCCATCGGCCAAAGAAAAGTGCTCTAAGAGAGGCATAGCAGGAAGTCGTTAGAGGTAAGGGATGTATATACCATCCCAGTCCCTTGTTCCCATGTTGTGGTAAGTGAGTGCAAATCCAACAATTACTTCTATTAAAAATAGCATGCGTAGCATTCATCACTATCATCAAAGTGTTATTATAATATTTCTGTCTATGCCGAGAGTCCCTAGGGGACAGAGTGTGAAGGTGTACAGAGGGAGTCAAAACAGTTGGTACAATTTTGGTCGGTAACAGAGGCTTCAAAGGATACATTTCTTCAAAGTACCAAAGTCCCACAGCAGCAGTTGCAAAACTAACAATAATCAAAACGAGAACACAACAGTACGTTTTCGGGGCCCAGGCACATTGTCCATTGTTCGAATTGGTCACCTCCTTATCTAATAGTTCAATACGAGGAGCAGCGGTGAAGGCGGCAGGCATCATGGTGGTAAATGAAATACAGGTTTTTAGTCAATTGATTACAATAGTCTACAAGCAATACATTCTCCACATCCCTCAGGGCTTTAGGTTTAGGGAGACCCCAAATATTAGCAGGCCTTCCCATTACTACCTCGAATGGAGAAAGCCCAGTTCTAGTCTGGGGTATGGTGCGCATAGCTAACAATACAATGGGTAAAGCATCTGGCCATTTTAATTTAGTGTCGGCACATGTTTTTGCAAGTTTGTTTTTCAAAATACCGTTGTGTCTTTCTACCAACCCGCACTTTGAGGGTGCCTAGCTGAATGAAAACGTTTCTCGATCCCTAAGGCAACACATATTTGCAATATTACAGCTGCGATGAAGTGTGGGCCATTATCCGACCAGATTATCCTCGGAGCCCAAATCGAGGAAAATAGTCTTTTACCAAGATCTTTGCGGTGGTCATGGCGGTAGCATCTTTGACGGGGAAAGCCTCGACCCATTTGCTAAAAGCACAAATGATAACAAGAACATATTTCAAGTTATTACAACGTTCCATTTCAATGAAATCAAGGTGAATGGTTTCAAAGGGGACAGAGGGGGCCCGAAACTTCCCCTTGGAGTCACTGTCCCTTTACCCACATTGTGCTGCAGGCAAATCATACAGTTCTGGTGTATCTTTTTGCAGTTTCCAAAATTTTATCATTCACCAAACCTGCTGTAATATCTTCGCAATTTGCTGGGCACACACATGTGTTGGACCGTGTGCCATTGTGACCATTGCTAATACATAAGAATCAGGAAGCAACCATTTCCCGTCAGATGCGTCCACCCAACACCCTTCGTCATCCAATTTCCCCATGCCTTCAGCCCATTTCCTAGATTCTTCAACAGAGGCATCAGTCTGAATATCTCGCACAGACCCAATGCCTTCGTCTATTATACAACCATCTCTCACTTCCCTCGAAGTGTACATGTCTGTGCTAAGGTCTGTAGCTGTTTGTCTAGCTATCAAATCTGCAAAAGCATTTCCTCTTCCCACATTGTCTATGACCTTGCGATGTGCTGCACATTTCATGATTGCTAATTGTTCGGGGAGTGAGAGTGCTGAGAGTAGTTGTACTATTAAGGGGCCATGCTGAATCTTGGTCCCGTGTGAGGTCAGAAACCCTCTTTCCGACCACAGTTTTCCGAAATTGTGAGCCACCCCAAAGGCGTACTGACTATCCGTAAAAATATTAACTCTATGCCCTTGGGAGAGCTCACAAGCACGGGTCAACGCTATAATCTCTGCGGCCTGCGCGGAGTTATGCGGAATCCTTTTAGTTTCTACGATCTTGTTCAAAGTAGTAACTGCATAAGCAGCTGTAGATGTGCCATTCGGAAGTTAAAACAGGAGCCATCACAAAACAGCTCCCCTTCCGCATTCTCCAAAGGAGTATCTGAGAGGTCTATTCTGCCCTTTGTTTCTTGTTCGGTGGCATACAGGCAGTCATGTGATCCGTCATCGCCGCAAGCAGTAGTTTGCGGGAGAGGCAAAAGTTCAGCCGGATTGAGAACACAACACCTTTTAATTTGGATATGAGGAGCAAATAGAACTAATTCGTACCTGGTCAACCGGGCAGAAGTAAGGTGTTGTGTTTGCGTTTTATTCAATAGAATATCGACAGAGTGAGGTACCATCAAAATTAAATCGTGGCCTAGGACCATCCCCTCACTCTGTTTTACAGACGCAGCGGCAGCAGCAACAGCGCGCAGACATCCCGGCAAAACGCATGCAACAGGATCGAGGGCGGAGGAATAATAGCCGCACGGCCTATTCTTCCCTCCATGTTCCTGTGTTAACACAGACAAAGCACATCCATTACATTCATGCACAAACAACACAAAGGCCTTATTGTAATTTGGTGTACCCAGAACCGGTGCCGAACACAGCGTGGCTTTGAGAAGCTCAAATGATCGTTGATGTTCCGATTCCCATGGCAGTGGCAGAGAAATGCCCTTCTTCGTCAAAGCCAACATCGGTTTTACCACTAGGGCAAAGTTCGGGATCCACAGTCTACAGTAGGACGCCATCCCTATCAGGGCTCTGACTTCCTTCTGTGTTTTTGGGACAGACATGCCAGAAATGTGTTTTATTCGTTCAGGTGTCAATCTTCTCCCCTCCTTTGACAGGAGGTAGCCTAGATAGGCAACCTCCTGACAACAATATTGAAATTTCTTAAGTGAAGCTTTGTGACCATTTTCAGCTAAATGAACAAGCAACAATACAGTGCCTTCTTTACAAGCTTTCTCAGAGTCTGCAGCCAGAAGCAAATCGTCTACATATTGAAGCAGCGTGCAAGTAGGTGGTAATTCAAGGGTGTCGAGCTGCTCTTTTAAGGCTCTACTATAGATACTAGGACTTTCAGTATACCCTTGAGGTGCCCTTGTGAATGTAAACGAGCGTCCACCCAAGGTGAACGCAAACAAATACCTGCTCTCCTCATGTATCGGAATAATAAAGAAGGCGTTTTTTAAATCTACGACACTAAAGTGTGTAGCCGTAGCAGGGATCATTGTTAAGATCGTTGTTACATCCGGCACGATTGGAAATTGTGGGGCTACCACCCGGTTAATAGCACGAAGATCTATTATAAACCGGTACGGAATTGCATTGTCGCCTTTCTTATATACTGGCAAGATCGGGCTATTACATAAGCTACCTGTAATCTCTTCGATCACTCCACGATGTACAAAATCGGAGACAATGCATTTCAGAGCGCGCTCACCCTCAACTGAAATTTTATATTGCGGAATGCGCGGTAGCTTAACCCCATGTTTCAATACTATCTTAACAGGTTCGATGTGCAATATCCCGACATCATTATCGTCTATTGCCCACAAACATTCTGGGACAATGTCAAATTCGGGAGGTAGAGGTCGGGTCAAGTATTGGGAGTTAAAGGGTTGCTGTGGTGAAACTGTTAATCTTATTCCGTCAGGGGAACAATGAATCACTGCATTCAGTTTCTTCAACAAATTCAACCCCAGCAAATTTTCTCCACAGTTTGAAGTAAGAAGAAAAGGGCACTGGTCTGTAAAAGGACCCAAAGAAACGGATACCGGCGCAGAAACCGGACAAACAGTTGGTATGCCAGAGAACCCTATAGAAACGTTTGTTTGCCCTGACAGTGGGATGTTTGGAACCCTCGAATGGTCGATGGAGCACTTTTGTGCTCCAGTGTCGATCAAGAACTGATGTTTCCTATTCCCCACCAATAATTCAACATAGGGGCCCTTCTGAATAACGGGAATAGGTAAAGGTTCCAAACGCTGCTTCGGGCAATCCTAGTAAGGCAGAACTTCATCAAAGGGAAGTTCCTCAGAAAGATAGGCGGCGGAAGGGTGATCAAATATATTTCTCGAGTCCATATTCGGAGTCTGATTTTCCCGTGAAAAAGGTTGCTGGGGATCTCGTAGAAGCTGACCCCTATCAGGGCCCCCTGCTCCGGGGCGGCCCCTTGGTCGCCTACCCATACCTCCAAATGTGCCTCCTGACCTCTGACGAAGGGCAGGGCACTGTGCTCGCCAGTGACCTTCCTGGCGGCAATAAGCACACTGATTAATATTTATAGAATTTGGAGGGGTATTTCCTCTTGGAATGTACTGACCTCTAGTCTGTGTCGTACCTCCTCTGGGGTTCCTGACAATTTGCTGCAACAATACCTTAGTCTTTAGGTCACCCCTTCTTTTTTTCGATTTTCTCTTTTTCATTATTAACCCGATTCTCGTAATACTGAGCCATATGCAAGACCTCTGACTGAGATTTTGCCTGCCAAGCGCTCTCTGAGGACATAATTTGTGACTGGATGTCGGGCAACAATCCACGCACAAATTTGTCCACAAACAACCTCTTCCCCGACTCTGTACCTAAATCCTGTCCACTGAAGTCGGAGAACACCTGTTCGAATCTATTAAAGAATTCAGTAGTACCTTCAGTTTTCCCTTGGACGCAGGCCGTAAGCTTGTCCCAAATAATCCTTTTTTCTGGGATTATAGTTTTTAATTTGGCAACTATTCTATCGGGTAAAGTGAGTATTACCTGGGGTGGTTTCTCACCAGCTGGTCGTTCCCCATCTATTCTAGTCAAATTTACCCATGTATCCCCTAACCCCGGCACATCATCTATTGTTCGTACCTGTTTCCATACATCAACAGGTAAAAGCACTGGAAACAATAAATCCATGTCACTTAAGGTGAACACAGAAGACTGCAAAACGGATTCTATTTCTTTGTAAAACCCTGTCGGGTTTTTCCTAATATCAGGGACTGATTGTCTAATCGTGTTCACTTCCTGTCGAGAGAACGGGACGTGAACAAACTGTGATACGTAATGTGCAGGGATATCCACCGCGGGAGTACCAGCCGCCGCGTTGGCGGGGATTTCTACTTTTGGGACAAGGGTCGGAGGGACCTCTCTCATAGGCAACTGAGATATAGGGACCTCCGACCGCTTACTAAGTAATAAGGCCAAATCGAGCGCTAAAGCAGCTGTAGAAGTGTCGGGCGAAAAAGCTCTTTTACAAATACCTAATAACTCTGTGGGGCAACCAACCTTCTTCCTTATACATTCCTCCTGTAAGTGTTGTACCATCACTTGGATTACCTTCCTTTGCATCTCTACCGTGTATTGACTATATGTGTCATACACCTCATCTGGCGGTATCGATGAATCCGAGATCCATCGAATCGCATCTCTAGTACAAATCCGTACTTCCTCAGGTGCTGATCTTCGGCACGAAAGGAACCATTTCTGTGCATACATCCTGTCGTCCTCATCATCCTCGTTTTGTAACCTTTCAAAATCCCTCCTAAACTCAAACAATCTGTCAACATGTCCATATACTTTCTGCTCTGTATCCCTTGAAAGTGCCAAGGCATTCAGATCTCTCACCCCTTGTGGGAGATCCGAAGTCTGCAATCTACCCCACATTACACCTAAATGAATCCCCAGTCCTTCAATAAAAACGTTTTTCTCGGGAAAATCGTGCAAATTAGATAATGTTGAAAGTACATCAGTTTGATCACCTTTTTCCATGCAATGTTTAGCCCAAGCAAATAGTTCCTGTTTCCTGCCCGCAGGAACAGTACTACGAGTCACAATTTTCGACCCTGCACCGGGATCTGATTTCGTGAACACGGGACTCCCAGAATCGGAGGTGTAGGTGAACCTAACAAGGGTGCAGGGAAAAAGGTAATGTAATAGACGAAATAGACAGAGGAGCGACAACCAAAGAACTAGGGGCAGTAGGCTGCGCAGGAGGAGTAGGAATAACGATAGGAGCAATAGCAGGAACGGGCAAAGTGCCACAACGGGAGCATACGGAGGTGGCGCTGAAGAATCAGGCCTCCGTTCGTTTAATATTTTCTCAATAAACTCCTCGGAAACATGGAAATCTTTAGAGGGTAAATTTTCTGGACCCCGAGCGAGAAAGCTCTATCCATCTTCTGGTTTCATTTAATCGTTTTTCCTTGTCATACAACAATGCCTTTTCGGCATTCGTTTTATGACGTCGTGCATGTTTATCCCTACTTTTAAGCTGCTGTAATGCTTCCTTTTTCCAATTTTGTAACACATCAAAGGCTGCTGGCTAGCCTTCTTTTTAAGCAAGATCGACTCTAAGTATTCAATACGGGGGATCTCAAAGCTACCATTGACTGGCCACTGAAATTCGGAGGCATTTCTGGTCTGTCTGTGCCAAATGTCATTAAATACAATACTACCAATGCCATACTTACAGTACATAGTACACGCCGGCGACCCCTCCTGTGGTGCCGGACGGCTAAATTCCAAAGATTGTCGATCGCTGCGGAACAGAACCCTAAATCAGCTAGACAATTTCCCAGGCATTTCTCAAAAAATTGGTGTTACCTGGTCCAATAATTGTGTCTGCAGATACAATACGCCAAATTCAAATTGTCAGGGTTAAATTAAGAGCCGGGTCACGACTGCACCTGACCAAACCTAAGGAGGACCGTACGGTTTACAAAGGACTTCAACTAACAAATTGTACCTGCGTTCGGTGGTTTCGGCAAATCTGCCCGCCTCGGAATTGGACCCTCGTCAAGATGCCGTGTCAGACCGCACGACTATCGCCCAAGGATCGGATCGTGCAGCGCTGCCGAGGTATCGCGTCTCGATCGGTCGGGCCCGCAGAATAACACCGTCCGATCCCGATTCGATAGTCTGCGTCAACCTTCAATGATCCGGCATCAATCTTGAGGGTCCCTATTCGGGCGCCAACTGTGGAAACAAAAATATTGACATGAGGCCGGGAAGCCCAAAAGGAAACACACCAACACAGGTTACAAAGGACATACAAAGCGCTTTATTCAAAGTTACAAAGTTACCAAAGTCAATTGACATGCGAATAGCTATTCGGCCCTCTGACTAACACACGAACCTTCAACGTTAGGTTCGCACTGAAAGTGGGAGAGACCGATCATCGGGATGCTTGGGTTTTTATACATTTAGTACTGCATTGGCCAGCCCTCTTACAAGTTAACCATTTCTGGAACCATGGCTAGGGTTCGTAGCCAGGTCGAACACACAATTTCCATACATTAGATCAGTTCCGCTGATACGGTTACATATTTACACATAGGTTAAACAGAGGACAGGGTCTTAGTTCATGACCCTAACAAGTAGCCTGCGGACATATTATTCATTCACGTGTGCAGAGGTCACCATGGCCGAAGTCTTACTCGAAATGTCATTCGGCCTCCATTTTGTGATTCAGGGTGACTTCCACACTGCAAGAGTACCTAAAATGGCGGCTAGATCCAAGATGGCGGCTTACACGATACATTAAGGTCAAGACCTTGCCGCGGAACCTATGTACATAATATTCTTTAGACAGCTTGGCGTAGGCCAACATACATTTAAACGATGCGATTGGGGTCATAATATTATATCGATTTCCACACGGTAACAGCAAGCCCCACCAAGGCCTCGGGGCGTACCCCGGTCTTATTTTTGAGGGAAGTCGACAGAGAGGCCTCAGAGTGAGCTCCGGTATCCCACAATTCAGTAGAACTGGGTCTACAAACAGCCCCCACAGGAGGGGCCTCGGAGCATCCACAGGCCCCTTACGGAGACCCTCGGAGGAAACTCTGGTACAATTATTAGGACCAACGGGCACCTCAGGGCGAACCCCGGCCCGAGAGGAACCTGGAAAGGTATCCCCCGGCCGAGGTGCTCTGAAAAGTAAAGAACTTACCAGGCATTTTTTCTTCTCGACGAAGAACGTCTGAAAATGTGAAGGAGGAGTTTGTCGGAACACCTCCTCCCACCGCTCCAACTGACGTTGAAGTGCCCAGACCGAAAGGGAGTCGCAGTAAAAACAGGAGTCCCAACGGTGATCTGGACCCAAGCACTCTTAACAAAGAGGATGGGATCCGCCCTCGCGAAAGGACGGTGACACGATGAACAATCTGGAAAGTGTAGTTTGAATGACATAGACAGACTAGTACACGATCGCTAGCGAGAGCCAGAGAGGAATATAGGGAAGAAAATCTTCCGAGGATGCAAGTGCGTCCAGTCCCGAACGAGCGGAGAAAAGGACTGATGGGCGATGCGCGGGGTGGAGCCAAGGTGGGCGGGGTTACGTCCGCATGCCAGGCCCCGTGCAGAAAGAGAGGAAGGACACATTTTTGAAAAAACATTTTTGGGTGCTTTTTACAAAGAGCTCCGGTCCCGTCCCACAGGACGGAGAGATGTCCCATAAGTATGGAGGAAAGGGGACGGGACGGTGGAGTATACCCACAACAAGCCCCTACGCATATCAAATCCAGCCACGTATACCAACTTTTACGCCCTCATCATCTGCAAAGTAATGCACCCTGGCAATACTGCATGTGAACACCCACAACCAAGACGACACCCCAGCAACACTGCGCGAGGTCCCTGGTAACTATCTACAGCACCCCATCAATATGTGTTCCATGTTTCGTAACTGCAGTCCGTCCTCTATAAATATGCATGGTATCCCCCGTAAACCGTGTTTGCACCCCTCTACTCTGCATACACACAACCCTACTGCAATGGGCACCCCAACTGCATGCACGCACCCCTAAGTTCCCAATCGGAGGTCACCTTTGTGCATTGATCCCTTTGCGAAACAGACTTTATGCATGCCTTCATTGGTGGTGAGATCGCAAGCTTTGCATGCACATTTCCTCTGATTGCATTTGCACGGTCAGATTCATGATAACATTTGGTTTTACGAGGTCCTGGGCGCGTGATTTCCTCGCGCAGGCCGTCCCTCGAAACGCCCACATTTTTCTTGTTCTTCCCCATTCTGCACAGAGTATGCAGAATTTACAAGTTCTATCCCCTATGTGAAGCTCTGCTCAGACCCAACCCACACTCTGCATGGGGTCTCGAGCAACCTGCTCAACTGCACGCAGAAACGTGCCAGACCTGCGCGACGTCCCAGCAGTGTTTCCCAAACAGGACTGCAAAGTCTATTCCATGAATCGACGAAGGGGGTTTTGCGCCCTGAATGGTGTGCAAAGACACCATTCGGACTGCAACAAAAATCCATGAACCACCACCTTAATTACCCCCTTAATTTTGAGGTATTGTGCCAGTATGTAGCTAATAGCGAATTTCTGAATTTTATCTCGACTCAACATATATTGGATACAAACTACTGCTATTGACATTTGTTGCCAGTTTCACTATCATAGACTCTCAGCATACTTTTTCCTGATCTCTTAAAAACTTTACAGGTAGTCTCTAAGGAACGAGGTTCCACTCGTGACTGCCAGTTTCTATACGCTGAGAACATCACTGCTTTCTCTCTTGCCTCTCTTAAAAGGATGGAAATAATTGCACTGTAATTGTGTTACTGTCCAACTCCATGGAAGTTGCACAACACATGACCTGACCCTCTTGTAAACTACCACAGTTGGTAATCCCATTAAGTCAAATTCTGAACATTTAAACCCTAGTGATAATGACCTTGGTGTCTTACCAATAACTTCAAGACGTTCCCTTCCAGGGCCTCCATCCATAAAATCTGTTGGCCCACACTTCTCCACCATATAGCATACTCGACAAGATTGTTGTTGTGTACTTCAATACAAGTGTGTTGTATCTTGTGGGTTAGAGTTGCATGCAGATGAGGAAGGCTAATTGGGCACGTGACTGGAAGGGGATGCCTTGCTGCTGGGCTCGCGTGCGTGTCTGGAACGTGGGAGGAGTGCGCGTGAAGGGAAGGTGACGGTTGGGGACAGTTGGAGGACATGCCTGCTGGGTGGGGTTTGAGTCGCGCTCTTCTCTCTTACTTGTGGTTCGATGCATGGAGTAAGCGACAATAAAGACTTATGAAACCTACGTGATCTTCCTCTTCATTGCCGAGCAGCACCATCGCCACAAAGGGCCTTCAGAGAAGGACCCCCTTGTTTTCCACTACATTTGCTGATGGCTTGAGTTTGTTGCACAGTCTTGTATTGTACTTTTTCCCAATGTTTAACCCAGTTAAGCTTATAACCAATCAGCACTCCGAGATAGTTATAGAAAATCATCGCCTCTAGCGGTTTTTGATTTAATTAATTTCCAAATAAACGTCAGTAGTGGTTTCCAAGTTGGTGCAAAAACCATTATTTTGGTCGTATCAATATTTATACTTAAACCATTTTCGGGGACATACCGACCCAAAGCATTTAATGGAGTCTGCAGAAGGTCATCAGCGTACCTCAGCCACCCCAATTTCAGCCCACCATATTTAACTGGGCATGCGGAAGGAATATCTCCGAATAACGATAAAGTAGGGTCGGAACCAACATGCAACCCTGCTTCAGCCCTCTCTTAGAGGCTCTCCGTGCTGTAACTTGGCCCCGCCCACCCACACATATTCTCACCCTGGGGTGGTAATATAGCTGTAAGATTATTGACAACAGGCCGGCAGGAATGTTCCACGATGCCAATTTCCACCACGCGGCACCGAAGTCAATGAAAGGGCAATAAACTGTCAATTTCACTTAAACCAAACACATTCCAGATGTTACTGGCCTCCATCCATTGTCCTCTTTATATAATAAGACTCGTGCAAACCATTTGGCTGGAATCTCTGACATCGCAAGATGGCGATAGCTCGCCGGGTACTTCCCGCAACCCTATGACTATCTTTCCAAAATGCAGGTACGACCCTAGTTTTACCAACACAATTAAACAATATGTGCAAAGCCACGGATTCGGTTTAATTAGGGCTTTACAGGTCGCATCTGGGCCGACCGCCCGAGATGATTTCAAATTCCCTATTTCACGAAATCCCCTCGAGCAGTCTTATAGCTCCAGTTCTCCACCTGACCAAGAGTAATCTTGCTGTCGCCAGAGTCAGTGCCCTCACTGCTTCCACTCATCCTCGGCCACACTAGTAACCAGCCATTTATTATCTCCCAAATGCCCCTTGCATCATTCTGCCTAGCGCCGGAAGCCAACTCTTCCCATTTCTCATTTGCTCGCTCATTACGATAATTCCTAGGTCGTTTTCAATGCTAATTTTACACCCTTTTAATATATCCTCAGTTATAAACAAATTACTTGGATAATCATTAAGAATGCACTTAATGGACTCTTGCACTTTGCGATCATGAGAGCCATTCCTTCTCAACAGCACATTGCATCGCTCCGCGCGGCTCTTATAATTTCTCTTTCCTAAGATTCCATACCCTATGGACTTTAATGTGCGTTCTAAATTCCTTATCAAAACCAGCTCATCAGTCGGAGCTCTACACTGTGTGTGCTTTTTCTTCTCTTTATTGTGGAGCAGGAAAACAGACTGCTGTGCCTTTAATTCACATTTCTGCTGCTAGGCGCGTATTGGCGTGAAGCGCCGGCGCAAGTGCTGGCAGGAGTGCAGCCTGGCTGCAGTCCAGCGAGAGGAAGGCGTAATCACGAGTGTTCCTTGAGGGGCATCGGGCTTGTGCCCGCCTGGGGAAGAAGGAAAGGCTGGTGGAGATGACGAGCACGCCGACTACGCCCGAGCCCGAGCGTACCCTATGGAACCAGACTGGGCCAGAACATCTGAAAAGCCCGGTGAGGGCGCACGCAGTGCTCTGGGAATTGATCACACGGAATACAAGGACCATATCAATCAAACGGACCATACTGATAATTGTGCTCACGCCGATGACACTGCGACAAACAGTACTTCCCCCGCCTCGTTTATGATCGACGTAGTAGTAACCGCTAGTACGTGTCTTACCTAGAGGAGCAGGAGAACATTAGTAAAAACTCTCGTCATGATAAGGTTGACGAACTTGTTGAGACATCCTTTGCGGTGCCACCGCTAGGCATGAAGGAGAGTTGGACCCTCATGAGGCATGGTGGAAAGTTCGTCATTAATACTTCCACAAAAGAGTGCTGTCAAACCGACCGCAAACACACCAAAAGGGAGGAAGAGGCCCGAGCACCTCCCTCGCAGCACCGGCAACCTCACAGAGCAATGTGGCCGCAAACACTACAACTAAGACCTTTGAATCGACTTTTTAAGGTCATCCATTAAAGGACGACTTGAGAGGTCAGAGTCGTACACATGCAACAGCTCAATTAACTGCTCACCTGTTTAGTGGTCGCCCTCAAAACGAAACGATCAATTAAGAAAATTCGAAATCTTCTAAAGGACCTTCGAGATGGCAACCACCTGGCTCGGGCATCAATGAGGGCCTTCTAAAGCGCAGCTTTTATTATCGAAATTCAATCACAATTGACAACACTGGCTCTGAAGCCACTCCACCGCGTGCAGGCGAAGCTGCAGAAGTGGCGCTCTTGGAGAGTTTGAATTCAGTGAAGCAGACCCTTGCTCAAGATGGCCGCCTGTTATTAGATACTTCCCAGATGACCAACCCTAGAGGGGACGACACAAGAAATCAGAACGTCAACCCCTTGATCTCGAATAATCTCAAGACCTAGCGGAGGGTGAGAAGCAGCTGCCTTGTCTGCTTGAACCCCAATAAACAGCACAATAGACAGGCAACAACTTTGCAAATATTGGAGTTTAAAAAAAACAAAATGTTCAAGGGAGAAGAAAGTGGAGGACTGACTCTGATACTCCTTTACTCCATCATCGAGCGGATGGATGACAACAGAGTCTCCCAACACACGGGTATTAACATCAGCACCTTGGCGGCTTAACTGTCACCATGGCACCTCTCACAAAACTGTACGAGAGCATAAGTGATCAATTGATTATTGCGATGATACACTCCAAGATGTTATTGGTGGAAGGATTTGTGACAGCAGTCCAGGGAAACCTGGATAAGAACCGGAACTAACAGCACATATATTCTGCAGGGTCCTTGATCCCCTAATCAAGGAGCTAAATCCAAGAAGACAATCGATAGTCAGCGGGGAATCAAGCGATCAAAGCATGTTGGGTGTACACTAAGTCAGCTGGCCAGTGCGGAGTCCAGTGCCGAAGACCGACAGAATCGTGAGCGATACGCCCCCAAAACTGACACAATTCAAGTTCAAATAAATGGCGTCAAACTCATAGCGCTGATCCACCAGCCGAGGCGCTGGAGGATGGATCACTTTTGGAACTCAGCGAGCCGGAAGATGAAGAAGACTCAGGGCTACGTCTCCAAGACCGAGACCCGCTGGGATCCCCACTAATACTAGAGAGGACATCACGAGTATCCCAGCTGCAACCGAAACAGCAAACAAAAAAACAGCAGCTGCAACCGAAACAGCAAACAAAAAAACAGCAGCTGCAACCGAAACAGCAAACAAAAAAACAGCAGCTGCAACTGAAACAGAAAACAAAAAAACAGCAGCTGCAACTGAAACAGAAAACAAAAAAACAGCAGCTGCAACTGAAACAGCAAACAAAAAAACAGCAGCTGCAACTGAAACAGAAAACAAAAAAATAGCAGCTGCAACTGAAACAGAAACCAAAAAAACAGCAGCTGCAATTGAAACAGCAAACAAAAAAACTACAAGACTCAAACCTAATGATTCTCAAAGGTTTCTAAGAAATGTGAACATTTCTACCAGACCGAAGGCAACTGCTAGGTGACAACTAAATGCCAGGCAGGTCCATCAGAGGGATGGTGATGAAGAAAGAGGCAGTCATGTGACGTCATATTTATTTATTTAATGACGCTGCATCCAGGAACGCTGCTGTGCTGCTCACAGAACCTTTTAAAATGAATTGAAATGATAGGAATTCATACATCTCTGCACTCCCCGGGGCAGGGACGGGGTGCCACTGTCCCTAAAGCGGGACTCCAGCCTGGCCATTGCCCCTTCACGTGCATCGCCGTGGGCTGACCCATCAGGTCTCCTTGATACCCCGGCTAATGCGAGCAATCTTTGGCCTTCCCTACCCAGAGCATTCCTTAATAATAGTAGGGATTTCCTCTCAGGTGTGAACGCTGTCCCACCTACTGCTTCCTGGTATGTTTGGAATTGACCCCAAGGGGCTGGTGGCTCACCTGAGGCTTGAAGTCATGTCTTGTTTTTGTGTTGATACTTAGTTTAATGTCACAAAGTATCACGATATCTGCAACTCCAGGCTAGACCCTAATAAGTTTTAACATCTGGGTGAAAAGAAATGCGATAGGTGCATTTTTCCCATACAAAGCTCAATGAATCTCCTACATGTTAGTTCAACCAAACCTTTCTTAAAGAGGATTTGCTTTTTTGTGGAACATCAACTTTTCTTTGTATCACCTATTTAGCATGCCTTGGTCAACAATGACTAGAAGCAGGTGACCGAATCACACAGTGGCCCCCATTAAAGGTTTTATGGTGCAGGAAAAGTGGCAGGAAAAGTGGTGAGCAATCCGTGACTGCCACTTTTCCTGCACCACCAAAATCTACGTGTTTGCCGGTGGAGGTTACCTGACTTACCTCCACTCAAGTGCTGCAGGTAAATAAGGCCCCCACCGCAAGAAACAGCTGGAATTTCCTGCCACGGTATTGCGGGGGCCAGAAATACCGGCAATGCCTTTCCAGATGGAGAATAGCGCTGGCGTAACTCTGTTTGCTGAGCATATTTGTAAAAGGATGTATATATTTGTCAAAATAGTCTAATAGGATGGGGTACATTTCAAGTAATCTCTATGCGAACTATTCTTAAAAGCCAAACATTTGCACATTTTGAACCAAATAGAACGACAAATATACACAGTCAGATGTGTTTTTTGAGAAGTGGGCTTAAGAGCAAAGCATGTTATGTCGTCTCTCTGTGCCCTATTGCAGCTGTTCAAAGAGAGGCTCACGGAGGGCGTTGCTCGCTGCTCAGCCTGCAGTAATAATGAAAGGGACCATTCAACAAGGCGCATTCTCAAGTGACCTACTCCTGGCAACTTCTATTAACCTGAAGGCTCGTGTCACTGCGGGGGCCTCACCCCTCTCCTGCCAGGCCCCGGCTGCTCTCCCTGCCTCCCTCCTGCTGGGGCCTCACCCCTCTCTGCCAGGCCCCGGATGCTCTCCCTGCCCCCTCCTGCTGGGGCCTCACCCCTCTTCTGCCAGGCCCCGGCTGCTCTCCCTGCCTCCCTCCTGCTGGGGCCTCACCCCTCTCTGCCAGGCCCCGGCTGCTCTCCCTGCCTACCTCCTGCTGGGGCCTCTGCCCTCTCCTGCCAGGCCCGGCTGCGCTCCTGTAAGAGAATTCAATTCAATACTACAGCTAAGTCAATGCCTAGTCGGGGATACTGAATGGAAACCCTTATTGATATATCTTTATGTCCAGTTCATGAGTTCTGGATGACTACCCCTATATAACACCCCTCTCTTGGAATCCCCTGACCCAACTGAGCCAAGAAGTAGTTCTGTTTTGCAAGTTAAAAGGTTTATTTGAGAATTTAAAAAATATATATATATATATATATCACACTTTATAATAAATTAATAATTGAATATCACACTTAATCTGAGCAGTAATCAATAATGGATAGTCTGGCACTAGCACACTTCTTTAAAATCAATGATGAGTGGTTATAGGATGGATAAGATAGCAACAATACTTTTATGGTTTCAAATAGATGCAATGTGGAATGAAAATGCAGTACAGAAAATAACTTGATAGGGTTTCAGCAAAAGACAATGTAATCACTTTCTTGGACAATTCACCCCCCCCCCCTTTTATGCAATGCAAGGAGATGAAGATGAGAGCACACCGTTCTTAGAAATGCAATCAAATAGAATTCAGTTCAATTCCCCCCCAGCAGCTTATACAACAAATAGGAGTTTTGAAACACAGGCAAAATGCTTTAAATATGGTGACAATGCAGTGAGAAATATGCTGAAAATGCTTTTAATTCCCTTCAGGAGGTTCAGGGTGAGTGGTATCTAGTCAATATTAGTTCAGGCTCACTCTAGCAATGATTCAGGGATGGTTCTTAAGAGGCAAACGAAATTTAGCAGTTCAGGCAAAAGCAGCTATCTTTTTACAAGTAAAGAAATCGGGCCAAATCGCAAATCGAGGCAAAATTTGCAAATGCGTGAATGATTGCGGAGAAAGTATAAGGAGTAGGAAGTCGGTTCTAGGCTTGTTGGAAAGGTTAGATTCTAAGCTTTCAGAGGAAAGTTAAACCAAGTTATGAACGATTTTGTGAAGGTTGTTTTTCGGATTTGAAATTTTATAAGTTCAAAGCGACAGGTTACAGCTTGCAGCTAGAAAATGACAAGTGACAGCTATGCGGCTGCAGAATTGACAAGTGACAGTTAGGAGGCAGTTCTACTTAGATTAAAATAGTTTGGATTAGATTATTTTAACTAAGAGATTGGTTCTGCACAGTTCTGCTAGGTACTCACAATATATTTTTGAAATAGGCCTCGCCATGGATCTGGTCAGGTTTTGGACTGGACTCCGGTTCTGGTCTCGGCACTTCACAGTGATCTGGGTCAGCTCTCTGGTTAAGCTCATAGCAGTCTGGGTCACTCTGGATCTCTGGCCTCTGGTTCTGGATACTGCTCTGCTTTCTCTGGGTACAGCACTGCTTCTGGATCTTTCTGGCACAGGGTTTTAGGCCAGAATCAACAGCTGGGTCCGGCTGTGAATAGTCTGCAAATGATTTTTGGGCCTGCTGACAAATACTTTTGCTTGCAGTGGGCCTTCTTGGTTCAAAGTTCTGTAGTCTCTGTTTAGCTTGGAAGTCTAAGTGTAGGATCTCTGGATGTGAAGTCGTCGGTCAGCCTGCTCCGCAGCAAATGGAGTTGAATCCCCTCTCTAGCTTCCAGTGGCTCTTTTTATGTCTTTTGAAAGTGGGTGTGTGTGCAGCATCACTAGCCAGCCCCTCTCTCAACTGCCCATTGGTCAAGCTTTCCGCACTGCTTTGATTGGGGGAAGGAAATGTGTGTCATGGTGATGCTGTTTTATGGTCTTCAGAAAGGATACTCCCCTGTCAAATTGCACACAAATCTATATTTGACCTAAAGACATATTTCATAGATACACAGTGGTTTGAAATTACATGCACCCATCACGTATCACATGAGGTATACTCTGTTCAAACTCTGATGTTTCTAAGAGCTCGCATTCAGAACTGGCAACATTTTGCGTTTTTTAACTGGTTTTGCAATATTGGTTTTTCATTAAAAATTATACACATATACACGGCCTGTCCATACATACTCCAGTAAATTCCCATGTCTCTAGCTTAAACACAGAGTCTGTGGTGTCAATAAATAGCGGGGTTTTGCCCCAGAACATCACACAAATTCCCAACGCGTCTTAAAACTTGCACAGAAAAATCACAAGAATTATTATATCATTTAAATAATTTTGACAAGTCCGCACTGTGAGTTATACATCTTTCTTAGAATCATATTCTGGCCAACAGGGGTGTGTCTTTTCAGGTCACATGGTATAGAAACCAGTTTATCCAGTTTCTGCCAAGCTCAGGGACCCTGCCCCTCCCAGCTTCTGCCAAGAGGAAGCTATTTTACGGTCCCCCCAATAACCCATCTGCCTGAGTCAAGGCAGGGCTTTGTTCAAAAGGAAGCCATTTACGATCACCCCAATAAACCATCTGCCTGGGCCCTTTCTTTAGTTTCTTGCAATCCCCTGGTAATTCAATCAGAGAGTGTGTGACCTCCTTTTGGCAGGAGCAACAGAATACAGCCAGGCCTGGGAATGCATTTGTTGGGCAAGCCCCCACTCCTGTCGGGGGTAGCTGTCTGGCAGAATTCCAGTTTCCTTAAGCCAGGTTTCAGGTAAAATGTCACTTTTTGTTCCCCAGTTTAAGTCAAGACAATTTTTATATATGCAGCTAGAATGCTGATTCTAAGTTCAAAACTATGACATTTCAACAGTGACAAACTATGTGACACTCAAAAGTAGGTCACTCAGTTAATTTAAACATTTTCGATTTTTGGTAGTTTTAAATCCAGTTTCAGTTAGGCTGCTGCAGAGCTCAGCCAGTCTTGTTATGAACATTGTTTTGGGGCTCTTCAACTTCCCAGATTTAGTATGCACACATACTTCATTCTGCCAGATGTCCGCTGGTGTTCAGTGAGATTTTTGGATGTGTTGCAATGTTTGAAAATAGGCATTTTGAGCTGGCATTCAGAGAAACCATAGGTAATTTTAAAGCGTTTTTGAGCTAACAGGCGCTGCTGTTTTACCTTTGGCACCCATTCCACTCATGGCACCCCGGCCTATCCTGCTCGCACTTGTGGGTGGCAAGTTAGGCAACCATTTTAGTGTGCACAAACTGCGTGGGTCTCCTGGATTTTGGCACACATGTGGGCTTTTTGGCCATCTTGGATTTTCTAAGCCCACAGCACCAAATGTTGCAGCATGATAGCTCAAACGTGGGTCAGGACACCCAACAAGGCCCCCCCACACGACTGCACTTCGAATTTGAGTCGATGGGGAGTCGGGTGCACAAAAGGTGATGACCCACGCACTGGTATGTCCGCATAATCTTCTTCCAATTCTGCAAATGGCACAGTTCAGCATCTTTTCCTCTATCCGGTATTGATCGATCGGTTCTCCTCGCCGGTCCTGATGGGAATATTGGGCGGTACCCCGGGCCCCTTGGGTCTCTGCTCCCGGTCTCCAGATCGTCCTCCTTGGCCAGTCTCCAGGTTTTCTTTCTCCTAGGACGACAAAGGAAAAGCGGCAATACCTATTCATGGACATTTCTCCCCCACCATTGATATAGTGGGGTGGCATATATATTTTAGAACTCAACAGATATGAACATGCACATTTTCTTTTTAAATTAAGAGACAGGAACACCTAAACTTGAGAAACACAGAATTTGATAGGCTATATGTAGGATCTTTTAGGGTTGGAATTGAATTACTCTGGAGCGGTACCCTCTAGGATTCCAGAGGATTCCTCCAGTTGTTGCAGAGTGTGCCTGGGATGGCAACACTTCAACTGGTTAATGTGGACCCACTTGTCTTCCCCCTCTGCCAAAGGACCTTTAGGGATGTGGATCTTGTAAGCCACAGGGGAGATCTTGTCTATAATCTCATAGGGTCCCTTCCATGTAGGCAAACATTTTCGCTGCTTTTCCTGGTTTCTTTGGAAGTTGTATAGACCCGGTCCCCCACCTGATATTCCTTCCTGGAAGTTTTCAGGTCATAGTGGGTCTTCATACTCTCGGCTGATCTTTCTAGATTCCGCTGAGCATAGGCAAAAGCATGCTGAAGGTGTTTCCTTAAATTCTCCACATACTCATGAGTTGTGGAGGCATTTATCAACGTTTGCTCTTGGATTCTGTAGAGCAAATGCTGAGGAAGCACCATCTTGCGTCCAGTCATCAACTCAAAAGGTGACATTTTGGTTGCAGATGAAGGGGTAGATCTGATGGCCATTAGGACTAGAGGTAATCGGATATCCCAACTTGGCCCAGAATCTGCCACAAACTTTTTTAAGATGCTCACAATTGTCCGGTTGTAACGTTCCACTGCTCCAGAAGAAGCTGGCCTGTAAGCAATATGTAGCTTTCTTTTGACCCCCAGTTTCTCCCACATCTTTGTCATTACTTCACTGGTAAAGTGGCTACCCCTGTCTGACTCAATCCTTTGAGGTAGACCAAAACGGGAAAAGATGTGGTTAATCATCAGGGCAGCTGAAGTTTCTGCCTTGCAATTTGGGGCTGGGAGACATTCCACCCACTTGGTAAACAAGCATGTCACAGTCAACATGTACTTATTCCCCCTAGCGGAGCGAATCACGGGGCCTACAAAGTCGATTTGTAAATCTGACCATGGAGTGTCATTCCCCTCTTTTGGAGAGGCGCCCGGTGTGTGAGGGATGTTGGCTGAAATTGTGCACACACAAGACAACCCTTCAAATATTGGTTGAGGTCCTGGCCCATGTGTGGCCAGTAGGCAACCTCTCTTAAGATCTCAGATGTTGTATGAAACCCCCTATGACCGGCGGTAGCCGCATCATGGGCGTGACTTATCATCAGGCTTCGGAATGAGGTAGGAACCACCCACTGATCGTGGCCAGCTTTGGATTTCCTTACCAACAAACCGTCTTGGATCCGGAACATTTTTGGACATTTCATCAAAACTCTTAGGTCCTCTTTCCCAATGTAATCGGTATCCGTCAGGGGAAAGTTCTCAGGGTCCTCAAGGTGTTGGTAAAACTTACCAATAATTGGATCCCCCTTCTGAGCTATAATCAAATCGGCATCAGGGGTCTCCTTGCTCCATTGGGCAGTTGAAAGACGCATTGTGAGCATTTGTCTGGGACCTAGTGATAGCAGTGACCTGGATTTCCCCAACAAGGGACTCTATTTCTATTAGATCCCTTGGATGGCCCCGTTTTTGGCCAGCTGATCAGCTAAGTCATTTCAGTTTTGTCTGGTCCTCTACTTTGGAATGACCCTTGATCTTTTTCCAGTAAGATGGTCATCCCATTCGATGTGACCAGATCATCAAATGTTTTGGATTAACTTCCCATGTTTCAGGGGTTTGTTATTAGCACATAACATGCCTCTGGTTTTCCAATTAACCAGGTGCTCCACGAACCCGTTCCGTACATAATCCGAATCGGTGATTATGACCAGTTTGTGGAGTTGATGTTGGACAGCAGTGAGGATGGCCTGATGCACAGCCATCAATTCTGCCACCTGACTACTTCGGGGACCAATTTTGTATCCGGCGGAGGGTTCTGGGAACTCATTCACGCATGCATTCCCTACGCCAGCCACCAGTTCTTTCTCCCCATCGTTGTCAACATGGTACGAGCATCCATCCACATAGACAGTGGGCATTCCCTCACACTTGTCCTCTTCAGAGACTTTGTGTGGGGAATTAAGGTATGCCTCCGTGTTGTCCTTGATTTTTAGACTTTCGTCCTCGAGACAGTTTTCTCTGGCACAATCATGCAAGTCAGCCAGACCTTGCGCGAGGGGACTCTTCTTGTTTTGGCCATATCTGACCTCCACAGGAAAGCCTTGCATTGACAGAAATCCAGGAAGTAATTCAGGAATTACTCACATTTCCGGCTCGGATTCTGTCCACTTTGGAGATATTGGCAGAGGCTGGTGTGGAGTCTCCACTATGATGTGTTCCCCTGGATAAACGGGCGTAATTCTTCAATGCCCACACCGTTGCCAGGAGTGCCTTCTCACAATCGTTGAATTTTTCCTCCACAGAGGATAAAGTTTGCTCGCATAGGAGATTACTTATTGACCTTGTCATGCTTTTGGTATAATACGGCGTCAAGCACGTATTAGAGAACCCCGTCTCCAGGAAGAACTCCTTGTTTCTGACAGGGTAAGCTAGGCAAGGCGCTTGTGAGAGGCTTCTTTTGAGTTGTTTTTACGCCTCGGCTTGTTCTGGACCCCATTCCCACTTGACCCCCCCTTCAGGAGATGAATCAGGGGTCTGGTGATCTCTGCGTAGCCCTCATGAACTTTCTGCTGTAATTAGTCAGTCCAAGGAGGCTCCTTAGTTCCCGCAGAGTTGTGGGGTCTTTCAGTTTCTGAAGTGCTTCCACCTTCTTTTCCTGGGGACAGAGACCCTGAGGAGTAATCTCATGCCCCAAGAAATTAACACGGGTTCTAACACACTGTGCTTTCTGAAAGGAAAGTTTTGCTCCGGCGGCCCTCAACTGCGTCAGAACATAACGGATCTCCGCTATGTGTTCCTCCACAGATGAACTTTTGATGAGGACATCATCTACATAGCCAGGTTACCCCTTGCACCCAGGTCGGGCATGGCCTTGTGTAGGAAAATGTTGAATTCATTGCCGGAGTTGAGGTATCCGAAGGGAGTCCGGGTCCATGTGTACTGCTGGCCCCCAAAGGTAAAAGCCAGCTTGTATTGGTCCTCCCTACTGACGGCACGGTCCAGTATCCATTGGTCAGGTCTATTGCAGTGAATACCTGTGACCCTGGATCTGGGCCAGCCCTTGGTCAATGTAGGGCAGAGGCCATCGGGAAGTATGGACCCCGTTTGTTGAGCTCCCTGAGGTCGGCGCAGAGTCTCCACTGGCCGTTTGGCTTCAATATTCCCAGCACCGGATTATTGAAGGTGCTGTGACTGGACGTGATTATTCCCGGGACTCAAGGTTCTTAATTATTTCAGTAAGGGACTCCATTGATGCGAGAGGCAAGCGATATTGCTTCACAAACACTGGAGTCATTCCAGGGTCCGTGGGAATTGTTGTTGTGTTGGATGTCGGTGCGACCACAGTCATATGAGTCTACCGCAAAGAGATCTTGGAAATCCAAGAAAACTTGTTTTCAACTTTTGCTTTTGTTCCAGAGTCACACAGGCATCAGCTAGGTTGACCTCTCTCTTCCACCATCTGCCTGAAGCCTGGAAAGACTTCTGGTTTGGCTATCTCAGCGGCCTCCTCCAGCTGGGTGGAGAAGTCGCTGGTCAGAGTGCTGATTTGGACTGGAGGCTTCAGGTGGGAAAGGCAGCCCTCATGGACCTGGAAAATCACCTCATCCCTCCTGAAGTCACAAGTCACATCTTCCTTACCATAAGGGCAAGAAGTGTCACCAGGAAGTTCCCCCCATGCCGGGTAAAATCCTGTCTGGTGTTGTGTTGTCATCACTGTCACTGTCAAAACAGTCCTTGGGGATTGGTCCTAACAGTTCATTTCCTAAATCAATTGGAAAAATGTCGGTCATCAACCGCCATTCCAAATAATGGTGCCTGCGGCTAGAGTAATACTCTTTAAGTCGCTGTTATCCACCTCTATTAGAATGGTGTCATGTTCTATGTTGACTAATGGAGTTGGGTTTACCCCCAACCCTTGGCTGTTGGAGAGAAGCTTTAGATGTATGTAAGCATCAGGGTTTTGCAAATGTTGTCCTCTTTTAACTTTCACTTCCAGGGAGAATTGTCGGGTCCTTTCTGGGATGGTGACTTCCTCTTTGATCTGAATTTCAACTGCATAAGGTAGCAATTGAGCTGACCTAAATGCTTTTTCTGGATCATCAAAGCCCATGGGATTATCCGCTAATCGGGACCAAGCTTTGAAGTTTATTAGGTCCAAACTAATGGCAAAGCGATTGAGAATGTCACTGCCTAAGTAAAAGGCGGCAGTGACGTCTCGCACGACCCAACAATTATGGACTATGCTCTTGTTGCCAATGGAGATTTTGAGCATACACCTGCTTGGCAGGAGATGTTTGGAATTAGGTGCTTCCAGGTCCATTTCCCATTTGTCTATCAGTTTGAATGTGGGAATGGCTGGATCTTTTGGGAGTTGGCAGAACATGGCTTCGCTGATGAAGCTCTTACCGTTGTTCACACACACTCGAGCGAGAACAGAGTCCTTCCCATCATTTAACTGAACAGGGATGAACAACTGCTCTCCAATTTGCTGAATATCAGCCAGGCTCTGAGCTGATTTCACATCTTTCTGGACTATAGGAGTGGGAGTTTCTGATTGTGGATTAGTAAAGAATTTCAGGGTGTTTCCTTCCAGTGTGGAATACCACCTAAACTGGAAGGAAGGTTGATTTTTCAGAAATAGAGAGGACCCCCATCACCAGTCTGTTGTCCTACTGCTATTACTGTCACGTCTGGATTTGGTTGTTCTGGAAGTGAAATTCTACTTGGTCAGATTTTTGTTCAACCATGTGGCAGGTGCCGTTTAAACTAACATGGTTGACACTCTGTTTTAATTTTATTGGTCGGCTAGTCTGGGTCCAGAGGACCTTGTTTACGCAATCTATTAGGGGTGACAACCTTCTCAGGAGGTCATTCCCTAGTAAAAAAGGGGTGCCCTCTGGAGTCACTACTATGACCGGGTGTTTCACCTTGTGTAGCCCAATTTTAATGTCCAAATCTGCAGTCCCCTCAACGGGAATTTCCTTCCCGTCAAAGTTCTGCAGTTGTCCAGGAAGAGAGGTGAGAGGAATTCGGTAATTCTC
Organism: Ambystoma mexicanum; assembly: GCA_002915635.3. Lineage (NCBI taxonomy): Eukaryota > Metazoa > Chordata > Amphibia > Caudata > Ambystomatidae > Ambystoma > Ambystoma mexicanum. The sequence goes on from CM010937.2 coordinate 16,787,515, forward strand.
CCCCTTCCTGCATTTAGTTCCTCAAAGGCCCTTTTGGACAGAAGGGTAGCTTGGGGATCCAGTGTCCACCAGTGCCAAAATTGTACCCTGCCCCTGTACTTGTACCGGGCATAGTATCTTCCCTCCTTCTCCTCAAGGGGGCCAGATAATGCACATTTTTGGACAACTGGTGGGCTAACTTTCTGGTTTGGACATTGCTAGCGAAGAGATTTGGGCAGAATTCTGTGGAGAGCCTTGGGAATCTGAAAGAAAAAGTTGGCAACTGGAGATCAGAGCCATTGTGGGTTCCCCTGGTTCCGGTTTCTGGGCCGCCCCCCGCCCTTTTTGGAGGCAGTCACCAGGATGGGTTTTGAACCAGGGGATTTTGGTATTGTGGGTTCTGGGATGAGATGATGGGCGGCGGTAGCTCAGTCTCCATATCTCCCCAGTCTGGATTGGAATCCCTTGGGACCCATTTTTCTTTGGGAGGAGTTCCCCATCTCTGAAGGAGAAGATCCTTTTCCCAGGATCTTCTGAGGATCCCTCTCCCTCAAATTGGAAGACCTGTACTCCTCCACAAAGTGGGTCTGTTTGGGTCCTTTGTTTCTCCTACCCCCCTCTGCTCCTTGGGAGGCAGGCTTTCAGGGGCAGGAGATTTTGTTTCCGGTTCCTGGTTTTCCAGGGGCTGTTTACAAGTTGGGAAGGAAGCTTCCTCCAAGGCTTTACACCCCCCTTCCCCTTGTGCCTCCTCCCTGGGAACCGGTGTGTTATCGGGGTGCTGCCCCGTCATTGTTCTGGAGCACCAGGTCCAGAGTTTGGGGCATTCTGCGGTGGCATGCTCATCTGAGGGTTCTGTTGAGCCCTCAGTATGTGACCCAGATCCCGTGCCATATTTTGGACCTGGCGCTCTAACTGGGAAACCCGCTCAGGCTGATACGGGGCTCTATTTTCTCCCCTGGGCTGATCCCGGGAAGGGTAGCTATCCCTTCTCTGGTAGTACCCCTGTTGGGAAGATTTTGGGTACCCTCCACCCTTGGCCTCCCCTCTCCCGGATTAGGTTGTCTGGGCTCAGGGAATTGGGGAAAGAAGGATGGATGATTTTGGGGCTGGAAATTGGGTGGATACCTGGGAAAAAGTTCTGCCCAGGATTTGGAGAATTTCTGCCCTCCTGGGGGAAGTTAGGAGGGAAGTTCCCTGGGTTAGGTGCTTGGCTGGATCCCCCCCCTTGGGCTGGAGGAGTCCACACATAACCCAGGATTGGTCGGTTTCCCTTGTAGCGGGGACTTACATAGTCAGGGGAGCGGGGGACCCCATTTGTGGGACTACCTCCTCGACTCCCTGTCTGTGACTGGCCCGAGGGCCTTCTGGGCTGTGAATTATTTAGGTGCAGGTAGGTTTTTTAGGCCCCCATCTCCAAATCTAAACGGGGGCAACCTTTACCTCTGCCACCTTGGCAGCAGCAGGGTGCTGTTGGTTTTGGGTTTTTCGGCGCGTTATTTTTATTTTCTATAGGCTTCTGCACCTCATAGATCCGGGTAGCCTGTTCAATGACCCAGTCTAAAGATCTTTTCTCGTGAAAATCTCTCACAAGCTGGGTCATGATGTATTTGGGCAAGGCATGGAAAAATGTATTGACAAATTCTCTGCTGTCTGTGCGCACCCTTCTGGTGGTCTGCGCAAAGGCACGTTTCAGTTCTTGCACGAACTCTTGTGGGGCCTGATCCTCCCCACATTGCAAATTGTAGGCTGCCTTGCGAGCCTCTTGAGGATTTCTGTGAACAGAAAAATGTTTCAAGATGGCTGCCTTATAGGTGGACCATCTTAAATGATTTTGGTCCTCCAGCCCCGCAAAGAAACTGGAGTATTCTGGGGAGAATGTCCATTTGACGTACTGGATGCAGCTACTGCTGTCCTTCAAATGGAAAGTCTCCATCATTTGCTCATAGAGCTCCAAGTGTTCCCAAACGGAATACTTGGCGTTCTTATGATAAGGCGTGATGACACTCCTTATTGCCTTTAATTGCTTCAATGGGTCCTTAAGCAAGGCCCTTTTTGCCTTATTGGCCTTTTTGGTTCGGGTAACCCTGGTCCATTCATCCTCTGACTCAGAGGCACTGCTCCCAGAGGTTCCTGTCTGATCTTCCAGGTTTTCCCGGATTCTGCGAGCCTGGGAATGGCTGGCAGAATGTGGGGACCTGGTCTCCTGTGTCCTGCGCCGTTCAGAGGAGTCTTCAGATTCCCTCCTTGCTGCCAGGATTTGATGGGTACCCCCCCACTGACCTAACTGGGCAGAGGTTTTCAGGATGCCCTTAATGGGCCTACTCTCCTGGGTTCCCCACTAAATTGCACTGTGCTTGGGTGCCCATACCCGGATGCCGCCCTCCATTCCTGGGTGGTACTGGCCTATGAGCCCCATGCTTCTGGCTGGATAGTAATCTGCCATCCCTGTGGCCCGGTGCTCATGTGCGCCAGGGGACATGGGGGTGGCAGAGTCCAGGGACTGAGAGAGATAAAGGCCTCTGGTACTAGGGCTCCTGAGGTTATGCTCAGGAGTTTCTCTTTCCCAGCGAACCTGGTCTCTATCCGCCCCTGCTCCCTGTTGCAATGCAAGAGCCTGCGCCTTCAGTTCCTCAGTTAAGGCCTTACTAGACTCTATCAGTCTCTCCTGCATCGCTACCTGTTGTTGGAGCCTATCATTGTGCTGACAGAGAGCCTCATTCTCTCTCTGGGCTTCCTGATTGGTCCTGGAGCACTGGCCAGTCTTTGCTGCAGGAGGTTACCTCCTGAGCTGTGTCCCTATTGCCTGCTCCTTTCTTGCCAGAGCATCCTCCACCCTCCTGGTGTGCTCTAACAAGTTCTGGTGTTCTTTTTGGAGGTCACCAGTCCCTGGAGGGCCAGGTGATTTTCTTCCATTTTCCTTTTTAAGTGGCAGACTTCCTGGCCTAAGGTATCCCTTTCCTGACCAAGAGCCTGCATCTGTGCCGCCAGGTCGTCCCTTTGCCTTTGGAAGGCACCAGCTTTCTGGCGCTCCTGATCAAACTCTGCCTGGTATCCAGGTCTTTCAGGATCAGTTTATTGCTCTCCTCTTTCTCTCTGTCTAGTTGGATTTGCAGGGTGGCTACCTGCTCTGTGCATGCCCTGTTGAAATTGATCTGTTGCTCCAGCTTTTCTGGCTCTGCAGTAGGGAGTCCAAACTGTCTTGCGTTCCTTCTGCAAGCCAGAATTCTGGTATCCTGTCAGCCTTTTCCTGTTGCAGTATATCCATATCCTCTTTTATTTTAATGATATACTGCCTACTATCATTTTCTGACTCCTGGCTCCCCTGCAGCCTCTGCTCAGAAGAGACCAGGTCAGATTGGACCTTCTCTAACGCCATCTGTCGCTTATTCGCCAGATCTTGGCCTTCAGTACATTTATCCTGCATGGCTCCCATATGTAGATACTAAGTATGCCGCTATCCTAGCCATCTTGTCTTGTTCATCCTTAGCTTTAGGAGCCATGTATAGTCACTCAGGGCCACATGTAAGGGACCCTGATCTCCCATATATCTGACCCTGTTTCAGTGACCTGTTGCGTGATGGCCTGCAACCAGACCATGCTGGTCCTGGTGAGTCCACTCACCTCTCACAAATAACTTATGTAAGAAGTGCTCTCTGGCTATTTTCATGTCTACAAGGTCGTCATTCTAGAGATTGGTCTCTGTCCTGACTTACAGAAGTTTGTATTTTATTTTTGCAAAACAGACCTTTTCCTTAGAGCGTTCCTTTGAGGAGTGCTTTACAGCGTAACACAGCGTGGTGATCCGACCGGATATGTGTATCTGGTCAGCTAGCACACTGTATTAATCTGCACAAGTGATAGATCTAACCCAAACGTCCGGCTCGAGCCCCAATTTGTAAGAGGATTCAATTCAACACTACAGCTAAGTCAATGCCTAGTCTGGGATACTGAATGGAAACCCTTATTGATATATCTTTATGTCCAGTTCATGAGTTCTGGATGACTACCCTATATAACACCCCTCTCTTGGAATCCCCCTGACCCACTGAGCCAAGAAGTAGTTCTGTTTTGCAAGTTAAAAGGTTTATTTGATAATTTAAACAATATATATATATATATCACACTTTATAATAAATTAATAATTGAATATCACACTTAATCTGAGCAGTAATCAATAATGGATAGTCCGGCACTAGCACACTTCTTTATAATCAATGATGAGTGGTTATAGGATGGATAAGATAGCAACAATACTTTTATGGTTTCAAATGGATGCAATGTGGAATGAAAATGCAGTACAGAAAATAACTTCATAGGATTTCAACAAAACAATGTAATCACTTTCTTGGACAATCACCCCCCCCTTATGCAATGTAAGGAAATGAAGAGAAGCACACAGTTCTCAGAAATGCAATCAAATGTAATTCAGTTCACCCCCAGCAAGCTTTACAACAGATAGGAGTTTGAAACACAGACCAAATGCTTTGAATATGGTGACAATGCAGTGAGAAAATATGCTGAAAATGCTTTTAATTCCCTTCAGGAGGTTCAGGGTGAGTGGTATCTAGTTAATATTAGTTCAGGCTCACTCTAGCAATGATTCAGGATGGTTCTTAAGAGGCAAACGAAATTTGCAGTCAGGCAAAAGCAGCTTATTTTACAGTAAAGAAATCGGCCAAATCGCAAATCGCGGCAAAAATTCGCGAGTGCGAGAATCGTGATTACGGCAGAAAGTATAAGGAGTAGCAAGTCGATTTTATAAGTTTTTTTCGGATTTGAAATTTTAAAAGTTCAAAGCGACAGGTTACAGCTTGCAGCTAGAAAATGACAGGTGACAGCTTGCATGCAAATGACAAGTGACAGGCAAGGTTCTGGTTAGATTAAATATATTGGATTAGATTATTTTAACTAAGAGATTGGTTCTGCACAGTTCTGCTAGGTACTCACAATATTTTTGAAATAGGCCTCGCCCACGGATCTGGTCAGGTTTTGGACTGGACTCCGGTTCTGGTCTCGGCACTTCACAGTGATCTGGGTCAGCTCTCTGGTTCTGCTAACAGCGGTCTGGGTCACTCTGGATCTCTGGCCTCTGGTTCTGGATACTGCTCTGCTTTCTCTGGTACAGCACTGCTTCTGGATCTTTCTGGCACAGGGTTTCAGGCCAGAATCAACACCTGGGTCCGGCTGTGAATAGGTCTGCAAATGATTTTTGGCCTGCTGACAAATACTTTTGCTTGCAGTGGGCCTTCTTGGTTCAAAGTTCTGTAGTCTCTGTTTAGCTTGGAAGTCTAAGTGTAGGATCTCTGGATGTGAAGTCTCGGTCAGCATGCTCCGCAGCAAATGGAATTGAATCTCTCTACCTGTCCAGCAGCTCTTTTTATGTGTTTTGAAAGTGGGTGTGTGTGGCGCTCACTAGCCTGCCCCTCTATCAACTGCCCATTGGTCAAGCCTTTCCGCCTGCTTTGATTGGGGAAGGAAATGTGTGTCATGGTGATGCTGTGGTTTTATGGGTCAGAAAGGATACTCCCCTGGTCAATTTGCCCACAAATCTATATTTGACCTAAATACATATTTCATAGATACACCAGTGGTTTGAAATTACATGCACCCATCACGTATCACATGAGGTATACTCTGTTCAAACTCTGATGTTTCTAAGAGCTTGCATTCAGAACTGGCAACATTTTGCGTTTTTTAACTGGTTTTGCAATATTGGTTTTTCATTAAAATTTATACACATATACACGGCCTGTCATACATACTCCAGTAAATTCCCATGTCTCTAGCTTAAACACAGAGTCTGTGGTGTCAATAAATAGCGGGGGTTTTGCCCAGAACATCACACAAATTCCCAACGCGTCATAAAAACGTGCAACAGAAAAATCACAAGAATTTTTGGTATCATTTAAAATAATTTTGACAAGTCCGCACTGTGAGTTATACATCTTTCTTAGAATCATATTCTGGCCACAGGGGTGTGTCTTTTCAGGTCACATGGTATAGAAACCAGTTTATCCAGTTTCTGCCAAGCTCAAGAGACCCCTGCCCTCCCAGCTTCTGCCAAGAGGAAGCTATTTATACGGTCGGCCCCAATAACACCATCTGCCTGAGTCAAGGGCAGGGCTATGTTCAAAAGGAAGCCATTTACGACCCACCCAATAAACCATCTGCCTGGGCCCTTTCTTTAAGTTTCTTGCAATCGCCCTGGTAAATTCAATCAGAGAGTGTGTGACCTCCTTTTGGCCAGGAAGCAACAGAATGGCAGGGGCCAAGCCTGGGAATGCATTTGTTGGGCAAGCCAACCACTCCTGTCGGGGGTAGCTGTCTGGCAGAATTCCAAGTTTGCTTAAGCCAGGTTTCAGGTAAAATGTCCACTTTTGTTCCCCAGTTTAAGTCAAGACAATTTTTACATATGCAGCTAGAATGCTGATTCTAAGTTCAAAACTATGACATTTTAACAGTTACAAACTATGTGACACTCAAAAGTAGGTCACTCAGTTAATTTAAACATTTTCGATTTTGGTAGTTTTAAATCCAGTTTCAGTTAGGCTGCTGCAGACCTGCAGAGCTCAGCCAGTCTTGTTATGAACATTGTTTGGGGCTCTTCAACTTCCCAGATTTAGTATGCACACATACTTCATTCTGCCAGATGTCCGCTGGTGTTCAGTGAGATTTTTGGATGTGTTGCAATGTTTGAAAATAGGCATTTTGAGCTGGCATTCAGAGAAACCAAAGGTAATTTTAAAGCGTTTTTGAGCTAACAGGCGCTGCTGTTTTACCTTTGGCACCCATTCCACTCATGGCACCCCGGCCCATCCTGCTCGCACTGGTGGGTGGCAAGTTAGGCAACCATTTTAGTGTGCACAAACTGCGTGGTTCTCCTGGATTTTGGCGCACATGTGGGCTTTTTGGCCATCTTGGATTTTCTAAGCCCACAGCACCAAATGTTGCAGCATG
>CM010937.2:16794470-16999452 GCA_002915635.3 Ambystoma mexicanum
CTGTGTGCCCTTCATTTCCTTCTGTGTGGATCATGTACTCCTGGACACATTATTCCCTGTGTGCCCTTCATTTCCCTCTCTATGCCTCATGTACACCTGGACACATTATTCCCTGGGTGGTCTTCATTTCCCTCTCTATGCCTCATGTACACCTGACAGGCACATTATTCCCTGGTGTGTCTTCATTTCCCTCTCTATGCCTCATGTACACCTGGACACATTATTCCCTGGGTGGTCTTCATTTCCTTTCATTTCCTTCTGTGGGGATCATGTACACCTGGACACATTATTCCCTGTGTGCCCTTCATTTCCCTCTCTATGCCTCATGTACACCTGGACACATTATTCCCTGGGTTGTCTTCATTTCTCTCTTCTCAGTACCTGGACACATCATCCTGTTCCTTTTTCCTCTCTGAGGATCATGTACACCTGGACACATTATTCCCTGGGTTGTCTTCATTTCCCTCTCTATGCCTCATGTACACCTGGACACATTGTTCCCTGTGTGCCCTTCATTTCCTTCTGTGGGCATCATGTACACCTGGACACATTATTCCCTGGGTGTCTTCATTTCCCTCTCTATGCCTCATGTACACCTGGACACATTATTCCCTGGGTGGTCTTCATTTCCCTCTCTATGCCTCATGTACACCTGGACACATTGTTCCCTGTGTGCCCTTCATTTCCTTATGTGTGCATCATGAACACCTGGACACATTACTCCCTGGGTGGTCTTCATTTCCCTCTCTATGCCTCATGTACACCTGGACACATTATTCCCTGGGTGGTCTTCATTTCCCTCTCTATGCCTCATGTACACCTGGGCACATTATTCCCTGGGTGGTCTTCATTTCCCTCTCTATGCCTCATGTACACCTGGACACATTATTCCCTGGGTGGTCTTCATTTCCCTCTCTATGCCTCATGTACACCTGGGCACATTATTCCCTGGGTGGTCTTCATTTCCTTCTGTGTGCATCATGTACACCTGGGCACATTATTCCCTGGGTGGTCTTCATTTCCCTCTCTATGCCTCATGTACACCTGGACACATTATTCCCTGGGTGCCTTCATTTCCTTCTGTGTGCATCATGTACACCTGGACACATTATTCCCTGGGTGGTCTTCATTTCCCTCTCTATGCCTCATGTACACCTGGACACATTATTCCTGGGTGCTCTTCATTTCCCTCTCTATGCCTCATGTACACCTGGACACATTATTCCCTGGGTGGTCTTCATTTCCCTCTCTATGCCTCATGTACACCTGGACACATTATTCCCTGGGTGTCTTCATTTCCCTCTCTATGCCTCATGTACACCTGGACACATTATTCCCTGGGTGTCTTCATTTCCCTCTCTATGCCTCATGTACACCTGGACACATTATTCCCTGGGTTGTCTTCATTTCCCTCTCTATGCCTCATGTACACCTGGACACATTATTCCCTGGGTGGTCTTCATTTCCTTCTGTGCGTCATGTACACCTGGACACATTATTCCCTGGTGTGCTCTTCATTTCCCTCTCTATGCCTCATGTACACCTGGACACATTATTCCCTGGGTGGTCTTCATTTCCCTCTCTATGCCTCATGTACACCTGGACACATTATTCCCTGGGTTCTCTTCATTTCCCTCTCTATGCCTCATGTACACCTGGACACATTATTCCCTGGGTGGTCTTCATTTCCCTCTCTATGCCTCATGTACACCTGGACACATTATTCCCTGGGTGTCTTCATTTCCTCTCTATGCCATCATGTACACCTGGACACATTATTCCCTGTGTGCTCTTCATTTCCTTCTGTAGGGATCATGTACACCTGGACACATTATTCCCTGTGTGCCCTTCATTTCCTTCTGTGGGGATCATGTACACCTGGACACATTATTCCCTGTGTGCTCTTCATTTCCCTCTCTATGCCTCATGTACACCTGGACACATTATTCCCTGTGTGCCCTTCATTTCCTTCTGTGTGCATCATGTACACCTGGACACATTATTCCCTGGGTGGTCTTCATTTCCCTCTCTATGCCTCATGTACACCTGGACACATTATTCCCTGGGTTGTCTTCATTTCCCTCTCTATGTCTCATGTACACCTGGACACATTATTCCCTGTGTGCCCTTCATTTCCTTATGTGTGCATCATGAACACCTGGACACATTATTCCTGGGGTGCTCTTCATTTCCCTCTCTATGCCTCATGTACACCTGGACACATTATTCCCTGGGTGGTCTTCATTTCCCTCTCTATGCCTCATGTACACCTGGACACATTGTTCCCTGTGTGCCCTTCATTTCCTTATGTGTGCATCATGAACACCTGGACACATTACTCCCTGGGTGCTCGTCATTTCCCTCTCTATGCCTCATGTACACCTGGACACATTATTCCCTGGGTGGTCTTCATTTCCCTCTCTATGTCTCATGTACACCTGGACACATTGTTCCCTGTGTGCCCTTCATTTCCTTATGTGTGCATCATGTACACCTGGACACATTATTCCCTGGGTGGTCTTCATTTCCCTCTCTATGCCTCATGTACACCTGGACACATTGTTCCCTGTGTGCCCTTCATTTCCTTTGTGTGCATCATGAACACCTGGCACATTATTCCCTGGGTGTCTCTCATTTCCTCTCTATGCTCATGTACACCTGGACACATTATTCCCTGGGTGGTCTTCATTTCCCTCTCTATGCCTCATGTACATACACTGGGCACATTATTCCCTGGGGTGTCTTCATTTCCCTCTCTATGCCTCATGTACACCTGGACACATTATTCCCTGGTGGTCTTCATTTCCCTCTCTATGGATCATGTACACCTGGACACATTATTCCCTGTGTGCCCTTCATTTCCTTCTGTGGGGATCATGTACACCTGGACACATTATTCCCTGTGTGCCCTTCATTTCCCTCTCTATGCCTCATGTACACCTGGACACATTATTCCCTGGGTGTCTTCATTTCCCTCTCTATGCCTCATGTACACCTGGACACATTATTCCCTGGGTGTCTTCATTTCCCTCTCTATGCCTCATGTACACCTGGACACATTATTCCCTGGGTGCTCTTCATTTCCCTCTCTATGCCTCATGTACACCTGGACACATTATTCCCTGGGTTGTCTTCATTTCCCTCTCTATGCCTCATGTACACCTGGACACATTATTCCCTGGGTTGTCTTCATTTCCCTCTCTATGCCTCATGTACACCTGGACACATTATTCCTGGTGGTCTTCATTTCCTCTCTATGCCTCATGTACACCTGGACACATTATTCCCTGGGTGCTCGTCATTTCCCTCTCTATGCCTCATGTACACCTGGACACATTATTCCCTGGGTGGTCTTCATTTCCCTCTCTATGCCTCATGTACACCTGGACACATTATTCCCTGTGTGCCCTTCATTTCCTTCTGTCAGGATCATGTACACCTGGACACATTATTCTCTGTGTGCCCTTCATTTCCTTCTGTGAGGATCATGTACACCTGGACACATTATTCCCTGGGTGCTCGTCATTTCCCTCTCTATGCCTCATGTACACCTGGACACATTATTCCCTGGGTGGTCTTCATTTCCCTCTCTATGCCTCATGTACACCTGGGCACATTATTCCCTGGGTGGTCTTCATTTCCTTCTCTATGCCTCATGTACACCTGGGCACATTATTCCCTGGGTGGTCTTCATTTCCCTCTCTATGCCTCATGTACACCTGGACACATTATTCCCTGGGTGGTCTTCATTTCCCTCTCTATGCCTCATGTACACCTGGACACATTATTCCCTGTGTGCCCTTCATTTCCTTCTGTGTGCATCATGTACACCTGGACACATTATTCCCTGGGTGGTCTTCATTTCCCTCTCTATGCCTCATGTACACCTGGACACATTATTCCCTGTGTGGTCTTCATTTCCTTCTGTAGGGATCATGTACACCTGGACACATTATTCCCTGGGTGGTCTTCATTTCCCTCTCTATGCCTCATGTACACCTGGACACATGATTCCCTGTGTGGTCTTCATTTCCTTCTGTGGGGATTATGTACACCTGGACACATTATTCCCTGGGTGGTCTTCATTTCCCTCTCTATGCCTCATGTACACCTGGACACATTATTCCCTGGGTGGTCTTCATTTCCCTCTCTATGCCTCATGTACACCTGGACACATTATTCCCTGGGTGGTCTTCATTTCCCTCTCTACGCCTCATGTACACCTGGACACATGATTCCCTGGGTGGTCTTCATTTCCCTCTCTACGCCTCATGTACACCTGGACACATGATTCCCTGGGTGGTCTTCATTTCCTTCTGTGGGGATCATGTACACCTGGACACATTATTCCCTGGGTGCTCTTCATTTCCCTCTCTATGCCTCATGTACACCTGGACACATTATTCCCTGGGTGCTCTTCATTTCCCTCTCTATGCCTCATGTACACCTGGACACATTATTCCTTGGGTGGTCTTCATTTCCTTCTCTATGCATCATGTACACCTGGACACATTACTCCCTGGGTGGTCTTCATTATTCCCTCTCTATGCCTCATGTACACCTGGACACATTATTCCCTGGGTGGTCTTCATTTCCCTCTCTATGCCTCATGTACACCTGGACACATTATTCCCTGGGTGGTCTTCATTTCCCTCTCTACGCCTCATGTACACCTGGACACATTATTCCCTGGGTGGTCTTCATTTCCCTCTCTACGCCTCATGTACACCTGGACACATGATTCCCTGGGTGGTCTTCATTTCCCTCTCTATGCCTCATGTACACCTGGGCACATTATTCCCTGTGTGGTCTTCATTTCCCTCTCTATCCCTCATGTACACCTGGGCACATTATTCCCTGGGTGTTCTTCATTTCCCTCTCTATGCCTCATGTACACCTGGACACATTATTCCGTGCTTGTCCTTCCTTTCATTCTGTGTGCCTCAGCTGCAGGGTCTGCTCATGTGTGTGTGAGATTTCCCATGGGGAGTGCACATTAAAGAGAGCAGCTTTGCTTTGCCCTCGCGATAGGGAGGGGCGAGAAAGAGGTAACACAGGCCGCGCTTTCTCAGGACCCTGTCCCGCCGGAGGCTAAATATGAAGGCCTCATTATTGGGGCAAGGCGGTGGATAGCCTCCACCTGGGCAGACATGTTTGCTGTTCTTCAGGCCGTCTATTTGCCAGTGCCACCTGGCTTCTCAATGGGTAGCAGTCTGAGGTGTGAGGCCCTGCAATGTTTGTGTGCAAATGTTACCTAATCCGAGTGCAGGTTTTCTTCGCTCCTGGAGCCACGTGAAGCCTGATTGACAAAGTTCCACTGAAAACATGTTCATAAATCAGGCCCTTGGTATGTTCATATGAGGGAAAGCGGCCACGCCACATTAAACACACGCCCCATTGTCTTTGCATATTCCAGGGAGGCTGCATTTAGGTTTCAGATGACATGTTCTTATATCTGGAGGCCGACACACGTAACATGCGCACCACAGCACACTGCCAGTCTCTGCTCACACATTCCCTGCTGCTGGGCCTATTTATCTCGTTCCAAACAGCGCTTCTCCACTGCATACGATGCTACAGAGGAAGGCTTATGAGTCTGTCCTCGCTGTCCAGTAGTGCCATGGGCATAGAGAGAGGACACTACAGCTAACACACTCTTACCACACCTCTCTGCACTGGTGGTTCTCTGTTAAGCGCTTTATGGTATAGCGCTACACACATTCAGTCAAATACATACACAAGATAAGGATACTTCTTACATCACGTCCCCCGTCAGTTTTGATCTAACGGTTTTTTGACGTTGGACTATTCTGTGGAAAGTTCAGCGAAAATTCAGAACAAAGATGTCTGAAGGACAAAGCCAAGTAGAAAAATGGGCCAAAGGTCTGTCAAAGGAACACGGTTATAATCAGGGCTCAAGTCGAGGGTACACACAGGTGGACGGAGTCCCCCCACTTTTTTCAGAGCACACCAATTGGTATGTTGACGAGTCCACCCACTTTTTTCAGAGGGCACCATGATATGCTAATTTCTGGTGATGCCACATTCAATTGGTATGTTAATGCGTGCCCCCACTTTTGTTTTAGGGCTTGACCCCCAATAGGCTCATAGGTACCAGAATCTCACTCCCTTTGCAGGGCGGAGTCACAAATAACAAGAAATGAACTATCACTAAAAAATGATTTAGAAAATAGTATTCTAAAGTCATGCCACTTGCTGCTTCTTCTAAAGGTAAGAAGTTTAATTGGAAGTTAAAATTCTACGACTTAGAAATAGTAGAGCAGTTCACCTGCTTGGGCTATATTTTATGGAATAAGCCTAATATTGATAAACAATTCAAAGGCTGACCTTTAAAAGCCCTGGTCTATGTGGCTCCCGGGAAGCTTACACATTTTAGATTTGGTAACTATTAAGTCTTTCTGGTTTTGAATTTGTATAAATCGAAAGCCGTTGTCTGTCGGACCTCTGGCAGTGAATTTTGTCCAACTTCTATTTTCTCCAAGTATTGGTCGCTACTGAAAGGCCTAATTTGGTGTAGGGAGTGTTAGCGCTTGGTCTCTCATCCCTGAAAACTCTTCTCTGGATATAGGAATATGTTAGCTCTGCCAGCCCATTCAGGATTGTCCCTATTGAAACCTTTAATCAAGGAAAATTACTCAAGTATTCTTGTCGAATGGGATCAGCATTATAGGAAGACGAGGCCTAAGTACGTCTGATGCTTGTTGGAGCTGCAACCTTACTTGTGGTTACTTGGAGCATATGCTATGGAAATGTTACAAGGCAAAGAACCTTTGGAGTGCAATTACTGGTACCGTGAATGCAGTTCTTGGTGCGGACAAGGAATAGGATTTCAAGACCTTGATTTTGGAGGATGATACTGAACTAGAGGACCTGTCTTATTCGCAGACAACCTCGCTCTTTAGGGCATCTCTTGCGGCTAAAACAATTACTCTACGAATTTGGAAGTCTTTCGTCTTCCCACCTAAATCTGAGTGGCTTCAGGAGATGTACTCCCTTTGCAATATTGAGAGACTTGCCCGTAGGTGCCAGGGGAAGGGCAAAGTGTTGGAAGAAATGTGGAGCAGATTTCTCAAGATGGACTTTGCGTGAGTCACGGCTGGAGTTTTAGCAGACAGTGTTTACTTAGCAGAGTGTGTTTACTTAGCAGAGTGTGTTTACTTAGCAGAGTGTGTTTACTTAGCAGAGTGTGTTTCTTTTTTCCTTCTCTTTTTCTTTCGCCTCTTTTGCCCATTTTCCTTTTATCTTCGGATTATTTTATTATGTAATTTTGTATGTACACATTTTAGGAGGTAATCAAATGGCCATAAATTGGTAACAGTTGGAAAAGGGTGTGACTACCTGGGTGTAAAGAAGACCGGTGGGGGGGTCTGTACTTCTGCTCTCTATATGGTAGAGGGGAGGCACAGAGGACCCCAGCCAAGATTCTCTAATACGGTAGCGATGGGCGAGCAATCAAGGCCTAGCTTCTCAGGAGGTGATGCAGGCTGGTTCTTAAGTACAGTGTATCCCCAAGCCCCCACAAAGGAATGTCCACACACTGTATTACTGAAAACACAGTCTTTATATAATTAATATTCAAGGGTTATGTACACTATCACAATAACGCACTTTGTGCTCAGGAAAATCAGCAATGGTAAATATCTACAATTCTAAAGTGGTACCACTAATATTAGACCTCATTAAAGTGCATTCACAATACTGTAGAAATGGCACACAGATCAATAAGAAGGAAACCAGCAATAGAGAGAGGAGAGATAACAGAGGGTTGAAACAATAGGCAGAATACTGGCCCTTGCTACTGGACACAGTTCTGTGTGGAGATCCCCCCACCTGGGCAACCTGCAAAATAAAGAGATATACACACAGCCCAGTCCAGATATTGTTCAATAGTCTATTTCTCTCCTATAATGTTTTTACCCCCCAATGTACCTGGTGGAGTCGAGTTCCTCGAAAAGGCGTCGACAAGCGTCGAGGGACTCGCTGTTCGGCGACGGGGAATCGACGGCCCTTCTTGAATGCCTTCCTTTTCAGGCGGGAGGCACGGGGCGTCGAACGTCCGTCGACAACGAGGCGACGTTGTCGAAGAGCGGCAGCTCCGTCCGAGCGGTGCTCGTCGGCGTCGGGGCGTCGGCGTCCTGCAAGGCGGAGGTGTGCGGGGCACCTCGATGACAATAGTTCTGGACCGCAAAGATTGTAGAGACGGGAGCCCAGCAAGGGCGTCGAGTCGTCCGAGTCTTTGGGGTCGTCGGGTGGCGGGAAACCCACCGGCAGGTTTCTCCTCGGCGCGTTGGTCGTCCTCGACTTTCTCCGGCAGGATAAGCGGTCGACGATGCGGTCGAGAGAGTCCTTCGATTGAATGTTCTTAGGCAATGGAGCGGACGGCTCCGATCGTCGGCGGCACGGCGTCAAGTGGTTCCCACGGCTGGGCACACAACTTCGACGGGCCTCCAGCGGTTACACAGACCTGCGACCCTGGTCGACGGCAATGGACTTCGACGGCGTCGATGTCCGGGTGCTTCACTTCGATCTCCTCGGCGGTCCGTCTCGGGTCGGCAGCCTTTCGAGGTCTGACTTCCAGGGCGCTTCGGCGAAGATTCAGCGGTGCTCGATGGTCCCTCGGAGCACGGGAAGAGGGCGCCTAGCCAGGTCCTCTCTCGGGTCAGCCCTCGACAATTTCGACAACCTTCAGTTCCGTCGAAGCAAATGCCACAGCAAGTCTTCTTCTTCCAGCTGGACGTCGAGGATCAGCAAATCCAGTTACTCTTGAGTGGAGACTCAGCTTCTGAATGCTTCTGAACAATTTCCAGTGGTGAGAGGTCCCAGATATACTATTCTGTCTCTCATCCACACTGCTGGCACACACACAGCAGCCAATCACACAGAAGGGCATTCATGCAGTCAGTCAGCCAATCAGGCACACAGTGCATTCAGGCCACACTCCTCCCTTTCAGACACTCACAACAAGGAATGTGGATTGGGACAAGTACCAGCCATTCAACACTACACACTGCATTCAGGCCAGTTTCGGGCAGGGCTGTCTCAGTCTTTGTCTCTCATGCCAGAAACCAGACAACCACAACAAGGAGTGTATATTGGTCACACACTCCATTCACCCAGGTCCCACCCACAGGAGGTACCCACAACATACAGTCACTGGGAAGGCTCCAGTCAGTCTAGCTGGGCCTTCACAACAACACCATATATGGAACTTCACCCAACAGCCAGTCAGGGGGAAGGACAGAGTCAGGGCTTCCCAGGACTTTGGGAAAACAAGATAACAGGCAATAGAAAGCAAGAGGCCACAGGGGCCATCTTGTTTCCTATCAGGAATCAACTGATTCCAATGGCAGGGCCTGGGTATCCCAAAATGGAGGACACCCAGAGCACCTGTCAAATTCAGCATGGAGCTGCCACCAGCCCATACCCTGCTCTGTGGGCCACCCACAGGTGCCCAAAAACATACACTAGGGGCACAGGGTTGTACCCCTACCCATGGGTGCCATAAGGGTATCCCATGGGTCTGTTCACCAAATCAAAAGAGAGCTGCACTGCCAGGAGTCCCTCATGGACTCCTGGGCAGAAAACATGACAGAACACACGGTAAAAACAGAGAAAGGACAAGGATTCAGAGGCCCTGTCCCTCAGATGCATTTCCGGCATCACAGTCGCCCCCCCCAGACTGAGGTGGAGGGTGCCTAATCTCCCACGGGATAGACACCCTCATCCAGACGGTCAACATACCTTCTGGAAAGGCCATCTGCATTATCGTGACTCTTCCCTGGTCTGTGCTCTATGGTGAAGTCTAGCCCTTGTAGGCTAATCGACCACCTGAGCAATTTCGGATTCTCACCCTTCATCTGCATAAGCCACTTCAGGGGCTTATGATCTGTTTGGACCTTGAAGGTGGACCCCGTAAGGTAGGGCCTAAAACGCCTAAGGCTCCAAACTATACTAAAACATTCCTTTTCAACAGTAGCCCACCTAAGTTCTCTACCCTTGAGTTGTCTACTGATGAATATGATAGGATGTTCTCTCCCTTTGTCATCTAACTGGGACAAGACAGCTCCAATTCCGGTGTCGCAGGCATCCGTCTGGACGATAAAGGGTCGGCTGTAGTCAGGCGCACTCAACACAGGTGCCCTACACAGACTTTCTTTCAAGCCATCAAAGGCCCTCTGACAGTCTTCAGTCCAATTAACCTTCCTAGGCTGTTTGGGTGAAGTTAGAGCTGTCAGGGGTGCAGCTATGGTTCCATAGTCTGCCATGAAATTGCGATAGTACCAGTGAGGCCAAAAAGGCTCTCACCTGGGTTTGAGTAGTGGGCGTCTCCAGTTCTGTACGTCCTGTACTTTACTGGAGAGAGGTTGGATTTGACCCCTCCTACCTCATGACCAAGATAGGTAACTTTCCCCTGAGCTATCTGGCACTTGGTGGCCTTGATAGTGAGGTTAGCCCTTTTCAAGGCCTGCAACACCTTATCCAGATGTGTCAAATGCTCTTCCCAGGTGGAACTGTAGACGGCAATGTCGTCTAAGTAAGCCACACAAAAGGCTTCCAGCCCACTGAGCGCATGGTTGACCAATCTCTGGAAGGTGGCAGGGGCATTCTTCAACCCAAAGGGCATGACCCTAAACTGGTAGAGTCCCTCAGGTGTGGAGAATGCCGTCTTTTCCTTGGCATGGTCCGTCAGAGCTATTTGCCAATAGCCTGAGGTAAGGTCAAAGGTGCTCACAAATTTGGCAGCACCTATAGTGTCCACGAGCTCATCAGCCTGGGCAATGGGTGCGCGTCAGTTTTGGTGACGGCATTGACTCCTCGGTAGTCCACACAGAACCTCCAATCCTTGGTACCCGCCGGGGAACTTGCCTTGGGGACAAGGACCACTGGACTGGACCAGGGACTGGTGGAGGGTTCAATAACACCCAGATCCAACATCTTGGCGACCTCAGCCTGGATGTGGTTTTTGACGGTATCTGACATACGATAGCTCCTGCTTTTGACAGGCACACTGTCACCAGTGTCAATTTCGTGCTTACACCACGGTGTAAGGCCCGGTGTCAGTGAAAACAGAGGGGATACTGCTGGAGCAAAGCCGGCAGGCCCTCTGCTGCTCTGTTGTCAAATCGGGAGAGAGTTGTACTCCCTCCACTGAGCCATCCTGAGGGTTGCTATGCAGCAAATCAGGAAGGGGCTCACTCTCATCCTCTTCTTGCCCTGAAGCTAGCAAGAGACATGAGACCTCTGCTCGCCTGTGGAAAGGCTTGAGCCTGTTGACATGGAATACCTGGGGGCTACCCAGAGGCTCCCATGTCACCAGATAATTGACTTCGCCATCTTGGAGATGATCCTGAAGGGTCCAGTCCACTTGTCTGCCAAAGCTCTAGGCTTGGTAGGCTCCATCACAAGGATTTCTGTCCCGGAGTCCAATCCACTTGCGAAGCTTTCAGGTCATGCCAGTACTTATTCAATTCCTGGCTGGCCTTGAGATTTGCTGTTGCCTGACCCATATTTGTGTCATCCTCCGCCTGAGGCCTAACACATAGTCCCCACTTGCTTGGCGGGACCTGGAGGGGTGGCTTCCAAGCCTTCTCGGATCAAGGCGAGGGGCCCCTCACGGGATGTCCAAGAGTAACTCAAAGGGCTGAAACCAACACCCTCTTGAGGTACCTCTCTGTAAGCAAACAGCAGGCATGGCAGGAGGAGATCCCATTTCCTCCTTAGGGGCTCTTCCAAAGCACCTAGCATGCCCTTGAGAGTTTTGTTAAATCTCTCAACCAGACATTGGTCTGGGGGTGGTAAGAGGTGGAGAACTTGTAGGTTACCCCGCACTCTTTCCACATGGTTTTCATGTAACTAGACATGAAGTTGGATCCTCGGTCAGAGACAACCTCCTTGGGGAATCCAACACGGGTGAAAATGCCCAGGAGAGCCCTGGCAACCACCTTGGCAGTAACAGTCCGAAGGGGTATTGCCTCAGGGTACCTGGTGGCATGATCTACCAAGACCAGGATGAACCGATGTCCACCTGAAGTGGGAGGGTCAAGGGGACCGACGATGTCGATTGCCCACCCTCTCAAATGGTGTGCCAACCACTGGTAATGGCTGCAGTGGGGCAATGACCCTGCCTCCAGTCTTGCCAGACAACTGACAAGTTGGGCAGGTCCTGCAGTGGGACTCCACCTCTACTCCCATCCGTGGCCAGTAGAAATGGGCAGAGAGCCTCTGCTTAGTCTTCTTGGTCCCAAGATGACCAGCCAAGGGCACCTCATGCGCCAACTGCAGTAGGAAGGGCCTGTAAACCTGGGGTACCACCAACCTCTTGCGGGCACCAGGTTCGGGCTTAGTGGGCTCACTAACAAGGAGCTCACCCTCCCAATAAATCTTGAATGTCCTAGGCACTTCACCTTGTGCCTGGGACAGGGCCTGTTTCCTCAGGCCCTCGAGAGAGTGGCACTCTCTCTGTCCCTTACAGAAGTCTGCCCGGGAGGGTCCCCTTCAGCTAACAAGCATTGAAGGTCGGGATGATCTCCGGGTTGAGAACCTCTCCCACAGGAGAGTCTTCTGTCTCTTCTCCCACAGGAGTTGAGTTTGGGTTTTCCGCTGGACCCAGCCCGTCCGGAGCATGGATCCCATTGGGTGCTGTCGGAACAGCAGGAAGAGAAGGTGTTCCCTCCACAGAGGTGGCCTTCTTGGTCTTCCTTCTTCTTGCCTTAGGCCTCGCCTTTGGCTCGGATACCTGACTCACAGCCAGACCGGTGTCACCTGTGACCTAGTGACTGCAGCAGCAGTCATGGGAAGACCATCCGAGATCAACCCCAACTCTACTAGATCATTTCCTAACAGAATGTTAGCAGGGACATTGTCCTGAACCAGGACAGGAAGCTTTGCTGTCTTGTCTCCAATCATGAGTGTGACTAGGGCTACAGGCGATAATTTGGGAGGCCCACCAGCTACTGGTGGTTCTCAGAGGAGCACTACATAGTCTCTGGCTTGAGCAGGGTCCTGTCCACCACTGTCATGCTTGCCCCAGTGTCTCTCAAACCAGTAGAAGGCTGGCCATTCAAGAGGACACTTCTCAAAACCTACGGGTGTTCTGCGGGATAGTTGCCAGTACTTCTGCGTACTGGTCCCAGGCCCAAGGGACACTAAGGAAATCTCTACCGGAGCACCAAATGTGATTCCTGTAGAGGAGGGGAGGACAGTGGCCTCCACCTCAGCCACGGGGTAAGGGTAGGTCAGGCTGACAGCCTGTACTCCAAGTGCCTTACCTTTACACTTGGGGTCACCCCTTTTGTGATCCAGAGCCCACAATCCCAACAAGTGCCAGGAGTGCGGGGTACGGTACTGGAACACTGGGAACCTGCTTTGCAGCAGGTGGACCACTACTCTTATTCCCACCCACAGAGGACTTATCCCCACCAGATTTTTGGGTCTTAGGAGAGGAAGGTTTTGGTTTACCCGACTGTGATTGCTTTTGGGACTCCTCAGCTTTCTGAGAGGTCCCTTTTCTTTGTCCTTGTCCTTCCCACTGGAGTCCTTAGGGGACACCCGGTGGGAGACCCACTTTGTCAGCCAACCTAGCCAGCTTAAAGGGGTCCAAAATGTTCTGGTCAGCCACATACTGACGCAGCTCTGGTGAACAGGCTTCAGAAAAATGCTCAAAAAACAAGAGGTGGGACAACTCAACAAAAGTTTTCACCTTGTAACCGTCAATCCACCCATCATGTTCATGTGCGCAGTACTCACCAGTCAACCCAAGACACATTCTCTCTTTTCTTAAAATCCCTGAACCTTTTAAGGTATTGGGTAGGTGTCTTGCCAAACTTGGCAATCAAAGCAGACTTCATACACTCATACTGACCCTTTCCTCCACACTCAGCTTCAGAATACAGTCATATCCAGTTTGAGGCACTCTGCTTAACAAACACTTAGCCCAATCTTTTTATCTACATCATGAATTGCACAAGCCATTTCAAACGCTTCAATCCATTGGAGGATATCTGAACCTCCACAAACACACCAACCAAATCTTTCATAAACTTGGTGGCTGGGGACCTGCCACTCTCAATTGGTCTAGCTGAAGTCTCCACTCTAGCTCTCTCTAGCTGGATTCTCTGACATTCAGTGTCCTTGTCTTTGAGCGCAAGATCCCTATTCTTGAGTTCCACTTGCTGTGCCAGTCCTCTTTCTTAAGCTCAGCTTCTATTTCCAACTTGCGATATTCAAAGGCCAATTTCATCCTTAATAACTCAAGTTCCATGGAATTGCTGGGGTTTGGAACGAGGCAGCAGGAATGGTGGCATTCCAGAAACAGATTCAGCGACAACCCAGGGGCAGAGTCCTCACTGGTTGCATCCCCCCTTCATCAAGGGTTTCACCATCAGTCTGGTAGTCCACCAGGGCAGCTATCAGCTCAGCCCTAGACTTATCCACAAAGTCCAACTCCCTGGCTTCACAAGCACTCTGGAGAGCCTCTAAGCTCATCCGAGTCAATTTACCATTTGCAATGGGCTCCATTGCCTGTAATGCAGTTATTTGGTACACACCCAAACCTTAATCTAATAAAGTGCGGATATTTTGTAAGTGGCACGGTTATACACTGAGTCTTAAAACCATAAGCATCCCACCGCTGCCACCAGCTTTGTAAAGAAGACCGGTGGGGGGGTCTGTACTTCTGCTCTCTATATGGTAGAGGGGAGGCACAGAGGACCCAGCCAAGATTCTCTAATACGGTAGCGATGGGCGAGCAATCAAGGCCTAGCTTCTCAGGAGGTGATGCAGGCTGGTTCTTAAGTACAGTGTATCCCCAGCCCCCACAAAGGAATGTCCACACACTGTATTACTGAAAACACAGTCTTTATATATATTAATATTCAAGGGTTATGTACACTTATCACAATAACGCACTTTGTGCTCAGGAAATCAGCAATGGTAAATATCTACAATTCTAAAGTGGTACCACTAATATTAGACCTCATTAAAGTGCATTCACAATACTGTAGAAATGGCACACAGATCAATAAGAAGGAAACCAGCAATAGAGAGAGGAGAGATAACAGAGGGTTGAAACAATAGGCAGAAATACTGGCCCTTGCTACTGGACACAGTTCTGTGTGGAGATCCCCCCACCTGGGCAACCTGCAAAATAAAGAGATATAACACCAGCCCAGTCCAGATATTGTTCAATAGTCTATTTCTCTCCTATAATGTTTTTCCCCCAATGTACCTGGTGGAGTCGAGTTCCTCGAAAAGGCGTCGACAAGCGTCGAGGGACTCGCTGTTCGGCGACGGGGAATCGACGGCCCTTCTTGAATGCCTTCTTTTCAGGCGGGAGGCACGGGGCGTCGAACGTCCGTCGACAAACGAGGCCGAACGTTGTCGAAGAGGCGGCAGCTTCCGTCCGAGCGGTGCTCGTCGGCGTCGGGGCGTCGGCGTCCTGCAAGGCGGAGGTGTGCGGGGCACCTCGATGACAATAGTTCTGGACCGCAAAGATTGTAGAGACGGGGAGCCCAGCAAGGGCGTCGAGTCGTCCGAGTCTTTGGGTCGTCGGGTGGCGGGAAACCACCGGCAGGTTTCTCCTCGGCGCGTTGGTCGTCCTCGACTTTCTCCGGCAGGATAAGCGGTCGACGATGCGGTCGAGAGAGTCCTTCGATTGAATGTTCTTAGGCAATGGAGCGGACGGCTCCGATCGTCGGCGGCACGGCGTCAAGTGGTTCCACGGCTGGGCACACAACTTCGACGGGCCTCCAGCGGTTACACAGACCTGCGAACCCTGGTCGACGGCAATGGACTTCGACGGCGTCGATGTCCGGGTGCTTCACTTCGATCTCCTCGGCGGTCCCGTCTCGGGTCGGCAGCCTTTCGAGGGTCTGACTTCCAGGGCGCTTCGGCGAAGATTCAGCGGGTGCTCGATGGTCCCTCGGAGCACGGGAAGAGGGCGCTAGCCAGGTCCTCTCTCGGGTCAGCCCTCGACAATTTCGACAACCTTCAGTTCCGTCGAAGCAAATGCCACAGCAAGTCTTCTTCTTCCAGCTGGACGTCGAGGATCAGCAAATCCAGTTACTCTTGAGTGGAGACTCAGCTTCTGAATGCTTCTGAACAATTTCCAGTGGTGAGAGGTCCCAGATATACTATTCTGTCTCTCATCCACACTGCTGGCACACACACAGCAGCCAATCACACAGAAGGGCATTCATGCAGTCAGTCAGCCAATCAGGCACACAGTGCATTCAGGCCACACTCCTCCCTTTCAGACACTCACAACAAGAATGTGGATTGGGACAAGTACCCAGCCATTCAACACTACACACTGCATTCAGGCCAGTTTCGGGCAGGGCTGTCTCAGTCTTTGTCTCTCATGCCAGAAACCAGACAACCACAACAAGGAGTGTATATTGGTCACACACTCCATTCACCCAGGTCCCACCCACAGGAGGTACCCACAACATACAGTCACTGGGAAGGCTCCAGTCAGTCTAGCTGGGCCTTCACAACAACACCATATATGGAACTTCCACCCAACAGCCAGTCAGGGGAAGGGACAGAGTCAGGGCTTCCCAGGACTTTGGGAAAACAAGATAACAGGCAATAGAAAGCAAGAGGCCACAGGGGCCATCTTGTTTCTATCAGGAATCAACTGATTCCAATGGCAGGGCCTGGGTATCCCAAAATGGAGGACACCCAGAGCACCTGTCAAATTCAGCATGGAGCTGCCACCAGCCATACCCTGCTCTGTGGGCCACCCACAGGTGCCCAAAAACATACACTAGGGGCACAGGGTTGTACCCCTACCCATGGGTGCCATAAGGGTATCCCATGGGTCTGTTCACCAAATCAAAAGAGAGCTGCACTGCCAGGAGTCCCTCATGGACTCCTGGGCAGAAAACATGACAGAACACACGGTAAAAACAGAGAAAGGACAAGGATTCAGAGGCCCTGTCCCTCAGATGCATTTCCGGCATCACACTGGGCACATTATAGCAGTGTCTGACAAATGCATAATACCTATACACAAGTCAAACCTGTTGGCTTTGTCAATGCTTTTTTTGTTTAACTGGACTGCAGCACAAGGAACAGATATCGACCCACTCCTCCCTCAGAAATACCAGCCAATCTCAAACACACGCTTCATGGCAAAACTCATGGACTGTGCAGTATACAAGCAGCTTGGCCTATTCGTCGAGACCAACAACCTCCTAGACCCTGCACAGTCAGGCCTCAGGCCACTCAGGGGAAAAGAATCCCCCCTAGTCTCCATCTGGGATGACTTAAAAAGAACAGCCGACACCGAAGGCTGTGCTGTATTCATCCTGCTGGACCTCTCCGCAGCCTTCAATACCATCGATCACAGTATCCTGCTAGACAGGCTACAAACACTAGGAATCAGAAACACAGTCCTCTCATGGATTTCATTTTTCATCTCAAATCGCTCACAAATCGTGCACCTCGACCAGTTCAGATCCACGTCATGACCTGTAAGGAAAGGTGTCCCACAAGGAGCACCCCTATCTCCCAGAATGTTCAACATCTACCTAAAACCCCTGCCGCAATCATCCGCTGACACGATCTCACCTGTGACAACTATGCAGACGACACCCAGATCATGCTGAAAATCCCCAAATCTCAAGGCTCCGGCAGTCCGGACCTGTCGGAATGCTTCTCGGATATTGACCACTGGATGACGACGAATCACCTCATCCTCAACACTCGGAAAACTGAAATCCTAGCTTGCTGTAAAACAGCCCTCCTTCCCCAACCAATTCTGTGGCCTCAATCCCTACGACCAGCACCGGCAACTTCAAACGTGGTAAAAACCCTTGAAAGCACATTGGACACGGGCTTATCCCTCACCCAACACACCACCCCCATATCTAAAACCTCTTTCTTCCATCTACCGATTCTCAGGCGTATTTTCGCTTACCTCACCTATCCTTACTGCTTCTCGGCCATCAACTTCATCATCCTGTCCTGCCTAGACTACGCAAACTGCCTCTACCTAGGCGCTCCAGCGTTTCAACTAAGGAAACTCCAAAGAATCCAAAACGCAGCCGTTCGCCTGCTCATCAACCTACCTCCCAGAGAACACATCAGCCCTACACTAAAAGTCCTCCATTGGCTCCCGATTGGCCAACGCACGACCTTTAAAGCCATGTGCCTTATCCACCACGCCATCCACAAAACCGGTCCGGAATTCCTTCAAGACAAAATCCTGCGCTAACAGTCTTCAAGGAGTCTCAGATTGCACACATCATATTGCCTAGTGGTCCCACTTCACAACTCCTCCAGGCTGGGCGGGTCCTTGTTTTCCGTCCAAGCGCCAATTATCTGGAAAGCCCTACCCCTACACATTCGCAATACTGAAAATCACCTGAAATTCAGAAAAGCCCTAAACACCTGTTTTTTCCCAACATTGTCTTGAACCGCTACCCCTCTCTAAACTACATTGCTTAACCCAACATTCCTATACACCAATCACAGCACAGATGCCGGCAGCATTGGCGGTGGTTCCCCATGCACAACAACACCCCGACCCGATAAATGCAGCAGAGTAGTTAGCAGCATTCACTGAGGCACACCGCAATAAACTCCATCGCCCTCACTTCTCAGACTTTCGCTCCACAGAGACCACGAACAATGAGACCATGCCATCCATATTGGACAAAGAAAGAACGCTGCAGCAGAACTACATTAAAGCATACAGTACATATGTAAATGGACACAGGCCACAGGCACAGCCATACATCCATGCACCATAGAATGCAGCTGTGGCTATGCTGTTCCGGTCTAGTAGCACACATACCCATCCACACTGAAACCACTGGTGAACCTCAACACCGCTGCCAATAGCATACAGCAACTACAAACAAAAGAAATTATGTACAGCTGGGCACACATCGAATCTTCAGCAATAGCACTCTATCCAAAACCCCAACAGTGCCCACCCACGTGCCTGACCTTTGGGCTGTTTAGTGGATCCTAGCCAGCCACCTAAGTCCCAAGCCGGCGAACATGCACACAAGTATCCCTCAATCTAAACTCTTAGAACCTTCTGCCACATTGAATGCTGTCACAGAGGGCGTTAAAATCACAAAGCGCATTGAGGCCATACAAATGAGGAAAGAGCGCTATATAAATAAATAAATACAATACCATGCAATGTACACTTGGACACATTATTCCCTGTGTGCACTTCATTTCATTCTGTGTGCATCATGAACACCTGGACACATTATTCCCTGTGTGCACTTCATTTCATTCTGTGTGCATCATGTACACCTGGACACATTATTCCCTGTGTGCCCTTGTACACCTGGACACATTATTCCCTGTGTGCCCTTCATTTCCTTCTGTGGGCATCATGTACACTTGGACACATCATTCCCTGTTTGCCCTTGTACACCCCGGACACATTATTCCCTGTGTGCCCACCATTAGGCTCCATGTGTCACATGCACACCTGGACACATTATTCCCTGGGAGTTCTTCATTTCCTTCTGTTAGGATCATGTACACCTGGACACATTATTCCCTGTGTGCCCTTCATTTCATTCTGCGGGGATCATGTGCACCTGGACACATTATGCCATGTGTGCCCTTCATGTCCTTCTGTGGGGATCATGTACACCTGGACACATTATTCCCTGTCTGCCCTTCATTTCATTCTGTGGGGATCATGTACACCTGGACACATTATTCCATGTGTGCCCTTCATTTCATTCTGCGGGGATCATGTGCACCTGGACACATTATGCCCTGTGTGCCCTTCATGTCCTTCTGTGGGGATCATGTACACCTGGACACATTATTCCCTGTCCGCCCTTCATTTCATTCTGTGGGGATCATGTACATCTGGACACATTATTCCCTGTGTGTCCTTCATTTCCCTCCACATTCCTCATCTACACCTGGACACATTATTCCCTGTGTGTCCTTCAATTCCCTCTACATTCCTCATGCACACCTGGACACATTCCCTGTGTGTCCTTCATTTCCCTCTACATTCCTCATCTACACCTGGACACATTATTCCATTTGTGTCCTTCATCACATTATTCCCTGTGTGTCCTTCATCACATTATTCCCTGTGTGTCCTTCATTTCCCTCTATATGCCTCATCTACACCTGGACACATTATTCCCTGTGTGTCCTTCTTTTCCCTCTGCATTCCTCATCTACACCTGGACACATTATTCCCTGTGTGTCCTTCTTTTCCCTCTGCATTCCTCATCTACACCTGGACACATTATTCCCTGTGTGTCCTTCAATTCCCTCTACATTCCTCATCTACACCTGGACACATTATTCCCTGTGTGTCCTTCATTTCCCTCTACATGCCTCATCTACACCTGGACACATTATTCCCTGTGTGTCCTTCTTTTCCCTCTGCATGCATTCCTCATCTACACCTGGACATATTATTCACATTATTCCCTGTGTGTCCTTCATTTCCCTCTACATGCCTCATCTACACCTGGACACATTATTCCCTGTGTGTCCTTCATTTCCCTCTACATGCCTCATCTACACCTGGACACATTATTCCCTGTGTGTCCTTCTTTTCCCTCTGCATGCATTCCTCATCTACACCTGGACACATTATTCCCTGTGTGTCCTTCATTTCCCTCTACACACAATATTCACATTATTCCCTGTGTGTCCTTCTTTTCCCTCTACATTCCTCATCTACACCTGGACACATTATTCCCTGTGTGTCCTTCATTTCCCTCTACACACATTATTCACATTATTCCCTGTGTGTCCTTCTTTTCCCTCTACATTCCTCATCTACACCTGGATACATTATTCCCTGTGTGTCCTTCTTTTCCCTCTGCATGCATTCCTCATCTACACCTGGACACATTATT
This sequence comes from Ambystoma mexicanum, assembly GCA_002915635.3. Classification (NCBI taxonomy): domain Eukaryota; kingdom Metazoa; phylum Chordata; class Amphibia; order Caudata; family Ambystomatidae; genus Ambystoma; species Ambystoma mexicanum. The sequence continues at coordinate 16,815,356 of CM010937.2, forward strand.
CCCTGTGTGTCCTTCATTTCCCTCTACACACAATATTCACATTATTCCCTGTGTGTCCTTCTTTTCCCTCTACATTCCTCATCTACACCTGGACACATTATTCCCTGTGTGTCCTTCTTTTCCCTCTGCATGCATTCCTCATCTACACCTGGACACATTATTCCCTGTGTGTCCTTCATTTCCCTCTACACACAATATTCACATTATTCCCTGTGTGTCCTTCTTTTCCCTCTACATTCCTCATCTACACCTGGACACATTATTCCCTGTGTGTCCTTCATTTCCCTCTAACACACATTATTCACATTATTCCCTGTGTGTCCTTCTTTTCCTCTACATTCCTCATCTACACCTGGACACATTATTCCCTGTGTGTCCTTCTTTTCCCTCTGCATGCATTCCTCATCTACACCTGGACACATTATTCCCTGTGTGTCCTTCATTTCCCTCTACACACAATATTCACATTATTCCCTGTGTGTCCTTCTTTTCCCTCTACATTCCTCATCTACACCTGGACACATTATTCCCTGTGTGTCCTTCTTTTCCCTCTGCATGCATTCCTCATCTACACCTGGACATATTATTCACATTATTCCCTGTGTGTCCTTCATTTCCCTCTACATGCCTCATCTACACCTGGACACATTATTCCCTGTGTGTCCTTCATTTCCCTCTACATGCCTCATCTACACCTGGACACATTATTCCCTGTGTGTCCTTCTTTTCCCTCTGCATGCATTCCTCATCTACACCTGGACACATTATTCCCTGTGTGTCCTTCATTTCCCTCTACACACAATATTCACATTATTCCCTGTGTGTCCTTCTTTTCCCTCTACATTCCTCATCTACACCTGGACACATTATTCCCTGTGTGTCCTTCTTTTCCCTCTGCATTCCTCATCTACACCTGGACACAATATTTACATTATTCCCGGTGTGTCCTTCAATTCCCTCTACATTCCTCATCTACACCTGGACACATTATTCCCTGTGTGTCCTTCAATTCCCTCTACATTCCTCATCTACACCTGGACACATTATTCCCTGTGTGTCCTTCATTTCCCTCTACATGCCTCATCTACACCTGGACACATTATTCCCTGTGTGTCCTTCTTTTCCCTCTGCATGCATTCCTCATCTACACCTGGACACATTATTCCCTGTGTGTCCTTCATTTCCCTCTACACACAATATTCACATTATTCCCTGTGTGTCCTTCTTTTCCCTCTACATTCCTCATCTACACCTGGACACATTATTCCCTGTGTGTCCTTCATTTCCCTCTACACACATTATTCCCGGTGTGTCCTTCAATTCATTCTTTATGTATACCTTGACCAGCAAAAGCTCCTCGCAGGCTACAGGTAACCATCTGGCAGGGCCGGCTGGAGGCGGGCAGTGGGCATTTGGAACCCTGCGCATATCCCGAATCAGTTTTCTGGGGTCAGTCCATGCGCGCACATGCTTGCACATGCTTGCAAGTTGATTAGCGTAATAGCTGTTCCTGCTATTCAAGCATACAGAGAAAATGCAAGAGGTTTTGTGCAATGGTTACTAACAATTTTTCTGCTCTATCGAGACATTAAAAATGCGTAATCCACTTCCCTTTTCTGCAAGGGTAGGACCAGGGCTCACTCAGACGCTGCCACGAGTGAACAGTGAAACAGCTCAGGCTGAGTTGATGAGCTGTTTGGTCAACTCTATAATGATAAATCAGCAACACCATCTATGTGGAGCAACGCCCTACTCTTGGTGGTATTTCGGTGGTAAATCCACTGTAATACCACCAAATGCAATTACTGTTACTGCCCCATGTTCCCGCGGACTTTCCGCCGCATTACAAGTTCTAGTAGGCAGTGCAAGTCCACAATTATTGGAATGGACAGGACTCCGTGAGTATTTCAGCTGAATTACCGTCGGCGGTAATTCAGCCATTTTCTTTTGGCAAGACGCAGGAGTTACCTACAGCATGTTTCTGTAGGAAAATCCCCCACCTTAGTAGGTCGGTGCGGTAATGAAGTGGTAAAAGTGTACCACTGCATTACTACAGCTTTTTCCCCGCACAGCTGTGCTATGCGTTTTTTTTATATATGTTGCGCTGTCTGGATCACTTCCAGGCAATCCCAATGCCGTGTCTTAAGCAAAACAAGGCACAATGAGCTAGTGACTGGCTCAGGATCACACATGCTGGGGAAGTCGCATTGGAGCCGAGTTTTTCTGGCTCCATAGCTTGACCTGATCTCCTCCCACCCAATGTCATTCGTAATCCAGCTAGCAAGAGCTGCTGTCCACACCTAACGCAGTAGGCCGGCTTCTGCGCAGTCACTGCTACCTTACACTCCCGCCAGGTCTGCGCTTTGTAAGTCACAGACATACCCATTCCAGATGGCAGTGTTGTAATTATTTCATGTACACTGTATAACTTGTGAGAGCAATTTCTAAGCTGTCTGTAACCACTCCGTGATACCCCAGGTTCTGGGCGTTTAACTAAGGAAGTACATAAATAAATAAATAAATAAAGAAAGAAAGAAAGACCAAGGCGCTTGTGAAATCAGCCTGACATCGCCTAATGAATCATGAAGCACATTGTTCAAAACCAGTGATAGGTCTTCTGAAAACGAACTGAAGCAGGTGAGGGATTAAATGAGTGATGAAATAACTGCAAAACAATGCAGATGACTGCACGAGGTAAACATGCGCCTGGTTGGACTACAAGGTGCACCTTCTCAGGTGCAAGCCAAAGAGCTGAAATATTCCTGTAGTGATGTGCAGTAATCAGTGGACTTGAAACTTGGGGCCTAATTCACCGAAGCGTTTTATAATGGCAAAACCCCATTGGAAAACGCTGTGTGAATTAGGCCCCTTGGTCGAATAGGCCATACACACAGAGTGAGAAAGGGCTTCAGTCAGAAAACAATGACTGTGGGTGTGTGCAAAGAGTGTGCCTCGCCTTACCTGTGACAATCTCCTAAGCCGGGCTACCACACTCCATGCCAGATTGCAAGCTATTACATTAACAGGACATTGGAGACACAACGCTCCTAACTCAGAAGTACAAGGGGAGGCTGGCCAACCCAGACCTCCACCTGTCTCGCAATAAAGAGACATCATGCAGAAGGCAGCCCACTGCTTTCAAGGAGCCCTGTGGTTAAAGGGTTGCCTGGGAGGAACAGTGATCCCAGCAGACATTTCTTCAACCACAGCTCCATGAATGCAATGGCTGGGGGCTCTTGTTGGGGGGAGGCGTACCCTAAAGCACTCATACTTAGGCCATGCCCCCTAAAGAGAGACCCCCACTCAATGTACCACCCCACTTAAAGCACTGCATGCCCTGAAAGTTTGCTATTCATGTCAGGTTGAGCCAAGGGCCAACTCAAGAGGCTTTGGAAATAAGGCTGATTGGCTTTGGAAGGACCGTATCCATGCTTCCATGTTCGGTTGGGTTGCTTGAGAGTCATACCCATGCTTCCATCTTGGATTCGGTTGCTTGAGAGTCATACCCAAGCTTCCATCTTGGATTCGGTTGCTTGAGAGTCATACCCAAGCTTCCATCTTGGATTGGGCTGCTTGAGAGTCATACCCATGCTTCCATGTTCGATTGGGTTGCATGAGAGTCATACCCATGCTTCCATCTTGGATTTGGTTGCATGAGAGTCATACCCATGCTTCCATCTTGGATTGGGTTGCATGAGAGTCATACCCATGCTTCCATGTTCGATTGGGTTGCATGAGAGTCATACCCATGCTTCCATCTTGGATTGGGTTGCTTGAGAGTCATACCCATGCTTCCATGTTCGATTGGGTTGCATGAGAGTCATACCCATGCTTCCATCTTGGATTGGGTTGCATGAGAGTCATACCCATGCTTCCATCTTGGATTGGGTTGCATGAGAGTCATACCCATGCTTCCATGTTCGATTGGGTTGCATGAGAGTCATACCCATGCTTCCATCTTGGATTGGGTTGCTTGAGAGTCATACCCATGCTTCCATCTTGGATTGGGTTGCATGAGAGTCATACCCATGCTTCCATCTTGGATTGGGTTGCTTGAGAGTCATACCCATGCTTCCATGTTCGATTGGGTTGCATGAGAGTCATACCCATGCTTCCATCTTGGATTCGGTTGCTTGAGAGTCATACCCAAGCTTCCATCTTGGATTGGGCTGCTTGAGAGTCATACCCATGCTTCCATGTTCGATTGGGTTGCATGAGAGTCATACCCATGCTTCCATGTTCGATTGGGCTGCATGAGAGTCATACCCATGCTTCCATCTTGGATTGGGTTGCTTGAGAGTCATACCCATGCTGTCACGATCCCTCATCATGCGGTCCCCAGGGCACTCCCTCATCCCCAGTCCCGCCCTTCTCTCACTTCCCCCCTTCCCCGGGACTCACGTGGACTCACACACGTCTTGCGGGCACACCCGCGCCTGGTCCGTAATAGGACGGCTGTCAGACTACGGCCGTTTCTACATTGGCAATTGCCTTGGCGCATAGGATCGCGAAGGGCTAACCCTGAGCTTCCGCATCGCGGGACTGTGAGGTCACGTGATGCTCTTGCCCGATCACGTGACCATGCCACGCATCACGTGACCAGAAGCGCGAGTACATAAACCCGGAAACCTGGGTATTCGTTGCTTCTCAGCTGTGCTCTGCATTCTGTTTGGCGCTACGGACTTTGAATCATCTTTGGATCACTCACGGAATCGACCTGTCCTGCTTTACTGGACTCCTCTTGGATTTACCCCTTCGGATTTGTTTGCCCAGTGATACACGGCTCTCGACCACGGACCATTATTGGACTGCCTCCTGGATCACCCTTTTGCACCCTGGTTCTTTGAACTCCTTGCCTCACAGTTCCACAGCTCCACAGCTCCTGCTGACAGGCGAACAACTGAGCCTACTCCTCTTGGGGTACTGCCGTCCACGTGGGTCCCGGACCTCTCCACTAGGTTCCTCATCCCCTCCTTGACCCTGACTGGTAAGACCTTTCCGGTTATTCTAATACTGTAGTTACTGTTCCTTGCTTGGTACTTAATCCGCATTTTCTTGCAGCAGTGTGGGGTCCCAGAGGTTCGCGTTCCCAGACTTGGACATTTGAACATCTTCGCCTGTGACCTCAACGGCTGCACAGAGAGTTGCTTTAAGTTCTCCCTGTGCGGCATTTGGGGACGGAGGCCTCTACTGCCTACACGACACTCAAGTCTCAACAGACTGAGAAGCCTATAGTCGTGTAGGCAGTGGAGGGGAACGCTGAAGACCCCATGTCTGCTATAGTCCAAGCCATTACAGTGCTACGAGCCGATATGGCGGCAGCCAACACGGCTATCCATCAACGTCTCGACCACATACAAAGTGCCAGACACCCTTTACCCCCAGATGTAGAATTCGGAGACACACCCTCTGTTTCTCGACCTGTTCCACCTCCGATTGTTCCCCAGAAATCCGTTCCCATGATGCTACCTACTCCATTCCCATTGGCGGCCCCTGAGAGATACCACGGGATCCAAGAAATTTAGGACCTTCCTAAACCAATGCAAGTTGCATTTCCTGTGCCGGCCTCAGGCTTTTCCAGATTCCACCACGAAAGCGGCATTTACCCTTTCCCATTTGGCTGGGATTGCCGCTGCATGGGCCAACCCCTTATTGGAGAACGATAACCCGGCCTTATATGATTTCGATCTCCTCATCACCGAGATGTCCAGGGTTTTTGATACTAGACACAAGGCCCAATCTCGAGATCTGGAACTTCTGGATTTGTGCCAGGGTAGGGGTTCTCTCATTGAATACATAACCCGTTTTAACCAGCTATCCGCTGAAACCTCTTGGCCAGAGGGCAAGAAAGCAGTCGTCTTCTATAGGGGCCTCAGCAACCCTATGAAGGACGCCTTATCAGTAGTACCCTCATTACCCACTGCATTCAAGATCTGGTTGACTTGTCACTCCAGGTGGACGCACGTAGGTCCGAAAGAAGAGCGGAAGCAGGTTTCACTCACTCCTCACTTCTCCCATGACAGTTCCTTCTTCTGATTCCTCCAAGAACCCATGCAGATCGGGGGGTCAGGAGTCCGATATCTCCTTTGGAAAGGGAACGCAGGAGGGCGGATAACGCTTGCTACTACTGCGGCACCTAGGTCATTTTGTTAAGGAATGCCCACGTCGTCCCAAAAACAAGCCACAGGGTTTTCAGATAGCTCGATCATAGTACCGGGGACGGGATCGAGCTATACCACAGACACCCCGAACCCTACACCCTCTTTCGGGCGTATCCGGCCCATTCATGTACAAGCCACTCTACAGCCCACAGCGTCCGTTTCACATCCTGTTACTCTGATAATTGACTCTGGGGCCACGGGAAACTTTATCGACATTTCCTTGGCCCGTTTGTTAAACCTGCCCCTCTTGACCAAGACCAGGCCTGAACCGGTACAGGCTGTAGATGGCTCGTCCTTGATTTCGGGCCCAGTCAAACAACAAACAGCCCCTTTGCTATTAACAATACAATCCAGACATAGGGAGACCATTAGTTTTGACCTTATCACCACGCCACAGTTTGGGCTCATCCTGGGAATCCCTTGGCTTCAGGAACATAATCCCCTCATTGATTGGAAATTGGGTTTGGTTCATTTTGAGTCGGCTGTCTGCCAGCATTTCTGTCTTCCCACAGACGCACACAGCGACAATCCCGCCCAGGCTATAGCTCATCTTACAGTACAGGATCCGCAAGATACACCATCAGAACACGTAGTTGGGTTAGTGGCACTAGACGTTCCCCAGGTCTATCAAGATTTCGCAGCTGTCTTTGATCGTGGCTCCTCTGAAACACTGCGCTCCACATCGCCCGTACGATTGCCCTATCGATCTACTCCCTGATACAGTGGTTCCCACGGGCGGATCTATTCCCTCCGCCATCCGAGGAAATGACTCTCAAGGAGTACATTAGGAAAGTCCTTGAGCTTAGGGCACATACGACCGTCCACCTCGCCTGCAGCCAGCCCTATCTTTTTTGCCGAAAAAGGAAGGCGATCTACGCCCAATGGTGATTATAGACGCCTGAATGCCATCACGAGGAAAGATCGGTACCCTATCCCCTCATCACGCCCTTGCTGGCCGACTCACACACGCTACCATTTTACAAAACTGGACCCTCCGCGGAGCCTACAACCTGTCCGCGTCCGTTCCGGGGACAATGGAAAACCGCTTTCTGTACCCGGTACGGCCTGTACGAATATACAGTCATGCCCTTTGGGCTGTGTAATGCCCCGCGCGACCTTCCAGAGGTTTATGAATGATATCCTGAGCGATATCTTAGATGTTTACGTCGTGGTTTACCTCGATGACATCTTAATCTTTTCTCAATCCCTGGAAGAGCATGTGCGACACGTTCGTGAGGTATTAACACGCTTACAGAAACACTCACTATATGCCAAACCGGAAAAGTGCCTGTTCCACGTTGGTAATGTTGATTTCCTCGGGTTCTGTATCACTCCGGGGGGTTGTCCATGAACCACTCCAAGGTTTAAAGCGGTTTTGGACTGGCCTATTCCTGCGAACCTGAAAGCCCTTCAGTCCTTTTTGGGTTTTGCGAATTTCTACAGGAGATTCATCTCTGGGTTTTCTTCTATCGTGTCTCCCCTCACTGCATTAACCAGTCCATAGAGTTCCCTTCCTTTGGTCTGATACACAACAGAAGGCCTTTGATTCACTGAAGACTGCTTTCACCACAGCCCCTGTTCTTCAGCATCCCGACTCTGAACTCCCTTTTATCGTGGAAGCTGACGCCTCCTCCTTCGCTCTTGGTGCTGCTATCCCAAGCATGTCAGCCACGGGTCGTCTGCACCCTGTTGCATTCATTCCCGCAAGTTTACCACCCCGAGTCACACTACACCGTGACCGAGAAGGAGTTGTTGGCGTTATGGACGCTTTCCGCGTGTGGCGACACCATCTCTTGGGCGCCAAGTATCGAGTCACGGTGTTTACTGATCACCAGAACCTGCAGGACTTGGCTTCCCTGAAGTGCCTTAACAGCCGTCAGGTGAGGTGGCACCTTTTCTTCGCAGCATTCGATTTCAAATCGGCATCGGGCTGGTTCCCGCACACGGCAAGGCCGATGCGCCTGTCCCGCTCTCCCGGGGGGGTCTCTCTTCCCGTATACCCTAACACAATGTTGGACGACACTAAGGTCGTTTGTCTATGTACTCCCTCGATGCCCTTAGTGGACGCAGTACGCAAGTGGGTGTCCTTACATACCGACCAACTATCTGAGTGGGATCCGGTGTTCCAGGATGGCCTCCCGTTTGTGCTGAACCGCCTATTCTTGCCCACTGCCGACACACGCAACATGGCAATGGAATGGTGCACGATGCCCCTGTGAATGGTCATCCTGCCAACGCCGTACGTTATCCCTCCTGAAGCGTTGCGTGTTGGTGGCCGCCGGCATGAAGAGGGACGTGGATTGTTACGTCAATACATGCACCATTTGTACACAATGCAAAACCCGTAGGGGTCGCCCGTTAGGCCTGCTTCTCCCTTTACCAGTGCCCCCGAAACCATGGCAATACGGTAACCATGGACTTGTCACGGAACTCCCTCGGTACAGGGTTACGACACTATTTGGGTGGTGGTGGATTCCTTCTCAAAGATGGCACGCTTCATCCCCTGCAAGGGTATCCCCTCTGCTTCCATCCTGGCCACCCTGTTCTTTGATACGTCTTTTGTCTTTTGGGTTACCCTCTGTCCTTATATCAGACCGGGGATCGCAATTCACTCTCGCTTTTGGCGCGCTCTAACTAGGTTTGTTGGTATCGATGTCCGGTTCTCTTCGGCCTACCACCCGGAGACGGATGGTCAGACCGAAAGGACTAATCAAACAATGGACAATATCTCCGCTGTCTGATCCTGCAACAACAGTGCCTCTTGGTTGCGTGCCTCCGACACGCTGAATTCGCTCTATAACAATGCGGTTCATGCATCCACTGGGTTCTCCCCTTCTATGTTCTCTATGGCCAACATCCCGCACATTACCGATCCCTGACCTTGCGGCCTCCACCAATCCGGCCGCAGCGCCTGTCTTAGGGATTTGTCCTCTATCCACGACCAGACTGCTTTACATCTCCGCTGAGGGCTCAGTCTTCCATGAATGTCCAGGCAGATAAGAAACGGCTGTTGGCTCCGTCTTTCTCGTCGGGTTCCCGGGTATGGCTTTCCACTCGTTCACTTGAGGCTAGTGGGTTGTAGGAAATTGTTTGCCCCGTTTTGTGGGTCCCTATGTGGTTCCCGGTTATCAACCCTGTCACATACGACTGGTTCTCCCGGGTTCTTGGGAGGGTACACCCTGTATTTCATGTCTCCCTTCTCAAACCGTGTCCGGCCCCGTCCCGCTTGCGCGCCTCTGCTGCCCGGTGTCTTGGCTTTCCCCAGACGAGTATGAGGTTTCCTCCATTCTGGGCTCCCGGGGTCTGCAGGGGGCGCTTGCAATACCTGGTTGATTGGGTCGGTTATGGTCGGAGGAGCGCTCTTGGGTTCCTGCCTGTTGATGTCCACGCTCCCCGGTTGGTGGCTCGCTTCCACCGGGATCACCCTTCCTGCCCACGGGGTCGTGGGCCTTTGGGAGGGGGTTCTGTCACGATCCCTCATCATGCGGTCCCCAGGGCACTCCCTCATCCCCAGTCCCGCCCTTCTCTCACTTCCCCCTTCCCCGGGACTCACGTGGACTCACACACGTCTTGGCGGCACACCCGCGCCTGGTCCGTAATAGACGGCTGTCAGACTACGGCCGGTTCTACATTGGCAATTGCCTTGGCGCATAGGATCGCGGAAGGGCTAACCTGAGCTTCCGCATCGCGGGACTGTGAGGTCACGTGATGCTCTTGCCCGATCACGTGACCATGCCACGCATCACTGTGACCAGAAGCGCGAGTACATAAACCCGGAAACCTGGTATTCGTTGCTTCTCAGCTGTGCTCTGCCATTCTGTTTGGCGCCTACGGACTTTGAATCATCTTTGGATCACTCACCGATATCGACCTGGCCTGCTTTACTGGGACTCCTCTTGGATTTACCCTTCGGATTTGTTGCCCAGTGATACACGGCTCTCGACCACGGACCGTTATTGGACTGCCTCCTGGATCACCCTTTTGCACCCTGGTTCTTTGAACCCTTGCCTCACAGTTTCCACAGCTCCACAGCTCCTGCTGACAGGCGAACAACTGAGCCTACTCCTCTTGGGTACGCCGTCCACGTGGGTCCCGGACCTCTCCACTAGGTCCTCATCCCCTCCTTGACCCTGACTGGTAAGACCTTTCCGGTTATCTAATACTGTAGTTACTGTTCCTTGCTTGGGTACTTAATCCGCATTTCTTGCAGCAGTGTGGGGTCCCAGAGGTTCGCGTTCCCAGACTTGGACATTTGAACATCTTCGCCTGTGACCTCAACGGCTGCACAGAGAGTTGCTTTAAGTTCTCCCTGTGCGGCATTTGGGGACGGAGGCCTCTACTGCCTACACGACACTCAAGTCTCAACACATGCTTCCATGTTCGATTGGGTTGCATGAGAGTCATACCCATGCTTCCATCTTGGATTGGGTTGCATGAGAGTCATACCCATGCTTCCATGTTCGATTGGGTTGCATGAGAGTCATACCCATGCTTCCATCTTGGATTGGGTTGCTTGAGAGTCATACCCATGCTTCCATCTTGGATTGGGTTGCTTGAGAGTCATACCCATGCTTCCATCTTGGATTGGGTTGCATGAGAGTCATACCCATGCTTCCATCTTGGATTCGGTTGCTTGAGACCAAGCTTCCATCTTGGATTGGGCTGCTTGAGAGTCATACCCATGCTTCCATCTTGGATTGGGTTGCATGAGAGTCATACCCATGCTTCCATGTTCGATTGGGTTGCATGAGAGTCATACCCATGCTTCCATCTTGGATTCGGTTGCTTGAGAGTCATACCCAAGCTTCCATCTTGGATTGGGCTGCTTGAGAGTCATACCCATGCTTCCATGTTCGATTAGGTTGCATGAGAGTCATACCCATGCTTCCATCTTGGATTGGGTTGCTTGAGAGTCATATTCATGCTTCTATGTTCGATTGGGTTGCATGAGAGCCATACCCATGCTTCCATCTTGGATTGGGTTGCATGAGAGTCATATCCTGCTGTCATCTTGGATTGCGTTGCTTGAGAACGTTTGCTATGTTAAAAGTGTTTTGTGTTCACAAACGTATTTTTTGATTGTCTTTGCTGCAGGTTGACATAAAGACGAATGAGCGCAAAATAAGACGGCGCTGTCTTGACATAAAATTGGAATTCCCACAACCTGAGCCGGAAAATGGGTGTGAAGTCCGAAGGCCGCCTGCACGAGGGGGCTGCCCTGAGGAACTGTGGGAAGAGGGCTTTAAGCCTAAAATAACAGTAGCTTTCCTGACCTTAGAGCTTCTAAATCCTGTTACTGAGCTCGAAGCCTCAACACCGAAACATGACAGTTCGAAAATGATAGTAAAATAACAGCAGGTCGAAGTTTGAAATTTAGGGAAAAGTTTGAAAAAAACCAAACAACCAGGAAATTGAAATCCCTCATTTGTCAGTGTTCTAATGGGAGCATTAGAGGCTGGGCCTACTCTCTAGCTCCCTCAGGGACTTCCCTACTCTTGGAAGATGTTAGTGTTCTAATGGGAGCATTAGAAGCTGGGCCTACTCTCTAGCTCCCTCAGGGACTTCCTAACCTTCCCTACTCTTGGAAGATGTTAGTGTTCTAATGGGAGCATTAGAGGCCGGGCATACTCTCTAGCTCCCTCAGGGACTTCCTAACTTTCCCTACTCTTGGAAGATGTTAGTGTTCTAATGGGAGCATTAGAAGCTGGGCCTACTCTCTAGCCCCCTCAGGGACCTCCTAACTTTCCCTACTCTTGGAAGATGTTAGTGTTCTAATGGGAGCATTAGAGGCTGGGCCTACTCTCTAGCTCCCTCAGGGACTTCCCTACTCTTGGAAGATGTTAGTGTTCTAATGGGAGCATTAGAGGCTGGGCCTACTCTCTAGCTCCCTCAGGGACTTCCCTACTCTTGGAAGATGTTAGTGTTCTAATGGGAGCATTAGAAGCTGGGCCTACTCTCTAGCTCCCTCAGGGACTTCCCTACTCTTCGAAGATGTTAGTGTTCTAATGGGAGCATTAGAAGCTGGGCCTACTCTCTAGCTCCCTCAGGGACTTCCTAACCTTCCCTACTCTTGGAAGATGTTAGTGTTCTAATGGGAGCATTAGAGGCTGGGCCTACTCTCTAGCCCCCTCAGGGACTTCCTAACTTTCCCTACTCTTGGAAGATGTTAGAGTTCTAATGGGAGCATTAGAAGCTGGGCCTACTCTCTAGCTCCCTCAGGGACTTCCTAACCTTCCCTACTCTTGGAAGATGTTAGTGTTCTAATGGGAGCATTAGAGGCTGGGCCTACTCTCTAGCCCCCTCAGGGACTTCCTAACTTTCCCTACTCTTGGAAGATGTTAGAGTTCTAATGGGAGCATTATAAGCTGGGCCTACTCTCTAGCTCCCTCAGGGAATTCCTAACTTTCCCTACTCTTGGAAGATGTTAGTGTTCTAATGGGAGCATTAGAGGCTGGGCCTACTCTCTAGCTCCCTCAGGGACTTCCCTACTCTTGGAAGATGTTAGTGTTCTAATGGGAGCATTAGAAGCTGGGCCTACTCTCTAGCTCCCTCAGGGACTTCCCTACTCTTGGAAGATGTTAGTGTTCTAATGGGAGCATTAGAAGCTGGGCGTACTCTCTAGCTCCCCCAGGGACTTCCTAACTTTCCCTACTCTTGGAAGATGTTAGTGTTCTAATGGGAGCATTAGAAGCTGGGCCTACTCTCTAGCTCCCTCAGGACTTCCCTACTCTTGGAAGATTTTAGTGTTCTAATGGGAGCATTAGAAGCTGGGCCTACTCTCTAGCTCCCTCAGGGACCTCCTAACTTTCCCTACTCTTGAAGATGTTAGTGTTCTAATGGTAGCATTAGAAGCTGGCCTACTCTCTAGCTCCCTCAGGACTTCCTAACTTTCCCTACTCTTGGAAGATGTTAGTGTTCTAATGGGAGCATTAGAGGCTGGGCCTACTCTCTAGCTCCTCAGGGACTTCCCTACTCTTGGAAGATGTTAGTGTTCTAATGGGAGCATTAGAAGCTGGCCTACTCTCTAGCTCCCTCAGGGACTTCCCTACTCTTGGAAGATGTTAGTGTTCTAATGGGAGCATTAGAAGCGGGCCTACTCTCTAGCTCCCTCAGGGACTTCCTACTCTTGGAAGATGTTAGTGTTCTAATGGGAGCATTAGAAGCTGGGCCTACTCTCTAGCTCCCCCAGGGGCTTTCTAACTTTCCCTACTCTTGGAAGATGTTAGTGTTCTAATGGGAGCATTAGAGGCTGGGCCTACTCTCTAGCTCCCTCAGGGACTTCCCTACTCTTGGAAGATGTTAGTGTTCTAATGGGAGCATTAGAAGCTGGGCCTACTCTCTAGCTCCCTCAGGGACTTCCCTACTCTTGGAAGATGTTAGTGTTCTAATGGGAGCATTAGAAGCTGGGCCTACTCTCTAGCTCCCTCAGGGACCTCCTAACTTTCCCTACTCTTGGAGGATGTTAGTGTTCTAATGGTAGCATTAGAAGCTGGGCCTACTCTCTAGCTCCCTCAGGGACTTCCTAACTTTCCCTACTCTTGGAAGATGTTAGTGTTCTAATGGGAGCATTAGAGGCTGGGCCTACTCTCTAGCTCCCTCAGGGACTTCCCTACTCTTGGAAGATGTTAGTGTTCTAATGGGAGCATTAGAAGCTGGGCCTACTCTCTAGCTCCCCCAGGGGCTTTCTAACTTTCCCTACTCTTGGAAGATGTTAGTGTTCTTATGGGAGCATTAGAAGCTGGGCCTACTCTCTAGCTCTCTCAGGGACGTCCTTGTTCTAATGGGAGCATTAGAAGCTGGGTCTATTGGCTACTCAGTAGGATTCACCTGGTTCAACTCCTGACTACTTTTTTCTCTCCCTTCTACTCTAGCCGCTCCTCTCCTGTCTCCTCAGCATTGTCCTGTCCCTCAGGTGTTTCACGCCTCCTCTCTCCTGCCTCCACCCTTTTACGTTAACTCTTTCTCCCTCCTCCTACTCTACTACTACTATACCACCATCCCCACACTACTACTCCTGCCACAATACTACTACTCCCAATCTACTACTCTCCACCTGCTACTACTACACTCTTCAAACTGCTCCTGCTCCTCCCCTACATCCACTCACCGTCCTACTACAACCCCTCCTTCTCTCCCTACCACTACTCTTACCACTACTGCTACTCCCCTCATACTACTATTCAGTGATCCTCCTTTCACCCGATTCACCCACACTTCCTATTTCATGCCCCCCAGTTACATATCCCTCCCTTGCTGAGCAGTGGTCCCTACCTAATCCGCTTGCTTCCTTCCCCTCCCCTGGCATGTATGTGCCCCGCCTACCTTCGCTGCACGCGGTTGCCGCCCAGAAATATGACTGTGATGAAAGATGAAGTTCAAAGTTCGCTTCCAGGGGTGAACTAGCTGGAACCGCTCAGGTAAGTCTGGGAAACTTAAATCCACGGCGGTCTTGTATGTTGTCTACCATTTGTAGTGCAGCTACTCAGGACTAATGCGTGTCTACTCAGTGCTTCTGCGCAGCTCCTCTGTGTCTCTGTGCGGCTGGAGTCAGCGTCTCTGTCACCGGAGCTGCTTCGCTGCGGCGTTGATGTCTCCACAGCACTGGAGGTTTCTTTGCATGGGTTTGTGTAGGTAGCTGCTTCTGATTTTCAGGGTTTCTCTTCTCGTGTCTCTGTATTCGCTGGATTCTCTTCTCTCCGTGGTGTCGGCTTCTGAAGAGGAACGAGAACACTGGCGATTGCATACATTCAGAGGCACGGCTTAGGATATGGTTCTGCACAGAAGCATGCTAGCACAAGGGGACGAATAAAGGACTGGGGTTTGGTTTCCTGCCTTTTCCCTTAGGTCCAGGTTTGGTTCTGGATTCCACCCTTCATCTTTCACCTCCCCTGGATTTAAAGAGGGGTACTTAACCCTAGTGGGCAAGATTAAGCACTTGGCCTTGCCACATACCTCCAACTTTTCCTTCAAGGTCTTCCCCTGTCTCTGATGTCTGTCTGTCTGTCTGTGTGAGCCCCAAACCCAGAAAAAGCAGTTGCAACTCTGGGAACTTTGAGGCATAGATCAAACGAGGGCCAGTCTGTTCTCCGTGGAGATTATGCGTCGCAATGCTACATGACCTGGACGGGCTACCGGTGGTGAACTTGTCCAGGGTGACTGCGTCGGTTTCCAGTCGCTGTGTTGCTTCGAGAATCCAGGAGGGCCTTAGCCGGGAGTCCTTGTACCTATACTGGTAGATGGACATTTTGCTCATTCTCACCCCTGGTACAGATGCCCCTACTGTATCCTGGTTGCAGATCATTCCATGAAAACCTATCGTCTAGTGTCTGATCAAGAGGTTTTGTCTCCTGGAGAATCCCTATTTCCAAAGACTCTTCTTTTGGGTGCTCTGGACAGAGATTACCCTGGTGAGATTACCTGGCTTCCCTAAAACATAGCATCTAATAACATCTGGTCGTACAGGAGTGCCAGGTTTTCAAACCCCCATGGATGTAGGGGTTCTGACTCTGCCTTTGACCAGTTATTGGGGCACCAGATACATATTGTCGGATTATTGTACTTTCCTGCCTTCCTCTTCCGAGGGAATAACGTCCACCAGGTAATTGGATTGTCTACTAGTTTCTCTGGCATACTTGGTCCATTAATGAGCATTAGTGATTAAATGGCTTCTTCAAGAGCAGGTTTGTGCAATTGCCAAATGACTTTCTGAAAATATAGTCTGATTATTTTTTTAAGGATCAGCATTTCTTTGACCTCCTCGTAATTCTTTTCCTTTAGCCACATCTTAAGTAGATCCCAGCCCCGATATGACATATGACATTTGCTGGCGGTCTCACCTTGACGTAGACAATGGTGACGGCGATAGAACTGATAGTGCTCCCGGTCCTGTCCTAGATGCTCCAGAATACCTCTCCTCAAGTTTTTCTATGGGGATTGGCCATCTGGATTTAACACTTGGAATGCTTGTCGAGGTTCTCCGGTTAATAAGGGTGCAATGTATTTGATACATCTACTGTGATGCCATCCTCCTGTTTCTGCCAACCCCCCCAACATTAAGAAAACGGGGATCTTCTCATGATCCAAGCTTTGGAAGGACGGTAGGGGTATGCCTGAGTGCTCTCTCCTTGCAGCCATTACCCCTTGCAAAGCATTGAGCGCCCTCTGATGCTGGCAACTAAAGTTCAGATGGCCCTCAAGCAAGGCCTGTAATAAGTCGTGCTTCCTTCCACTGATGAGAGTACTGGTACTTTTTTCTCCTTGTCCGGTCTAGTGGGGTATCTGCACTGGTGGAGGGTGCTGTCCCATGAGAGCTCTGGCACTTCACCTCCATGAGCTTGGGCTCTTCTCCACTGGCTGGTCTTTTCCCTGGATTTCTGGATTAGTTCGCTCAAGCTTCTACTGGAGTCCTCAGCCAGGATGGATTCTTCTGAAATGCGTTGGTTTTCTCTCTCTCTCCTCTCCCTCTCCTCTCCCTCTCCCTCTCCCTCTCTTCTCTCGTCTTCTCCCCTCTCTCCCTCTCTCCCCTCTCTCCCTCTCTCCTCTCTCCCTCTTCCCTCTCTCCCTCTCTCCCTCTCTCCCTCTCTCCTCTTCTCCCTCTCTCCCTCTCTCCCTCTCTCCTCTCTCCCTCTCTCCTCCTCTCTTCTCTCTCTCTCTCTCTCTCTCCCTCTCTCTCCTCTCTCTCCTCTCTCCTCTCTCTCCTCTCTCTCTCTCTCTCTCTCTCTCTCTCTCTTCTCTCTCTTCTCTCTCTTCTCTTCTCTCTCTCTCTCTTCTCTTCTCTCTTCTCTTCTCTCTTCTCTCTCTCTCCTCTCTCTCTCTCTCTCTCTCTTCTCTCTCTCTCTCTCTCTCTCTCTCTCTCTCTCTCTCTCTTCTCTCTCTCTCTCTCTCTCTCTCTCTCCCTTTCCTCTCTCTCTCTCTCTCTTCCCTCTCTCTCCCTCTCTCTTCTCTCTCCCTCTCTCATCTCTCCTCTCTCTCTCTCCTCTCCTCATTTCAATCTGTAACTAAGAGTCTTTTAGGGAGAATTCTCATTTTATGGCTAATTTCCCTTACCTATAGAGTCCCCCAGCAGCTTTGCTGGATTTGAAGGGTTTGTTTCTTTTTACCTGCTAAGAGTTAGACTCTTTTTCCCACTCTTAGGCATCTTTGCTATGTGTGTTCTAGGCTATTTTTGTGTTTAATGCCTATGGGCTCTTTTCTCTCACCAATAGGAACCATCTTTATGCACATGTGTTACACAGCACCCTCCGTGCAGTGACACAGGGGTGTCGTAGCGACCCCCAAACATAGAGTCCATACCCTGTCACTGACTACTGTCTCCCAGGGCGTGTAAAGTCCCCATTGACTTTACTAGTCGATCTCTATGAACTAAACCAGTACACCCCATCATAATATGGAAGTACTGGAAGGGGTTCATAGTTTTTCCCCTATGTTCATTTTGAGAGGGTACCTTAAAGTCCCCCTCTACAAAGTTTCTGGCTGGTGGCAGTGGTTACTACCTTTTATATTTGACCGCGAATATTTCCCTATGGGATTTTCCCATTGTTCGAGGCTAACAATTTTACTGACAGCCTCTAACATACCGCTGGTTTATTTTATTATTAACTTTACTCCAGTAGGTTTTATTTGCCAGAACTTTGATACAATTTCTTTCTCGTGTCTTACTCTAAACTCCTAACCCAGGTCGGGGATCCTTTGTTCGCTCTTTTGGTGGGCTTCTGCCAAGAAGCCCTTCTTTCGGCGCCTCTGAGTCTGGGGTGGGTCTGTTGTTTGGGAGGGGGAGTAGAACCCCTGGACAGAGTTGCCAGAGCAACTCAGGTCGCACTCTAACCTGATAGGCTGGAGGGTCTCCCACCAAGAAGACCACTCCACTGTGTGACTGACAGCTAGGCTGTATGAATGGGTCTCTTTCTGCATAAAAGCAGGGTCCTGAGGACTGGAAGAGCAAGATGTCACCACTGGAACTACAGAACCAAAGGGAAGAGAAGCCACAGACATCTTCAGCATCTACACCACTGGTGAAGCCCTGCCGGATCGTCTCACCACTTTTCTTCCACACGACGAGAGGAGATCTACAGTGAAAGAGCCTCCTTCCCTTGAGCTGGTGGGGTCAACCAGTTCACATATCGCTCCCTCGGACCTGCCTAGGTCGAATCGACAGTACCCAGCATTTGGAGACCAGATAGCCAGGCAGCTATCGACCCGTACCGCGAGTAAAAGGAGTGTACCTTTTAAACATCGTTTGGCAGCACCGCGGCTGGTTTCATCCCTGGGTAGAGCAGCGCCTCAAACCTTCCTCTACAATGAGTTCCTCTGTTGGACCCCTTGACCTGCAGGAACTACCAGGAACAACTGCCACCGCAGGAGCCACTTCTTCACGTTTAAGGTACATTGTTCCGCCAGGCCGCCCTTTCTCTGTCGTACCCCTAAAGGTGTTTTAAATCCCTTAACTACCTGTGGGGTCGGCCGCCCTCTCTCTTAACATTGTCTTCCGCCTTGCATCTACCTCTTCAAAAGATTTCTACTAAAGACTTGACTGGAGCTACAAGAACATTTTTGCTCCTAAGCTCCTGGTCCTGTACCACTGACTCTGGCTCAGGCCTATTGACTCTGGCTGATTTGTTAGATCTGCTCTCACTAGATTGGTTTTCAATGAGAAATGTGTGGATGCACCTGAATCTTCTAAACCCCTCTTCCTTCCTACTGTTTTAATTTGTTGAGTGCCATTTTGCTCAGTTTTCATTCACTTATCTTTTGGATAAAGTGTGACTGTGCATTACTTGTTCACAAAACTTCAGGGAAGTGTTGCTAGGGGGTGTCTGAAGATATTCCGGTTTAACTTGTGCTTTCCCTCCCGTTCGTCAAATTGCTAGAGTGTCATTTGAGGTTGGTTTTCACTGTGCCGTTTTGCTCAGTTTTCACTTTACCGCAAACTTGTCTACAATTGAATAGGGAGTTGTATATGCTTTTCCTTGACTAAACTTAACTTACTTTATCAACTGTGATCTATGTGTTGAAATTAGATGTGTATAGAATAAATATATTCTCTTTTTGATACAAAGCTTTGGTCAGTGTTTCCTTGCTCCATAGTATTGTACTACCTATTGTGTAAATCCCGAATACTGCTCATCTCCCTCTTGAGATAAGTCTGACTGCTCAGCCACAGCTACCAACTAAATCTTTGTGGTACAGACTGATACCAAAGGGGATTTATTGCCCTCACCTGTAGTCCTAATCTGGTGTAGTGCTCCCTAAGGGAACTGCACTGGATTCTGCCTAACAGAATCTCCGGTATTCAACAACGCTTTTGTGTTGCCTGGACATAGATTGACCTCTGTATCGAGGTCTAGCAGATCCCACAGCTGACACCACTTGTCACAGATGGCACTATAAGCACTCTGAGTCTCAAGGACAGTTCAAGGGTTTTCTTTAAAAGGTGTGTGGGGCCAATGGATGTCCCTCTCTCTCTCTCACCTTTCCATGAACCTCCTCCCTAACCCAGGTGCCCATAGCTGCTGGTTACTGCTACTGATAGTTGACCACTACTATCTGACAGCTGGCTATGTCTGATGGTGTTCTCCGTGAAAGCATGCTCTTTAACTCCCTCAGGGACTTCCTACTCTCACCAGATGTTAATGTTCTAATGGGAAAGTTAGGAATTGTGCCTTACAGCTACTAGGTATGATTTATCTGGTTCTACTCTTGTCCCCCTTACTTATTCCTTCTACTCTACCTGCTCCTCCCCTGTCTCCTCCTCATCAAAATGGTGTCCCTCTGATGTTTCACTCCTCATCTCTGCTCCCTCCACCCTTAGATGTTAACGGTTTCTCCCTACACCTGCTCTACTTCCAGTAATACTTCAAGCCTGGGGAAATCAGCTCTAGCCAAACAAGGCATAGAAACCAGGGGTGGAGGGCAAGGGACAAGAACCAATAGTAAGACCACTACTCTGCAACTATGTAATAGATAGTTTTTTGGGGACAACACAGGCCTGCCTCCTGACATGCAAGGACCAGTAGAATAACCACTATAGGGTACTTCCATAAGGGCTACCACTCTCGAGACCCAATCATTTGTGGTTTTTCAGAGTAGGGCCCAGGTGATGACGCAATTTGTCCACAAAACCGGGACGCATACCATGGAATACTGAGAAGTACTGGAGAATCTTTATTGTCTTGTATGATCCCTGTTGTTGTAAAAATAAAATAAACTGCTGTTCTAACTTGCCGTTGCCTGAGTCCTCCATTAATTCTGGGGAAGGGTGTTGGGCCCTTGAGTCGGGCAGATCCCCAGACAACCTCTGGCATACCACAGAACCATCCCAACACCTGCTTGAGAGTGTAGTTAAATGGGGATTACATGAGTAGTTAAACTCATTAGAAGGTTCATGAAAGGAGAAGAACAATTGTGAGTCAATTTCCTTTCATCAAACGTTTACTGATGCTGTGGAATACAGAACCTGATACATTATTGCACATTGAGAAGATCCTTGAGTGATGGAGCTCAGAGCATTGATAGAAAAGCAAGAGGCAGCCAATCGTCACTCAGCGAGTCTCAAGATGTCTTCTAACGATGGCCATGACAATTCCCACTGGCTGACGTAGATTGGCCCGGTGCAATGGTGGATGAAGAGAAGAGGCAGACAATCGTCACTCAGCGAGTCTCAAGATGTCTTCTAACGATGGCCATGACAATTCCCACTGGCTGAAGTAGATTGGCCCGGTGCAATGGTGGATGAAGAGAAGAGGCAGCCAATCGTCACTCAGCGAGTCTCAAGATGTCTTCCACTGAACTTCCCACTGATTCAAAGAGAACGGCTCAGCTCGTTGGTGGAGGAAGAGCAAGAAGAAGCCAATCATGACCTATCAAGTCTCAGGATTCCTCCCACAGAATTTCCCACTGGTTTAATGTATGAATGTATATAGCCCTTTTGACAAAGCGCTCAGAAAAACCACCGGTATAATAAAATCCATCTCTTATGAATTACAAGAAATTGTGAACAATGCAGGTGACCTTAGAAAGAAGAGCCAAATGAGCACAGGGAAGGAGAAGAACGAACTGCTGAAGGTAAGGAATTCTAGGACTTAGGAGCTAGTAAGGAGAAAGACTGAACACAGGACAACACAATAGACGTTTTGCAGTAGTAAGAAGCAAGTGAGATGGAGAATGAGTGGAAGCATGAAAGGAAACCAGTGAAGAGAGATTAGGAGGGACAAAACCGCATATGCACTATAAAAATGTGCACATAAAATGGAAAAGAAGACTCTAAAGATACCCTGGCAATAGACCGAAGACCATTAGAGATTGACGTACGCAAGGGAAGAAGAAAAATTGTGCAATAGTGTCTCGAATGAGAACCTGGCAATAGACCGAAGACCATTAGAGACAGCAAGGGAAGAAGTAAAGTGTGCCAATAGAGTCTCGAAAGAGAGCCTAGCAATAGACTGAAGAGCATTAGAGAGTGAAGTACGTGAGGGAAGAAGTAAAAGCGTGCCAATAAAGTCTCTAAAGAGAGCCTAGCAATGGACCGAGGAGCATTAGAGATTGAAGTACGTGAGGGAAGAAGTAAAAGGGTACCAATAGAGTCTCGAAAGAGAGCCTAGCAATAGACCAAGGAGCATTAGAGATCGAAGTACACAAGGGAAGAAGTAAAATCGTGCCAATAGAGTTTCGAAAGAGAGCCTGGCAATAGACCGAAGAGCATTAGAGATTGAAGTACGTGAGGGAAGAAGTAAAAGCGTGCCAATAGAGTCTCGAAAGAGAGCCTAACAATAGACCAAGGAGCATTAGAGATCGAAGTACACGAGGGAAGAAGTAAAATCGTGCCAATAGAGTTTCGAAAGAGAGCCTGGCAATAGACCGAGGAGCATTAGAGATTTAATACGTGAGGGAAGAAGTAAATGTGTGCCAATAGAGTCTCGAAAGAGAGCCTAGCAATAGACCAAGGAGCATTAGAGATCGAAGTACACGAGGGAAGAAGTAAAATCGTGCCAATAGAGTTTCGAAAGAGAGCCTGGCAATAGACCGAAGAGCATTAGAGATTGACGTACGCAAGGGAAGAAGTAAAGCGTGCCAATAGAAGTGCAAGGAAATAAGATGGAAAGCAGGAAGACCAATGAGAAAGAACATAAGTAGAAATAAGAAGTTTAGTGGATTGAAATGAGATCAGAGAACTTATTTTACGAATATTAAAGGGCTCAGAGTGACAGACAAGAGCAGTGTTAGTAATGTGGAAAGAAAAAAAGAGAAGAATGAAATATAACAGCAAGGTTGGAAGCAGTACACGACATAGAAATATGAAAGGGAGGCAAGGAAATGTGGGCGAGGAGGAAATAGATAAAGGATTAAGCTGAAGAAAGCCTGAGTACATCCAGGGCTGTACAGAGAGCAAGCAGGCAGAAACGTTGTCATGAATTGCGTTAGTAAAAGAGGAAATAGAAAGGATTATCTGAGTGTCGTCAGCATAGAAATGATAGGATAGAGCGAAGGGCTTAATGATATCAGCAAGAGGGGCAGTATCAAGAGAAAGAGAAGGGGGGCAAAGACCGAACCTTGGGGGACACCATAATGCAGAGGTATAGGCAGGGAGAGATTACCGGGGGAAAGAGCAAAGGGCTTAATGATATCAGCAACAGGGGCAGTATAGAGAGAAAAGAGAAGGGTGCCGAGGACCTAACCTTGGGGGACACTGTGATGTAGCGGTATAGGCGGAGAGAGAATACTGGGGATAGAGCAAAGGGCTTAATGACATCAGCAACAGGGGCAGTATAGAGAGAAAAGAAAAGGGTGCCGAGGACCTAACCTTGGGGGACACTGTGATGAAGAGGTAGAGGCAGGGAGAGATTACCGGGGATAGAGCAAAGGGCTTAATGATATCCGCAAGAGGGGAAGTATAGAGAGAAAAGAGAAGGGGGCTGAAGACCGAACCTTGGGGGACACCATGATGAAGAGGTATAGGCGAGGAGAGATTACCGGGGGAACGAGCAAAGGGCTTAAGGATATCAGCAAGAGGGGAAGTATTGAGAGAAAAGAGAAGGGGGCTGAAGTCCGAACCTTGGGGGACACCATGATGCAGAGGTAGAGGCAGGGAGAGATTACCGGGGATAGAGCAAAGGGCTTAATGATATCAGCAACAGGGGCAGTATAGAGAGAAAAGAGAAGGGGGCTGAAGACCGAACCTTGGGGGACACCATGATGCAGAGGTGTAGGCGGGGAGAGATTACCAGGGAAAAGAGCAAAGGGCTTAATGATATCAGCAAGAGGGGAAGTATAGAGAGAAAAGAGAAGGGTGCCGAGGACCGAACCTTGGGGGACACTGTGATGTAGAGGTATAGGCGGGGAGAGATTACCGGGGATAGAGCAAAGGGCTTAATGACATCAGCAACAGGGGCAGTATAGAGAGAAAAGATAAGGTTGCCGAGGACCGAACCTTGGGACACTGTGATGCAGAGGTGTAGGCGGGGAGAGATTACCAGACCAAGATATCGACAAGGAGCAGTCAGAAAGATAGGACCAAAACTATTTCAGAACAAAGAAAGAAAGAGAAGATAGAATAAGAGGATGGTCTAAGGTCTGAAATGCAGCAGAGAGATCAGGCAGCATGAGAAGAGAGGGTAGCTTAGAGTGCCAAGCAGAGAGGATAGAGTAAACAACAGCCAGGAGAGCAGTCTCAGGAGAATGGAGTGCATGGAACCTAGAGTACATAATTATGATCACGAAAAGTGGAAAGCTGGGAGTAAACAGCACATTCCAAGACTTTGGAAAAGAAAAGGAAGAAGTGAAAAAGGACCAAGGTTATTGGGAAAAGAAGAGCCCAGAGAAGGTTTCTTAAGAATCAGAAGAATCACTGCATGTGTAGTGATAGAAGGGAAGGGGACGTGGCGAGGGAAAGACTGAGAAGAGGGGTGAGAAAGGGGAAAAGGAGAGGAAAGACCTTGAGAATTAGAGAAGAGGGAATAGGAAAGAAAAGGGGGAAAAGTGGTGCAAAGAGGAGGGAAGCGAGCAGAAAAGGTGTGCATAGTGCTTAACACTAAAGAAAGGAGTGAGGTCAGTAGGGGACAGAGGGGAACCCTGGGATTGGTCACTAGAAGGTGGAGAGAGAAGCCGATTGGCGGAAACAGATTGGCGCAGTGCATTGGTGGAAGAAGACCAGGAGACAGCCAATCAGCACCCATAATGTGTTAAGATGCCCACCGAGGTGGACCACAGAACTTCCCACAGAAGCGGAACCTCCAAAGTGGCAACACCTCCCGGGGCATGTTCCTTGCACTCAGTGAGTGGTGCTGTCATGCTATTGGAGGGGCCTACGGAGAGGCTGCATGCTAACGTACTCCTCCTGCTGCTGGTCGCTGTCTTCAAGCTGAAGAGCAGTGTGGCAGATTCCCATCCTTCCAGAACTCTCCTGAAAAAGAAAGAGCAGTCATCAGGAAAAGAAAACAGAAAGTGGGGGCAAGTGCGCCAAGAGATAGATAGTTACAGGGACCGCGGAATGCAGTGATGGGCCTATAACAAACCCATAGAAAAACACCTCATTTCTGAGCTCCAGTTTACCTCCATACCAAGACGGGGACCATATACCCCCATTTCTGAAACACACTCACTGGTGCAAAAGGCATTCTGGGTGGGTGTGCAGCAGGACTGTGTTTTTACAGCGACATAACTGCTCAGACATGGTTCCTGTCTAGAGTGACCTAACATTCATGCCCGCAAGGTTCTGTTGCTACTGCGGGTTTCAGCAGAGGCCGCACAGGAACAACAGTGGCTGCTGACCTGTCAATTATCTGCCAGGCAAATGCACTGTGACACGGCCTCCCTAGGCCTCTCTGTACACATCCAGACATGTGGGTGAGAAGGGACTCTTCTCCTGCTGCACACTGAGGGGCTATGCTGTGCCGGGGCAAGCACACTGATGGTCTATGCCGCGGCAGGTGAAGCACACTGCACAGTGAGGGTCTATGCTGCGGCAGGTGAAGCACACTGAAGGTCTATGCTGCAGCAGGTGAAGCACACTGAGGGTCTATGCTGTGGCGGGGGAAGCACACTGAAGGTCTATGCTCCGGCAGGTGACTCACACTGAGGGTCTATGCTGCGGCGGGGGAAGCACACCGGGGGTCTATGCTGCGGCAGGTGAAGCACACTGAGGGTCAATGCTGCGGCAGGGCAAGCACACTGAAGGTCTATGCTGCGGCAGGTGAAGCACACTGAAGGTCTATGCTGCAGCAGGTGAAGCACACTGAGGGTCTATGCTGTGGCGGGGGAAGCACACCGAGGGTCTATGCTGCGGCAGGTGAAGCACACTGAAGGTCTATGCTGCGGCAGGTGAAGCACACTGAGGGTCAATGCTGCGGCAGGGCAAGCACACTGAAGGTCTATGCTCCGGCAGGTGAAGCACACTGAGGGTCTATGCTGCGGCGGGGGAAGCACACCGGGGGTCTATGCTGCGGCAGGTGAAGCACACTGAGGGTCTATGCTGCTGCAGGTGAAGCACCCTGAGGGCCTATGCTGCAGCAGGTGAAGCACCTTGAGGGCCTATGCTGCAGCAGGTGAAGCACACGGAGGGTCTATGATGTGGCTGGGGAGCACACTGAGGGTCTATACTGCGGCAGGTGAAGCACACTGAGGGTCAATGCTGCGGCAGGGCAAGCACACTGAGGGTCTATGCTGGGGCAGGGGAAGCACACTGAGGGTCTATGCTGGGGCAGGGCAAGCACACTGAGGGTCCATGCTGGGGGAGGGGAAGCACACTGAGGGTCAATGCTTCGGCAGGTGAAGCACACTGAGGGTCTATGCTGGGGGAGGGGAAGCACACTGAGGGTCAATGCTGCGGCAGGGGAAGCACACTGAGGGTCAATGCTGGGGGAGGGGAAGCACACTGAGGGTCTATGCTGTGCAGGGCAAGCACACTGAGGGTCTATGTTGCAGCAGGGGAAGCACAATGAGGGTCTATGCTGGGAAGGGGAAGCACACTAAGGGTCTATGCTGGGGCAGGTGAAGCACACTGAGGGTCTATGCTGCGGCAGGTGAAGCACACTGAGGGTCTATGCTGTGGCAGGTGAAGCACACTGAGGGTCTATGCTGCGGCAGGTGAAGCACACTGAGGGTCAATGCTGCGTCAGGGGAAGCACACTGAGGGTCTATGCTGCGGCAGGTGAAGCACACTGAGGGTCTATGCTGTGGCAGGTGAAGCACACTGAGGGTCTATGCTGTGGCAGGTGAAGCACACTGAGGGTCAATGCTGGGGGAGGGGAAGCACACTGAGGGTCAATGCTGGGGGAGGGGAAGCACACTGAGGGTCAATGCTGGGGGAGGGGAAGCACACTGAGGGTCAATGCTGCGGCAGGGGATGCACACTGAGGGTCTATGCTGTGGCAGGTGAAGCACACTGAGGGTCAATGCTGCGGCAGGTGAAGCACACTGAGGGCCTATGCTGCAGCAGGTGAAGCACACTGAGGGTCTATGCTGCGTCAGGGGAAGCACACTGAGGGTCTATGCTGTGGCAGGTGAAGCACACTGAGGGTCTATGCTGGGGGAGGGGAAGCACACTGAGGGTCAATGATGCGGCAGGGGAAGCACACTGAGGGTCAATGCTGGGGGAGGGGAAGCACACTGAGGGTCTATGCTGTGCAGGGCAATGACACACTGAGGGTCTATGTTGCAGCAGGGGAAGCACAATGAGGGTCTATGCTGCGGCAGGGGAAGCACACTGAGGGTCTATGCTGGGGAGGAGAAGCACACCGAGGGTCTATGCTGCGGCAGGTGAAGCACACCGAGGGTCTCTGCTGTGGCAGGTGAAGCACACTGAGGGTCTATGCTGTGGCAGGTGAAGCACACTGAGGGTCTATGCTGCGGCAGGTGAAGCACACTGAGGGTCAATGCTGCGGCAGTGGAAGCACACTGAGGGTCTATGCTGCGGCAGGTGAAGCACACTGAGGGTCTATGCTGCGGCAGGTGAAGCACACTGAGGGTCTATGCTGTGGCAGGTGAAGCACACTGAGGGTCTATGCTGCGGCAGGTGAAGCACACTGAGGGTCAATGCTGCGGCAGGGGAAGCACACTGAGGGTCTATGCTGTGGCAGGTGAAGCACACTGAGGGTCTTTGCTGCGACAGGTGAAGCACACTGAGGGTCAATGCTGGGGGAGGGGAAGCACACTGAGGGTCAATGCTGGGGGAGGGGAAGCACACTGAGGGTCAATGCTGGGGGAGGGGATGCACACTGAGGGTCAATGCTGCGGCAGGGGATGCACACTGAGGGTCAATGCTGCGGCAGGGGATGCACACTGAGGGTCTATGCTGCGGCAGGTGAAGCACACTGAGGGCCTATGCTGCAGCAGGTGAAGCACACTGAGGGTCTATGCTGCGGCAGGGGAAGCACACTGAGGGTCTATGCTGCGGCAGGTGAAGCACACTGAGGGTCTATGCTGCGGCAGGGGAAGAACACTGAGGGTCTATGCTGAGGCTGGGCAAGTACACTGAGGGTCTATGCTGGGGCAGGGCAAGCACACTGAGGGTGTATGCTGCAGCAGGGGAAGCACACTGATGGTCTATGCTGTGGCAGGTGAATCACACAGAGGGTCTATGCTGCGGCAGGTGAATCACACTGAGGGTCTATGCTGTGGTAGGGGAAGCACACTGAGGGTCTGTGCTGCGGCAGGTAAAGCACACTGAGGGTCTATGCTGTGGCACGGGAAGCACACTGAGGGTCTATGCTGTGCAGGGCAAGCACACTGAGGATCTATGCTGCAGCAGGGGAAGCGCACTGAGGGTCTATGCTGTGGCAGGTGAAGCACACTGAGGGTCTATGCTGTGGAAGGGGAAGCACACTGAGGGTCTATGCTGCGGCAGTTGAAGCACACTGAGGGTCTATGCTGCAGCAGGGGAAGCACACTGAGGGTCAATGCTGGGGGAGGGGAAGCACACTGAGGGTCAATGCTGGGGGAGGGGAAGCACACTGAGGGTCTATGCTGCGGCAGGTGACGCACACTGAGGGTCTATACTGCAGCAGGTGAAGCACACTGAGGGTCTATGCTGCGTCAGGGAAAGCACACTGAGGGTCTATGTTGTGGCAGGAGAAGCACACTGAGGGTCAATGCTGGGGGAGGGGAAGCACACTGAGGGTGTATGCTGCGGCAGGTGACGCACACTGAGGGTCTATACTGCGTCAGGGAAAGCACACTGAGGGTCTATGCTGTGGCAGGTGAATCACACAGAGGGTCTATGCTGCGGCAGGTGAATCACGCTGAGGGTCTATGCTGTGGTAGGGGAAGCACACTGAGGGTCTGTGCTGCGGCAAGTAAAGCACACTGAGGGTCTATGCTGTGGCAGGGGAAGCACACTGAGGGTCTATGCTGTGCAGGGCAAGCACACTGACGATCTATGCTGCAGCAGGGGAAGCACACTGAGGGTCTATGCTGTGGCAGGTGAAGCACACTGAGGGTCTATGCTGTGGAAGGGGAAACACACTGAGGGTCTATGCTGCGGAAGGGGAAGCACACTGAGGGTCTATGCTGCAGCAGGGGAAGCGCACTGAGGGTCAATGCTGGGGGAGGGGAAGCACACTGAGGGTCAATGCTGGGGGAGGGGAAGCACACTGAGGGTCTATGCTGCGGCAGGTGACGCACACTGAGGGTCTATACTGCTGCAGGTGAAGCACACTGAGGGTCTATGCTGCGTCAGGGAAAGCACACTGAGGGTCTATGTTGTGGCAGGAGAAGCACACTGAGGGTGTATGCTGCAACAGGGGAAGCACACTGATGGTCTATGCTGTGGCAGATGAATCATGCTGAGGGTCTATGCTGAGGCAGGGGAAGCACACTGAGTGTCTATGCTGCGGCAGGTAAAGCACACGGAGGGTCTATGCTGTGGCAGGGGAAGCACACTGGGGTCTATGCTGGGGCAGGGCAAGCACACTGAGGGTCTATGCTGCGGCAGATGAAGCACACTGAGGGTCTATGCTGGGGCAGGGAAAGCACACTGAGGGTCTATTCTGTGGCAGGTGAAGCACACTGAGGGTCTATGCTGTGGCACAAGAAGCACACTGAGGGTCTATGCTGCAGCATATGAAGCACACGGAAAGGTCTATGTTGCGGCAGTGGAAACACACGGAGGGTCTATGCTGCGGCAGCTGAAGCACCTTCAGAGCCTCTGCTGTGGCAGGGGAAGCACACTGAGGGTCTATACTGGGGGAGGGCAAGCACACTGAGGGTCAATGTTGCGGCAGGTTAAGCACACTGAGGGTTTATGCTGGGGCAGGGCAAGCACACTGAAGGTCTATGCTGTAGCAGGTGAAGCACACTGAGGGTCTATGATGGGGCAGGTGAAGCACACTGAGGGTATATGCTGTAGCAGGTGAAGCACACTGAGCGTCTATGCCGGGGCATGGGACGCACATTAAGTGTCTATACTGGACCATGGGCTCACTGAGGATCTGTGCCGGGGCAGAAAAAGCACACTGCGGGTCTACACTGGGGCAGGTGAAGCACACTGAGGGTCTACGCTGGGGCAGTTGAAGCACACTGAGGGGCTACGCTTGGGAAAGTTAAGCACACTGAGAGTCTACAGTGGGGCAGGGGAATGGTTATTGTAATTGTAATGTTTATTTATAAAGCGCCTATACACAAGGCAAGTGTTTCAAAGCGCTCAATGAGGGTGGGAACATGGGGAAAAACAACAGTCGTTCAGAGCCCTTGTAATTCTGAGAGAATACTAGCCTCACAGGCAGAGTAAGTGCAAATATACACATTAAGAGTTGATACAGCAGCAAATAGATCGGGCGACGATTGTGCAGTTTTTCCAGTGCAATTAAGGAGTGAGGACAGGGGGGAACAGACAGACGATCTTCAGGCAAGGTGCATTCGTATTGTGCAAGTGCACAGACAGTTACAGGGAGGGGAGGTGGAGTTGGGGGGCACAAGTCCTAGGGGTGTGGGGGATGTCCAAGTGCACTCAGTCAGTGGAGACGGGTAAGTGCAGAGAGAGCCACTCTCTTGGGTCATTGATCAAGTGCAGTGATGGAGAGGCGAGTTCAGGGCCCGGAGGTGAGTTGCGAGAGGGGACTGGCGGGGGTGCCGGGGACCTGTAAGACTCTGAGGCACACCCGGCAGCCAGTCAGCAAGATGTATGGAAAAGATGGAGCGAGGAAAGACCAGGGAGATAAGTAAGCAGGGTACAGGGAGCGAGAACGAAGAGGAGAAGAGGAAAGTCTTGAGGAGTTTCCGGAATTTAAGGAGATCAGGCTCAAGACGGAGGGCGGCTGGGAGGCTGTTCCAGAGGGAGGCCCCTGCAGAGGATAAAGATCTCCCCTTGGAGAACCGGCTCACTGGCAGAAGGTCGGAGGTAGATTAGAAGTCGGAAGGTGCCTCCGATGCATTTAGCTAAGCAGGGACAGCTGGAAAGGGCAATTATAATGTGCAGAATGTAATGTAATCTACGTGGTCTTGTGTAGCACCCGTCTGACACTACTGGTGGCCTCGCTGCGCGTGCCTCAGTAAGGAAAAAGGGTGGTGGTGTTCATTAATGGCAAAGGCAGATGAGAAACCTGTGGTGTTGACGGCTGCAGGTCGGAAGTGCCCTGTTCCTGAGTGCCAGTCTGCTTTCTGTGGGTTCGGTGGAGACACCTGGCATTATGTTATCTATAGGGAAGAGCCAAAGATCTGAAATACTGCAGCGCTTTGGGTCTGGCTAGACGGGACTTGGGAGATGGCAACAGAGCTAAGGAGGAGAGCTTAGTCGTGGCTCGGCTAGTGTTGATGGGCTCATGGCTAGTCCTGTGGAGGCCATCTGTGGGGGGTTTCTGTGTGTAATGTAAGATGATAGCAGATTTTAGAGGGGGGCCAGGGGAATGGGGGAATGGGACTTACAAGGCAAACCAACCTGCAGCCCTGCTCTCCCTCCACTGGCCTCTTGCAAACAGGTTACATTTCAGTAGCTCAGGCTCACCGTATCAATCCTTTGCATGCTAGTTGGCAGGCTGAGTGATGCCTCAAGGCTCAATCTACCATGCTCAGGAGATGTGCCCAGTGGCCTGCTGGGAATTCTGTCCATAAGAGGAAGGTCTGTTTTGGGCAGGGCAAGAATCCATTGATCAGGCATTGGTCAGGGCTGGGGCTAGAATCACTGCTAATTACGCCCAGAGAGATCTACCCTGATGTCTCCATCAAGCCCCCAACTCTTCTCGCACCGTGCAAAATGAAACTCCCCCCCTGTTGTGCCAGAAACAGATGCAAAGTCACCAGCTTTTGACACAGCACCAGCCCTTTGGTATCAGAGGAACATTGCAAAACTCCAGGGGTTTCTTCAGGATGAAATGCGGAGCAGAAATGGTGGAGGGTGGGGTGTACAGAAGTGGATGGGAAAGTGCGACGACGGCAGGATGCTGAAGAGCCGGGCATTGGCAGTGACAGGCAGGGGTTATGGAGCTGAGGGGCATGATGGACTTTCAATAAGACTGCCATTGCGAGTCTTTCTAGCTAAGGGTCTATGGGGGTTTTCCTTACGTGTGACACAGCTAAAATGATGGGAGCAGGGCAAAGACAGCCATGCTTTATTCATCCAGAAGGAACCAAGAGAATGGTTGCTCAACTTGTCCTCTGTATCCAGACACCAGCCCATACCTCGCGGCACCAACACTATATCTTCCCTTGTGTCAGCAAGACAATAGCCCTGAGATGAAGCCGCGCCTTCAGACTCACCACTTGCTCTTGCTTTATCTGTCCTCATGCCAGAATCTTTGCCACAATATCCGTCCTCCTTCACTCCTCCTTTGTGGGGTGTGGCGTCTTAGGATCTCTGAGATCCCCACCAGATCTCTCCCCTCTACTGTGGCAGAACCCCTGTCCTTGACATACATCTCTCTTCCTCCATCCATGATGTGCCTTGGACTCTAAGGATCTGTGTCCCCCCGCCCCATGTCTCCCCAGTTTCCTGTCTGTGACATGCATCCCACTTCATTCATCCTTTCCATGACCTGATGCCAGACTCTCTGTGCTGTGAAGGTCATTCTTTGTAATGAGCAAGAGGCCATGTATGAAATAAGACATTCAGGAAACCTCTTTCTTCTTCCTACCTGTGCCAGACCTTTCATATCCATGTACAGCATGTCAGGGATGGCTGCCGGCGAGATGAGACCTGCTTTAGCCGGCTTCCTCACCACTGCATAAAGGGGGCTCCCCATCAAGTCAGGGTGCTGAAAACAGGAAGAGCATAAGATCATAGGATGAGACAAACAGGAAGTGGACTGACTTTCCAAAGGTGAACGCAACTGATCATGGACTCTCACCCCTCCATCCTGGCTTTCAATACTTGCAGCAAAGAGCATGAATGCGTAAAGAGTGAGTGCAAGACATCAAAGATCCCAGAATAAATCCTGCATTTGTTCTGCCTCACAGCCGAAGAGCATCTATTCCTTAAAGCAAGACCAAGAAAGAGATGGAAAGGTGCTTCCTGATATATGAATGAGCCGGTAGGCAGGGGATGTTATTCTAGGAGATCCGCTGACTCATTGCGTGAGCTCTACTGTATTCCTGTAGGATCCAAGGTGCAAGTTCAACCAGCAAATCAGAGATCTTGAGCCAATTTATCTCTTCTTTTCAATAAACGTGTATTAATGAGATTAAGCAACCTACCACACAGATCCAGAATCAATATAGAGAAAATGCAAAGTCCTCCTAGATGGCACCCTGGAGCAATTCCATACAGTGTGCAATAGAATCAGAGAGCCAATCAAAAGCAGAAACATGACCAGGCAAATGAAGGTCAAAACTGAGGGACACGTATGAAATGGAAACAAGCCCCAGGAAACAGTATGGTGAAGCGAGTGTGCGGGCAATCCAGCCTCTAGCAGGTGCCCATTGGCAAGTGTTTTCTATAGCCGGGCACAACAGAGACATAGAGCCTCCCACACACTTTTACAATAAGTGGGCTCAGGTATAGTAAAAACTGTGTAACACTAATCAAAGCAATTGATGTTTAACATGGTCCCATTCCCCATCCTCTGGGGTTGTGAGTTTGTTGCGGTGCATATGAGTTGCCCTTGGTTGAAGGTCTTGTGGGATTAGTGTAGCACAGCAGCTCCTGGGGAAGCGTGTATCGCCACTATGGCAGCTTGCAAGGCTCAAGTGAAGATTTGTGCCTGGGCTGCTCTTAGGCCTCCAGAGGTGTCAGAGGGCCCGATAGGAGGGTCAACGAGTTGACACATTTACCAGCTAGTGCCCCCAGCTTTCTGGGCGCCAGATGCTTTAGAAGGGAGATGTTGTAGGGAGACAGCCAAGAGAGATGCCTCCAAGTGTTTGCCTGGAACACGTGTCTGGAGAGATTGTTGCACTATGATCAAAGATTCTCTGGGAGATGGGAAAGCCGAGAATGTCAAGAGATCTGAGAGCGCTGCAGGAGCTGGCCAAGCTTGGAATGCTGAGAGATCTGAGGGAGCTGAGAGAGCTAAGCGGTCTGAGAGATCTGAGAAAGCTGGGAGGTCTGAGAGAGCTGCAGGAGCTGGGCAAGCTCGGAATGCTGAAAGATCTGAGGGAGCTGAGAGAGCTAAGCGGTCTGAGAGATCTGAGAAAGCTGAGAGGTCTGAGAGAGCTGCAGGAGCTGGGCAAGCTCGGAATGCTGAGAGATCTGAGGGAGCTGAGGAAGCTAAGCGGTACAAGAGATCTGAGAAAGCTAGGAGGTCTGATAGAGCTGCAGGAGCTGGGCAAGCTCGGAATGCTGAGAGATCTGAGGGAGCTGAGGAAGCTAAGCCATCTGAGAGATCTGAGAAAGCTGGGAGGTCTGAGCTGTGAGAGTTGGGCAAGCTGAGAATGCTGAGGGATCTGAGGGAGCTGAGAGAGCTAAGCGGTCTGAGAGATCTGAGGAAGCTGGGAGGTCTGAGAGAACTGCAGGAGCTGGGCAAGATGAGAATGCTGAGAGATATGAGGGAGCTGAGGAAGCTGGGAGGTCTGAGCTGTGAGAGTTTGGAAAGCGGAGAATGCTGAGGGATCTGTGGGAGCTGAGAGAGCTAAGCGGTCTGAGAGATCTGAGGAAGCTGGGAGGTCTGAGAGAACTGCAGGAGCTGGGCAAGCTGAGAATGATGAGAGATCTAAGGTAGCTGAGAGAGCTAAGCGGTCTGAGAGATCTGAGAAAAGCTGGGAGGTCGGAGAGAACTGCAGGAGCTGGGCAAGCTGAGAATGATGAGAGATCTAAGGTAGCTGAGAGAGCTAAGCAGTCTGAGAGATCTGAGAAAGCTGGGAGGTCTGAGAGAGCTGCAGGAGCTGGGAAAGCTGAGAATGCTGAGAGATCTGAGGGAGCTGAGAGAGCTAAGCGGTCCAAGAAATCTGAGAAAGCTGGGAGGTCTGAGAGAGCTGCAAGAGCTGGGCAAGCTGAGAATGCTGAGAGATCTAAGGTAGCTGAGAGAGCTAAGCGGTCTGAGAGATCTAACAAAACCTGGGAGGTCTGAGAGAACTGCAAGAGCTGGGCAAGCTGAGAATACTGAGAGATCTAAGGTAGCTGAGAGAGCTAAGTGGTCCGAGAGATCTGAGAAAGCTGGTAGATCTGAGCTGTGAGAGTAGGGCAAGCTGAGAATGCCGAGGGATCGGAGCGAGCAGAAGAAGCTAAGAAATCAGAGATCTGAGAAAGCTGGTATATCTGAGAGATTTACAGGAGCTGAGAAAACTGA
Source organism: Ambystoma mexicanum (assembly GCA_002915635.3). Classification (NCBI taxonomy): domain Eukaryota; kingdom Metazoa; phylum Chordata; class Amphibia; order Caudata; family Ambystomatidae; genus Ambystoma; species Ambystoma mexicanum. The sequence goes on from CM010937.2 coordinate 16,850,157, forward strand.
GAACACTAAGGGACATGAGAGAGCTAAGGAAGCTAAGAGATCTGAGAGATCTGAGTAAGCTGCTAGCTCTGAGCTGTGAGAGCTGGGCAAGCTGAGAATGCTGAGAGATCTGAGAGACCTAATTGATCTAAAAGGTCTGCGAGATTTGTAAATGGTGCTAGGTCTGAGAGAGCTGTGGGAGTCGAGAATGCTGAGAGATGTACGAGAGCTATGAAAGCTAAGCAGCCTTTTCAGAAATCTGGAAGCTCTGAGGGAAATGCAGAACAGGGCAAACTGAGGAAGCTGGGAAATCCAAGAGAGTTCATAGGTGAGAGAAGCCTGAGTGACTGAGGAAGCTGGGAAATCCTGAGAGATGGTAGGTCAGGGAAGCCTAAGTGACTGAGGAAGCTGGGAAATCCGAGAGAGATGATAGGTCAGGGAAGCCTGAGTGACTGAGGAAGCTGGGAAATCCAAGAGAGATGATAGGTCAGGGAAGCCTGAGTGACTGAGGAAGCTGGGAAATCCAAGAGAGTTCATAGGTCAGTGAAGCCTGAGTGACTGAGGGAGCTGGGAAATCCAAGAGAGTTCATAGGTCAGGGAAGCCTGAGTTACTGAGGAAGCTGGGAAATCCAAGAGAGTTCATAGGTCAGGGAAGCCTGAGTGACTGTGGAAGTTGGGAAATCCTGAGAGTTGATAGGTCAGGGACGCCTGAGTGACTGAGGAAGCTGATAAATCCAAGAGAGTTCATAGGTGAGGGAAGCCTGAGTGACTGAGGAAGCTGGGAAATCCGAGAGAGATGATAGGTCAAGGAAGCCTGAGTGACTGAGGAAGCTGGGAAAGCCAAGAGAGATCATAGGTCAGGGAAGCCTGAGTGACTGAGGAAGCTGGAAAATCCGATGGAGAGTTGATAGGTCAGGGAAGCCTGAGTGACTGAGGAAGCTGTGAAATCCAAGAGAGTTCATAGGTGAGGGAAGCCTAAGTGACTAAGGAAGCTGAGAAATCCGAGAGAGTTCATAGGTGAGGGAAGCCTGAGTGACTGAGGAAGCTGGGAAATCCGAGTAAGATGATAGGTCAGGGAAGCCTGAGTGACTGAGGAAGCTGGGAAATCCGAGAGAGTTCATAGGTGAGGGAAGCCTGAGTGACTGAGGAAGCTGGGAAATCCGAGTGAGATGATAGGTCAGGGAAGCCTGAGTGACTGAGGAAGCTGGGAAATCCGAGAGAGATGATGGGCCAGGGAAGCCTGAGTGACTGAGGAAGCTGGGAAATCCGAGAGAGTTGATAGGTCAGGGAAGCCTGAGTGTCTTGACAAAGCTTGAATGCCAGTAAAGGAGTCTGGGAGTCCAGAGCATCCTGTGGGAACACCCATGTTCAGTGGGGGCCACCAAATCAGGGTGGGCACATTTCTAGCACTAACTAAAGTACAGTGTGCTTGGCACTGCGACTTGAGACGGTCAAGTACAGGGAGCTGGGCACTGGATCCCTGGGAGTGGGAATGATAGTGAGATGGGCACTGGATCCCTGTGAATAGGAATGATAGGTATCTGGGCACTGGATCCCTGGGAATGGGAATGATAGGGATCTGGGCACTGGATTTGTGGGAGTGGGAATGATATGGAGCTGGGCAATGGATACCTGGGAGTGGGAATGATAGTGAGTTGGGCACTGGATCCCTGCGAGTGATAATTATAGGGAGCTGGGCACTGGATCCCTGGGAGTGGGAATGATGGTAGGTTAGGGAAGCCTGAGTGACTGAGGAAGCTGGGAAATCCGAGAGAGATGATAGGTCAGGGAAGCCTGAGTGACTGAGGAAGCTGGGAAATCCAAGAGAGATGGTAGGTCAGGGAAGCCTGAGTGACTGATGAAGCTGTGAAATCCAAGAGAGTTCATAGGTGAGGGAAGCCTAAGTGACTGAGGAAGCTGAGAAATACGAGAGAGTTCATAGGTGAGGGAAGCCTGGGTGACCGAGGAAGCTGGGAAATCCAAGAGAGTTCATAGGTCAGGGAAGCCTGAGTGACCGAGGAAGCTGGGAAATCCGAGAGAGATGATAGGTCAGGGAAGCCTGAGTGACTGAGGAAGCTGGGAACTCTGAGAGAGATGATAGGTCAGGGAAGCCTGAGTGACTGAGGAAGCTGGGAAATCTGAGAGAGATGATAGGTCAGGGAAGCCTGAGTGACTGAGGAAGCTGGGAAATCCGAGAGAGATGATAGGCCAGGGAAACCTGAGTGACTGAGGAAGCTGGGAAATCCGAGAGAGATGATAGGCCAGGGAAGCCTGAGTAACTGAGGAAGCTGGGAAATCTGGGAGTAATGATATGCCAGGAAAGCCTGAGTGACTGAGGAAGCTGGGAATCCAAGAGAGATGGTAGGTCAGGGAAGCCTGAGTGACTGAGGAAGCTCAGAAATCCAAGAGAGATGATAGGCTAGGGAAACCTGAGTGACTGAGGAAGCTAGGAAATCTGAGAGAGATGATAGGCCAGGGAAGCCTGAGTGACTGAGGAAGCTGGGAAATCCGAGAGAGATGATAGGCCAGGGAAGCCTGAGTGACTGAGGAAGCTGGGAAATCTGAGAGAGATGATAGGTCAGGGAAGCCTGAGTGACTGAGGAAGCTGGGAAATCCGAGAGAGATGATAGGCCAGGGAAACCTGAGTGACTGAGGAAGCTGGGAAATCAGAGAGAGATGAAAGGCCAGGGAAGCCTGAGTAACTGAGGAAGCTGGGAAATCTGAGAGTAATGATATGCCAGGGAAACCTGATTGACTGAGGAACCCGGGAAATTTGAGAGAGATGATGGGCCAGGGAAGCCTGAGTGACTGAGGAAGCTGGGAAATCCGAGAGAGTTGATAGGTCAGGGAAGCCTGAGTGTCTTGACAAAGCTTGAATGCCAGAAAAGGAGTTTGGGAGTCCAGAGCATCCTGTGGGACCACCCATGTTCAGTGGGGGCCACCAAATCAGGGTGGGCACATTTCTAGCACTAACTAAAGTACAGTGTGCTTGGCACTGCGACTTGAGACGGTCAAGTACAGGGAGCTGGGCACTGGATCCCTGGGAGTGGGAATGATAGTGAGATGGGCACTGGATCCCTGTGAATAGGAATGATAATGAGCTGGGCACTGGATCCCTAGGAATGGTAATGGTAGGGATCTGGGCACTGGATCCATGGGAGTGGGAATGATAGAGAGCTGGGAACTGGATCCCTGGGAGTGGGAATGATAGGGATCTGGGCACTGGATCCATGGGAGTGGGAATGAAAGGGAGCTGGGCACTGGATCCCTGGGAGTGGGAATGATAGTGAGCTGGGCACTGGATCCCTGGGAACGGGAATGATAGGGATCTGGGCACTGGATCCCTGGGCATGGGAATGATAGTGAGCTGGGCACTGGATACCTGGGAACAGGAATGATAGCAATCTGGGCACTGGATCCCTGGGCATGGGAATTATAGTGAATTGGTCACTGGATCCCTGGGAGTGGGAGTGATAGTGAGCTGGGCACTGGATCCCTGGGAGTGGGAGTGATAGTGAGCTGGGCACTGGATCCCTGGGAGTGGGAGTGATAGTGAGCTGGGCACTGGATCCCTGGGAGTGGGAATTATAGTGATCTGGGCACTTGATCCCTAGGAGCGGGAATGATAGTGAGCTGGGCACTGGATCCCTCGGAGTGGGAGTGATAGTGAACTGTTCACTGGATCCCTGGGAGCGGGAATGATAGTGATCTGGGCACTCGATCCCTAGGAGCAGGAATGATAGTGAGCTGGGTACTGGATTCCTGGGAGCGGGAATGATAGGGATCTGGGCACTGGATCCCTGGGAGTGATAATTATAGGGAGCTGGGCACTGGATACCTGGGAGTGGGAATGATAGTGAGCTGGGCACTGGATCCCTGGAAATGGGAATGATAGGGATCTGGGCACTGGATCCCTGGGTTTGGGAATGATAGTGAGTCAGGCACTGGTCACTGGATCCCTGGGAGTGGGAATGATAGGGAGCTGGGCATTGGATTCCAGAGAGTGGGACTGATAGTGAGCTGGGCACTGGATCCCTGGGAGTGCGAATGATAGGGAGCTGGGTACTGGATCCCTGGGAGTGGAAATGATAGGGAGCTGGGTACTGTATCCCTGTGAACAGGAATGATAGGGATCTGGGCACTGGATCCCTGGGTGTGGTAATGATAGTGAGCTGGGCACTGGATCCCTGGGAATGGGAATGATAGGGATCTGGGCACTGGATCCATGGGAGTGGGAATGATAGGGAGCTGGGCACTGGATCCCTGGGAGTGGGAATGATAGGGATCTGGGCACTGGATCCATTGGAGTGGGAATGAAAGGGAGCTGGGCACTGATTCCCTGGGAGTGGGAATGATAGTGAGCTGGGCACTGGATGCCTGGGAACAGGAATGATAGGGATCTGGGCACTGGATCCCTGGGCATGGGAATGATAGTGAGATGGACACTGGATCCATGGGAACGAAAATGATAGGCATCTGGGCACTGGATCCCTGGGTATGGGAATGATAGTGAGCTGGGCACTGGATCCCTGGGAGTGGGAATGATAGTGAGTTGGGCACTGGTCACTGGATCCCTGGGAGAGGGAATGATAGGGAGCTGGGCACTGGATCCCAGAGAGTAGGACTGATAGTGAGTTGGGCACTGGATCCCTAGGAGTGAGAATTATAGGGAGCTGGGCACTGGATCCCTGGGAGCAGGTATGAAAGGGAGCTGGGCACTGGATCTCTGGGAGTGGGAATGATAGTGAGCTGGGCACTGAATCTCTGGGAGTGGGAATGATAGGGAGCTGTGCACTGGATCCCTGGGATTGGGAATGATAGTGGGTTGGTCACTGGATCCCTGGGAGTGAGAATGATAGGGAGGTGGGCACTGAATCCCTTGGAGTGGGACTGATAGGGAACAGGGCAATGGATCCTAGAGAGTGGGACTGACAGTGAGCTGGGCACTTGATCCCTGGGAGTGAGAATGATAGGGAGCTGGGCACTGGATCCCTGGGAGTGGGTATGATACTGAGCTGGGCACTAGGTCTCTGGGAGTGGGAATGATAGTGAGCTGGGCACTGGATCCCTGGGAGTGGGAATGATAGTGAGTTGGGCACTGTATCCCTGGGAGTGGGAATCATAGTGAGCTGGGCACTGGATCCCTGGGAGTGGGAATGATAGTGAGCTGGGCACTGGATCCCTGGGAGCGGGAATGATAGGGAGCTGGGCACTGGATCCCTGAGAGCGGGAATGATAGGGAGTGGGGTTGGAATGATAGGGAACTGGGCACTAGATCTCTGGGAGTGGGAATGATAGTGAGCTGGGCACTGGATTTCTGGGAGTGGGAATAATAGGGAGCTGGGCACTGGATCCCTGGGAGTGGGAATGAAAGTGAGTTGGTCACTGGATCCCTGGGAGTGGGTATGATAGTGAGCTGGGCACTGGGTCTCTGGGAGTGGGAATGATAGTGAGATGGGCACTGTATCCCTGGGAGAGGGAATGATAGTGAGCTAGGCACTGGATCCCTGGGAGTGGGAATGATAGCGAGCTGGGCACTGGATCCTTGGGAGCAGGAATGATAGTGACCTGGGCACTGGGTCCCTTGGAGTGGGAATAATAGGAGCTGGGCACTGGATCCCTGGGAGCAGGAATGATAGGGAGCTGGGCACTGGATCCCTGAGAGCGGAAATGATAGGGAACTGGGCACTGAATCCCTCGGAGCAGCAATGATAGTGATCTGGGCACTGGATCCCTGGGAGTGGGAATGATAGTGAGCTGGGCACTGGATTTATGGGAGTGAGAATGATAGGGAGCTGGGCACTGGATCCCTGGGAGTGGGAATGATAGTGAGTTGGTCACTGGATCCCTGGGAGTGGGAATGATAGGGAGCTGGGCACTGGATCCCTGGGAGTGGGTATGATAGTGAGCTGGGTACTGGGTCTCTGGGAGTGGGAATGATAGTGAGCTGGGCACTGGATCCCTGGGAGTGGGAATGATAGTGAGTTGGGCACTGGATCTCTGGGAGTGGGAATGATAGGGAGCTGGGCACTGGATCCCTGGGAGCAGGAATGATAGGGAGCTGGGCACTGGATCCCTGGGAGTGGGAATGATAGGGAGCTGGGCACTGGATCCCTCAGAGCGGGAATGATAGGGAGCTGGGCACTGAACCCAGGGGAGCTGGAATGATAGTGATCTTGGCACTGGATCCCTGGGAGCGGGAAGGATATTGAGCTGGGCACTGGATCCCTGAGAGCAGGAATGATAGGGAGCAGGGCACTGGATCCCTGAGAGCCGGAATGATAGGGAACTGGCCACTGAAGCCCTGGGAGCAGGAATGATAGTGATCGGGGCATTGGATCCCTGGGAGTGGGAATGATAGTGAGCTGGGCATGGATCTCTGGGAGTGGGAATGATAGTGAGCTGGGCACTGGATTTCTGGGAGTGGGAATGGTAGGGAGCTGGGCACTGGATCCCTGGGAGTGGGAATGATAGTGAGCTGGGCATGGATCTCTGGGAGTGGGAATGATAGTGAGCTGGGCACTGGATTTCTGGGAGTGGGAATGGTAGGGAGCTGGGCACTGGATCACTGGGAGTGGGAATGATAGGGAACTGAGCACTGGATCCCTGGGAGTGGGTATGATAGTGAGCTGGGCACTGGGTCTCTATGAGTGGGAATGATAGTGAGCTAGGCACTGGATCCCTGGGAGTGGGAATGATAGTGAGCTGGGCACTGGATCCTTGGGAGCGGGAATGATAGTGATCTGGGCACTGGATGCCTGGGAGTAGGAATAATAGTGAGCTGGGCACTGGATCCCTGAGAGCGGGAATGATAGGGAACTGGGCACTGAATCCCTGGGAGCAGGAATGATAGGGAGCTGGGCACTGGATCCCTGGGAGTGGGAATGATAGTGAGCTGGGCACTGGATCCTTGCAAGCGGGAATGATAGTGATCTGGGCACTGGATCCCTGGGAGCGGGAATGATAGGGAGCTGGGCAGTGGATCCCTGAGAGCGGGAATGATAGGGAACTGGGCACTGAATCCCTGGGAGCGGGAATGATAGGAAGCTGGGCACTGGATCCCTGGGAGCGGGTATGATACTGAGCTGGACACTGGGTTTCTGGGAGTGGGAATGATAGTGAGTTGGGCACTGGATCACCGGGAGTGGGAATGATAGTGAGTTGGGCACTGTATCCCTGGGAGTGGGAATGATAGGGAGCTGGGCACTGGATCCCTGGGAGCAGGAATGCTAGGGAGCTGGGCACTGGATCCCTGGGAGCGGGAATGATAGGGAGCTGGGCACTGGATCCCTGAGAGCGGGAACGATAGGGAGCTGGGGACTGAACCCCTGGGAGTGGGAATGACAGTGATCTGGGCACTCGATCCCTGGGAGCAGGAATGATAGTGAGCTGGGAACTGGATCTCTGGGAGTGGGAATGATAGTGAGCTGGGCACTGGATCTCTGGGAGTGGGAATGATAGGGAGCTGGGCACTGGATCCCTGGGAGTGGGAATGATAGTGAGTTGGTCACTGGATCCCTGGTAGTGAGAATGATAGGGAGCTGGGCACTGGATCCCTTGGAGTGGGACTGATAGGGAGCAGGGCAATGGATCCTAGAGAGTGGGACTGACAGTGAGCTGGGCACTGGATCACTGGGAGTGGGAATGATAGGGAGCTGGGCACTGGATCCCTGGGAGTGGGTATGATAGTGAGCTGGGCACTGGGTCTCTGGGAGTGGGAATTATAGTGAGCTGGGCACTAGATCCCTGGGAGTGGGAATGATAGTGAGTTGGGCACTGGATCCATGGGAGTGGGAATGATAGGGAGCTGGGCACTGGATCCCTGGGAGTGGGAATGATAGGGAGCTGGGCACTGGATCCCTGTGAGTGGGAGTGATTGTGAGCTGGACACTGGATCCCTGGGAGCAGGAATGATAGTGATCTGGGCACTGGATCCCTAGGAGCAGGAATTATAGTGAGCTGGGCACTGGATCCCTGGGAGTGGGAATGATAGGGAGCAGGGCACTGGATGCCTGAAAGTGTGAATGATAGGGACCTGAGCACTGGATGCCTGAGAGCAGGAATTATAGGGAACTGGGTATTGAATCCATGGGAGCAGGAATGATAGTGATCTGGGCACTGGATCCCTGGGAGTGGGAATGATATTGAGCTATGCACTGGATCTCTGGGAGTGGGAATGATAGTGAATTGGTCACTGGATCCCTGCGACTGGGAATGATGGGGAGATGGGCACTGGATCCCTGGGAGTGGGTATGATAGGAAGCTGGGCACTGGATCCCTGGGAGTGGGTATGATACTGAGCTGGACACTGGGTTTCTGGGAGTGGGAATGATAGTGAGTTGGGCACTGGATCACCGGGAGTGGGAATGATAGTGAGTTGGGCACTGTATCCCTGGGAGTGGGAATGATAGGGAGCTGGGCACTGGATCCCTGGGAGCAGGAATGCTAGGAAGCTGGGCACTGGATCCCTGGGAGCGGGAATGATAGGGAGCTGGGCACTGGATCCCTGAGAGCGGGAACGATAGGGAGCTGGGGACTGAACCCCTGGGAGTGGGAATGACAGTGATCTGGGCACTCGATCCCTGGGAGCAGGAATGATAGTGAGCTGGGAACTGGATCTCTGGGAGTGGGAATGATAGTGAGCTGGGCACTGGATCTCTGGGAGTGGGAATGATAGGGAGCTGGGCACTGGATCCCTGTGAGTGGGAGTGATCGTGAGCTGGACACTGGATCCCTGGGAGCAGGAATGATAGTGATCTGGGCACTGGATCCCTAGGAGCAGGAATTATAGTGAGCTGGGCACTGGATCCCTGGGAGTGGGAATGATAGGGAGCAGGGCACTGGATGCCTGAAAGTGTGAATGATAGGGACCTGAGCACTGGATGCCTGAGAGCAGGAATTATAGGGAACTGGGTATTGAATTCTTGGGAGCAGGAATGATAGTGATCTGGGCACTGGATCCCTGGGAGTGGGAATGATATTGAGCTATGCACTGGATCTCTGGGAGTGGGAATGATAGTGAATTGGTCACTGGATCCCTGCGACTGGGAATGATGGGGAGATGGGCACTGGATCCCTGGGAGTGGGTATGATAGTGAGCTGGGCACTGGGTCTCTGGGAGTGGGAATGATAGTGAGATGGGCACTCTATCCCTGGGAGTGGGAATGATAGTGAGCTGGGCACTGGATCCCTTGGAGTGGGACTGATAGGGAGCAGGGCAATGGATCCTAGAGAGTGGGACTGACAGTGAGCTGGGCACTGGATCACTGGGAGTGGGAATGATAGGGAGCTGGGCACTGGATCCCTGGGATTGGGTATGATAGTGAGCTGGGCACTGGATCTCTGGGAGTGGGAATTATAGTGAGCTGGGCACTAGATCCCTGGGGAGTGGGAATGATAGTGAGTTGGGCACTGGATCCATGGAGTGGGAATGACAGGGAGCTGGGCACTGGATCCCTGGGAGTGGGAATGATAGGGAGCTGGGCACTGGATCCCTGTGAGTGGGAGTGATCGTGAGCTGGACACTGGATCCCTGGGAGCAGGAATGATAGTGATCTGGGCACTGGATCCCTAGGAGCAGGAATTATAGTGAGCTGGGCACTGGATCCCTGGAGTGGGAATGATAGGAGCAGGGCACTGGATGCCTGAAAGTGTGAATGATAGGGACCTGAGCACTGGATGCCTGAGAGCAGGAATTATAGGGAACTGGTATTGAATTCTTGGAGCAGGAATGATAGTGATCTGGGCACTGGATCCCTGGGAGTGGGAATGATATTGAGCTATGCACTGGATCTCTGGGAGTGGGAATGATAGTGAATTGGTCACTGGATCCCTGCGACTGGGAATGATGGGGAGATGGGCACTGGATCCCTGGGAGTGGGTATGATAGTGAGCTGGGCACTGGGTCTCTGGGAGTGGGAATGATAGTGAGATGGGCACTCTATCCCTGGGAGTGGGAATGATAGTGAGTTGGGCACTGGAACCCTGGGAGTGTGACTGATAGGGAGCTGGGCACTGGATCCCTGGGAGTGGGAATGATAGGGAGCGGGGCACTGGATCCCTGGGAGCGGGAATGATAGTGAGTTGGGAACTGGATCCCTGGGAGTGGGAATGATAGTGAGCTGGGCACTGGATCCCTGGGGGCGGGAATGATAGTGATCTGGGCACTGGATCCCTGGGAGTGGGAATGATAGGGAGCTGGCCACTGGATCCCTGGGAGTGGGAATGATAGGGAGCTGGGCACTGGATCCCTGGGAGCAGGAATGACAGTGAGTTGGGCACCATCGCCTTTGGAGTGAGAAGCACAGTAAGTAGAGCACTCTGTCACCAGGAACGAGTGGAGGAGTAATCCCTGGAAGTGAGCTTGGCTGTATATTCCTGGGGGAGGTGTTGTAAAATAGGGAAGCTGGGCATGATTCCAGGTAGTTATGAATAGAAGGCTGGGCACTATGCCCATGAGAAGTGTGCCAGGCACTACATCTCTGAGACTGTTAACAAGAAATGTACTGGGCGCTATATCCCTGAGACTGTTTTTCGAGAAGCATGTTGGGCGCTATATCCCTGAGACTGTTTTTCGAGAGGCATGTTGGGCGCTATATCCCTGAGACCATTTTTTTTAGAAGCGTGCTGAGCGATATATCTCTGAGACTGTTTTTTTTAGAAGCATTCTGGGTGCTATATCCCTAAGACGGTTTCTCGAGAAGCATGTAGAGTGATATATCCCTGAGGCTGTTTTTCGAGTAGCGTACCAGGCATTATACGTAGCTGCCAAGTTTCCCAGTTCTATTCATGACACCTCAAGCCAGTCCTGTTTTTCTCCCATTGCATGTTGGGAGTTGTAGGCCCATACTTACAATGGGAAAATCAAATTCCAAGTCTCATCATGCAAAGGGAAAAACAAGGACTGGCACGAGGCGTCAAACATAGACCTGGGAAACTTGCCAGCTATGTTCTGGACTGGCTTGGAAACTTGCCAGCTATGTATAGGACTTGCTTGGAAATTTGCCAGCTATGTACTGGACTGTCTCGACTGGCTCTTGGAACTGGGAAACTTGGCAGCTATGCACTGGACTGGCTTGGAAACTTGCCAGCTATGTACTGGTAGCTATGACCGCCCTTACCGTCTGGAGCAGCTGGAGGCCATCGTTGCTCTGAGATGTGTCCTGCTGCAATGCTAAAAAACAACAGAAAGAAATGTCACAAATATTAAAAAATAGTTCAAAAGTACACATGCAAAGAAGATACAGTAATCCCAAAACTACCGTAGTGCTTCCAGCTGAACTGTCCCACTGTAGGTTTTTCTTGTGTCTGCCTTTTCAGTCTGCATTTAGGACCCCCATTCCTGTGGCACAGGGTGGGGGTGCCCCACGTGTACAGCAACTGGATCCCCATGCGTATTACCACCTGTGAACATTGTGGCATGTTTGCTGCTGTTTACCCACATAGATGGTTTGCAGATATTGGTAGAATCGGGTTTTGTATTAGGTAGGGTGTGCTCATAACTGAAGACCCTATGACTTCTTCCACTCCTCCTCATCGTCCTCATCACTTTTCGAAAGCAATTTTTAGTACTTCTACGTCCTGTCCCCTTTCCTCAATACTTATGGGACATTCCTCCGTCCTGTGGGACGAGACCGGAGCACTTTGTAAAAAGCATCACATTTTTCAAAAATGTGCCCTTCCTCTCTTTTTAAGCGGGGCCCGGCACACGGCCGTAACCCCGCCCTCCTTAGTTCTGCCCAGTGCATCGCCCATCAGTCCTTTTCTCCGCTCGGTCGGGACTGGACGTACTTGCATCTTTGGAAGATGTTTTCCTTCCAGTGTCCTTTTCTCCGGCTCCGGCTTAGCGGTCATGTGGCAGTCCGTCTATGCCGTTTCAATTAGACTTTCCTGTTTGTTCTTCCTGTGAGCGACGCTTCGCTAGGGCCGATCTCCATCCTCTTTGTTTAGAGTGTTTGGGTCCGGACCACCGGTGGGACTCGTGTTCAAGGTATCTCAGGGAATCAGTTGATTCCTTGGCTTTTCTCTAGGCTCCCCCTGTTGCAAGTGATGCTGTAATGGAGTTGGGGGAGGAGGATAAACAGGATTATGAGTGTGTGAAACTAGCATTAATAGCTAGATTTGGAAAGACCCCTTCCCAGTACCTTAAGAGGTTTAGAACCCTCAAAAAGCATGATGGTACCCCTTGGGCTACCTGGGTGTGTGAATGTTTGAAAAACTTAGATGGTTGGGTTAAGGGTTACAAAGTGAACACTTATGAAGGTTTGAGGAATCTTGTAATGTTGGAGTCTATTTTTGATGTCTGCTCTCCTGAGCTTAGACAGCACTTGGCTGATTCAAAGGAGATAGATCCTAAGAAACTAGCTAAGGCTGCTGACTTGTGGGTTGCCAATAGGGCTACTCACAAGGATTCTGGGCCGACTCAGAAGAAGGATGAGGGGAAGCAGCCCAAGAAAGACAACAAAGAGAATTCCAATAATTCCAATCCAAAAGAGGGCCACAAACATAACCAGGGTAAACCCCAAACATAATCAGGCTAGTGTACCATCTGGTTCCACACCAGATGGAGGTCAGAGCAAACCCCCATTCCAGAGAGCATTTGGGAAATGCTTTGTTTGTGGGTTATCTGGCCATGTGAAAGGAGATCCCAAGTGTAAGGGTAAACCTTCAGGGATCAACACTGTCTCCTTAGCCTTCTCCCAGGTGGATGAAGTACCTATAGCCAGTGGAAACTTTCAGCTACTAGCTGATGAGCCCATGAGAGTCTCAGCTAGTGTTTCATTAGTGTCCTTGGGTCTTTGGGAACAACAAAACTTAGATGTCTACAACTCAATCCCAGATAATACTGAAGAGTATTACAAAGATAGTGTTCTTGTGAATGGTCAGGAGACCCCTGCCATCAGAGACACTGGAGCCAGCATAACTGTGGTTGATGAATGTTTTTTCAAGGTGGAGGATGTTGCTAAGGCACCCAAACACCTAAGCAAGTTAGCTGGAGGCCCTGTTCACATGGTTCCCCAGTTACCAGCTCTCATCCAGTGTAATGACATGACTGTCAGAATACCTGTAAGTGTGCAAAATAACGTACCTGGGAGGGTCCTGTTGGGTAATGACCTTAAAACTCTTGGAGTTGTGTCTAGTACCCCCAGGCCCCCCAGCAGAAGGAAACAGGAGCTCACTAGGTCTGCAAGGGAGAGAACCTTGAGAGGCTCTCCTGGGGACATGATAGAGGAAACTATCACCCCAAGTCCACAGGACTTACTTACTGCTATTGCAGGTCAGAAAGAGACAAAGGGGAAACCCAAGTCTGCCAGCAAGAAACCAGCAAGCACTCCTGTGCCCAGAAGGACATCTCCACGACTGTCCAAAGTCACCTCTGTGACTCCTCTACCAGCTGAGGCTGAGTGTGAGGTTCAACCCTGTATGGTTCAACTAGATACTGAGGAATCAGATCTAGAAGAGGATCTTACCCTGGTGGGAGATCTGGACCCTGTTGACCATCCTGAGCTGCAGTCTTTACTGACAGAAGGTGGACCCAACAGGGAAGACTTCAGCAAAGGACAAAGAGAATGTCCTACCCTGGAAGGTCTTCGCCTACAGGCAGCTTCTCAGCTCAATGGGACTGAGCCTGGGAAGTATAGGTTACACTGGGAGGATAGCCTCATCTACAGTGAAGCAACTGAGTCAACCTCTGGATACTACAAAAGCCTTGTAGTATCTCTAGTGAACCGACTCCAGTTTCTGCAGTTAGCCCATGAGGTATCTTTGGCTGGTCACTTAAGTTTTAAGAAGACCAAGGAAAGGCTCTCTCTTCACTTCTACTGGCCTAAGATGGGTACAGAAGTGGACAAATTCTGCAGAAGCTGCCGCACTTGCCAAACCTCTGGTAAGGGTGGAGCCAAGAATGTGGCACCCTTAGTGCCTCTCCCAGTGGTGGGAGTTCCTTTTGAGAGGGTTGGGATTGCCATTGTTGGTCCTCTTGACCCTCCCACATCTTCAGGCAACAGGTTCATCCTGGTTGTAGTGGACCATGCCACTAGATTTCCTGAAGGCATACCTATGAGGACTGTTACGGCTCCAGCTGTGGCTAAGGCCCTACTTGGTATTTTTACCAGGGTAGGTTTTCCTAAGGCGGTGATATCTGACAGGGGATCAAATTTTGTGTCCCACTACATGCAAACCATGTGGAAAACTACCTGCCTACCACCCCCAAACCAATGGATTGGTAGAGAGGTTTAACAGAACTATGAAGAGCATGATAGGTGCTTTAGAAGAACCCTTTGAAAAAAGTGGGACCTTCTACTGCCATGCCTTCTCTTTGCATATAGAGAAGTCCCTCAGGAGGGAGTAGGTTACAGTCCCTATGAACTTCTCCATGGCCATCCAGTCAGAGGTCCATTGGCCCTGATTAAAGAGAGGTTGGAGAGTGCTCCTTCCCCCAAGCCAGTCCGAGTGACTATGTGATAGGTCTCCGGAGGAGAATGGCACACATGATGGCAGAGGCAAGTGATAACTTGAGGGCTGGTCAAGCGCTGGTCAAACATTGGCATGACCAGAAGGCTAACATGGTTGAGTTTACTCAAGACCAGCTTGTTCTCGTTATGGTCCCAACAAGGCAGAGGGCCTTGCAGGACAAATAGATAGGACCCTTCAAAGTTGTGGGTAAACTTGGAGAGGTGAACTATCTGGTGGATTTAGGCAATCCTAAGGAGGCTCCTAGAGTCTTTCACACCAACCGTTTAAATGCTTATGTCTCTAGACCTGACATAGGAGCTCTGCTTCTAGCTTCAGCTCAGGAGGAGGAAGAGAGTGAACCTCTGCCTGACCTCCTCAGAGGCTTACCTTTAGATGAGCAAGTGGAAGGAGTTAATCTCTCTTCCAGTCTCACATCTGACCAGCAGGATGAGTGCAAGTTACTGTTAAATAAGTTTGCCTCCCTGTACTCACTTTCACCAGGCTTGACCCCTTGGGGCCAGCATGACATACACACTGGTGACTGTTTGCCTGTCAAAAGCAGGGTGTACGGAATGTCAGACAATGTCAGATCCCACATAAGGAATGAGATCAACAAGATGCTTGATCTCAGGGTTCTAGAGCCCTCTACTAGCCCATGGTCTTGCCCGGTTGTGCTTGTACCAAAGGCAGGATCCAAAGAGTTGACATCCTGCGTGGACTATAGAGCTCTAAATGCAGTCACAAAGACTGATGCCCATTGAGCAGGGGGCCAACCTTGGTGCAGCCAAGTACCTCAGCACATTTGACCTAACGTCAGGCTATTGGCAAATAGCCCTGACAGACCATGCCAAGGAGAAAACTAGATTCTCCACCCCAGCTGCCTCTACCAATTCAAGGTAATGCCTTTTGGATTAAAGAATGCACCGCTACATTTCAGAGGATGGTCAATCAAGTTCTGAATAGGATGGAGGACTTCAGCATGGCATACTTGGATGACATTGCAGTGTTCAGCCCTATATGGAAAGAACATGTTGAACACCTAGGTTATGTATTGCAGGCTCTTGAACAGGCCCATCTGACCATAAAGGCAAGCAAATGTCAAATTGGTCAGAGTTCAGTGGTCTACCTTGGACATGAGGTAGGAGGAGGTGAAAGAAGGCCATTGCCTAGCAAGGTACAGGCTGTACAAAACTGGGCCACCCCCACTACTCAAACCCAAGTGAGAGCCTTCCTAGGTCTCACTGGGTATTATAGAAACTTCATAGAGAACTATGGGACCATAGATTCTCCCTTGAATTCCATCTCTTCTCCCAAATTCCCTAAAAAGGTCAGGTGGAATGAGGAGTGCAATCAAGCCTTTGAAGGTCTAAAGAAAGCCCCTTTTCAAGCTCCAGTCCTAAGAGCTCCTGACTATCACCAACCCTTCATTTGACAAACTGATGCTTCTAATGTAGGTATAGGTGCAGTCCTTAGTCAACTGGATGAGAAAGGTAGGGAGCGCCCCATTTGTTTCATCAGCAGGAAGTTAAAGGATCCTGAGACAAGGTGGGCAGCAATAAAAAGAGAATGCTTTGCTATTGTGTGGTCACTGAAGAGGTTTAGACCATACTTGTATGGATCTACCTTCATTATTCAGACTGACCACCAACCTTTGAGATGGCTGATGCAAATGAAAGGGGAAAACCCAAAGTTACTCAGATGGTCAATCTGCCTGCAAGGATTTGATTTTTCCATTGAGCACAGAGCAGGAAGTCACCACCAAAATGCTGATGGTCTCTCTAGGATGTTTATAACCGACTAGAGGTATGAGGTCCATCCAGGAGTGGATTAAATCCTCCTGTCCCTTATTATGGGGGGGCCAGTGTTAGGGAGAATTCTCATTTATGGCTAATTTCCCTCACCTAGTGAGTCCCCCAGCAGCTTTGCTGGACTTCTGGAGTTTATTTTTTTCTACTTGGTAGGAGTGTGAGCTTTTCCCCCACTCTTACCTGTGTTTTGCCAGGTATATTTCTCTGTTTTTGGATTGTGGACTCTGGAGTACACCACTTCAATAGCCCCCTTCTTTTGTGTGTCACACAGCACCTTCCGTGCCGTGGCACAGGGTTGTCTTTGAGACTTCCCCCGACTCCATTTCTGAGGCTGACTACAGTCCCCCAGAAAAGGGTAAAGTTACCATTAACTTTACCTAGTCAATCTACCATAGATCCAGTACACCCCATCTTCCATGGAATACTGGAAAGGGTTACTTCGTATCCCTTTTTATCTGTACCTCCTAGAGCATTGTTTCGCTCTTTTAACATTTAGGGCCTCATTACACGGTAGGCGGTAAGGGTTTACCGGTACCGGTAAGGGCACCGGTACCGGTAAACCCTTACCGCCTTACTACGAGGTCCCTTTGCGGGTCCAGGTTTTTCCAGGCGTTAAGGACGGACCCGCAATTTGCGGTACCGTAATTAGCACCTTCCCCATTCCCATTATGCCCTATGGGGGCAAAAATGGGAATGGGGAAGGGCCTTGGTGAATGGGGAATTACCGCCCCCGCTCACCTTGGAGTAGGGCGGTAATTTCGCCATCCACCAAGGCGGACTCGGTACGGTACCGGCGGCAACCATGGCGCTAATAGCGCCATGGTTACCGCCTACCGTGTAATGAGGCCTATAGACTTTGCTGGTGGCAGTGGTATCTACCCTAACTTTTCTACCGCGATTATATTAGATAAACGTGGTATTGCTTTAGGCTATTATATTAGCCTCGAACATAAACCCGCTTGACCAAATTGTCTTTTTTTGGCTCCGGCTGGGTTTATTCACCATTTCTTTTTGTTAAAGTCCTTCTTCTGTTTCCCTTTGCGCGGCAAACTAGGTTCGCCTTCTTTGTTCACCGTCTTTTGGCAGGCTTCTGCCCAGAAGCCCTCCACCAGGCGCCTGGGTGTCTAGGTGGGCTGAATGTGAGGGAGGGGTGTAGTCACCCCCTGCACAGGGTATCCTAGGAAATCCAAGTCGCACTTTGCCATGATTGGCTGAGGTGGTTGTCCCGGATGGACAACCCCCCTGCTGGGTTATTGACAGCCAGGCTGTGTGAATGGGGGTTTTGCGCATAAAAGACAAGTCTCTTGGACTAGAAGTCAGAGTCGCCACTGGAACTACAAGGAACCGAAGAGAAGCAGAGAGAATGACGACTGCTGCAACTACCCCGTTCCTGTGAAGCCCTGCTGCAGTCCTGAGCTATCTACCCTTCAACGACTAGAGAAGATCCAGTCCGGAGTCTTCTTCCCTTGAGCCTGGTGGGGATAACCAGCTCATCTTCTTCAGCCAGAGGTCGCCTTCATGGTTGAAATCGCTGCACACTGCAGTAGTGGTCCGGATAGCCACCTGAAGAACCTCTCCTGTTTTTAAGGAGCACACCTTTTATTCGTTGTCGCTGCTGCCAGCTTCATCCCTGTGTGGTGCAGACACCCTTCAGACGTTCTCCTTCACCTCGAAGCTCCAGGAACCGTGGGTCTGCGGGACACCAACAGGAACAACTGCCAGGGCACCAGCTGCACCATTGGAATAAGGTACTGTGTTCTGCTTGAGGAAACAGGGTGAACCCCTTTTCTTCATCTCCAAGGCTTGTCCTTGTCTTCCCTCCTTCTTATAACTTTTGCTTCCGAACATTGACAATATCGAAGTACTCTTGGCTACGTTGAATCGTGAACTGTCTGACTGTGTGATCTTCGGCAACATGTCCCCGGTGTCACTTGACCCTGGCTCCGGCCCTTTGACTCTTGAACTCCTGTCTCTGAGTGTTTCTCGATTCTGTCTGCCTAACCAAAATATTGCCTGTGATTTTTACGCCCAACTCCCTCTGGGTATCTCAGGTGCTAAGTGTGTTTTTGCCCCGGTAGCATTTCATGTCACAGATACGCGTTTAGTTATTAGACCGAACTGTCAAAAAGTGATCGCAATCGTATTCGCGGTAACATGTTTTGTTCGTAACACCGGTCCATTCAAACACAGGTTACTTACCTTGAGACTTACTGTACAAAGTGAATTGGTTAGTTGTAGTATATTTTTCGTGTGGTTTTAATCTAATAGAAGTGTTGTGTTTACAACAAATGGTTTAAAAATAAATGTACTTATATTTTTCTACCTGAAACCTTGAGTCAGTGTTTGCTTGAGCCACAGTATTTGTGGTCCCTTTGTGTAATCTCTGCTACTGCTCATATACTCTTGAGATAAGCCTGGCTGCTCCGCCACTGCTACCACTCTGACATAGTACAGGCTTGTACCAAAGGTAAAACTTGTATTGCCACCTGTAGTCTTAATTGTGTGTAGTGGTCCCTAAGGGCACTGCACAGGATTCTGCCTAACAAGTATTTTCGTGGCTTGTTTAGGGAGATATGCCCTCCTGCGCCGTCAGTTCCGGTTGTGTCACTGGTGATTCCGCCAGCGCCGCCTTTACCGGCCGGGCCCCCACGGGCCCTCCCTCCCTTGCCTCCATTGGCTCCAGTGGACAAATCTCCAGCAGTGCCAGATGTTGCGCAGCTTGATCCGGATGTGTCGGACAACGCACAGGGGGATCAAGACAGCGAGGACCAGCCCCGCTCTGTTGGAGCTTTTCACGATCAGGTGCTGGACACGATGTCTCCTTTGGATGTTCCAGTACCGAGGCACCCGTTCCACAGGAAGGGGTGCTTTCTGGGGCGTTCACCTTCTCTCCTTTGGAGCGCACCGGCTTGTTCTTGCAAAAGGACGTTTTAGCCGAGGTCCTTAAAGTCTGGGAGAAACCACACTCTGGACTGTTTGTTAACAAAAAGATTGACGTGCGCTATAGGCTCCATTCTTCGGAAGAAGTGGCCTTAGCGTTGTGTCCGCCCCCTTCCTCCACGGTGGTGGCTGCTGCTACATTACAATCCAAACCCGCTTCATCGCCTTCTACAGCGGCAACGCAGGTTCTGGCCAAATAGGATAAGCTTCTTGACTCTTTGGGGAGGAAGATTTTCGCTAATTCAGGCCTTCAGTTACGTCAAGCTAACGCAGAACTGGTATTAGTGGGGGCGAATATGAAAATGTGGAAAGGTCTGTCAGAGTTTGAGGAATTCATTCCCGCTAATAAACTAGAGGATTTTAAAGAGGGTTTGTCAGATGGCAGGGTCCTGGCGCAGGATATGCTTGAGGCCGCGGCGCATCATGTCAGCACCTCGGCCCTGGGCCTTTTGCTTGGCGTGGACACCTCTCGTCAGGCTTGGCTGCACGCTACCAAGTTCTCCAAAGAGGTGCAGGATAAAGTTCTGGACCTGCTTTTTGATGGCAAGGAGCTTTTTCACTCAACAACAGATGTTGAACTGACTAAGACTAAGCACCCAGACAGCCAAGTCCTTGTCTGCCTTGGTGAAACCACCTTTCAGGGCACAGAGAACGTCTTCGCAGCCTCGGTCTTCCTCTGATTTTAGGGGAATTCTGGATCGGAAGTCCCATAGGGCCAATACTCCGTCAGAAAATTCCCGCCGACGGCAACAACGGGGCAGGTTTTTCTCCCGTTCTTCAGCCTCCTCTTCAGGTTCAGGTGGCCGATAAACCAACTAAATGAAGGTTCTCCGCGCTCGCACTAGACCCTGGTGGGAGGGCTCATTGCGTCTCACTGGGAGGCATGGCAGGCCATCACCGAGGACCAGTGGGTCTTGTCAGTCGCTCAGGCGGGCTTCAGCTTGCCCCTTCCACCTACCCCACCCTTCAATCCCTCCTTACAGCTGTCGGGGTCGCCCTCCCTCAGAGCCGAGATACAGAAGTTGCTGTATCTCAGGGCGGTGGAACCCGTTCCCTTAGGGGAGCGAGGTGAGGGCTTCCACTCCCGGCTATTCACGGTGCCCAAACCCAACCAGGCTGGCCTGCACACCATTCTAGACCTTTCCCAGTTCAATCTCTCTCTATCCCAAGAGAAATTCAAGATGATCACGCCCAGCCAGATACGGTCCTCCTTGCAGATGGGCGATTGGCTCAGCGTGGTGGATCTTCAGGATGCGTACATGCATATCCTGATTTGGAGTCCGCATCTCAGCAATTTGTCGGGGGGGCGCCTTTCAGGACCCCGGCCTGCTAGTTACAATCACGACGGACTCTTCCCTTCTTGGGTGGGGTGCGACATTGGACCTTCTTCAGGTTTCCGATCTCTCATCACCACAGGACAATCTCCTTCATATAAATCACTTGGAGCTCCTGGCGATATTCTTGGTGCTGAAAGCGTTCCAGCCTGTCATTGTCAACAAAGTAGTCCGGATCCACACAGACAATGTGGTGTCCATGTTTTATATCAACAAGCAAGGGGGTACCAAGTCCCCTCCAATTGTGGATCTTGCCATTCAGATTTGGGAATGGCCGGTTCAGCATGGCATCTGGCTGGTGGCAGTGCACATCCCGGGTCAGCTGAATGTTACTGCGGAAGTCCCTCAGCCAACGTACAATGGTTGGCTACGAGTGGGAACTGAACTCGGAGGTCCTCTTGCAAATCTTCCGGTGTTGGGGCTATCCAGAAGTGGACCTCTGCGTAACGGTGTCAAACAGGAAACTTTCCCTGTATGCCTCCACGAACGGGCTGGAAGCCTCCTCTCTGGGGGATGCCCTCGAAATTCCCTGGCTCAACATGAGAGCCTATGCTTTCCCGTCTCTGCCTCTGATTCATCGGACGCTGTGCAATCTGAGGAGCACAGTGAACTGTTCTCTTCTGCTCATGGCACTGTGGTGGCCGTCCAGGTTTTGGTTTCAGAGCTTCAGCATCTGTCGGTGTGTGCACCGATCAGGCTTCCATTGGTTCCCGACCTGCTTCACAAGAGAGATCGGCAGCTGTGGCACCCCTCCCCACAATCGTTCAGCTTGGCGGCATGGTGGCTGAGTTCAGATCTTTAGAACCCCTCAACTTGTCCGCTGATAACATTCGTATTATTCAGGCGGCCAGGAAGCCCTCGACGAGATCTCAATACAGGAGCAAATGGCTTTGGTTTTGCCACTGGTGCTTAGGCAGACAGCTGGACCCCAGGGGGGCTACGATCGACACAGTGCTGTCCTTTGTCTCTCCTCTAGCAGAGTCGGGCATCCATGTCTTGACATGCAGGACTTATCTTTCGGCTGTTTTGCTGCATGCCTATCGACGGATCAGTGCTCTTTTTCACTGGCAAACCCAGTGGTTAAAAGGCACTTTGCAGGTCTCATGCGTCTTTACCCTCCTGTTCACAAACCGCATCCGACGTGGGATCTCAACGTGGTCCTTACGGGCTTGTGCCATAAGCCCTTTGAGCCAATGGCTACTGTAGACCTTAAGCACCTTTCGTGGAAAGTGTCCTTTTAGGTCGCTGTGACTTCTGCAAGACGTGTGAGTGAGCTCCAGGCCTTGTCGGTGGAGCATCCCTTTCTGGTTTTTCATAAGGATAAGGTTGTTCTGAGGCAAATCCTTCTTTCCTTCCAAAATTGGTCTCTGATTTTCATCTGAATCAGTCAATCTTCTTGCCTGTCTTCTTTCCAAATCCAGCCTCAGAGGCTGAGAGGGTTTTGCATTGCCTGGACGTTAGAAGAGCTCTTAAGTTCTATCTGGACAGAACGTCTGAGTTTAGGAGTTCTTCTCAACTCTTGGTGACCTTCGGTAATCTACAAGGTAAACAGGCCTCTAAGGCGACTATCTCCAGATGGATTGCTGCCTGTGTTATGGAGTCTTACGCTGTTCAAGGTCTTTAACCTCCAAAAGAGGTTCATGCACATCTGGTATGGGGCAAGGCAGCTGCTGTTGCCTTTCAAAAGTATGTCCCCTGGGAGACCATCGCGAAAGCGGCTACCTGGTCCTCTCCATCGGCCTTTTGTAAACACTACTGTTTGGATCTGAGCTCCAGATCTGATGCTCAGTTACGCCAGGCTGTGCTTAAAACCCTTTTTCAGTAAGGAGTTTTCCATCCACCCGTAATTCCTGTGAGGAGTGCTTGTGAATCTCCCATAAGTATGGAGGAAAGGGGACTGGACGTAGGAGTATAATAAGGTTACTCACCGTAGTGACCACCTTACTCATAGTCCATAGTCCCCTTTCCTCCATACGCCCGCCGGCCGTCCCCTCTAATAAGGTTCCTCTGTTATTGCTTAAAGGCGATAGAAAAGGACTGATGGGCGATGCGCGGGGCGGAGACAAGGTGGGCGGGGTTACGGCTGCATGCCGTACCGAAGCGTAGAAAGAGAGGAAGGACACATTTTAAAAAAATGTGATGCTTTTTTACAAAGTGCTCCGGTCCCGTCCCACAGGACGGAGGAACGTCCCATAAGTATGGACTAGGAGTAAGGTGGTCACTAAGGTGAGTAACCTTATTATTTTGGGTCATAGGTGTTGCAAAACGAGACATAGGGCCTCATTACGACCCAGGCGGTAAGTTACCGCCTGGGCCGTGACTTTACCACCATGGCGTAAACTACGTTTACGCCATGGTGGTAGGCGGACTTACCGCCCCATTCCGAGGTCGGCGGGGCGGTAAGTCCCCAATCCCCATTTACCCTTCCCCATTTCCATTTTTGCCCCATAGGGCATAATGGGAGTGGGGAAGGCGTTAATTACGCCACTGTAAATTACGGTGGCGTAATTAACTCCATGGTCCCTTAGCGCCATGGATTTTAACACCTGCTAAAAGCAGGTGTTAAATCCGCCATGGCGCTAAGGGACCTCGTACTCAGGCGGTAAGGGTCGGCGCTGTTTACGCCGCCGTAAAACCCTTACCACCTGAGTCGTAATGAGGCCCATAGTGTGGCAAACCTATTGTCATTAGAGTATGTGTGGAGAGGAGATGTCTCTGAGGAGCGCCTTGAAACACTTTGTAGAGGAGGTCCCAAGCACAGTTCGCACTCCTACTGCCCATTTTGTAGTACCAGGAACGTTCCCGCCAAAATATGTGACATATGATGAGCAAATAAACCAGCAGAGAGCGGAGTAGGGCTCTGCCCGGTGCCTATCAGACTGACAGCACCTATTGCAGTACTAACACCTAAGAAACCTTGGGCAGTGAGGTACCCATTGAGAAAACCATATCGACAAATGAGACAGAATGATGATTGTCAAAATGCAATACATGAAGAAGCCAAGAAGATACTAAAAGAAAACGAATGATGACATCATAAGAACCCGGACTGACTCACATATAGAAGATATGAAGACCTGTGAATAATGAAAAGAGACGAAACACCATGGATAAGTGACATCCTGAGTTTAAAGTGAAATAATTGATGGCAAATGTCAGAAACTTATGCCATGTGCATGATGAAGATATGCAGCCAGTTTACACTGTACATATGCAAGGAACCGCAAGAAGCTAAGAATTCATGAGACTTGCTAAGCTTAGTAGTAAGTTAGATTGCGGCAAGTGCCACCTATACATATCTACCTCAAGAAAGCACTTTATATAAGTATACTTCCACTATGCACAAGAGCAGAGCCAACCAACGGTTACTTAAGGTCTCAAGAGGAGAGCTTTGCAGCAGGAAAATCGAGAATTAAGGACAGAACGAAATGCAGACGAAGGCAAGACATGCCAAGAAGCCGAGGTCGTATCAGCTGAAATAGCCCAACAGTGGATACAATTAATAAAGAGAAGGACTGAGTATCCTATTCTGTAAGGTCAAGATAAGCCACAGAAGGCAGATGGCTGACAAAATTAAATCAAATGCACGAATTACATGGAGAATAAGATGATTTCACAGTGTCGAAATCACGTGATCGAGCAAGCAGAAGGGATGAAACTTTCAACCCTACGCATGGATTTGTGCCATGCCCAGACACCTTAACTTTTCCAGACCAAGAAGCAGTCTCGAGGCCAAAATACAAAAAAATATTTGACACATGACCACTGAAGTGATAATTGATTGTTGCAATAATTGGAGGGAGGCTGGGGGAGCAGACAAGCTCCCTGCACCTGTCTGGCTATTTAGCACGCTGCTAGGCTAGTGGAAAAGTATGAGTGGGGTTGATGCCAACCCAATCATAGTGGACCAAGTAATCGAGGGTCTTATAGAGAGTAGAACCAATGAGACGTCGTACTTTTAGTGACATCTACAGTAGCCATTTTGAAGGAAGGGTTTAGAAGCCCCACCTGACACTGTTTATCCAATCCCCTCACTTCATTTACAGATATAGCACCTATTATAAAGTTACCTTCCTAGAACCAATAGAAATGCATGCCAGATTTTAAGCGTTACACGTCAGCGATGACGAGTTTTTAGTATAAATGATGTATTTTTTATTAAATTAATTGGAGTTGAAGCGAGAAGGAAGATCGAGTGATTGCTGCTATTCATGAACTCCCCGTTTTGTGTACTTGTCATTAAACAGACTCCCTTTGCCAAACCATTGAGTTGTCATAATTGATTTGATGCTAGAGTATTAATCTGCATCCCCATCCATCTCACGGGGGCTGCTGCCTCATCTTAAAGTGCTATTGGGAATCCCCCAGCTTTATGGGCCAGTTGGGGTCCTAGTGCACACTTGGTAGCAGAGGATGGTTTATCGATTATCGATTAGATACAACACCCATTGACCGGCGACATAAGTAACTCTGAATCCTTGTCAATATCACGAGTCCTTTGCAATTCGGCTAAGTAGACAGAGAAGCTCTCCGTAGATAGTGGTTAGACTAAAATGTAAAACCTGCATGTTGAGGTCTGAAGGAACCTGTGCTTTCCCCCACGTACCCCTTCCCACTTCTACAAGCAGCTGATCGAGTGAAAAGCAGGAGAGGCGGTAATGAAGGCGGTGATCCCGAGCTGTGTATTGAACCCAGAAGTGCAGCAGAAGGAATGGACGAATGAATCGGACATGAAGTGACTCTCTGCAGTGCATTGAACCCAGAAGTGCAGCAGAAGGAATGGATGAATGAATCATGCTTGAAGTGACCCATTGCACTGTATTGAACCCAGAAGTGCAGCAGAAGGAATGGATGAATGAATGAATGGATGAATGAATCGGGCATGAATTGACCCTCTGAAGTGTATTGAACCCAGAAGTGCAGCAGGAGGAATGGATGAATGGATGAATGAATCAGGCATGAAGTGACCCTCTGCAGTGCATTGAACCCAGAAGTGCAGCAGAAGGAATGGATGACTAGATGAATCGGACATGAAGTGACTCTGTGCAGTGAATTTAACACAGAAGTGCAGTAGAAGGAATGGATGAATGAATCAGGCATGAAGTGACCCTCTGCAGTGCATTGAACCCAGAAGTGCAGCAAAAGGAATGGATGAATGGATGGATCAGGCATGAAGTGACTGTCTGCAGTGCATTGAATCCAGAAGTGCAGCAGAAGGAATGGATGAATGGATGAATGAATCGGGCATGAAATGACCCTCTGCAGTGCATTGAACCCAGAAGTGCAGTAGGATGAATGGATGAATGGGTGAATGAATCATGTTTGAAGTGACCCTCTGCAGTGCATTGAACCCAGAAGTGCAGCAGAAGGAATGGATGAATGGATGAATGAATCGGACATGCCGTGACCCTCTGCAGCGCATTGAGCCCAGAAGTGCAGCAGAAGGAATGGATGAATGAATCGGGCATGAAGTGACCCTCTGCAGTGCATTGAACCCAGAAGTGCAGCAGAAGGAATGGATGAATGGATGAATGAATCGGGCATGAAGTGACCCTCTGCAGTGCATTGAACCCAGAAGTGCAGCAGAAGGAATGGATGAATGGCTGAATGAATCATGCTTGAAGTGACCCTCTGCAGTGCATTGAACCCAGAAGTGCAGCAGAAGGAATGGATGAATGGATGAATGAATCGGGCATGAAGTGACCCTCTGCAGTGCATTGAACCCAGAAGTGCAGTAGAAGGAATGGATGAATGGATCAGGCATGCAGTGACCCTCTGCAGTGTATTGTACCCAGAAGTGCAGCAGAAGGAATGGATGAATGGATGAATGAATCAGGCATGAAGTGACCCTCTGTAGTGCATTGAACCCAGAAGTGCAGTAGAAGGAATGGATGAATGGATGAATGAATCGGGCATGAAGTGACCCTCTGCAGTGCATTGAACCCAGAAGTGCAGCAGGAGGAATGGATGAATGAATCGGGCATGAAGTGACCCTCTGCAGTGCATTGAACCCAGAAGTGCAGCAGAACGAATGGATGAATGGATGAATGGATCAGGCATGAAGTGACCCTCTGCAGTGCATTGAACCCAGAAGTGCAGCAGGAGGAATGGATGAATGGATGAATGGATGGATGGATCAGGCATGCAGTGGCCCTCTGCAGTGTATTGAACCCAGAAGTGGAGCAGGAGGAATGGATGAATGGATGGATGGGGCATGAAGTGACCCTCTGCAGTGCATTGAACCCAGAAGTGCAGCAGGAGGAATGGATGAATGGATGGATGGATCAGGCATGCAGTGACCCTCTGCAGTGCATTGAACCCAGAAGTGCAGCAGGAGGAATGGATGGATGGATGAATGAATCAGGCATGAAGTGACCCTCTGCAGTGCATTGAACCCAGAAGTGCAGGAGGAGGAATGGATGAATGGATGAATGGATCAGGCATGAAGTGACCCTCTGCAGTGCATTGAACCCAGAAGTGCAGCAGGAGGAATGGATGGATGGATGGATGGATCAGGCATGCAGTGGCCCTCTGCAGTGTATTGAACCCAGAAGTGCAGCAGAAGGAATGGATGAATGGATGGATGGGGCATGAAGTGGCCCCCTGCAGTGTATTGAACCCAGAAGTGGAGCAGAAGGAATGGATGAATGGATGGGTGCACTCAGATGTTTTGAGCCGAAAGATGGTCTCCCCATTGTTATCCAGAAGAGGAACATGCCACGGGTGTGTGTGCAAAAGCAGGGTACTTAGCCCTTATACACCGCAGACGAGTTCCACCAATGAGGAGCTGTGTTGGTACTCGACAAAATGTTTCCTCGTTCAGGAAAGTGAAAACCGATGACAACGCGTAATCACGCCACTGGCAACCACAGGAACATTCTGGAAGTATGAACCGATGTCAGCTCTTAATAAAAATAGCAAGGCCTGATTTAATTTTCCTTTCTGTGTGATTCATCATGACCCGCAGCACAGTGGCATGGCATGGCATACCACAAAAGAGAAGAGGAAGTATCCAAGGAAAGCAGGCGGCGCATGACACCACAGCTGTGGTACGCCACCCCGTGCCTTCCTCCCCCTGCCTTTGCATCGCAACAATACTGATAGGGGGCACACCGTACATCGCCAAGGAAAGGAGCTTCTTCCCAGTGCTGGAAAAGGACAAAATGTCCCCTGCCCCTCCTTCCCGTGCAGGGGAAGGAGGGGCATCAGACAGAAAAGGGAGGCAGATTGTCAGTGGCGTCGGAGCGATTGAGGGGCGCAGTTAGGTGTTTAATAATGTTGGTGGCCTGAATATAGGATGCTGGCTGCTTTGCGTGAAAACAAAGTGCATTTTGGGAAAATAATAATGACCACCAATGTATCAAATATGTATGTGACAGTAATTCAAATGTGCATTCCTTCTGAGCATGCAATGCACACTTGGAATGGTGCTCATTTCCAATGTCAAAATAGTCACCATGACAATGACACGTGTGCATAGCATAAGACAAATATACATCTTTTCCGATTTATCTTAATGGTCAGGAAGACTTTCAGGTTCAGGAGACCCCTGGCTGTCAGAAGAGCGTCTGCAAGGCACGGCGCTCGGCAGGAAAAGGTTTGCACAGGCCATGAATAAAGCAGAAACCCTTCGAGGACACAGGGCAGCACTCTGTGCTTATCCGCTGCCTGGAACCACAGCATCTGCTGTGCAAAGAACCGGTTCCTGTTTCTTGATTCAGCAAACCAGTAGCATTTCCGGTTCAGGCCGGAAGCTCTTTCTTCAGAGCGAGCCCTGCTGTGGGGGAGTTCCTCTTTTGGAGTGAAGGTGTTCACGTGTTCTTGGCAGGGGGCCTCCGTGAGGCACAGCTTTCGTGTTTTTCGTACACATTCTTCCTGTGTAGTTTGTTGCAGCTGGGAAGCCATTGAGACGTGAACAGGCTTTGCAGTACTCCATATATGTTAATTTTTAATATAATGAATGTGGCCCTTGAGCACTTTATTCAGAATGTTCTTGTTTACAGGTGTGTTTGTGGAGATGACACTCTCTTGCCCCCGGCTGGGTGTGTGGACCCCCTAAGAACAGGCCCGGCTCCAGGAATTTTCATCTGGGTGGGCCAGGGTTGTGATGAGGGGGGGCCCACATTCCATTGGGTGTGGGTCTAGGAGTACCCTAAACAAAGTGCTGGCGTTGATCCAGATTTCCCAGATACATGATCCAGCAAAAATTGTCTTCCCAGATCTGCAAAAATACTTTTGCACCGCTCTATAAAAAACAGTACATAGCAAAATAGCAAAATATAAGCAAGGACGATAGTGTTGCAACATCAAGCTACCTGTCTTCCCTTCCCATCTGCTCTCCCTTTTCTGTTACATCTGATCTTCCTTCACCTTTCACCTCCAATAACCTTCCTTCAGCTGCACTAACCACCGTTCCCATTTACTTCCCCTCCCACCTATTCACACCACCACCCAGCATGCCTTTCCTGGACTGGCTTGGGAGAATTGAGGGTGAAGTCTCCTCCTCCTCCTCCGAGAGGGCTAAGCAGTGAGACCCCCAGTCTTTGTACCATTTCAGATGGTGACTGCCCAACAATACCTTCCTGAGCACTGTGGATACTGTCCGCAGGCCCCAGAGGAGATGATTGTAGTCCGTCCATCTTGTTGTGAAAGATAGACCCCCACCCAGAATACTGAAGCAAGGAACAGATTTTATTTCCGAGAAAATTACATTTATTTTAAACTTCTTTAAATTTCAAGAACAGAAAATACCATGTCTAATCAATACAGGTAGTCTTGTTGATCTTAACAATATAAGCATAGCAACATATCCTCCAATAACATACACATGTATACAATCCTCCCTTCACCCACCCATTCCACAATCTCCTCCACCCTCCTTTCCCAACTGAACCCCCACCGTAGTCCCATTCTGAATGTCTCCCATTAATGGTTCATGTCCAAAATTACATTTTAAACACATTTGGAATAGCTTATAATGCAAACTAAATCACTTCTAGGGGCACCTCATTTTAACAGGTAAGGTATAGTGAAATAAAAAAATATGCCCAGGGTCACACACTTTGGTCAAGTTGTAAAGCCATAATTTAAGCCTAGCCTGAAATTTGATATTTGAACACCCATCTTCCAAGCTCAAGTTGATACAAATATGTGTTGAAGTTTGGCTTTGAATACCTAAAATAATACTAAATTGTATACAGATTACTTTAAAAGTGCACAAGTCACATGATAAACCAACCTGACAATCTATTCATCATTGTAGAAACATGTTGATGAAAAGTTTAATGGGAGCATTTTGGTTTGAATCCTAAATTGCAGCGATCGAAATTCTCCTGTTTGCACTTTGTGCAAAAGGGCCATTCATTAATTTTAATTGTTTTCACCAGGTACTGGAAAAGTAAAGAGTAAAACACAGGCAAAAATCGCCTTTGCTATGTATTTTACAACTATGTGTCTGGAAAAGTGTAAATCACTTCCACAATGAGCGATTGTGGGAGCCATCCACAATGGATTCCTTTGGACTCTGCATGCTTTTTCCAGGTGTAAAAGTCAGGCAGGTCCCATAGGAATCTATTGGTTTTCCGCCAACGTACAAATACATGCTGGTGGAATACCAATCGGATTTGGCAGGGGGACCTTGTAAGTCTGATCTGTTCTCCAACTTCACCTGTCAAATCATACAAAACCCTACAGCTCATAAAAGGTGGAGCTACATGCATTTAGCACCACTTCTTCCACTCCACTTGACCTGGAAAATGATGCCCTATGACTATAGCTTTATTTTCCCCACCCTGAATGGGAAGCCTACAAGCTCCAGCATAGACATTAATGAGAATTTACAAACAATCTCATACAGACACAAAGTGAAATGAAATGCATGACACAGCTTTTTCTGCATCCCCCTACTTACTAATCACCAAACAATCACACTTAAATAGCTTCTTAAAACCCTATATCATTTCTTTTAAAGTGCCACAGCAATGGGCACTGCCCTTTTACCTTTTGTCATCCCTAATCACTTCCTGATGTAAATAATCTGCCTCTGAGACACTTTAAAAAGATAGGATCTCACTGGTAGGGCCTGATCAGCCCTGCTGTTTGTATTTGAGGGGAGAGAGTAGAGGGGGGTTAGGGGGCATTGGCATTTGTCCCTTGTTCAAATGTTAAATCCATCTCTGATTGCACTCTATAGAAAAGATTTAAATACTGCTACTCTAAGTACACCTTTTATACTTTGTCTGCAACATTATAGAAAACTGTCTACTTTTCTGTTATTTTACGGGTGTTCATGTTTCATTTCCGGCACTGCCTGAACAACCAGCACCCAGGATTTACATCATACTTTACAAACAAATCCCATAGGTTATCAAGTCAGCACTTATCAGTTTGAATCATGAAACATTCTGTCAGAGTAGACTAGGCTTCCAAACAAAGATACATTCTATTTAGGTCATAGCCCCACTGGTAAGTATGCATGAGAAGATCTGAAACTGGTCAATACTTGCCAACCTAGCCTTATCATTTTCAGGTAGGGCCTTGTTGGACTTATGGAGACAAACTGAAGCCAACATGCATTGGCAAAGCCAACAGCTTGGGCTTTTGATTAGGCATGGATATGTGCCAGTCACTGCCATAAGGATACCACCTGGCCATAAGATGAGAACAGTTGGAAAATGGTGCCAGTAACTGGGCATATGATGGCATTGCCTGGAAAATGTCTAATACCTATACACAAGCCAAAACTGCTGGCTTTGTGATTGCTTGTTTAAGACAGGACTTCAGACAAGTCACAGAGGCATTGACAAATATATTGCTTATAAAATCAACTGGCTGAAGACACACATTAAGAGAATTGTACTATTCCAGGAGCTCATTTACAGAGTCAATTAAGTAATTAAACACTCAAAAGAATGCTCAGATATAACACTGGCAGGCCCTATACAGCAACACGTTTGGTATTCCTTTGTGACAGAGCTTGCTCAAAGAGTTCTAGAAAGGTTAGGTTTTGGTGGTGAGGCATTGACATAGTCATGGCTAGTTGTTAGGTGGATAAATGACCAGACTCACCGATAGGATGTGCGTTTCCCCTCACATTTTATTGCCATCCTATCAGTGTTCCACAGCATGCGTTCTGGTTGCACCTAACAGGTAAAACGTCTCTGAATCAATTAGAACCACCATCATTGCTCTGGCCAGCCTTCCATACCATTGTTTGCATATCAGCCTTGGCCCTGTCACTAATGCCAGAAGCCCTTCCCAAACTGCTAGACCAAAGGGCCTAAAAAAATCATATGGTTGCTTGTGTTCTAGTGCAGATGGAACACGGCCTAGCAACTGAGATTGAACTGCACCTTTTGGTGGCAACACCAAAGTAATTTGCTAATGGCTTGTCCCCTTCTCTAATCACACAGACATACTACAGAATGATGGCATGGAATGTTGCGTAGAGCATCGGTAGTGGTAATGTTTAATTCAAAGCTTTGCTTTATCACTTTTTCATTTTACTACACTCTCCCCTTCAGAATTTCCTTTTTGTTACTACCAACCTTATCTTTTCACTTATACTCAAGTAGTTAATGCAGCACAATATATACTTTGAATGTAATTTGTAAGGTCCCCCAGCCAGTTGACGCACCTTCTGCAGAAATCTGTGTTCAAGCAACTTTACCTGTCATTTATTGTTTGATATAGTTAACCATTTTATTAAGCATGATGTGAAAAACCACTATATTCCCACAAAAAATAAACATACTTTAAATTACAGAAACCAAAATTGTGATTTTAAGTTTGAGAAAATAGTTGTAGGCAGCCTTCTTGAATAAGTGTGCTACCTCACTTAGAGGTGCGAATGGTCCCCCATCTCCCTGGTCATTTGTACTTTTATGGCTGTGGGGCATAAATCATTGTCTAGGGCAAGAAAACAAATCCTGGCCAGACCTCCTGCAATTCAACCTCTCAGAATGATGTCTCTGAGGTTGCTGCTGAATGTATAGAGTGACAACCACCCCCCACTCCCTCGGTTACAAGTGGTGTATAGCACCACTGACATGGCCTTCTTTCTAGGGGGGGCAGAGGCTGACTCTGGGGGGGCCTGGCCCCCATCACCTCCCTGCTGGAGCCGGGCCTGCCTAGGAAGCCCATCTCTGACCAGGAGAAGGGTGGCCCTGCTGCCCTCCCCACCCCCATCCGAAGGAAGACGATCTGCTTGTGGGGGTGACCCTTGGGCGAGGACCACCCCCCCCACTGAGCCCCTCAGATGATGAAGACTTATGAGAACAAGAAGCATAAACACATAAAGCCCAACGTCTCGGCCTCTGCTATGCTACGCAACATTGTGCTTCTATAGCGCACCTCTGCTTTTCATTCAACATCATGGCGCTGTGCAGCACACTGTTCATTTCATATCCCCGCTATGGCATCACATGGCAGGTACTGATAGCATATGCCAGGTACTAACGTCATTGCCAGCTATTTCCATTAAATGACAGATACTCACATATTAGAGAACATCATATGGCAGGTACTGATATCATATGCCAGGTACTAACATTGCCAGCTATTGCCATTAAATGTCAGGTACTCACATATTACAGCGTACCATATGGGCGGTACTGATATCATATGCCAGGTACTAACATCATTGCCAGCTATGTCCATTAAATGACAAGTACTCACATATTAGAGCACATCATATTGCAGGTACTGATATCATATGCCAGGTACTAACATAATTGCCATTACATGTTAGGTACTCACATATTAGAGCACATCACATGGCAGGTACTGATATCATATGCCAGGTACTAACGCCAGTGCCAGCTATTATATGATATGATATGATATGTTATTTATAACGCACTTAATACCCAGAGGTTTCTAAGCGCGGACCCGGAGATCGAACCTGTGTTGCTCGGTGTCGTCTTGCTTCCAAGGCGAGCACGTTGCCGCTGAGCTATCCTCCTGAGACTAAGCTATTGCCATTCAATATCAGGTACTCACATATTAGAGCATATCATATGGCAGATACTAATATCCTATAACATAATTTCCAGCTATTGCCATTAAAAGTCAAGTACTCACATATTAGAGCATATCATATGGCAGGTACTGATATCATATAACATCATTTACAGCTATTGCCATTAAAAGTCAGGTACTCACATATTAGAGCACATCATATTGCAGGCACTGATATCATATGCCAGGTACTAACATAATTGCCATTACATGTCAGGTACTCACATATTAGAGCACATCACATGGCAGGTACTGATATCATATGCCAGGTACTAACACCATTGCCAGCAATTGCCATTAAATGTCAGGTACTCACTATATAGAGCACATCACATGGCAGGTACTGATATCATATGCCAGGTACTAACATAATTGCCAGCTATTTCCATTAAATGTCAGGTACTCACATATTAGAGCACATCACATGGCAGGTACTGATATCATATGTCAGGTACTAACGTCATTGCCAGCAATTGCCATTAAATGTCAGGTACTCACATATTAGAGCACATCATATGGCAGATACCGATATCATATGCCAGGTACTAACATCATTGCCAGCTATTTTCATTAAATGTCAGGTACTCACATATTAGAACACATCATATGGCAGGTACTGATATCATATGCCAGGTACTAACATAATTGCCAGCTATTGCCATTAAGGTCAGGTACTCACATATTAGAGCACATCATATGGCAGGTACTGATATCATATGCCAGGTACTAACGTCATTGCCAGCTATTTCCATTAAATGTCAGGTACTCACATATTAGAGCACATCACATGGCAGGTACTGATATCATATGTCAGGTACTAACGTCATTGCCAGCAATTGCCATTAAATGGCAGGTACTCACATATTAGAGCACATCATATGGCAGGTACCGATATCACATGCCAGGTACTAACATCATTGCCAGCTATTTCCATTAAATGTCAGGTACTCATATATTAGAGCACATCATATGGCAGGTACTGATTTCATATGCCAGGTACTAACATAATTGCCATTACATGTCAGGTACTCACATATTAGAGCACATCACATGGCAGCTACTGATATCATATGCCAGGTACTAACGCCAGTGCCAGCTATTATGATATGATATGATATGTTATTTATAACGCACTTAATACCCAGAGGTTTCTAAGCGCGGACCCGGAGATCGAACCTGTGTTGCTCTGTGTCGTCTTGCTTCCAAGGCGAGCACGTTGCCGCTGAGCTATCCTCCTGAGACTAAGCTATTGCCATCCAATATCAGGTACTCACATATTAGAGCATATCATATGGCAGATACTAATATCCTATAACATAATTTCCAGCTATTGCCATTAAAAGTCAAGTACTCACATATTAGAGCATATCATATGGCAGGTACTGATATCATATAACATCATTTACAGCTATTGCCATTAAAAGTCAGGTACTCACATATTAGAGCACATCATATTGCAGGCACCTGATATCATATGCCAGGTACTAACATAATTGCCATTACATGTCAGGTACTCACATATTAGAGCACATCACATGGCAGGTACTGATATCATATGCCAGGTACTAACGCCATTGCCAGCAATTGCCATTAAATGTCAGGTACTCACATATTAGAGCACATCACATGGCAGGTACTGATATCATATGCCAGGTACTAACATACTTGCCAGCTATTTCCATTAAATGTCAGGTACTCACATATTAGAGCACATCACATGGTAGGTACTGATATCATATGTCAGGTACTAACGTCATTGCCAGCAATTGCCATTAAATGTCAGGTACTCACATATTAGAGCACATCATATGGCAGATACCGATATCATATGCCAGGTACTAACATCACTGCCAGCTATTTCCATTAAATGTCAGGTACTCACATATTCGAACACATCATATGGCAGGTACTGATATCATATGCCAGGTACTAACATAATTGCCAGCTATTGCCATTAAGGTCAGGTACTCACATATTAGAGCACATCATATGGCAGGTACTGATATCATATGCCAGGTACTAACGTCATTGCCAGCTATTTCCATTAAATGTCAGATACTCACATATTAGAGCACATCACATGGCAGGTACTGATATCATATGTCAGGTACTAACGTCATTGCCAGCAATTGCCATTAAATGGCAGGTACTCACATATTAGAGCACATCATATGGCAGGTACCGATATCACATGCCAGGTACTAACATCATTGCCAGCTATTTCCATTAAATGTCAGGTACTCACATATTAGAGAACATCATATGGCAGGTACTTATTTCATATGCCAGGTACTAACATAATTGCCAGCTATTGCCATTAAGGTCAGGTACTCACATATTAGAGCACATCATATGGCAGGTACTGATATCATATGCCAGGTACTAACGTCATTGCCAGCAATTGCCATTAAATGGCAGGTACTCACATATTAGAGCACATCATATGGCAGGTACCGATATCATATGCCAGGTACTAACATCATTGCCAGCCATTGCCATTCTATGTCAGGTACTCACATATTAGAGCGTATCATGTGGGTGGTACTGATATCATATGCCAGGTACTAACATCATTGCCAGCCATTGCCATTAAATGTCGGGTACTCACATATTAGAGCGTATCATGGGGGCGGTACTGATATCATATGTCAGGTACTAACATCATTGCCAGCTATGTCCATTAAAGGACAAGTACTCACATATTAGAGCACATCATATTGCAGGTACTGATATCATATGCCAGGTACTAACATAATTGCCATTACATGTCAGGTACTCACATATTAGAGCACATCACATGGCAGCTACTGATATCATATGCCAGGTACTAACGCCAGTGCCAGCTATTATGATATGATATGTTATTTATAACGCACTTAATACCCAGAGGTTTCTAAGCGCGGACCCGGAGATCGAACCTGTGTTGCTCTGTGTCGTCTTGCTTCCAAGGCGAGCACGTTGCCGCTGAGCTATCCTCCTGAGACTAAGCTATTGCCATCCAATATCAGGTACTCACATATTAGAGCATATCATATGGCAGATACTAATATCCTATAACATCATTTCTAGCTATTGCCATTAAAAGTCAAGTACTCACATATTAGAGCATATCATATGGCAGGTACTGATATCATATAACATCATTTACAGCTATTGCCATTAAAAGTCAGGTACTCACATATTAGAGCACATCATATTGCAGGCACTGATATCATATGCCAGGTACTAACATAATTGCCATTACATGTCAGGTACTCACATATTAGAGCACATCACATGGCAGGTACTGATATCATATGCCAGGTACTAACGCCATTGCCAGCAATTGCCATTAAATGTCAGGTACTCACATATTAGAGCACATCACATGGCAGGTACTGATATCATATGCCAGGTACTAACATACTTGCCAGCTATTTCCATTAAATGTCAGGTACTCACATATTAGAGCACATCACATGGCAGGTACTGATATCATATGTCAGGTACTAACGTCATTGCCAGCAATTGCCATTAAATGTCAGGTACTCACATATTAGAGCACATCATATGGCAGATACCGATATCATATGCCAGGTACTAACATCACTGCCAGCTATTTCCATTAAATGTCAGGTACTCACATATTAGAACACATCATATGGCAGGTACTGATATCATATGCCAGGTACTAACATAATTGCCAGCTATTGCCATTAAGGTCAGGTACTCACATATTAGAGCACATCATATGGCAGGTACTGATATCATATGCCAGGTACTAACGTCATTGCCAGCTATTTCCATTAAATGTCAGGTACTCACATATTAGAGCACATCACATGGCAGGTACTGATATCATATGTCAGGTACTAACGTCATTGCCAGCAATTGCCATTAAATGGCAGGTACTCACATATTAGAGCACATCATATGGCAGGTACCGATATCACATGCCAGGTACTAACATCATTGCCAGCTATTTCCATTAAATGTCAGGTACTCACATATTAGAGAACATCATATGGCAGGTACTTATTTCATATGCCAGGTACTAACATAATTGCCAGCTATTGCCATTAAGGTCAGGTACTCACATATTAGAGCACATCATATGGCAGGTACTGATATCATATGCCAGGTACTAACGTCATTGCCAGCAATTGCCATTAAATGGCAGGTACTCACATATTAGAGCACATCATATGGCAGGTACCGATATCATATGCCAGGTACTAACATCATTGCCAGCCATTGCCATTCTATGTCAGGTACTCACATATTAGAGCGTATCATGTGGGTGGTACTGATATCATATGCCAGGTACTAACATCATTGCCAGCCATTGCCATTAAATGTCGGGTACTCACATATTAGAGCGTATCATGGGGGCGGTACTGATATCATATGTCATGTACTAACATCATTGCCAGCAATTGCCATTAAATGTCAGGTACTCACATATTAGAGCATATCATAAGGGCAGTACTGATCTCATATGACAGATATTAACATCATTAGTAGCCATTGCCATTAAATGTCAGGTACTCACATGTTAGAGCATATCATGTGGGCGGTACTGATATCATATGCCAGGTACTAACATCTGTTAAGCAAAGTTTGTATGCAGTACCCTCTGGGAACACTACAAACAACTCTGACTACAGGTATAGGAAACCCAATCTTTGGTATAAGCTTGTACTACACAGGTTAGTAGTGTGTTGAGAAGCCAGGCTTATCTCAAGAGGGGTCAATGTGAGCTGTAGGAGAGTTACAAAGAGATTCACAGTGACAAGCATTAAAATAAACTCTTACACTCAAGGTTTCTTGAATAAACAATTATTAATTTATTTATCAGTCACTTAGAATAAACGTTCTTCAGAAGGGAGCAATATAATAGTAACACACAAATACACTTCAATACTGTACACTCTTAGTTTCTAAATCAGTAAAGACCCTTTGGGGATGCCCACAGACACAACCTACACCCTCAGGTGACTTCAATAGTTAGGGTGCTGGGGACATTAATATCTTACTGTTTGCATTTAGAAGACCTATACGTTGGCAAAAGGAAAAGGTTATTAGAACAACAAGTGACCACAAATATTCTTAAGCAGGCAAATACTTTTGCATCCCCACAGCAGAGTCATTCATTATAACAGGCTAGGCCAAAGTCAATGGGCAAAAGTCTTATATAGGATGAAGCACTACTTAAGTAGAAAAGTATTTGCACAATGTTTTAGAAGTCCTTGAAGAAATGAAGAATCAAATGTAGGGCCACAAGCCGTTAGACTTGTGAGGGGTAGAAGATGCAAGCAACTCTACAGCAAGAGGTACGTCCTCTCAGACTTTGTACAGTACCTTCGTATTGAAGAAAAAGTGCATCAGATGACTTCTGTTCCTGTGCAGCTCTGCAGATCTCACTGTTCCTGGGCCTCAGTCGGGACAAGAAGGAGGACTTCTGGGGACTCCTGCACTGCAATGGCATGGTCACTGCTCGCAACCTGCAATCTTCAATTCAGTGGCTGTTCAGTGTTTCAGCTCCTCGCATCTACCGCAAATAGCAACACTGCAGTTCCTGGCTGTGGAGATGGGCTTTCTGTGCTTCTGGGGTCCCGCACTCTGTTGAGGGGGCTCAGTCTCGGTCAGTCCTGCTTCTTGGGAGTCCGGAGGATCTTCCTGGAGCTCTACGCCAGCTTTAAAGCAACGCACACAAACTGGTGTTCCTCTCCCTGGCTCTTCGGTTCCAGCTGCAACTCTGGAAATTCAACCAGCTCAGAGAAGGATGTCCGGGTGGCTTACTTTGGAGTTGATTTATCCCACCAACTCAAGGGGAGAAGTAGTCCTTGCAGGGGCTTCTCTGTCGATACGAATTTGGAGTTTCAACACAGCAGCTGGGCTTCACCGGGCAAACCAACGGTCCAGGAGTTGCAGCGGGCGTCCTCTTCAAGTTCTTCTTCGGTTCCTTCGTCCAGTGGTCGACTCTGCCTTCCAAGCCAAAAGCCTCGCCTTTTATTCAGTTCTCTCCCATTCATTCCAGCCTAGCTGTCAGTCACCCAGCAAGGGGGGGGGCTGTCCTTGCCGGTCAGTCAGCCAGCCAATCACTACAGAGTGCATTTGGGTCTCCTAGGAGACTAAGCACAGGAAGTTTCGGGCACCTCCCTCACTTCCTGCCTACCCCATACACCCTGGAGCCAGAGGCGGGCTTCACTCCTAAATCCCACCAAAAGCAAATCGAACAATGGGACCAAACCTGGTTTGGCATGCAGAGTAAATCTCAAGAATGACCTTTCCAGAAAGAAATGGCAAAAAAAGAAGACTGGGGCAGTTTTTGATAAAATTGGCACCTTGGGTGCTTTACTGCAGCTGCAAATGCAGTACGCAGTGAATGCACACCACGGTAGTTAAAACAAAACCACTGCCACCAGCCATTCAGTGAGGAAAGGGTAACATAAAAATGTTACATGAGAAGCTAGACAATGGGGATACTAGGTAACCCCTCCAGCACCCTATTGTAAGATAGTGTGTGTTGGGTGTAGAAATGTACAAATGTAAGTAAAGTCAATTTCACTTTACTGCTCTGGGAAACAGCAGTTTATCCCAGAGAAGGTATTTAAACCTTGGGAAATCTAAAAGACTTCCCTGTGCTACTGCACTGAAGGTGCTGTGTGACACAATGTAAAAGATGATGCCTATGGAGTTTGTCAGGCTCCATAACCAAACAAAACACAAAGCTCAGAAATCACATTAAAATACATGAGAGAGTTGGAAAAAAGGGTCTCACTCTCTCCAGGTTAAAAAAAATCAAGTCCTTAAAATCCAGCAAAGTTGCTGGGGGTCTCTAACGTGCACAGAATTGGCACATATCTGAAAATTCTCACTAACAACATCATTGCCAGCTATTGCCATTAAATGTCAGGTACTCACATATTACAGCACATCATATGGCATGTACTGATATCATATGCCAGGTACTAACATCATTGCCAGCTATTGCCATTAAATGTCATGTACTCACATATTAGAGCGTATCATGGGGGCAGTACTGATATCATATGCCAGGTACTAAGATCATTGCCGGCTATTGCCATTAAGGTCAGGTACTCACACCACTGTAATCAGAACGGCCCAGGTAGTATGAACGTGCATCACACAGTGTGCTGTCTGTATCACCATTCTATGGAGGGTTGGCCCTCAATTCCTCATGATTAGTTTCACTCGATACTCCTCCGCAGATATTTCAACTGTACCCAAGAGTCAGGACTATGGGCCTCTTTGTGAGCTGAGGGGTGGGGGACAGTAAAACCAGAGGCGTTCAGGGACATATAACTGGAACATCACCCCTGGTATCATGTGACGGCTTCTTCAAGTGGAGGTAAACATTGTAAATTGTCCTCAGAAGTGTTTTACTGAAGGGACAGACAAGTGGTGGCCTTCAATTCAGTGGAAAGCGTTTTACGGGGAGCCGCCTCATCCATGCGATGCAGAAAATGGTCCAAATGAACCCTTTTCTGCATTCAATACAGCAATGGTTTCAACCACTACTGGCCATTTTCCATTTCCACAAGCGATGTAAATATATATATGTATTCCGTGACTTTTTTTAGATGAGCGCGAATTACGGTGATTTGATTTAATGCAAAAAAACCCTTGAACTTCAGTGGATGTGGGAACTGATGACCATCTGAACTCGCCGTCCCTCTGTAGATGTTCCGCATGATGTCATTTTGTATGTCATTGTGAACCCCTTCTGTCATGAATGTGCTCATGGGCTTTGCAACAAGGGGGACACTGGGTTAAGACGATCAGCCCTTCCAACATCCGCTGAACTTCAGGGGTTTTGTTGCGTTAAATGTGCTCATCTTAACTCCCTCATAACTAAAGGTTTTTCACTGAATTTCAAGGCTTTTGTTATACTGTAGTTTCTTCAGGGCCCCCTAACCATGGCCTTCGGCCACTCTATATGTTACACCAATAATGTGTTCCTAAAGACTCATTGCCCCTGCCTAGCAGTTGTGTTCTCTGCAGCTGTAAAATATTTTGTTCCACTCACTATTCTTGCTGTAATTTCCCTAGAAATGATTTCCAATCCCTGAGATTGAAAAGCGTTGGGCCAATTTCCCTGATCATGAAAAAAAACAGTTGAAAATTAAAATGTCTTCCCCGTCCTCACAGGCACTCCCCATGTGCCCAACTGCTCTTTTCTTTGTCTCCCCGCTCTCCTCAATTTATTTTTCCCTCTCGATTCCTCCCCCATATCCTCCCTATCACTCTTTAGTTCGCTTGACTGTTTATTTTCCGGACGCGACTTGGGGCCTTGCCGCGTTAATAGTGCGAAATTCCCTTGGTATTACCCAGAAAAGTTGATCATTTTCTACCCGCAACTGACACCACACACCACCCCCACCTTCCCAACTTCACATAGTGTCCTCTTCCCCCTCCCCACCTAGCCTGAAGCGATTACATCCTTTTTCCTCCTCCAAATAATTTTTTTGAAGACTTTTCATTTCCTCCTTCCTCTGATAGTATCGCGGTAATCACTGGCACCGAGCCCAAAAATATTTTTCCTTTTTTGTCTTTTTATTTCTGAAAAGCCTCTCTGCTGCAAAGCACCATGGGAGATATATGAAAGGTTTTGGGAGGGGGGCACCCCCTTCTCTGTTGAATATTAGAAAAATGACTGGACAGATTTTCCCCAAACCAGTCATGACAATTAAGTCAACGCTGTGCGCCCAAATTATTTCTAATGTGGTCCAAATCTGCCCAATGGTGATCGTGCTATGGCTGTTCAAAAGATTGGGGGTCATTACGAGGTAGGAGGTAACCATGCCGCTATTAGCGGCATGGCTACCCCCTTACCGGGTACCGGGTTCCTTGAATGAGGAATTACCGGGCCATTCCGACCTTGGAGGGCCCGGTAATTCCCTTTCCTGGGACCCGGACCCGGTACATCCCCATTCCCATTTGAGCCCCCATAGGGCTCAATGGGAATGGGGAGCATGCTAACAACGGGCACGTTAATGACGGGCCCTTTGTTAGCATGCTGGGCTGCTCGCGAGACCCGCTAGGGCCGCCTGGTAAAACCAGGCGTCCTTAGCGGGTCCCGCGAGCAGAACTCGTAATGAGGCGATAAGGGGTTGATGGTTCCTGCACCTTTACCGGCGCCGTTAACCCCTTACCGCCAGGGTCGGAATGACCCCAATGACTTTTTCTCTATGCGAAAATGAATGGGAATAGGCCGAACGTTATGTTTTTTTTGTTTTCTTAATATCTTTTGAATTTTTTTGCGATTCTTTCCAAAATGTACAGTTTGGGGGGGCTCACGACAACCTTTGTGTTGGGAACATTTCATCCAAATCCATTCTCCAGTGCAAAAGATATTAGCAATAGAATTTTGGTAAAGTCTATGTACACAGGTTGCACCTTATCTACGGGACGGGGGCGGGGTGGAGCTCCCACCCTATAATATATGTATAGCAGTTGTGGTGTTTCTCGATTTCAGAAATGGAAAATCGACAATCCTGGCTCGTACCACTGTTTAACATTTTCAATAAAGCTGATAAATATCTAATTGGTATTGCTGGAATAAATCCTGTGGTCTACCATTAACACTGGGGCACTGGTGAGCTTTGAACTGGATGGATTTTCAGGAATACCACAGGCGCTATTTACCTCCGGAGTATTCCTGATAAAAAATATGCCTAATCAGGACATAAGTTTACAAAGGTTCCTGGAGTTTAAGTTTCATAAGTAAATACGGGTGTGTGCGCGTGCATTGGCGTCAGGCACACACATTGATGATTGCTGACATTGCCATGCGTTATGCTTGCACCTGTGCATGAAACCATTACAGGCATGACTTCATAAGCAGAGCGCTCTGGCAAGTAAAGAAGAACAGCCATTGCATGGCCACCAGTTTTGCCCCATGGGCTTTATCAAGTGCGAAACACTTGTGTACGAGCGCGATAGAAATAACATTCCGATATCAATATCAAAAGGCAATTTGAAGCCTTTGAATTATAACATGTTTTCTACGCTCATCTCATTGAGACTATTAT
This sequence comes from Ambystoma mexicanum, assembly GCA_002915635.3. Classification (NCBI taxonomy): domain Eukaryota; kingdom Metazoa; phylum Chordata; class Amphibia; order Caudata; family Ambystomatidae; genus Ambystoma; species Ambystoma mexicanum. The sequence goes on from CM010937.2 coordinate 16,893,726, forward strand.
AGTCGCTTGTCGCATTTTTCCCAAAAACAACATATGTTGGATTGTATCTGCGTAAGGATGATATGGGGATCAGCTCGGCACACTTGTCGTTATTGTCACCGTTCTGTATTTAAAGTCTCCTGCAATAGGGTTCAAGCTCCCAATAACCCTGTCGCTAGGCTCGTTCCAGCACGCCACAGCAAAGCCCTTGTGGCGTGAGGAGCCGGGTTGGGCTAGGAAGTAGTGTGCAGTGTGCTTGCATGTCTATATACACCTATGCGGTGATGAGTAGTGTCTAAACCGCCTACTCAGCCCCCACTCTTCTACAAAACAGCCTTGATCCGATCATAGGTAAGACAGGGACAGACGCGTACTTCAATGGTTCGGTTCAAGGTTCGATGCTTGGCCTGAAGATGTGGTGGTTTGAAGTCGTCTGCACAGAGCCTGGATTCCGCTCGAGCCGGGTAGGCATCAGGGGTCTGCTGGGGTGTTGAGGCGTCAAACTGGTTTGAAAGATGCTAGTACCGGTTTGAAGTTCAAAGGTGAGTGCCAAAGGCAGTACTGCACGTCTCAGTGATTTGAAAGCGTTGAACATGGTTCAAATTCAGTTGCAATTGTTTCAAGCGATGAGCATGTGAGACCGGGATTCTTTTGCTTCTCTTAATGCGGTGAGATCGGGCTCTAGGACAATCACAGTCACTGAGACAAGTGACCTTTGCCTCCTGATGTTATACCCAGAGTGTCTTGTTCCGGAGGAAGGGGACAACAAGGATAGAGAAGGCCAAGGAAGATGGAGGAACCTTACTCAAGCCCCCTTTTGCTCTCTTGATAACCCCCCACCATCTCAAGCCTGCAGCTACAAAGTTTATCTGGTGTGCAGTCCCCCAGTTTGAAGCAGGCTCTTGATATGAAAGAACGTCTTTTAAGCTAGTTTCTCAGGAGATCTCCTGGTGGGAGTTACTGGGATTGCCAGGGAGGAGTTACTCATCCTCCCAGAGAGTCAACAGTCAGGCATCCTGTGTTTTGCCTCATTCCCTGCAATGCAGACAGTCAGGCTGACTGGAATCCACATAGCCTCTCATAGCTGCTCTGAGTCTGAGTGAAACTGGTAGGATTCCAAAGTGATGAAGTTTTTGAAGATTGTACGTCTGCTTTTTTTGTCGTTAATACGTAAAGTAACGTTCACTGTTTTAGTGTCAATATGAATTTTTAAGGCATTCTTAATTTTGAGCACGAGTGGGTGTGTATGTGTTCTTTAAAATACACTAGTTGATGTCATTTTTACAGTGTCTTTGCACTCTACACCATTAAGTAAACTCACTTACACACATAACTAGAAGTCTACAGACCCTTAGTGCCTGTCCCTCGTATCCCCATGGGTTTAACAATGGAGGACGCCTTCAAGACGCCACCTTGATGGTATTCGAGGACAGCATTAAAATAAACACAATGGCCAGTGAAGTAGCGCCTTTTGATAATGAGCTTGACGGCGTGGTGTTGAGAGCACTTTTATTGGGCCAGCGCAAATGTGCACATGTTAAAAAGCCTTCTGGTTCACCCTCTTGGGTAGAAGCCCCTTTATACAGCCTGTGCTGACACTGTGCCACTGGAGTCTGACCACTGGAGTCTGACCACTGTGCAACACAAACTCTAGGCACCAGCAGACACTGACAACCGCTCTGTCAAATGTATAGCTTGTGAAAGTAGTTCAGGAACTGTCCAGGCGGGTGGTGCGTTGATCCATTGAGCTATCTCGCCTGCTTTCCAATAAAGCCGACCACACAACTTTAGAGAGCTTTGCGAAAATAAATTATCAAGCCAGCCCTCTGGCTTATGGGGTGCTGCTTTGAAGTCTGTCCATTCTGGAGTTCCAAAGTCATATCCTAAAGGTCCCCTTGTCCCTGCCTTCTCCCACCATGGGCCAAATGTGGTCTCCAGTTTCCTTTGTCCATGCAATTTATCCCGTGCGCCTTTGACCCAATACAATGAATACATTTTGTTGTAGCAACCTTGTCAACAGTAAGGGGCTATGCCAGAATTATTATTTTTTTTAATTTAACATTTTTGTTTGTTTGTGGTGAAATTTTTTTTATTACACTTACAAATACATGTCAAAAGAATATAAATATATAAATGTTGTTTTTTCCAGAAATTGCAATTTTTTAAACAGTGGGATTACCAACACTTTTAAAATGCGTAAATTAAACGTACCACCAATTACTAACATGGATACATTTCACATTTGGATCCAACACAAAAATACATAAAATGAATTTCATAGTACAACCAATAGAATTGCATAAAATAAATGTCACAATTCAACCTGCTCCTTCATGAACATGTGATGAACATCATAGCGATGCCCAAACTAAGACATTCCAAGCCGAGCACATAGAATTCCCATAGAGCCAAACCTTTACACAGCGTAAGCCGTCCCACGCTCAGTATATTCAGTCAGGCCTGTGCCAGAAAGTAGAAGGGGCAGAACAGGAGACACCACGCACTAAACATAAACACTCCAGTTACTAGCATGAAGTGACTAACACCACAGATGTTTAACTGTTTAACCCCCTCAAACATCAATATAGAGAGGACGCTCCATCAGTGTTCTCCAGTCAAGGCAGTCACAGGTGAGATGAGAAGTTAAACTAGCTAAAAGCTACCTAGAATCATTGGGTATACAATTTCCATGTTTTGATTAAGCAGCTAAGAAGGTGGCACGAATTGACACCCTACAAAGGAACTTTTCCCAAATATGGTGTCAAACCATTGCTCCTGCTATCTACTAACCCTACATTTTTTTCTTTCAGACAAACTTCTATCTTCCCCACAAGACGCACTGTGGCCAGTATTACTGAGTTTGTGCTACCCCACATGCAACGTGCCCAGACAGCATGACAGGCGAGATTCGGGGCAACTCCTATATAGGCCCCAAGACATGTAATTTTCTCGTTTTCCAAAAATGGGCAGTAAAGAAACAGATGCTGAAGAGTTTCTGTTTCGTACAAAACTGACATGAATGCCCAAGATCACATGCGCCACAGACTTGCCATTTGCCAATCTGAGAACCCGTATGAATTAGATCGAGACGAAATCTCATGTAAGTGGCCCTGGCTTTATTTCCTGGAAAGCACAAGAGATAACGATTTCACGGCTTCTGCGCATGGCTAAAATTGGCATAGTTCATTGATGTACCATACCCCGCAATGAGAAAGGAGTTGCTAGCCCAGGCATTCAAGAAAAATCGTGTTTTCACAAGCCCTGGACGTTCAATGATATCCTGCTTTGTAAGATTGAGAGAAAGGAGGACCTTGTTCATGCGTGCATGGGAAACAGAAATTGATGCAGGGATGTTCTTAGGATGATCTTAATTCCACTTTACAGACCACCATTAGTGCCTCCGACAAACAGAGGAGCTTAGGCTCTAGAGTAACGTTATTTATTTATTTAAATGTTTTTTTATAACGCACTTTATACCTGAGTTCGGTTTCTAAGCGCAGTCGAACCTCTGTTGCTCTGCGCTGTCTTGCTTCCAAGGACAGCACGTTGCCCCTGTGGCAGAACATGTTGCTTATCATTAAGATCATGCAGCCTGCTTCATACATGTCTGTATATGCCCTGCACGTCAGCGGTTTGCAAGGTGATGGTGGGAACTCAGCCTTTCATCCTTTCAGGTCAAATCATTGAGTGGCATTTCATTTTGTAATGAAACACCTGTATTACGGTGTTTAGAAACAGGAGAACCCAGCAGATGGGGAAAATAGACAAACTAAATGTGTTTTTATGTTTTTACTATTGCTGGCAGATAACATACCTTGTGATACCGTGTTGCAAATTGTTTAACAACCTCTGTGGAATTACTGGACCTCAAACTGTATCAAGGGCCCCTGTGTGTTACACTACATGCACCACACCTGCCAACATTCTGTGACCAAAAAGATGTAGGATTTTTCAAGTTTGAAACATAATAATTCCCATAACAATGACATCACAGGAAAATACAAAACATACAAACAGCATAACATGGAAAGATGTTGAAATGTATAAAATGTATGATTCTGAATGCTAACACCAAATTGTCGGCAGATGCTGTGTGATGGTGGTACACTCTGACACTTGCCTTCACTGGTGGTTCACCTAAGGGTTGTCCTGGCAAGAATGCAGGATGGAGTCACGCAGCTGCCAGGTCAGTGGATTGGTCCGAGTCCAATCAAAGTAATCACCAACCAGTCCACTCTCTACAGACAGACTAATTAATGTGTTGCATGCTCTGTCCTGGGCTGTTCTTAAGCAGTCTGCCTTAGAATCACATACATTACTTGCCACTGGAAAAAGCAGTAGGATCTGTCACCCAAATCTGTGGGTGGTAGGACTGCTTAAAAAGCAGTAGCCTACTGCCTAAATCTGTAGGGTTGGCAGTATGCATGCACACTCTGTTGCACAGAACCTTTCAGTCACATTTTAACTGCAAGAATAAAGCTTCATAAACACCATAAAGATTGTCACTAAAGCACACACTTTTCACAATTCGCAATTGCCTATTCATAAAACAGAGACCCCCCCATCGTGATGTCAGACCTATTTCAAAGCCGGAAGTGTTGGCTTTGCCTGTGCTTGTTTCCCACTGCACCGAGCCATGCTTCCAGCGTTTCATACTTATCAAAGCTGTAAAACAGGCAACTTCCGGTGTCCAGTTCCTTGCTCCACCCCCAGTGAATGTGACATGGGGTGAGATGCCAATCTCTCTTCTGCAGAGGCTCCTATCAGAGTGACAGCAGAGGCAGCCAATAGAAACCCCACACTCATGAAGCAAGGGGCCAATGCCGGATCCAGGAGTGTAGAGAAGGCAGATCCAATTCCATCTTCCCTCCTTCCTGCTCTATGCCCATAGTGTTGCCAGAGCTGGTGCTAAAGCGCCACCTATGAGGCAAAACTAAAACCAGCCTCCTCCAGAGAAGGTGCACTGCAGTCACCTGCAGTGATTAGGCGCTCACCACCTATTACATGACGAACTGCTCATGCCCTCCTGATCCAATAAGTGACGCGCTGAGGCCATGGAGGCTGCGACCCACACGTGGGCACACGCTATGTGCTATGTAATGAGGCCATTGAGGCTGTGACCCATATGTTGGAACACGCTATGTGCTGATGTACTGAGGCCATGGAGGCTGTGACCCACACATTGGCACATGCTATGTGCTATGTACTGAGGCCATGGAGGCTGTGATCCACATGTTGGCACACACTATGTACTGATGTACTGAGGCCATGGAGGGTGTGACCCACATGTTGGCACACACTATGTACTGATGTACTAAGGCCATGGAGGGTGTGACCCACATGTTGGCACACACTATGTACTGATGTACTAAGGCCATGGAGGGTGTGACCCACATGTGGGCACACAGTATGTGCTGATGTACTGAGGCCATTGAGGCTGTGACCCACACATTGGCACACGCTATGTGCTATGTACTGAGGCCATGGAGGCTGTGACCCACATGTTGGAACACGCTATGTGCTGATGTACTGGGTCCATGGAGGCTGTGAGACATATGTTGGCACACACTATGTACTGATGTACTGAGGCCATGGAGGGTGTGACCCACATGTTGGCACACACTATGTACTGATGTACTAAGGCCATGGAGGGTGTGACCCACATGTTGGCACACACTATGTACTGATGTACTAAGGCCATGGAGGGTGTGACCCACATATGGGCACACACTATGTACTGAGGCCATGGAGGCTGTGACCCACATGTTGGCACACACTATGTACTGATGTACTGAGGCCATGGAGGCTGTGACCCACATGTTGGCACACACCATGTACTGATGTACTGAGGCCACTGAGGCTGTGACCCACATGTGGGCACACAGTATGTGCTGATGTACTGAGTTCATGGAAGCTGTGACCCACATGTTGGCACACGCTATGTACTGATGTACTGAGGACACGGAGGCTGTGACCCACATGTTGGCACACACTATGTACTGATGTACTGAGGCCATGGAGGCTGTGACCCGCATGTTGGCACACAGAATGTACTGATGTACTGAGGTCATGGAGGTTCTGACTCACGTGTTGCCACACAGTAGATACTGATGTACTGATGCTATGTAGGCTGTGACCCATATGTTGGCACACACTATGTATTGATGTACTGAGGTCATGGAGGTTGTGACCCACATGTTGGCACACAGTAGGTACTGATGTACTGAGGCCATGGAGGCTGTGACCCGCATGTTGGCACACACTATGTACTGATGTACTGAGGCCATGGAGGCTGTGACCCACATGTTGGCACACACCATGTACTGATGTACTGAGGCCACTGAGGCTGTGACCCACATGTGGGCACACAGTATGTGCTGATGTACTGAGTTCATGGAAGCTGTGACCCACATGTTGGCACACGCTATGTACTGATGTACTGAGGACACGGAGGCTGTGACCCACATGTTGGCACACACTATGTACTGATGTACTGAGGCCATGGAGGCTGTGACCCGCATGTTGGCACACAGAATGTACTGATGTACTGAGGTCATGGAGGTTCTGACTCACATGTTGCCACACAGTAGATACTGATGTACTGATGCTATGTAGGCTGTGACCCATATGTTGGCACACACTATGTATTGATGTACTGAGGTCATGGAGGTTGTGACCCACATGTTGGCACACAGTAGGTACTGATGTACTGAGGCCATGGAGGCTGTGACCCGCATGTTGGCACACACTATGTATTGATGTACTGAGGTCATGGAGGTTGTGACCCACATGTTGGCACACAGTAGGTACTGATGTACTGAGGCCATGGAGGCTGTGACCCGCATGTTGGCACACAGTATGTACTGATGTACTGTGGCCATGTAGGCTGTGACCCACATATTGGCACATGCTATGTGCTGATGTACTGAGGCCATGGAGGCTGTGACCCACATATTGGCACACACTATGTACTGATGTACTGAGGCCATGGAGGCTGTGACCCGCATGTTGGCACACAGTAGGTACTGATGTACTGAGGCCATGGAGGCTGTGACCCGCATGTTGGCACACAGTATGTACTGATGTACTGTGGCCATGTAGGCTGTGACCCACATATTGGCACATGCTATGTGCTGATGTACTGAGGCCATGGAGGCTGTGACCCACATATTGGCACACAGTATGTACTCATGTACTAAGGCCATGGAGGGTGTGGCCCACATGTTGGCACACAGTATGTACTCATGTACTGAGTCCATTGAGGCTGTGACCCACATATGGGAACACGCTATGTACTGAGGCCATGGAGGCTGTGACCCACATGCTGGCACACAGTATCGTACTGATGCACTGTGGCCATGGATTCTGTGACCCACATGTTGGCACACAGTATGTGCTGGTGTACTGAGTCCTGGTATTTACTGATGTACTGAGTTCATGGAGGCTGTAACCCACATGCTGGCACACGGTATGTACCTGGTGCCCGTCTGGATGTATTTGTGCCTACTGCTGCTATGCATAACTGTGTTATCACACCTTTGGATGCCTAGAAACTTTATTGATTACCTTGCTTTTTCTTTCTCCTTGATCGAATGAGAGGCACAAACGCCAACAGCAACAGAAGAAGTACACCAACAGCGGGCACTAGGTACACCAGCAGCAAACCAGGAGGTCTGTAAGAGAGTAAGAAACAATGGCTATTATCATAAACATGTTCCAAGTGGGAGTGCACAATTTCCAGTTCACAATATGCTTAAATAACATGTACAGATGTTAAGAGGAATCGTACAAAACTGTTGACCTGAGAATTGCGACAGCCGAAAATGCTGACTTTTTTTTTTTAAACCCCCCTTACACCACATATATATGTGGGGGGTATGGGATATTATAGTAGTATTGGGAGATTGCAGGGGGGTTTCGCCCCCCATATCTATGTGGTGCAAAGAGGGTTTAATAAAAAAAAAAAGTCGGCATTTTCAGCCGTCGCAATTATGTTTGGTCTCAGTGATCACATAGATCCTGTAAGGACAGTTTTTCTGAAGCCCAAGGGCTTAGTAAAACCTTTCAACTGCGGCAGTACAAGACTCCACTCTTAGTAGAAGGCTGTGCCACCTGAGTTCAGGGTAGCGTAGACAGAGCAGCCAGGCTTATTTTAGGAGGGAGAGAGGGCAGTAGAATCAGTACAAGTGAAATTGTCATACAAATAATCCAAAGAAACACTAAATCACTATGGCCCTCATTACGACCCTGGCGGAAATCGAAAAACGATGGCGGAAATGCAATACCGCCATCGAATAGCGCTCGGTGCGACTATGACCCGTCACCGCAAAGTACGATGCCATTAGCGACACCGTAGTGAACGCCAACGCTAACTGCACCAAGTACGCGCGCGCGCGCCATGCCAAACCGTAAATACCACCATGGCGCAAGGGTACGCGAATTCCGACCCTAGCGGACATGTACCTAACGCCATCAGCACGGCGGAAAGTACCATTCCGCCATGGCGAGAAGTACGGCATCGCGAATCAACCGTAAACGGCCCCACTGAATGCCTGTACACCGCTCCCTGCCCACATAGTACAACTCCCCGTAGGTGCAATGAAGTCACAATGCAACCAGTGAAATGTACAAGTCACCCATGCATGCCAACGAACAAAAGAATCTCAAGAGGGCCAATGGGAGCAGCAGGGCACAGATGGCACGAATACAGAAGCCATTCCAATGGACATGACCACAGTCCCCCAAGAAACGCACGCAAACACAGGCACCTGTGACCAGCAATATTCCGAAAATCACATCATTCCACCAGTCCACCTGGCTGACCGGCATCTGTTACACAAAACCTAATCCCCCGCCCCTGAGCATGACATCATTCAAACAGTCATATTGGCAGCCCTCATCCCTGACCTCACTGGGCTTCGTAGGCAAACGCGCCCAGCACAGTACCACGCAACTATACTCCGAAGCTGGAACCCAATGCAGATCTCCTCACAATACATCGCTCCCCAAATAGGAATATGCCACATCACTTGCAAAGAAGAACGCTACACGGCCCATATCAGAATAGAAATTTAATGCACAACAAAATCACCAAGCCCATACAGCCATTAGGCCATGAACTCCAAAACACATTTCACCATTGTGGGCTGCATCCGCAAGAAATGACCAGCTACTTCTTGTGTGACGCCCTGTTCCTTCATGGTACACAGAGCCACATCACGTACGAAAAGGCAACATGGAAGCGCACAGAACCGCAGGCCGTCCCAATGGGGAGGCACTAGTCCAGCTGAAAGGCCGAAATGTTGCTCCGAGCCACTGTACTGCGTAAGGGCATGTGGCCATTGGCAATCGTCCCATAAGATCGTAATGCTGCTCCACTGATTAACACGAAGCAGCAGGTGTCGGAGTAAAAGCCATCTGCAGGAGTGGCATACAGATGGCAGTGGCAAAAGGGGAGGAGATACCTGTCAACCAAAAGAAAAGAAAAAGAACAGAATGGCCATCAGAACTACATTCGAACAACTCACTTCAATGATCACACTAAATCCACAGCCATATGCATGCTAGCCCACTCCAAAGGATCATCACCACCCCAAAACCACTTGCGACTCATAACTATCTATATCGAGGTGTAAACACCATCACAAACGAGTGTACCTGTGCATGCGTCTGTGAAAACAGAATCCATCAGATGGGATTGGTAACGTGCATGGACACAAGTGTCTGAAGGCGCGTCGAGACAGGGAGGGCTCAACAAGGCCAGATAGACGATGGTCCCACTATGGCAGCCCTGCATCACATAGCGCAGGGGAGGCGGATAGATTCGAAGAAGCCCTGTACATGGCAAACTCTGTATCAAATCATCTGTCCATGCATCCATACATCATTCCCTCATCCCGTAATGAAAACGCCTGTTTCCATACTCACATAACATGTGAAATTTCCATTGAGTCTGTGCGTTATGCAGCCTGCAAAATCCACTGTGCCCCAGCCCGTTATTCCAGTGTTGTGAAGTAACATGTATTTGGGAACGTCCGGCCGCACCGTCCACTTCGCTATTGCGCATCCCAAACTATTCATATCAATCATTGCATCCTCGCCATGGCCCCTGTCCCAAGGACATTGAACAATAGAACGTTATATTTGCAGTCAGACCTGTGGGCATCTCCTCGCCGCTAGCTGATAACCGAAAGCGCCGCCCTTCGAATTCCTCATTTGCAACATCACGCGCGAAAAGGCATCTGTGGCCGCTTGAAATCACAAATTAATCCATCTAGTGCGGCTGTGTGTGAAAATGGCAACTGCCTTCACTCACAAATGGGACGCCCCGCCCGTCGTTGCAACTCGGTACAGTGATGCATGAGGGTCCACCGTTACTCGAGTACTACGTTCCACTGACCCTTCACAAGTCTGTTCGCGACTGCAAAGATTGTATGTGAAACAATGGGACCATAGCCGAATGAACATATCAACCAATGTTACACGGCCATCGGGTACAAATACATGATTGTAATAGCAAGATGCCATTCCTCGAATTGCAGCGTTGTGTGCGGGACGTGCTCGCCCAAAGGGGAGAGCAGTTTGCACAGGTGGAATGAATCACCACAGGTGGAGGCCATACAGCCTGAAAACACATAAATTGCACACCCAGTCTCCTCCCACAACCACACCCACTCCGAAATGCTACCGGCAGGACTCGCGATGTTGGCCCTGGGGGACCTGATAGCACTGCAAGTACTCCAACTCCAAGAAGAAGACGAACACCAACTACAACCGGCCGCACGGAGGAGACGCAGGAGGAGGAGGAGGGCAAGGCAGGGCCAGCAAGGGCCGCCAGCACAGCCACTACCACCACGCAGGCAGCCCGCAATCCCACGCCTCCGAGCACATCCGTTCAACCTCACTGATGAGCAGATCCACACCCTCTACCGTTTGGACTGGGACACCATAGCCGCCATTGTGGACATGACACAGGCTGACCTTGTCAGCATGATAGATAGCCCAACCGCCATCCCACCCCTACTGAAGGTGGTGTCTGTACTCCACTTCCTGGCCACAGGCACCTACCAGCACACAGTCGGACAGTTGCATGGCATTTCTCAGCCACTGTTCTCACGGACACAATTGCAAGTGCTCGATGCCCTCCTGCAGCACGCAGATGACTACATCTCTCTACCACGCTCGGAGCAGGAAATTACCAACACAAAAGTGGATTCCATGCACTTGCCGGCATACCGGGTTGCCTTGGTGCCATCGACTGCACCCATGTGGAATTGGTCGTCCACATGCCATGGAGGCCCAGTACCGCAACCGAAAACAATTTCATTCTCTGAATGTACAAATGGTGTGTGACTCCAACGGATCATTACACATTGTTGTGCCCGATTCCCTGGATCAACCCATGATTCTATGGTCTTGAGGAACTCCACAATACCACGCTACATGGAGCGACACGCAGGGTACAGATCCTGGCTACTCGGTGAGTCTCATTTCATGCATGATGATGTGGGGTATGTGATGCGGCAATGACCTGGCAGGAAGGGGGGGGGTGTGCGTACGTAGCAATGGCATTCCACATAATTCGTTTATCGTCCACATACAGGTGATGCTGGATATCCACTGAAGAGATGGCTCCTCACACCAGTCCGGAACCCACGGGACCAGCATGAGGAGGACTACAACCATGCCCACTCACGTACCAGTGTAGTCATTGAACAGGCATTCGGCCTACTGAAGACTCGTTTCCGCTGCCTCAGCAGGTCTGGCGGGGCACTCCTGTACCGCCATGTGAAGGTGACGAAGATGGTCATGGCATGTGTCATGCTACACAACATGTGCGTACGTAGAAATGTGCCCATGCCCCCTGACGCAGAACTGCAAGCACCTGAAGATGGTCATGATGAGGGTGGGGATGTGGCAGCACCTCAAGGAGTCTGCGAGGCACAAGAGGGCCGTGACATTCGTCAGCATCTCATTGATGCATGCTTCTAGCACTCACGCCTGGTGGCTGATACATGGACACGGTACTCGTGGCACTGTGTGTGTCTGGTACATGCACAATATGGACTGTACGCCTATGATGGCCTAGTACACAAAGATCATTGTCCACACATCTCATTGGTTGATCGTGCATTGTTTATGGCATATGTGATATCATGTTAAACACCCTATCGACCCGCCACCCAAGTGAGCCCAACACACCCCTCCACCCTCCTACCTCCCCCCGAACACCAGTGTCCAAAGTGCTCATTGTCAGTGGGAAGTCGCTATTGCAAGCCCCCTCTGCGGGTATCAGGGCACCCCTGCCTGTGGAGCGCAGGTTCCTCCCAGATCTACGTTGGGGGCTGCCCTGGACGGAACTTGCAACGGATGATGTCTCTGCCTGCTCACGTCCATGCATGTCCTAAGGGTTTGTGAGAGCTCAGTGAGCACACGGCGCACTGCGGCAAGTTCGGCACATACGTCTTTGGACGTCGCATGCAGTTCCCCCTCAGGCTCTCGGTGCTTTCTCTCCATTTGGACTCTCAGGCTCTCGGTGCTTCTCTCCATTTGGACTCTCAGGCTCTCGGTGCTACTCTCCATTTGGACTCTCAGGCTCTCGGTGCTACTCTCCATTTGTGCCTTAGTGTCTCTGTACTTCTCTCCATTTCTGCCCTAAGTGTCTCAGTTGATGTTTCTATGTCTGCCTTAGTGCCCCCACATTCATCGGCATGGTCCTTGAGGAGCGTGGCCAGTTGCTGCTGTTGCACGATTAACTGGTCGAGGGACTGTTGCCTCTGCTGGGCCATGGCCATTTGCGGTGGTGTCACAGAGTGGCTGTTCGCATCATGTTGCCCTGCCACAGGGCTTGTGGGGATGGCCAGTCGTCGTCTGTGGGTGCCCCTGCGTGGTATCCTCATGGTGTACGGGATGGGACAGACGGGGGATTGGGACAGGTCATGGATGGATCTGACTTCGACATCCCCGTCTTCTGTGTCGGAGCATGCTGCCATTAATGGGTGTCACCTATGGTGCTGCTGCCACCAGAGGCAGTGCCTTCTGTGGCATCCATTGGGGGACCTGTGGTGCTGCTGTTGTGGGCATGCTGGCTGCTGGGGTGCCTGTTGATGTTCCCTCCTCTGTGCTGCCACCTGATTTGTGCTGCTGCCGTGTCTTGATGCGTGCAGCTGAGGTGGAGGGTCTTTGGCCGTTGGTCTTGGCCCTCTTTGCAGGTGTGCTGGTAGGGGTGTCCTGAAGCTCGTCGTTTGGATCGGACCCTGTGGTGGAGTAAAGGAGGGCGAGCGTTATTAATGGGTCTGTGGGAATTGGAATGGCAATGTATCACATGCATTGGGGTGGTACCTGAGGGTGATTTGGGTCGGGGCCTTGGAGGTGCTTTCATTTGTGTGTGGAGTGAGGGTGCAGTTGTTTGGCAGCCTGCAGTTAGGGTGTGCCTGCTGCACGTGTAGTGGGTGTTTTTGGGGTTTTTAATTATTTATGTATTTATTGTGTGTTGTAAAGTGCGCTATCAGGCCAATGTGTGTGGACGTTCTCCTGGCCATGTGTTTCTGTTGCACTATGTGGACACATGGTACTTCACATGATTGGACATTGTGGATTTGGCATTGTTTTATTTGGGCCACCTACCTGATTCTTCGGATGTCTGCACTCCTTTCTCCATCCCTCCGACTCCCTCTATGCTCTCCATTCCAATGGTGGAGGCACAGATTTCTTCCCAGGGGGTCAACTTGATGGGTGATTCCGATCCTCCCCCGGTAGCTGTGGCAATGTTGCGGTTGGCAGAAAGTATGCTACGGACGCGTATCCGCAGGTCGTCCATCGCTTTCTGCATTGCTGTGGGTTGCGGGTGCGGTCCCACCGCACTTACCCGCTGTGCCACCAGAGCCCATATGGCCTTCTTGTTCGCAAGTGCCGTCCTGGTCATTTGCGTGGAGAAGACGGCGGCGGCATTCTCCTGGAGGGTCTCTGTTAGCACGGTGAGTTCCTCACAGGAGAAGTGGACCTGCCGCTTGCGGTCGCACGCTTTTTTCGCTACTTTTCCCATTTTTCTTGGTTTCGCTAGGGTGGATGACGGGTTGGGGTGTGTCTCAGGGTAGTGTTTTTAGTGGTTGTGTGGATTTTGTGGTTTTATAGGTGTACGGCGGGATGTTTCCCGTTCCGGGCCCATGTTTTTACTTCCGTTTCCGTATATTTACGGTCACCGTACTTTCCGGTTGGCGCTCACTGCGGTGTCCGCTAAGATGGGTGGCGGTATTGCACCTAGGGCGCCGTACGGCGGCGGTGTGGGCCGTTTTGGGGTCATTTCCGCCATCGCGGACTTTGCACTTCCGCCATGCCGTGGTGCTCGTGCCCGATGGGTCGGAATGGCCCGCACTTTGCTCCATCGTGCAATGGCGGAAACGCTATTTACGCTGTGGCGGTCCGGTCAGTCACTTTCCGCCAGGGTCGTAATGAGGGCCTATGTATGTAAAAATAAAGGATTTATTTAAATACAGGTAGGCCCAGATAAATCTAGGGGTAAGTAAGTACTAACACATTATATGAAATCACAGTATAAAGAACAAACAGAGAAGAGAGTGGGCACCACCATGTATTAAAAAATGTTCAGAATATTCAAGTAAAAATCAAATGTTTCAAAAAAGAATATACATCCAATTGAAAAGGAGCTGGCTGTGACAAGTCTGGAGACACCCGGACTTATAATTGCAACACACGCTGGAGACCAAGTAATAATACTGGGTCACACAACCGCTCTCATATGGGGCCCAAGATGGGCACGTATTTATATCTGATTCACGACAATATGTTCAAGTATCCATAATATACCATACTTCTTAGAGAAAGGAAGATGAGTCTTTCTGATTCATATCAAAAATGATTTATCCATAGTAGTTCAAACAAAAAGCTATCACTAATAATCCTTAGTGAGGAAGCAGTTGCCACAATCCACATGTATTAGACTAAAAAAGCCAATGCATTTCGGAAATTATTTCCTTCATCAGGGCGAGTCTCATTGGTGTGGTCAGTGGTGAAAACAAGAACGTCCTGCGTTCATGCCCACTCAGCAGTGGGTTGTAAATGACATTATGCACAAAGGCATGGAGAAAATCCACTCGTGCTTACAAGGAAACCAATCTTGTAATACACAGAGAGAAACGATCCTCCACTGTGCAGCTGCAGGGCAGTGACTCAGACTGCAGTGGAGGATCGTTTCTCTCTGTGTATTACAAGATTGGTTTCCTTGTAAGCACGAGTGGATTTTCTCCATGCCTTTGTGCATAATGTCATTTACAACCCACTGCTGAGTGGGCATGAACGCAGGACGTTCTGTTTTTCACCACTGACCACACCAATGAGACTCGCCCTGATGAAGGAAATAATTTCCGAAATGCATTGGCTTTTTTAGTCTAATACATGTGGATTGTGGCAACTGCTTCCTCACTAAGGATTATTAGTGATAGCTTTTTGTTTGAACTACTATGGATAAATCATTTTTGATATGAATCAGAAAGACTCATCATCCTTTTTCTAAGAAGTATGGTATATTATGGATACTTGAACATATTGTCGTGAATCAGATATAAATACGTGCCCATCTTGGGCCCCATATGAGAGCGGTTGTGTGACCCAGTATTATTACTTGGTCTCCAGCGTGTGTATCACAGTATAAAGACACAACACTATACTTGAAAGTACACAGACCCAAGTATAGACCTTATTTGATGTAACTAACAGTAGTTCTAGGGAAGTCAAAACCTTTCCATACACATTCAGAATAGGTCAAGCCTATTCTTGGGGAGTAAAAAACCAATAGTTAATTTTACAATTACATTGAGTAATGCAAGGGCAGTAGACCCTTCCAGTTGTATAATGATTCTCAGTACAAATCACATAACGAGTCAATTGGACAATATATTTTTTGTGAACAGTGAAACACGTATTCTAGTTGCAGTAAAAACCTATAACTACTTTTGTGATAACATGCAGTTATACTAGATGAGCAAAACCTAAGGATGTAATATACAATTACAGGTGCTTTTGAAATCAGTGAACCACAGATAGAGATAAGCAATAACTCTTACAACTTATTTTTGGATGGCACACAGCTAACACAAGGTAAGTAAAACCCACATACTTTTTTAACCTCACAATGAAGGGGAAAGTAAAACCCAATGTCACACTTTACTGAATGAATCAAAGTTATTCTAGGTAGGCAACAACCTTATGCAGACTTATTCTGGACAGGCTAGCAGCAAGTCAGGGGAAGCAAGACCCAGTTGGGGGACACTCATACAATTATCCTCAAAGGACTAATCTGGTGATACCAACACTTTACTTTTGGGAAGAGGCACAACCTAATCGAAGGAGAGTAAAATACTTTCACATCGACTTTCTATTAGACTGGATGTCAGGGACTCAGGTAGGCAGAGACAAGGACAGGCTAGGCGCAGGGGTGTTGTGGGTACTGTTGTGGGCACTGGAGGGGAGAGACAAACAAAGATGCCACCATACAAAAGGCTGCTTTGCCCCATGTGCAGGAGAAAGGGACTAAAGACTGCGTTTCCCAGCAGCCGGCGCCAAAGGACTACAATCCCCAGCATGCCCAGGGACGTTTTGGGCCAATCAGGGACCAGGAAGGGCGCGGCCGACCCATCGCGCATGCGCAGAGCCCCGAGCACGGGGCTTGCGCTTGAGACTCCATGCCGACAAGACGTCTGGACCGGAGCTCCAGCAAAACTACACGCGAGGGGCCCAGCCCCACCCGAGCAGCAGCCCGGCCCCTCGCCCACACGAGATAAGTATTTCTCTTGCTAAGGGGCCCAAGGGGATCGAGGGGGAGGTGCAGGGGGCGTCAGTTTGCCACCCCAGAGCCCCAGCACCGCTACGAATTACGAAGTGGCTTAACTTCGGCGCTCGATCCGCCGGCGGCATTCTTTGGGAATAAATTAACCTGTGCATGGGTGATTTTGTCATTTGGAGTGTTTCCGCCTCTTGGAGACCTTAGCAGACCCGTGAGGCGAAAACGCAGCACCGGAGATCCTACCACAGTTTAAAGCACATATTGCTCACGAGGGTCTGCAGGAAGACCGCTTGTGCATTTTGTCACATTTGTAGGGGTCTGCAGGGGCATTTCAGAGTGTGTCAGTGTGAGTGAGGCTGCATGAGGTGAATGCAGATTATGACAGAGGGCATGTTTTAATGCTTGTTCATTTCTTTTAGCGTGGACCTTTTGAAAACAACCCTCCAGACGTGCCAAGGACGTGACCGCTCTTCATGGACAAGACACAGAAGACCAGAGCTAAGTTGCATGCTAACACCTGTACAGATCCGATGACTTAGGGATAGGCAGTGTCAGAATGTTCTTATGTGCAAATTGGTGCTTATGTATAAGTAGTTAGTAAGGGCTGAGGACACTAGAACAAAAGTGCGCAGCAACCAATCTTTCCCTGCAAAGTACCCCATTCCCACCCATAACCTCTACCTCACCCTCAATCCGGTTTACCCAATTCCCCCCTACCTATCCAACCATCGAGACCCTAACCCTCCTTCCCTGCTCTGGTCCAGGAAGCCCGTGTAAGCTCTGACTTGCGGGCTCCACGACCAAAGTGGGGGTGGTTGGTACTACGTCGCTCCTGCGCCTTGGATTCTGGACTTCGTGACAGAAGCGCAAGCCCACGTAGTATTCAGACGCCCGAGTGACGTGGCCAGCCCCCATTGAAACCATGGAAGAAATAGCCAAAGCCCTGCAAGACTTACAAGGTGAACTGGCAGCGTCTAGACAGGACTATGCCACACTGTCCGCACAAGTGCGCAGTTTAGCAGCTCAGACAGCGCCCTTGTCTGGCCAACCACCTACTCCGGTGCAAGTACACCTGAGCCCGGAGGCAATAGTTCCATTGGCACCCCCTGAGCGCTACGCTGGAGACCCACAAAAGTTTACCACCTTTATTACTCAGTGCCGTCTCCATTTCCTGACTAAAACTGCAGCCTTTCGGTCCGTTCAGTCCCGAACGGCGTTTGTAATATCGTATCTCACGGGGGACGCTGCGGCATGGGCAAATCCATTAGTCCAAAAGGACCATGCCATTCTTTATGACTGGGATGACTTCCTGGCGGAGTTTGAGAAAATATTTAACCGGCGAGCTGCCACCCTTTGTAAGGATCGGGAACTGTTAAGCCTCAAGCAGGGGTCTAAGGAACTAGTGACATATGTCACTCATTTCAATCGGCTGGTAGCCGAAGCCGACTGGCCCCGTGATAAACGGATGTCCCTCTTTTATCAAGGTTTGAGGGATGACATCAAAGACCTTATTGCCCAGGTTGATCCACAGCCAAGGGAATGTTCAGAGATGATTGATCTGGCCTTACGGCTTGACCATCGAATGGCAGAAAGGCGGGGCGATAAACGAAGGGGAGATTCACGACCTGTGCCTCGGTTGGATCTGTATAGGGGATCCCGGGGGTGGCGGCCAGATCTGAGGGGAAGAACCATGCAGATAGGTTCAGTTCGAGGTCCCCTCACTAAAGAGGAAAAGGAACAAAGGATTAAGGACGGCCTCTGTATGTACTGTGGCAAGGCTGGGCACTTTGTTCGTGAATGCCCAAGCAAGCCAAGACCCAGGAAACGCTTCGGCTCGTCGGTAGTGGGGGTCACCCGATCGAGCCTGTTGAGTAGCAGGGCCCCAATGGCAGGCATTTCGAACTATGCTACGCATGTCACCTTGACGGTTGTTTGGAGTTCCAACACAGAAGAAACAGGTCACTATGTTTGTGGACTCGGGAGCGACAGGTAATTTTATTGATGTCCAGTACGTGGTTACCTTAGGTATCCCAGTACAGCAAAAGGCAGACCCGGAACCTGTACGTGCTGTAGACGGCACTCCTCTCAGCTCAGGGCCCATAACACATAACACTTGTTTGGTGACTTTACAATG
Organism: Ambystoma mexicanum; assembly: GCA_002915635.3. NCBI lineage: Eukaryota > Metazoa > Chordata > Amphibia > Caudata > Ambystomatidae > Ambystoma > Ambystoma mexicanum. The sequence goes on from CM010937.2 coordinate 16,912,640, forward strand.
CGGAGCTTGGCATAGGGAAAGCATTGCCCTTTGATATCATTGCGCCCCGCAATTTGGGCTGATTTTGGGATTACCGTGGCTAAAAAAGCATAACCCCAAATTCATTGGACCACAGGGTCAATCAGTCTGGACTCACCGCATTGTCTTGAACATTGCCGGCAAGAAAGTACACCTTCAGTGTGTGCCTCTCAACGTCTCGGTTAAGCAGGAAATGCGTCCCGAAAGTATACCCCAAGAATACGCAAGATTTCATGGACGTGTTTAACAAACAAGCTGCAGAATCATTACCCCCACATCGGCCATTTGACTGCAGAATTGATCTGGAGCCAGGGGCTACCCTACCGTGTAGTCGTATATATGCCCTAACGGAGGCAGAAAACAATCACCTCCAAGAGTACATAGCTGCGAATTTAAAGAATGGATTTATTCGCCACTCTAATTCGCCAGTGTCCTCCCCTTTGTTCTTCGTACCGAAGAAGTCTGGAGAACTCCGGACTTGCATAGATTACCGCAGAGTGAACCAGATAACCATTAAGAATCGTTATCCGCTTCCTCTCATCCCAGTTCTTTTGGATCAAGTTAGGGACGCGACAATCTACACCAAGTTGGACCTTCGAGGCGCTTACCATCTTGTGCGGGTGCGCGAGGGAGACAAATGGAAAACCGCCTTCCGGACCAAGTTCGGATTGTACGAATATCAGGTTATGCCATTCGGTCTCTGTAACGCCCCCGCTGCCTTCCAACATTTCCTGGATGAGGTCCTTAGGGAATATTTAGACGTATGTGCGGTAGTGTACATAGATGACATCCTAATATATTCTCAAAATCTCCAGGAACATGTCCAACATGTACGCCGCTGTTTTGCAAAAGCTGCGAGAATACCACCTTTATGCAAAACTGGAGAAGTGCGAGTTCCATTGTACCACCGTGGAATTTCTAGGCTACTTCCTGACCCCAACCGGCGTACAAATGGACAAGAAAAAGGTGGCAGGCAATCTTGGATTGGGCTCCCCTACCAGTGTGAAAGAGATTCAGTCATTCCTGGGTTTGCGAACTTCTACAGACGCTTCGTAAAGAACTTTTCTGCATTGGTCACTCCAATCACGAAGCTTCTCCGTAAAGACTGCCCTGTTGTATTGGGACACATCGGCCGACCAGGGGTTTCAACAGCTCAAAAAAGCCTTCACCCGACGCCCCGGTACTGAAACACCCGGATTTGTCCAGACCATTTGTAGTGGAAACGGACGCCTCTAGCTACGCTCTAGGTGCTATCCTGTCCCAGCGGGACACTCAGACAGGCCTGCTACATCCCGTGGCCTACTTCTCAGGAAACTACTCCCAGCTGAACAGAACTATATCATTGCCGATCGGGAATTGTTGGCAATTAAGGCAGCTCTTGGTGAGTGGCGACACTACCTGATGGGGGCACGTCATACCACCACGATCATAACGGACCATCGTAACCTCCAGTTTATAAGAACCGCCAAGACGTTGAGCCGCGCCAGTTGCGATGGGCTCAATACTTTGCCGAGTTTGATTTCATCATAACATATAGACCCGGAGCCAACAATCGAAAGGCAGACATATTGTCACGATATCCCGAGTCAGCAGAGCGAGAGGCAGGCATTACACCACAACCTATTATTCCCCCAACACGTATCGTTGGATCTACTTCTGATTTCTTTGAGGCCGTATTAAAAGACCTCACTATGCAGGACGTCCATCAGTGGTGCAAACAAGATCCTCAGAATACATTCGCTGAGGGACTCCCCTACCATGGGTCAGCCTTGTACTTGCCCACCAAGCAACTACGGGAAAAGGCTTTATCATGGTGCCACGATTCGTCATTGGCAGGACACCCGGGGAAGTCAAAAACTCAGGAGTTGGTGGCTAGACATTTCTGGTGGCCCAAATGGCGGCACGACGTTCTGCAGTATGTGTCTCAATGCGAGGTGTGTGCTCGAAATAAAGCTAGTCACCAAAAACCCGCTGGGCTCCTTCATCCTCTACCGACCCCTTCAATACCATGGCATACGATCACCATGGACCTTATTGTGGATCTTCCCGAGGTTCAGGAATTCACTTCTGTATTGGTAATAGTGGATACCTTTTCAAAAATGGCCCACTTCATCCCATGTAAGGGAGTCCCGACTGCGGGTGCAATTGCCGAATTAGTGCTGCAAAACATAGTCCGCCTTCATGGCCTTCCCTATTGTGTGGTCACAGATAGGGGTCCACAGTTCACCTCTCGCTTCTGGCGTGAGTTTTGCAAGATTCTGGGAATGGAAGTCCGCTTGTCGTCCGGATACCATCCCGAGACAGGATGGCCAGACAGAACGCTGTGAATCAATGCCTGGAGCAGTATTTACGGTGTTTTGCCACAAGTAGGGAGACAACCTGGGTCCAGCATACTTGGTTGGCTGAATTGCATATAATAACGCCACACATGCATCCACCAAAAAGACTCCGTTCTACTGCCTTATGGGCGACATCCACGGATCCTCCCAGTGGCCATTCCAACTTCAGGATTTGAATTGCCTACGTTGGCTGGACAACGGTTGGGCATAGAGCAGGTTTGGAAGGAGGTGCAGGAGAATCTCACAAAGGCCAAGGACGCATATAAGCGCTATGCAGATAAGCGTCGTCGTCGACCCAGCCCACTTTACAGTGTGGGAGATAGAGTGTGGTTATCCACTCGCAACCTTCGTATGGAAGGGCCCAGGAAATTACAACCCCGATATTGGGTCCATTCCCAATAGTTAAAATTGTGAACCCTGTTGCAGCTAAATTGACCTTACCTCCCCAAATGAAGGTACATCCCACTTTCCACACTTCCCTCCTGAAACCCGCTCCACATGGACAATTGCTAGAAAACCACCTCCCGTTATGGTGCAAGGGGAACCTGAGTACGAGGTTCGAGCAATATTGAACTCTAAACAAGATAAAAAGGGCAAGTGTTTTACCTCATTGACTGGGTGGGTATGGCCCTGAGGAACGCACTTGGGAACCCTCCCAGCATGTACATGCCCCCAGGTTGCTGCGTGCTTTTCACAGGAATTATCCTAGTAAACCCGGAACAACTGCCTTCTGTGGGAGGGGGAGTACTGTCAGGGACTCAGGTAGGCAGAGACAAGGACAGGCTAGGCGCAGGGGTGTTGTGGGTATTGTTGTGGCACTGGAGGGGAAGAGACAAACAAAGATGGCCACCATACAAAAGGCTGCTTTGCCCCATGTGCAGGAGAAAGGGACTAAAGACTGCGTTTCCCAGCAGCCGGCGCCAAAGGACTACAATCCCCAGCATGCCCAGGGACGTTTTGGGCCAATCAGGGACCAGAAGGGCGCGGCCGCCCCATCGCGCATGCGCAGAGCCCGAGACTGGGGCTTGCGCTTGAGACTCCATGCCGACAAGACGTCTGGACCGGAGCTCCAGCAAAACTACACGCGAGGGGCCCAGCCCCACCCGAGCAGCAGCCCGGCCCCTCGCCCACACGAGATAAGTATTTCTCTTGCTAAGGGGCCCAAGGGGATCGAGGGGAGTGCAGGGGCGTCAGTTTGCCACCCAGAGCCCCAGCACCGCTACGAATTACGAAGTGGCTTAACTTCGGCGCTCGATCGCGCGCGGCATTCTTTGGGAATAAATTAACCTGTGCACGGGTGATTTTGTCATTTGGAGTGTTTCCGCCTCTTGGAGACCTTAGCAGACCCGTGAGGCGAAAACGCAGCACCGGAGATCCTACCACAGTTTAAAGCACATATTGCTCACGAGGGTCTGCAGGAAGACCGCTTGTGCATTTTGTCACATTTGTAGGGGTCTGCAGGGGCATTTCAGAGTGTGTCAGTGTGAGTGAGGCTGCATGAGGTGAATGCAGATTATGACAGAGGGCATGTTTTAATGCTTGTTCATTTCTTTTAGCGGGACCTTTTGAAACACACCCTCCAGACGTGCCAAGGACGTGACCGCTCTTCATGGGACAAGACACAGAAGACCAGAGCTAAGTTGCATGCTAACACCTGTACAGATCCGATGACTTAGGGATAGGCAGTGTCAGAATGTTCTTATGTGCAAATTGGTGCTTATGTATAAGTAGTTAGTAAGGGCTGAGGACACTAGAACAAAAGTGCGCAGCAACCAATCTTTCCCTGCAAAGTACCCCATTCCCACCCATAACCTCTACCTCACCCTCAATCCGGTTTACCCAATTCCCCCCTACCTATCCAACCATCGAGACCCTAACCCTCCTTCCCTGCTCTGGTCCAGGAAGCCCGTGTAAGCTCTGACTTGCGGGCTCCACGACCAAAGTGGGGGTGGTTGGTACTACGTCGCTCCTGCGCCTTGGATTCTGGACTTCGTGACACTGGAAAAGCAGTTGCTAAGGAATAAAAGATGTTAACCATACTTTTAAGAATAGTGCATCACACATTCAAGACCAGTAAGAACTTTTGTAACTGTTCACTCTTAGAATTACAGTTACCAACCAACTCTTTCCAAGTAAGTCACTTTTAAACACTTATTTTCTTTTCTAGGCAGAAGTCCCAATCCGTTGAAAGTCTTTCCCTTATTCTGGGAGCATGAGTCTTCTCAGTGGCAGAAGGGGGGTCACCAGGACTAGTGACCAACAGGCAGTGTCAGAATAGGTTCTTTAGTAGCAAAAGTCAAAGTTCCTTAGGAAAACAGGGCAAACAGGTGAGTACTTTACTTCTAGGGTTAGAAGAGGTTCCCTGGCTCCGCAGAAGACACCCCAGCAGGATTCTAGCAATGGGACTGGGTGCAGTGGATTAGAGGCCTCCCCGTCACAGAAAACAACCCACAGCTACACAGAAATCCTAATAGGCTTAAGGTAAGTACATCCCCAAGCCAACACAGTACCTCAGCATTGAAGAAGATTTTGCAGCAGGAGAACTTCACGGTCTGCAGCCATATACCCGGTCAGTGGGTTTCTTATCGTGGAGACTGAAAACAAGACCTCAGAAGGGACTTTGCAGTAGGGATCGATGAAGAAGGCTCTAGGCAAGGTTTCCCTCACGGCTGAATGCGGTTCTGCGGTTTTGGCACCTTTTCAAGGAGCACAGACGAAGACAGAAAATTGCGGTTGAATTCTTGTCGTTTTAAAGGTCCAGCACTCTGGTGAGGGGCCTTTTTGGACTCGATTCGTGTCTCTGGAGATCCACCAGGATGCCCCCGAAGTTTCAGTGAGATTCGGAATTCGGAAGACCGTTCACCGCACAATGGCTCGAGGTCCAGGATATTGGGGTATTGCAACAACGCAAGGTCGCAGCAATGCATGGGATGGCTCACAATGCAGGTCTTCTTGAGTCTAGTGGGTATGACTAGACTCCGGGTCGGGGTCATCGTATTTGGAGTCCCCAGGTGGATTGGAAGGAAGGGCTTCAGCAGGCTCCAGTTACACAGCAGGCTCTCTGGTCGGTGGAAATCGTCTCAGCCGCTTTGCCTTCATCTTCCTCTTCAGTTTAAGTTACAGTGGTCGACTACCCTTCACCTTCCAGGTTCGGAGTATTTATCAGGAATTACAACACAACCTCTGCATTCTCTCCCTGCATTTTACAAGAAGGGGCGGTATGGTTGTCCAATCAGGACAGCCAGCCCCACACTGGGATTTGTCCCCATTCAGGCAAGGTGGAAGACAAAGGGCTGTGGAGCTTTGGACCCCTCCCTTGCTTCCTGCCCTCACAGACAGACTGGAGCTTGAGCGGAGAGTACAGGGGACTCCCGCCGAAGACAAAAATCACACGGACAAGGAATTTCCCACCCTGGATGTCAGGGGAACGAACAAGAAACAACAAGAAACACTAAAATGGCGAAAAAAGAAGACAGGGGCCATTTTGGGAAAAATGGACATCGTTAGGTCCCTTTACTGCAGCTGTGAACACAGCCCGCGGTAAAGGTGCACCAAATTAGTAAAAGGCATCACTGCCACCAGCCATTAAAGGTAAGCTTGTCCCTGTAACAGAATTGTTACAGTTTTAATGTTAAAGGGGATACATTGTATCTCCCCAGCACTCCACATAAGGTGGGGTGTGCTGGCTTCACAGAATAAAATGTAAAAGGGATACAAAGATCCTTTCTACCCTTGGGAACTGTAGTTCACTCAAAGTTAGCAAAAGAAAGTTAAAGGGGGAGCCCCTAGAGCAACCCAGCAACAACAGGCACTTATTGCCAATAAGTTGTTTAAGGGGATAACTTTAAAAAGACACTAGGGAGAGTCTTAAAAATGACACCGATAAAAAGAGTTAAAAATTATGTGAGGGTGGAAAAAGGTTCCCACTCACTGAGGTATTAAGGAACAATATCCCACTAGTAAAGCAAAAAGTTCTGGGGTTGACCCGGGTCAGGAAGATTTACCAGTTCTGTGCAAATCTTACCTAACAACAGAAATGTAACTAAATGTCTCGTGCAAATGGGTGTCTCGCTTGGTCCAAGTGAAAACATATAACAAATTAACACCAACAAGACTAGTTAGATGAACCAGTAACCACAGTACACTCTAATGGAGGAACATATCCCCTTCAAACCATTTATCAAATTCAGATTCAAACACAATGTTGATATTTTTTGCTGAACAACACCCGACGCGTTTCGGATAATTATGTATCCTTTTTCAAGGGAAATCATAGCATATCATCCAGTCACATGAGTAGAGTTCATCACACCATGATTCATCACAAGCAACCTCTGCAGTTCTTAGAAGAATGTTCTCCAAACTTCAACCCACGCAGATTGAATGCATATGTGTGCCCGTCTCTGTAAATGTAAAGGGCAGGCACAGTGCACTATGCTCGCACTTTCAAAAAAGCATAATAAGGGAGGAAAGCTGCAGGGGCTCACCTACATAGACCACTGACAAAAGGTAAGATGGACCCATGTCACTGTGTTCAAAGGAAATCAAGTAAAGCACCCTAACAAATCCCCCCAATGGGTAACCACAGCAAATCATCAAGCAACCGCAAGCATAGTCATGGATTCCCAGCAGATAATGATAGTTCAAAAACCGCTCCCCGATAATCACAGGAGACATAATGTATGGAGGTGGGTTCCCTATTTAGGTTCAGAGAGTGTAACCTACAAACAATTACCCCCGTAGGCATAAACGAAATATCCATCAACTCCTTTATTATATCTCAATATCCTGCGCCTAAGTACAGTGTATCTCACCTGTGAAAATCTGCACGTGGAACGAGCTCAGATCTGGCGAACTAGTCTAGTGCCCCGTCCCTGTTAGATTTAAAGACTGCTGTGATATTGCCGCGCGACAGGGAAGGAAGTCCCTGCTCAGCAGCGGCTGGTCGCGGCGGCGGCGGCCATCTTGATATGGTTATGATATGCCAGCAATGAAAGGAGCAATCCCTTCATGCAGAGGATACATATATTGCCAAGCACAGGATAACTCTCCTCTGAACTTCATACCTCTATCATGAAGTCTTATCATCCACCATTATGACATTACATCAAAAAGAAATACACAATGAAAAGCCTTATACAGTACTCTAAGCGTATACCACACCAGGTTTCAGAGTCATGAGGGATAACGTCAATCCTAAGAAGTTGATCTAAAGTTTAATCCGAAATATAACCAAAACTTCAGACGTAACATCGGCGTCTGACATGAAAGTGAACCTTAATATGAGAGGGTTATACACAACTGCCACCATATTTAAATATACCACCTAGTCTGGTGGGCTTATAATTAATCACTTCAAACCGGGTAATCATTATCAACTATGCTCCTGATGCGAACTCCAATATCATTAAAAATCACCCATATCATTGATATATGACACAGTATGCTGTCTGTTGTTTTTATGTTGACTAAAAGTGACATTCCCAAACTGCGTCATGTGCCAGTCTTGTCAGGATCAAATTTTCTGCTGACAATCTAGTCATAACATAACATCAATTAACGCAAAGCATAGATTTATATCTCAGACGTTCCCGAGACGGATAAACATCTGGAACCACTCATTTACTTTCAAGGAATCAATTCCCACTAAGGCCCTTCTGTCAGAGTGATACATTCTGCTCACAATCTGATTGGATCGCTGTTGATAACTCAGCTTATTAATCTTGAGCAAAATGTTCAACAGCTACCCACACTATCTCCTCTAGTGAATACCTAAGCAATCCAGGGTATCTAATAGGTGTGAATAATATAATGTGTATATGTTGGAAAGAAAATAACATCAAGTCTCTTATTCAGCCTATAGGTGACTTGCCAAATCCCATTCAGCATTCATCCGATTTGGGTTCAATGAATTAAGGTACTCTACCCAGAATTCCTCTCTTTGTATTAATGTCTTAATGGTAGCACCACCCCGTCTCGATGGAACACTCTGTTTGAGAATAACAAATCACGTTTGTGCTGCATTATGTTGTGTCTCTGTGAAATGTGTGCCTACTGGTGATTTTAGATTTTTAGGACTTATGCTGTGTCCATTTGCTTTTCTCCCAGTCATTCCAACATAAAATAAGCAACACAGGCTCCTGAGACCGCATATGACATTTTTGGAATCGCAAGCATACGAGTATCTTTGAGTAGTCTTCTTGCCTGAGTATGGATGAGAAGTTGTCTGTACTTTGATTATGCTGCTACAATGCTGGCAGTTGTTACAAGCTAGTGTCCCTTCATAATTCAATGGTTTTTTAGCATGTTCACTAATGTCATTTCGGATTAAGGAATCTCTCAAGGAATTGCTTTTTAAATGTCTCGGAAGGATAGCTCGCCTTGGAAGCAAAACGATGTGGAGCAACACAGGTTTGATCCCCGGTCCGTGCTTGGAAACCTCTGGGTATTAAGCGTGTTATAAATAACCATTTATAATAATAGGTAAAGGTAGGAGGGGAAGAAAAAAGTATTTCCAAAGTAGGATCACGTTTAAGTGGCAATTTTGTTTCACAATTATTCAAATCCTTGAGCTTTGTTCAGAGAAAGTAGTGACATATGCTGAGGTTGGTCCAGTCTTTGACATCATCAATGTTTCCCTTGGAATCTGCTCAGCTCGCTGCGCTGCTTGTTCAACAATGCCTTTAGTACAATGCCTGCTAGAAAATGTCTGTTTCAAAACTTCAAATGTTTTTGAAACTCCAAATTGCTAGAGATAAAGTGTCTATACCTTAAAAATTAATTTATAGGGACAATTTCCAAAGTTCTTTTTGAGGTGACACCTAGTCACCAATATCAGTCAATTTAGTGTAAATAGTTGTTTGTAATGTATTATCTCTAGAGATTATCTCAACGTCTAAACAATGCACTTGTCGGCTGTAGAGAATTTAATGCAATGCTGTATATCATTCATATATTAAATACAATTCAAGAGTTCAGAGAGGCGTCAATCCAGATCCCAAAGATGTCGTCTATGTATCTCAGGTACATTTTGAGATATTCCATCCATCGCTGAGTACGTGCTGTGTCTAAATAAAGCATGTAGGTATTAGCATAGTCGGGGGCCATGCCTGCCCCCATAAAGGTGCCAGAGGTCTGAAGCAAAAAACCTTCCCCAAATTTGAAAACATTATTTCTCAGGACAATCTTAAGTAGAGAAAGTACAAAAACCTCATCTGCTTGGCATGTGTCAGTAGACAGTAAATCATGCTTCATGGGTGATACTGGTGTAAATACTTGCAACATACATTGTAAACCAGATGTCTCTATCTTTTTCAAAATCAATATCCCTCAGCCTGGGGAGATGGTTGCAAATGCAAGGGGCATCAGAGAAGAATCCTAAGAAAAGGGCAACTGATATATGGCATGTTATGTGCCATTACATAATATATCCACCTACCACATTCAGTGCTCCTGTGCACTGGATACATTGTCTACCCACCTGCTACATCCAGCGCTACTGTGTCATGGTCACGTTGTCTACCCTCCTGCTACATCCAGTGCTACTGTGCACTAGTTACATTGTTACCCATCTGCTACATCCAGCCCTACTGTGCACTAGTTACATTGTTACCCATCTGCTACATCCAGCTCTACTGTGCACTAGTTACTTTGTCTATCCACCTGCCACTTTCAGCTCGACTGTGCGCTCGTTACATTGTCTACCCACCTGCCACATCCAACGATACTGTGCACTAGTTACATTGTTACCCTCCTGCTACATCCAGCGCTACTGTGTCATGGTCACGTTGTCTACCCTCCTGCTACATCCAGTGCTACTGTGCACTAGTTACATTGTTACCCATCTGCTACATCCAGCGCTACTGTGCACTAGTTACATTGTTACCCGTTTGCTACATCCAGCGCTACTGTGCACTAGTTACATTGTTACACATCTGCTACATCCAACGATACTGTGCACTAGTTACATTGTTACCCATCTGCTACATCCAGCCCTACTGTGCACTAGTTACATTGTTACCCATCTGCTACATCCAGCTCTACTGTGCACTAGTTACTTTGTCTATCCACCTGCCACTTTCAGCTCGACTGTGCGCTCGTTACATTGTCTACCCACCTGCCACATCCAACGATACTGTGCACTAGTTACATTGTTACCCTCCTGCTACATCCAGCGCTACTGTGTCATGGTCACGTTGTCTACCCTCCTGCTACATCCAGTGCTACTGTGCACTAGTTACATTGTTACCCATCTGCTACATCCAGCGCTACTGTGCACTAGTTACATTGTTACCCGTTTGCTTCATCCAGCGCTACTGTGCACTAGTTACATTGTTACACATCTGCTACATCCAGCCCTACTGTGCACTAGTTACATTGTTACCCATCTGCTACATCCAGCTCTACTGTGCACTAGTTACTTTGTCTATCCACCTGCCACTTCCAGCTCGACTGTGCGCTCGTTACATTGTCTACCCACCTGCCACATCCAACGATACTGTGCACTAGTTACATTGTTACCCATCTGCTACATCCAGCACTACTGTGCACTAGTTACATTGTTACCCATCTGCTACATCCAGCTCTACTGTGCACTAGTTACTTTGTCTATCCACCTGCCACTTCCAGCTCGACTGTGCGCTCGTTACATTGTCTACCCACCTGCCACATCCAACGATACTGTGCACTCATTACATTGTCACCCATCTGCCACATCCAACGATACTGTGCATTAGTTACATTGTCACCCATCTGCCACATCCAGCGCTACCGTGCACTGGTTACATTGTCTACCCACCTGGCACATCCAGTGCTACTGTGCACTGGTTATGTTGTCTACCCACCTGGCACATCCAGTGCTACTGTGCACTGGTTGCATTGTCTACCCACCTGGCACATCCAGGGCTACTTTGCACTGGTTGCATTGTCTACCCACCTGGCACATCCAGCGCAACTGGGCACGTGTTACGTTGTCTACCCTCCGGCCACATCCAGTGCTAATGTGCACTGGTTATGTTGTCTACACACCTTTCAGATTAGGGTGGGCTACGGGCATGCTCAACCAGGTTTTGGTTGTGGTTTCTCTCACCCCCCCTGGGGTCTTTGGATTATCAGCCCGTGTGGGCTACAGCCATGTTTCGCCTGGTTTTGGTTGTGGTTTCGCTCACCCCCCCTGGGGTCTTTGGATTATCAGCCCGTGTGGGCTACAGCCATGTTTCGCCCGGTTTTGGTTGTGGTTTCTCTCACCCCCCCTGGGGTCTTTGAATTATCAGCCCGTGTGGGCTACAGCCATGTTTCACCCGGTTTTGGTTGTGGTTTCTCTCACCTCCTCCTGAGGTCTTTGGATTATCAGCCTGTGTGGGCTACGGCCTGCTCAGCCCTGCTTTGGTTACCAGTTTCGGCACCCCCTCATGGGGTCTTTGGATTATCAGCCTGTGTGGGCTACGGCCTGCTCAGCCCTGCTTTGGTTACCCGTTTCGCACCCCCTCATGGGGTTTTCAGATTGTTAGCAATGTGTTGGCTAGGATGAGGCCTCACCACTCTCCACCCGCTACTCATGTGATACTGCATATCTTTTCTACGGTGGCAGTGCTCGGTAGTGGAGGCGGTCTCTCAGGCCAGCACAAACCTGCACTCTTGACCTGGATCTGGTCTGCGCGGGCAGCAGCTTTCTAACGTCGATTCTTCCTCTTCAGGACTTTTTTTGCCTTAGCTTCTTTTCTTAGAGGTCCTGTGGTCATTGCGATCTCCACCTTCGTCCAAGTGGCAATGTTCCACGGTCTGCCTCGGGTCCCCACCCACCATGCCGACTGCATGGCTTTCCGGCTCTGCTGCTCCTGGGAGGGAGCGACTCCCTCCTCTGCTCGGCTGCACAAGCCTGTGTTTCTCACTCTCTGGCTGATTCTCTCTCACTCTGTTGTCGTTCGGGTGTATTTAGGTCTCTCTCTGGAATGGAAGATTCCATTGGTTCTGGTTTTCACAAAAGGCTGCACCAAATATAGGTCATAAAACAAGCGATCCACTTTAAAGGGGCAGTGAACATGGTGGCCCAGTTCAGTTCCCATGTAACCAAAAACAATTTGGGATTTTGCAGTGAAGGGAGCTGAAATGAAAACCTTACTTGGGCAGTCCTTGTCACCCAAGAGGGTGGGGAGGGTCATCCCCAGCGGGATCCCACTTGCCCTGTCCCCTAGGTGGGGTATTGCATAGCAGACTCACCTCCCTAGATCCAAAGGGGATGAAGAGGAGAACGGACGAATGCACGTTCACCAGTTATTATGCTTTTGTACTTTGTGGACATTCCTTGCCTCCTCCCTCCTCTTCCTCTTGTCCTCTTTCTCTCTCACCTTTGGGTCTGGCTCAAGGCCTCTCCGCACTGGTTGCCTCAATAGCTTTCCCCACCTCTCACGTGAACTACATTTCTCTTTCCTCATGGTAGCTGTGTTTCTGATGGTCACAGCTTCAGAAGAGAGGTGAAACTCTCTAGTGCGCACTCACAGCACACCAACTTCTCGTTCCAACCATCTAGCTCAGTCTCCACAGCACTGATGGCCTCTCGAGCCCTTTACGCTTCGGGTGATGTGGTCTCCAGGACTCTCCATGAGCCTCAACCAGTGGTCCCTGGTCTTGCTTCATTCACAGCCTCTCTGCTAATCTGTCTTTTAATCTGTACATACATCACACTGCTGCTGCCTATAGAACTGAGAAACCATATGGCGCCTATGGTTTTCTGGTTCCTAGCTACGCCAAACCGACTAAACCAAGGTCAGAGTGCCTCCAGCTCGCAGGGCTCTTGGTGTCATCGCTGATCTAGGCCTCATCAGCTGCTGGTTCCAAGGTTTCAATTTTGTCCCTCCCTCTGCGGTGCCTCTACCCCTTCTGATGCATCTGAATAAAGCAGCGGATTGGTAGGGCAAGGGTTTCATACTTTCTTTTGCCCATCGGGTTTAGACTGCCCCTTACTTCCCAGCATTCTCTTTTTCAGACTTCTCGTCACTTCCTCTATGTAAAAGAGGTAATACAACTGTTGTGCATTGCTTGTTAAGGTAGGAAGGAAGGCTGTGATGTCATGTGGAATGTTGTCCCCTGAAGGATAGGATGTATGGGTGAGGGTTCCAAGCACAGGCAGTTAGGAAGCCCCCTGCCTGGGTGATGGGAGCTAGTGTTTCTCCTACCGTATGTATCTTACTTGTATTCCATGTAACTTGCTTTTAATGTACTTTGAGAACTTGGTAATAAACCTTACAAGTAATCCTAAGAAGGCTGGAGGTCACTTTGTAACAAAAACCTAGTCCTACATTTTGGATCTCTTTTGGGGGTCGATGTCCCCTGTTCTCCTGAGTTAAAGATAGTGACATGCTGCGTTTCTTCTTCCTTCCACCCCTGCATGCATGCAGAGAGAAAAGGGGGTATAGCTCCCATATTAACCCTGTCTCTGAGCTTCTAGCCAGTGTAGTCGAGTGTAGTTGAGAGCAGATCCACTGAGTCGCTAGTAGGGAATTAATCAGGAGTTGACAGTAGCCAACAGAATGAGCCCTAGAGCCCTCACTGTAATGGAGCCGCTTCTTAGTAGATGAACAAAGACAGACACAAAGTACTGAGAGACTTACCGGGCGCCCACCGACTCCCTGACTTCCACAGAGGAAGTGTAGGTGGATGTTGAAGGCGTGGCGGTCAGCGTGGGCACACGTGACCCCACTGACACTGCAGGAGTTTGTAAGGTGACGGAATCTGGGGATAAAAGCAGAGGAATAAATCAGTAAGCAGAATCTAAATCATTTTGAGTCGATTTATGAATGAAAAGGCTCAACACATGTCCAGTACCTCCACCAACACAGAGCACTGCCTCCAACGCACACAGAGCTCTACCACCATCTACACAGAGCACTGCCTCCAACTCACACAGAGCTCTACCCCACCTACACTGAGCACTGCCTCCAACTCACACAGAGCTCTACCCCCATCTACACAGAGCACTGCATCCAACTCACACATAGCTAAACCCCAACCTACACAGAGCACTGCCTCAAACTCAAACATAGCTTTACCATCCCGCAAAACAGAGCACTGCCTCCAACTCACACAGGGCTGTACCTCTACCTACACTGAGCTCTGCCTCCAACTCACACATAGCTCTACCTCTACCTACACTGAGCTCTGCCTCCAACTCACACAGAGTTCTACCCCCATCTACACAGAGCACTGCCTCCAACGCACACAGAGCTCTACCCTCATCTACACAAAGCACTGCCTCCAACTCACACAGAGCTCTACCCCCATCTACACAGAGCACTGCATCCAACTCACACATAGCTAAACCCCAACCTACACAGAGCACTGCCTCAAACTCAAACATAGCTTTACCATCCCGCAAAACAGAGCACTGCCTCCAACTCACACAGGGCTCTACCTCTACCTACACTGAGCTCTGCCTCCAACTCACACATAGCTCTACCTCTACCTACACTGAGCTCTGCCTCCAACTCACACATAGCTCTACCTCTACCTACACTGAGCTCTGCCTCCAACTCACACAGAGTTCTACCCCCATCTACACAGAGCACTGCCTCCAACGCACACAGAGCTCTACCCTCATCTACACAGAGCACTGCCTCCAACTCACACAGAGCTCTACCCCCATCTACACAGAGCACTGCATCCAACTCACACATAGCTAAACCCCAACCTACACAGAGCACTGCCTCAAACTCAAACATAGCTTTACCATCCTGCAAAACAGAGCACTGCCTCCAACTCACACAGAGTTCTACCCCCATCTACACAGAGCACTGCCTCCAACTCACACAGAGCTCTACCCCCATCTACACAGGACACTGCATCCAACTCACACATAGCTAAACCCTAACCTACACAGAGCACTGCCTCAAACTCAAACATAGTTTTACCATCCCGCAAAACAGAGCACTGCCTCCAACTCACACAGGGCTCTACCTCTACCTACACTGAGCTCTGCCTCCAACTCACACATAGCTCTACCTCTACCTACACTGAGCTCTGCCTCCAACTCACACATAGCTCTACCTCTACCTACACTGAGCTCTGCCTCCAACGCACACTGAGCTCTACCCCAACGTACACAGAGCATTGCCTCCAACTCACACATAGCGCTACCACCACCTACACAGAGCACTGCCTCCAACTCACACAGAGCTCTACCCCTATCTACACAGAGCACTGCATCCAACTCACACATAGCTCTACCCCACCTACACAGAGCCTGCCTCCAACTCACACAGAGCTCTACCCCACCTACACAGAGCACTGCCTCCAACTCACACATAGCTCTACCCCAACCTACACAGAGCACTGCCTCAAACTCAAACATAGCTTTACCATCCCGCAAAACAGAGCACTGCCTCCAACTCACACAGAGCTCTACCCCACCTACACAGAGCACTGCCTCTAACTCACACATAGCTCTACCCCACCTACACTGAGCCTGCCTCCAACTCACACAGAGCTCTACCCCACCTACACAGAGCACTGCCTCCAACTCACACATAGCTCTACCCCAACCTACACAGAGCACTGCCTCAAACTCAAACATAGCTTTACCATCCCGCAAAACAGAGCACTGCCTCCAACTCACACAGGGCTGTACCTCTACCTACACTGAGCTCTGCCTCCAACTCACACATAGCTCTACCTCTACCTACACAGTGGCACTGCCTCCAACTCACACATAGCTCTACCCCAACCTACACAGAGCACTGCCTCCAACTCACACATAGCGCTACCCCCACCTATACAGTGCACTGCCACCAACTCACACAGTGTTCTACCCCAACCAACACAGAGCTCTGCTTCCAATTCACACAGGGCTCTACCCCACCTAAACAGAGCACTGCCTCCAACTCGCACAGAGCTCTACCCCAACCTACACAGAGCACTACCTCCAATTCACAGAGGGCTCTACCCCAACCTACACAGAGCACTACCTACAACTCGCACAGAGCTCTACCCCACCTACACTGAGCCTGCCTCCAACTCACACAGAGCTCTACCCCCATCTACACAGAGCACTGCCTCCAACTCACAGAAAGCTATACCCCAACCTACACTGAGCACTGCCTCCAACTCAAACAGAGCTCTACCCCCTTCTACACAGAACACTGCATCCAACTCACACATAGCTAAACCCCAACCTACACAGAGCACAGCCTCAAACTCAAACATAGCTTTACCATCCCGCAAAACAGAGCACTGCCTCCAACTCACACAGGGCCCCACCTCTACCTACACTGAGCTCTGCCTACAACTCACACATAGCTCTACCTCTACCTACACTGAGCTCTGCCTCCAACTCACACAGAGCTCTACCTCTACCTACACTGAGCTCTGCCTCCAACTCACACATAGCTCTACCCCACCTACACAGAGCACTGCCGCCAACTCACACAGGGCTCTACTGCACCTACACAGAGCACTGCCTCCAACTCACCCAGAGCTCTACCCCAACCTACACAGAGCACTGCCTCCAAATCACACAGGGCTCTACCCCACCTACACAGAGCACTGCCTCCAACTTACACAGAGCTCTACCCCACCTACACAGAGCACTGACGCCAACTCACACAGGGCTCTACTGCACCTACACAGAGCACTGCCTCCAACTCACCCAGAGCTCTACCCCAACCTACACAGAGCACTGCCTCCAAATCACGCAGGGCTCTACCCCACCTACACAGAGCACTGCCTCCAACTCACACATAGCGCTACCCCCACCTACACAGAGCACTGCCGCCAACTCACACAGGGCTCTACTGCACCTACACAGAGCACTGCCTCCAACTCACACATAGCGCTACACCCACCTACACAGAGAACTGCCTCCAACTCACACATAGCACTACCCCCACCTATACAGTGCACTGCCTCCAAATCACACAGGGCTCTACCCCACCTACACAGAGCACTGCCTCCAACTCACACAGAGCTCTACTGTTAGGGAGAATTCTCAAGAATGTGCTACTTTCCCTTACCTTTTGAGACCCCCAGCAACTTTAATATTTACCTGGAAAAAGTGTGAGCTTTTTTTCCCACTCTTTCATGTATTTTGAGTGTGTTTTACTTTTGTGTTCTTGGGATATGGAGTTTTAAAACAACTCCATAGGCATCATCTTTTTCTGTGTGTCACACAGCACCTTTAGTGCAGTGGCACAGGGGTGTCTTTCAGACTTCCCAAGATTTAAATACCTTCTCTGGGACTGACTACTGTCTCCCAGAGCATGTAAAATTAAACTAGTGTTTTTAAATGTACAGACCCATCACACACTATCTTCCTGTAGAGTGCTGGAGGGGTTGCCTAGCATCCCCTGAATCTAAACACTCATGTAACAGTCAAATGTTACCCTTTTATACTTGATATGGCTGGTTGCAGTGGTTTGTAACAAATTACCATGATTTTTCTCGACCGCGTACACCGGTAGCAAAAAATTGTGTCAGCCATGTTTTCCAATATGGTGCCCAAGACCTATCTGTAAAAACAGACTCTGCTCGACTTTTTTCGCCGTTTCTTTTAGGAAAGGTCCTTCTTGTGTTTAACTCTGTGCGCCAAAACAGATTTGGTCCCTTTGTTCATTGGCCTTTGGCGGGCTGCAGTGCTGAAGCCCTCCTCTGGCGCCTGAGTGTCTGGGGTGGACAGGATGTGAGGGAGGTGCCCAAAACTCCCTGTGCTTAGTCTCATAGGAGACCTGAATGTACTCAGGTGTGATTGGCTGGCTGACTGTCCGGCAAGGACAGGCACCCTGCTGGGTGAGTGGTAGCTAGGCTGGAATGAATGAGAGAAAACTGTTTAAAAGCAGGTCTCTGGGACTTGGAAAGCAGAGTCGACCACTGGAATGAAAGAACCGAAGACGAGCTTAAGGAAGACGACTGCTGCAACTCCTGGTCCACCGGTGAAGCCCTGCTGCAAGTCTGAATTGCCTGAAACTCCATCGACAGAGAATCCCTTCAAGGTTAACTTCTAACCTTGAGTTTGGTGGGAACAACCAACTCACAAGCCACGTGGAAACCGTCCCTATACTGGTCGAATTTTCTTCAGAGTGCTGTTGAAAACGGCTAGCCAGTGGGAAGGATACCAGTTTGTGGTCTTTAAGGCACTCACACCTTAAACCAACGTTTAGCCAAGATTGCGGCCTCTTCCCTGGGCAGTGCAGGAATCTCCCGACGTCCTCCTTCTTGTCCCCATGACTGAAGCTCAGGAACAGCGAGATCTGCAGGAACTGCCAGGAACAACTGCCTCAGCTACAGCTTTTCTTCACTTAAAAGGTACTATCCAAACGCCGTCTGGACATCTTTTCGGCCATGGTGAAAGTTTATGAAACTTTTCCACCTTGGAAGGCTTGTCTTTCACTAAACCAATATCTAACTTTTCATCTGACCAACTACTGCTAAAAACCGTGGCAAAGATTTAACCGTTTACTACCAGAACTGTGCTATCCTATACAAGACTCTGAACCATTGACTATGGCCCGGGCCTATGAGAAGAATTGCGGGTTGTAGTGAACTGAAACTATTTGCCCTACCTCTGAAAGTATTTGGGCTGTCTATTCTTTTAACCTTGTCTTTTTACCCCTTTTTAAAGTAACTGAAGTGCCATTTTGCTCCCACTTCAGGGGAGCTGAACTTGTTCAGAAACTGATTGGTTGTGTATTGTGGTATATCAGATTGTGATATTGAGCTGCTCTTACTAGTGGAATGTTTTCCAGATGACTGTGTAAATAAATGTACATTCTTTTACCAAGAAACCTTGAGTAAGTGTTTGTTTGAATCACAGTGATTACAAGCCCTTGTGTAACCTCTTGTACTGCTCACTTTACTATTGAGATGAGTCTGGCTGCTCAGTCACTGCTACCACCTTAATGTTTAGTACAGGCTTGTACCAAAGGTGAATTTGTACTGACACTTATAGTCTTAACTGTGTGTAGTTTTCCCAAAGGGTACTGCATATGGTTCTGCCTAACACTCACAGCTACATAGAGCACTGCCTCCAACTCACACAGGGCTCCACACCCACCTACACAGAGCCCTGCCTCCAACTCACACATAGCTCTACCCCAACCTACACCGAGTTCTGCCTCCAACTCACACAAAGCTCTACCCCAACCTACACAGAGCCCTGCCTCCAACTCACACATAGCTCTACCCCAACCTGCACCGAGTTCTGCCTCCAACTCACAGAAAGCTCTACCCCAACCTACACAGAGCACTGCCTCCAACACACACAAAGCTCTACCCCAACCTACACTGAGCTCTGCTTCTGACTCACATAAAGCTCAACCTGCCTATCACATAGAACTCTACACCTAGGTCCACACACCCTACACTCCCCATCCTACCTGAGACTGAGTGACTGTCTCCCTACTGTTTTTTGGCCTGGATGCTTGTAGATCCCTTACTACCAAACTGCCCCCTCTCTCTCCCCTGTTAGCCTCCCTCTCTCCCTTGTTTCTGTGCTCCCCTCAACATGTTCTTCCCTATTCAATTGAAAAGTGCTTTGTTGCTTTCAGAATCTAGGTTTGTTCTCAATAAACACCCTTATAATAATAATAATAATGAAACATTCAACTTGCACTTAACTCTGACTCCAGCTGTATGCAGCCGGGATAGCGGTTCCCTGGAAGCCTGAGGAACAAAAGGTGGTGCACAAAAGCACAGTGCTTCCGGTGCCTCCCTGTGTAGAGTGCACAAGAAGCAGGGAAGCTGGCAGCCGGAGCCTGCAGCATGTAAGTGGGCGATCAGGGGCAGAAGATGCCCCCTAGCAGTTCCGGGCTGCAGGGGGGACCCTCGACAAGGAACAGGAGAGGGCCACGCACAAAAGGTGGCACCTACGGAATGCACCCTTTTGTGCTGGAATCCGCAGACATGGACCGGATCTATGTGATTATTGCGACGGCTGAAAATGCTGACTTTTTTTTAAACCCCTTTACACCACTCATATATGCGGGGAGACCCCCCACGGCACCCCCCCATATTAATATTATATTCTAAACCCCCCGACATAAATATGTGGTGTAAGGAGGGTGCAAAAAAAGTCAGCCTTTTCGGCCGTCATAATTGTGAGGGCTACATTTTGGTACGATTCCAATAGATCTGACTGCCACACTCTTAGAGGGGGTTGTTTGCCGGCAGTGTTGGTAGAAGACTTCCTCATCCAACCACTAAATAACGGCCAATCCCCTATAACTAATCTAAAATCTGCAGAAGGCCTTTTCGGACAAAATTGAGGCAAGTGCTGAGGTGGGGAGTATGGCTGGCAGTTTCAGAAAAAGATGGCGAGACGAGAGAAATCAAAAGAGAAAGAACAGCAGAGGGAGAAAGAGAGAGACAGGGAGAAAGAAAGAGAGGAGACATCTATCAAGAGAGAAAAAAATGAGAGTAAAGAAAGATAGGAAGGGGAGAGAGAGAAGAAAGACATAGCTAGCAAGAGACAGAAGAGAGAGACGGAGAGAGGGAGCGTGAGAGCGAGGGAGAGAGAAAAGATAGCTAGAAAGTAAAAGAATAGATCAAAGAGAGAGACATAAGTAGTAAAAGAGAGAGGGATAGACAGAAATATAGAGGTAGGGCAATAGAAGTATAACTAGCAAGAGACAGAAGAGAAAGAGAGAGAATGAGAGAAAGAGGGAGAAGAGGTGAGCAAGAGGGAGAAGTAGAGAGGAAAAAGAACTCGCTAGCAAGAGAGGAGAGAAAGATTGTGTGAGAGAGTCAAAATAGAGGGAGTCAGAGGATGCGGAAAAGCTAGTAAAAGAGAGAAGTGAACAAATGTGTGTGCGAGAGGGTGGAGGAGAGACATGGCCAGCAAGATAGAGAAGTTAAAGACAGCGAGAGAAAGAGAGAGGGAGAAGGAGAGACAGCGAGAAAGAGAGAGAGCGTGAGAAAGATAGCTTAAAAGGGGAAAACACAGTGTGAGAGAGACATAGAGGTAGAGAGAGGGGAGAGGCATAACTAGTAACAAGACAAAGAGTGTGAGAGAGAGGGAAAGGGGGCACTACAGGGAGAGGATGCCATAGCTGGCAAGGAAGGGAAGAGAAAGTCAAAACGAGAAAGAATGGGAGGGAGGAAAGAGAGAGAGCGAGAAGATGTGAGTGAGGAGAGCAATTGCCTGCACAAGATACAAGAAGGAAGGTGTGTGAGACAGAACGTGAGCGGCATAGCTAGTAAGAGGCAAGATAAGGGGTGTGGAAGGGAGAAAGTGAGGAGTATACCTATTAAGAGAGCGAAGAGAAGGGTGTGAGAGAGAGAAAGTGAGGGGTATAGCTAGTAAGAGGAAAGAGAATGGGTGTGTGAGAGAGAAAGTAAGAGGGCTTAGTTAGTAAGAGGGAAGGGAAAGGGTGTGTGAGAAAGTGAGGTGGCAAGCTATTAAGAGAGGGATGAGAAAGGGTGCGAGAGAGATAAAGTGAGGGGGCACAGCTAGTGAGAGGGAAGAGAAAGGGTGTGTGAGAGAGAAAGTGAGAAGGCATAGCTAGTAAAAGGGAAGAGAAAATGTGTGTGAGAGAGAAAGTGAGAGGGCATAGCTAGTAGGAGGGAAGAGAAAGGGTGTCTGAGAGAGAAAGTGAGAGGGCATAGCTAGTAAGATGGAAGAGAAAGGATATGTGAGAGATAGAAAGTGAGGAGGCATAGCTAGGAAGAGAGGGAAGAGAAAGGGTGTCTGAGAGAGAAAGTGAGAAGGCATAGCTAGTAAAAGGGAAGAGAAAATGTGTGTGAGAGAGAAAGTGAGAGGGCATAGCTAGTAAGAGGGAAGAGAAAGGGTGTCTGAGAGAGAAAGTGAGAGGGCATAGCTAGTAAGATGGAAGAGAAAGGATATGTGAGAGATAGAAAGTGAGGGTGCATAGCTATTAAGATAGGGAAGAGAAAGGGTGTGAGAGAGAGAGAAAGTGAGAGTGCATAGCTATTGAGAGAGGGAAGAGAAAGGGCGTGAGAGAAAGCAATTGAAGGGTCATAGCTAGTAAAAGAGGGACGAGAAAGGGTGTGGAAGAGAGAAAATGAGAGGGTATAGCTAGTAAGAGGGAAGAGAACAGGTGTGGAAGAGAGAAAGTGAGGGGTACACCTATTAAGAGATGGAAGAGACAGGGAGTGCGAGAAAGAAAGGGAGGGTGCATAGCTAATAAGAGGGAAGAGGAAGGGTGTGGAAGAGAGAAAGTCAGGGGTATACCTATTAAGAGAGGGACGAGACAGGGTGTGTGAGAGAGAAAGTGAGGGGGCATAGCTATTAAGAGAGGGAAGAGAAAGGGTGTGGAAGAGTGAAGTGAGAGGCATAGCTTGTAAGAGGGAAGAGAAAGGGTGTGGAAGATAGAAAGTGAGATGACATAACTAGTAAGAGGGAAGGGAAAGGGTGAGGGAGAAAGTGAGGGGGCATAGCTAGTAAGAGGGAAGAGAAAGGGCGTGGAAGAGAGAACGTGAGGGGGCATAGCTAGTAAAAGAGGGAAGAGATAGGGTGTGGAAGAGACAAAGTGAGGGGTATACCTATTAAGAGAGGAAAGAGATAGGGTGTGTGAGAGAGAAAGTGAGGGGGCAAAGCTATTAAGAGAAGGAAGAGAAAGGATGTGAGAGAGAGAAAGGGAAGGGGCATAGCTAGTAAGAGAGGGAAGAGAACGGGTGTGGAAGAGAAAAAGTGAGGGGTATAGCTAGTAAGAGGGAAGAGAAAGGGTGTGGAAGACAGAAAGTGAAGGGGCATAGCTAGTAAGAGAGGGAAGCGAAAGGGTGTGGAAGACAGAAAGTAAGGGGTATATCTAGTAAGAGGGAAGAGAAAGGGCGTGGAAGAGAGAAAGTGAGGGGGCATAGCTAGTAAAAGAGGGAAGAGATAGGGTGTGGAAGAGACAAAGTGAGGGGTATACCTATTAAGAGAGGAAAGAGATAGGGTGTGTGAGAGAGAAAGTGAGGGGGCAAAGCTATTAAGAGAAGGAAGAGAAAGGATGTGAGAGAGAGAAAGTGAAGGGGCATAGCTAGTAAGAGAGGGAAGAGAACGGGTGTGGAAGAGAAAAAGTGAGGGGTATAGCTAGTAAGAGAGAAGAGAAAGGGTGTGGAAGACAGAAAGTGAAGGGGCATAGCTAGTAAGAGAGGGAAGCGAAAGGGTGTGGAAGACAGAAAGTGAGGGGCATAGCTAGTAAGATGGAAGAGAAAGGGTGTCTGAGAGAGAAGGTGAGAGGGCATAGCTAGTAAGAGGGAAGAGAAAGGATATGTGAGAGAGAAAGTGAGGAGGCATAGCTAGGAAGAGAGTGAAGAGAAAGGGTATGTGAGAGAGAAAGATAGCTTACAAGGGAGAAAACATAGTGTGAGAGAGATAGAGAGGGAGAGAGAGGGGAGAGGCATAACTAGTAATGTGAGAGAGAGGGAGTGGGGGCACTACAGAGAGAGGATGACATAGCTGGCAAGGCAGGGAAGAGAAAGACAGAATGAGAAAGTATGGCAGGGAGGAAAGTGAGAGCGCGAGAAGACGTGAGAGAGGAGAGGAATAGTTTGCACGAGATACAAGAAGGAATGTGTGTGAGAGAGAAATTGAGGGTACATAGCTATTAAGATAGGGAAGAGAAAGGGTGTGAGAGAGAGAGAAAGTGAGAGTGCATAGCTATTGAGAGAGGGAAGAGAAAGGGCGTGAGAGAAAGAAATTGAAGGGTCATAGCTAGTAAAAGAGGGACGAGAAAGGGTGTGGAAGAGAGAAAATGAGGGGGTATAGCTAGTAAGAGGGAAGAGAACAGGTGTGGAAGAGAGAAAGTGAGGGGTATAGCTTGCAAGAGGGAAGAGAAAGGGTGAGGGAGAAAGTGAGGGGGCATAGCTAGTAAGAGATGGAAGAGAAATGGTGTGGAAGAGAGAAAGTGAAGGGTATACCTATTAAGAGAGGGACGAGACAGGGTGTGTGAGAGAGAAAGCGAGGGGGCATAGCTATTAAGAGAGGGAAGAGAAAGGGTGTGGAAGAGTGAAGTGAGAGGTATAGCTTGTAAGAGGGAAGAGAAAGGGTGTGGAAGATAGAAAGTGAGATGGCATAACTAGTAAGAGGGAGGGGAAAGGGTGAGGGAGAAAGTGAGGGGGCATAGCTAGTAAGAGAGGGAAGAGAAAGGGTGTGGAAGATAGAAAGTGAGATGGCATAACTAGTAAGAGGGAAGGGAAAGGGTGAGGGAGAAGGTGAGGGGGCATAGCTAGTAAGAGATGGAAGAGAAAGGGTGTGGAAGAGAGAAAGTGAGGGGGCATAGCTAGTAAGAGAGGGAAGCGAAAGGGTGTGGAAGACAGAAAGTGGGGGGTATAGCTAGTAAGAGGGAAGAGAAAGGGCGTGGAAGAGAGAAAGTGAGGGGGCATAGCTAGTAAGATAGGGAAGAGAAAGGGTGTGAGGGAGAGAAATTGAGGGGTACAGCTAGTAAGAGGGAAGAGAAAGGGTGTGTGAGAGAGAAAGTGAGGGGGCAAAGCTATTAAGAGAAGGAAGAGAAAGGATGTGAGAGAGAGAAAGTGAAGGGGCATAGCTAGTAAGAGAGGGAAGAGAACGGGTGTGGAAGAGAAAAAGTGAGGGGTATAGCTAGTAAGAGGGAAGAGAAAGGGTGTGGAAGAGAGAAAGCGAGAGGGCATAGCTAGTAAGAGGGAAGAGAAAGGGTGTATGAGAGTGAACGTGAGGCGGCATAGCTATTAAGAGAGGGAAGAGAAAGGGCGTGAGAGAGAGAAAGTGAGTGGGCATAGCTAGTAAAAGAGGGAAGAGATAGGGTGTGGAAGAGACAAAGTGAGGGGTATACCTATTAAGAGAGGAAAGAGATAGGGTGTGTGAGAGAGAAAGTGAGGGGGCATAGCTAGTAAGAGGGAATAGAAAGGGCGTGTGAGAGAGAAAGTGGGAGGGCATAGCTAGTAAGAGGGAATAGAAAGGGTGTGGGAGACAGAAAGTGGGGCGGCATAGCTAGTAAGAGGGAATAGAAAGGGTGTGGGAGACAGAAAGTGGGGCGGCATAGCTATTAAGAGAGGGAAGAGAAAGGGCGTGAGAGAGAGAAAGTGAGAGGAATAGCTAGTAAGAGGGAATAAAAAGGGTGTGTGAGAGAGAAAGTGGGAGGGGATAGCTATTAAGAGGGAATAGAAAGGGTGTGGAAGAGAGAAAGTGGGAGGGCATAACTATTAAGAGGGAATAGAAAGGGTGTGGAAGAGAGAACGTGGGAGGGCATAGCTAGTAAGAGGGAATAGAAAGGGTGCGAGAGAGAGAAAGTGAGAGGAATAGCTAGTAAGAGGGAAGAGAAAGGGTGTATGAGAGAGAAAGTGAGGCATATAGCTATTAAGAGAGGGAAGAGAAATGGCATGAGAGAGAGAAGGTGAGGGGTATACCTATTAAAAGAGGGAAGAGATAGGGTGTGTGAGAGAGAAGGTGAGGGGGCATAGCTAGTAAGGCTAGTAAGAGGGAATAGAAAGGGTGTGTGAGAGAGAAAGTGGGGGGGCATAGCTATTAAGAGGGAATAGAAAGGGTGTGGAAGAGAGAAAATGAGGGGGAATAGCTAGTAAGAGGGAATAGAAAGGGTGTGGAAGAGAGAAAGTGGGATGGCATAGCTAGTAAGAGGGAATAGAAAGGGTGTGGAAGAGAGATAAGGAGGGGGCATAGCTATTAAGAGGGAATAGAAAGGGTGTGGAAGAGAGAAAGTGGGAGGGCATAGCTAGTAAGAGGGAATAGAAAGGGTGTGTGAGAAAGAATGTGGGATGGCATAGCTTGTAGGAGGGAATAGAAAGGGTGTGGGAGACAGAAAGTGGGAGGGCATAGCTAGTAAGAGGGAATAGAAAGGGTGTGGGAGACAGAAAGTGGGAGGGCATAGCTATTAAGAGGGAAGAGAAAAGGTGTATAAGAGAGAAAGTGAGGGGGCATAGCTATTAAGAGAGGGAAGAGAAAGGGCGTGAGAGAGAGAACGTAAAGTGAGGGGGCATAGCTAGTAAGAGAGGGAAGAGAAAGGGTGTGTGAGAGAGAACATGAGGAAAATAAATAAATACCCATATGACAATTTTCAAAATATGTAGAAGAAACTGACAAAGAAATTAAAGAATTCAAAACTTCCTCCCTTATTCAGACAAAGAATACAAGTTAGAAGTACCACAATTCCAGAAAGTGAATCACAAAGTAAGATTTAGTGAAAGTGAGACGCCGAGTGAGGAGTCAGATCAGAGCATAGGTGTCATGCCGCCGTCTTTTGGTGGTCGCTGGCGGTTATGGAAGGCTTGGCGTTGGCGGCGCCATTAGATTGTTCCGTGTTTTTTCCTTTCACTTCCTGGTTTGACGGTCTAGTCTTTTTCTCTTGTTTCTGTATTTAACCACGCCCTCCCCTGGGCTCTGTGCGTTGCAACTTTGTTTCCTTTTCCTGGTTGCCGTGCTACGTTGTTTTCCGTGCTTTTTCCTGTTGCCATTTTCCGCGGAGTCTATCACGGTATCCTTTCACTCAGCTTCTCCCCCTTCTTTCCCTTTTTCTGCCTTTCCGCCTTCTCGGTCCTCTTACCTTTCGGGGTTTCTCCTCTCCTTCCTTTCTCCCAGATCTCGTTCCTGGTTCCTGGCGGTGCTTCCATTCCAGTCCCTCGCACTGCTCCTGGCTCAGTATCAGCATCTCCGGTCTATCCAGCTTACTACCGCACCGAGAGACTTACCTTGATTCTCCTGCTCCGGTTTTTTCCTGCATTTCCCGGGCTCTCCAGTCATCTCTTCCTGCACAGCATCCGTACCAACTACATCCGTAGAGAGGTTTTTATTAGCGGCTGCTTTTTTCCTCTCGTCTTGGTTTCTGCGGGACGGGGGCCGGCTGCTTCCCTGTTTATCAGGGGATCAGGGTGGCTTCTTCCCGTGGACGGCCGTACCTCTTCACAAAGAAGAAGAAGCCCAAGAACAAGGCATCCAGACGAGAAACCGTTCCGAAAGAGACAAGTGAGGAGAAAGGGGAGGTGGACGTTGATGTATCAGATTTGGAGGATAATCCGCTGGTTCCCATCATCCGTGACAATAGGCCCCTCCACTAACCCAAATAACTCTAGAAATTGGCAAGCACCAGAAAGAGAGAAAAGAGGTGGAGGTCAATTCAGTGAATCCAACCAAAACAACAGAAAGGTTTTTAGGTCTAGCCAGAGGACAGGAAATTGATCAAAGAGACACCAGATGGACACGCAGCTGTCATTACTGGTATCACATGCTTATCGTCTCCAGAAAGAAATGTCCTAGAAACGGAAGCAGAGAATGCGGAGCAGAAGATGATCAGAAGAAGAAAGACTAGTGAGAGGACCTTTTGTTGAGGAATAGAGGTCCGCGGGAATAGAAGGAGTAGTGACTGATATAGAGCGATTTAAAGAGGACACTTGGTGTAATCACAGCTAATAAAGGAGGAACGGGACATGTGCTCCGAATTTAAAAGGCCCATCATGAGGATGACATCTGCATTCTGAATAAACTGAAGATATCATTAAGACCTTCAGCAAGCACATTATGCCACATTCCAATATGCCATGTATGCCAGATTCCATTATGCCATTATTCATAGTCATTGCATTGAAGCCAGAAATCATTAAGACCTTCAGCAAGCACATTATGCCACATTCCAATATGCCATGTATGCCAGATTCCATTATGCCATTATTCATAGTTATTACATTGAAGCAAGATATCTTTCAGGCCTTCCGCAAGCACAGTATGCCACATTCCAATATGCCATTATTCATAGTCATTACATTGAAGCCAGAAATCATTAAAGGCTTCAGAACGTACAGTATGCCAGATTCCATTATGCCATTGTTCATAGTAATTACATTGAAGCCAGAAATCATTAAGGGCTTCAGCAAGCACAGTATGCCAGATTCCAACATGCCATGTATGCCAGATTCCAATATGCCATTATTCATAGTCATTGCATTGAAGCCAGAAATCATTAAGGGCTTCAGCAAGCACAATATGCCAGATTCCAATATGCCATGTATGCCAGATTCCATTATGCCATGTATGCCAGTTTCCAATTTGCCATTATTCATAGTTATCTCATTAAAGTCAAATATCATTAAGGACGTCAGCAAGCACAGTATGCCAGAATACAATATACCATTATTCATTATGATCGTAGTAAAGCCAGGAACCATTAAACCTCCCCAGTCCCCACAAGCACAGTATGCCAGATTCCAGCATGCCATTATTCATAGTTATGTTATGTTATGTTACTTTGCATTTATATAGCGCCTCATGTACCATTGGAATGGTCTGAAGGCGCTGGTTAGGTTGAACGCCCTCAGGAAAAGTCACTAGAGAGAGTAGAGAGAGTCAAAGGTGCTTGTGAGCACCGGATATGTGTGCAGCTGGTGTGGCATTCGTGTAATAGCTGCTTCATAGCGGTAGGTGTGGTGGTTGAGAGATCAGGGGTATGTGTTCTTTCTGGCAGGATTTATCCAGACCAGTTATGGCTGTGTTAGGCCTGAGGAGAACACCTGGCTGAGAGGTGTGAAACCAGCAGTGATTAGTTAGAGTGATGTGCAGTTTGAGGCGGATGTTGGTATGTGGACAGCTATACCGAATAGTGTCATAGTATCTCTGTGTTCTAGTTGAATGGGGGTGTAAAGCGAAGAGTAAGCATGGTGATGTGGTAAGATGGTTTACATGCTCTTTCAAACGTTACCTGTATTCCAAACCATTAATGTATGACGCGCACTTCTATGCGATCTAGTCCGTTCCACGCACTGTAGTCCATTCCACACACTCTAGTCCATTCCACGCACTCCGAGCCATACCGCACACTCACAAACATTCCATGCACTCCCAGACATTCCACGCACTCCCAAACATTCCACACACTCCGAAACATTCCACGCACTCCGAGACATTCCATGCACACCGAACCATTCCATGCACTCTGAAACACTCCACGCACTCCGAAACATTCCATGCATTTGGAACCGTTCCATGCATTCCAAAACCATTCCACGCATTCCGAAACCGTTCCACGCAATCCAGTCCGTTCCACAAACTCCAATCTGTTCCATGTATTCTAGTCCTTCCATGCACTCCAGTCCTTCCCACGCACTCCAGTCCTTTCCACGCACTCCAGTCCTTTCCATGCACTCCAGTCCTTTCCACTCCCTCCAGTACTTTCCACGCACTCCAGTCCTTTCCACGCACTCCAGTCCGTTTCATGCCCTCGGATCTGTTCATGTATTTCGATCGTTTCCGTGAATTCTATGTTGTTTTATGCACCCCGTCCACATTGTCATCTGTACCTTCCACATATTTCACCTGTATCTTTCACATGTTACATCAGTACCTTCCACTTACTTCATCCGTTCAATCCACATACGTCTCAATTCCATTCACCTACGTCCCCATTCCATCCGCTTATGTGCCCATTCCATCCATTTACGTCCCCTTTCCATCCACGTACGTCCCCATTCCAACCACATACATCACCCGTTCTATCCACATACGTCACTCATTCTATTCACATACATCACTCGTTCTATCCATATATGTCACCCATTCCATCCACATACTTCACCCGTTCCGTCTGCTCTATGCAACTCATCCGCTCTACACAACTCATCCGCTCTACGCAGCTCATCCGCACTACGTAACTCATCCGCTCCACGCAGTCATCCGCATTATGCATTAATGCGCTCTACGCACTCGTCTTTTCTATTGATTCGTCTGCACTAGGCACTCATCTGCTTTATGCCCTCGCACGTTCTACGCATTCGCCCGCTCTACTCACTCACCCGTTTTACGCACTCACATGTTCTATGCACTCATCCGCTCTATGCACTCACTCGCTCTACGCACTCACTCGCTCTATGCACTCACTCGCTCTACGCACTCACTCACTCTTACGCACCCCTCCTCTCCAACACACTCATTCGCTCTTACACACTCATTTGCTCTTATGCACTCGTCTGCTCTATACACTCGTCCGGTCTGCCCACTAGTCTGTTCTACACACTGCTCCGCTCTGCGCACTCTTCCGCTCTGCACACTCCTCCGCTCTGTGCACTCTTCCACTCTGCGCACTCTTCCGCTCTGCGCACTCTGCCGCTCTGCGCACCCATCACGCTGTGCGCACCCATCACATTGTGCGCATCCATCATGCTCTGTGCACCCATCCGCTCCACGCACTCTTCCGCTCTATGCAGTCGTACTTTCCATGCACTCATCTGCTACATGCACTCATCAGTTCTACAAAGTCATTTGCTCATACGCACTCATCCGCTCCGTACACTCATCCGCTCTATACACTCATCTGCTCTATACACTCATCCACTCTATACACTCATCTGGTCAGCAAATTAATGTGCCCCTGCGTTCTTCACGCTCCTCGGCACTTCTCTGCTCTACACACTCCTCCGTACTTACCACTCATCCGCTCTAACAATCATCCGCTCTACACATTCATCTGCTCTATGCACTCCTGTGTTCTACACACTCCTCCGTACTTACGCACTCATCCGCTCTACTCAATCGTCCGCTCTACACACTCATCTGCTCCACACGCTCATCCGCTCTATACACTCATCCGCTCAGCATACTCATCTGCTCAGCATACTCGTCCGTTCTGTACAATCATCCGTTCTGTATACTCATCCGTTCTATATACTCATCTGATCTATGCACTCATCTGCTCAACACGTTCATCCATTCAGGGCACTCATCCGTTCCACGAACTTCATCCATTCTAACGATTTCATCTGCTCCATTCATTTTGTTCATTCATCATGGGTTATCGATTCAGGCCATGTCACTTGTTATACACACTGGATCTGTTCCGTGCTCTCTATCTATTTCATGCACTACTCTCGTCTCATGTACTTGAATCTTCTATTCTGTACTTTTCATTTATACCATGCACTCATACAGTCGGAATCATCTGTCTGTGTACTCATCAGTCTCTTGTACTCATCTTTGCATCCTCTTCTCTTTATTCATTTCGCCAGTTATTGTTCATTTTGTCCATTGCACTCATTACATCCATTTAATTAATTTAAACTTCATTACTGTTTCCGTACAATTTATTCTTTTTATCCACTTCACTGCTTTGGTCTGCTTTATTCGTTCTATTCTGTTCGTCCTTTTAGTTTACATTAGCGGTTATTAGTTGTCGATTTCTCACATGGATCTTGATGTTGTATTGTTATTTGTCTTATTGTTATTCAGGAACTAGTAGTTTGTTGGATTGGTGTCATTGAGCTGCTGTTGTTCTGTTTTAGTTAGTTTGCGTACTGGTTAGTTTTAGGGGAAGAGCCAAGTTTTCAGTAGTTTGCGGAAGGACATTAGATCTTCTGTTAGGCGAATGTGGGGTGGGAGTGCGTTCCACAGCGTGGGGGCCAAGGCTGAGAATGATGATCGGCCTAACTTGACTGTTTTTGTTTTAGGTATGACTAGGAGGCCGGCTGAGCTTGATCTTAGAGGACGTGGAGGGTGATAGGGTTTTAGCTTGTCTTGGAGATATTGAGGTCCGGTTTTATGGAATGCTCGATGAGAAATGCATAAGGCTTTGAAATAACCCTTCGGACCACTGGAAGCCAGTGCCGAGTCTTAAGGGCTGGGGAGATGTGGTCTCTCGGGCCAAGCGCGAGTAGCAGTTTGGCTGCAGCATTTTGGGCCCTTTGAAGTTTATTCAGTTGGTAAGAGTGGACTCCGAGGTAGAGGGGGTTTGCGTAGTCCAGTCTTGATATAACATATGATTGGTCCGCGGAGAGTCTGTTGGGAAAGGAGAGATATGGAAAGATGTGCCTAAGAGTTTTAAGGTGGTAGTGGCAGGACTTTGAGACGTTGTTGACTTGGCGCGAGAGTGATAGGTCAGAGTCAAGGGTGCATCCAAGGTTTTTTAGTCAGAGTCAAGGGTGCATCCAAGGTTTTTTACAGAGTTAGAGGGAGTCGGTGAGTTTCCCATGGCGGATGGCCAGGGTAGCGGGTGTCGAAGAAGTTCGGAGTTGCCACATACCATGATTTCGGTTTAACAAGAGGTGGCTTTGGGTCATCCAGAGCTCTATGTCAGGAGGCAGGAGGCGAGGTCAGGTCGGCAGTTGGGTTTTGAGTTCAGGAGTTTTAGAATTAGTTGAGTGTCATCAGCATAGTTGTAACACAGGATGTTGTGTGAACAAATTATTGGTGGGAGGGTGTTCAAGTAGAGATTGAACAGGAGGGCAGATAGGCATGCTCCTTGTGGGACTCCCGTGTCGACTGGTCGGGCTTGGGAGGAATAGGCGGAGAGTATCGTTATTTGGTGCCTATCTTTGAGGAATGAAGCTATCCATTTGAGAGCGGTTCCAAGGTTATTAGATTAAAGCCAGATATCATTAAGGCCTTCGGCAAGCACATTATGCCAGATTCCAGTATGCCATGTATGCCACATTTCAATATGCCAATATTCACAGTTATCACATTAAAGCCAGCTATCATTAAGGACTTCAGCAAGCACAGTATGCCAGATTACAATATGCCATTATTCATTATTATCGTAGTAATGCCTGGAACTATTATGACCTCCTGCAAGCACAGTTTGCCAGTTCCAATACGCCTTTATTCATGGTTACCCTCATTGCTGCCAACTAGAAGGCAGGGTAATTTCTAATACCATTAAAATATGAACTCACCTGAGACGTGAATCCTTGTGGGCTGGTACAAACTGTCCCGCACTAGCCGTGTGATCCCGCACTGGTAAGTGCCGGAGTCTCTCAGTTTCAGGGCCTCCATGGTCACAGTGAATGTTTGTTTTTCTTGATCATCCCTGATGGAGAACCTGCCGATCTTCACCATTTCCTCCCAGTTTGAGGTTTGAATGACAGGGAAGCAGGATCGATCTGCCCCGCGGCACCAGTATTTGGAATAACCCTTGTAAGCTTCCCGATACTTGCATTCAACAGTCACTGATCCACCAAGTGTCCCGGTGATCTGCGTTGGACTGGGCGGCAACTGGCCGATGGCTGTAAAGCAGAAATTACAAAATGCATCAGAAGCTCAGACAGCACTTGCAATGAACATAAGCAACAAAGCACAGCGAGACACACTGTTGCTCACACATGGTCCTTTGGTCAATTTTCATGTGGATGCGAGTGCTCTCACAACTTTTTTTTTTGGTTGATCAAATTTGACCTTTACAAAAGAAAACATTATACCAATCAATAAAATATAACATGTTAAATAGAACACAATCATTTTTCAACTCCTTTGATGTAAAGTTCTACTGAAGACAAAGTTATTTACAGAATCTCGAAAGCAGGAAGGAACATGAGGACAATCAGGCACTGCCCCTCACTCTACTCCTGAGTATCTTTGATGCTAGTATCCTCTTTCTACCAGGCTTCCTTAGAAAGCAGGCTGATCTTTGTTAAGACTTGTCCCACCGCAATTGTTAGGGCAGTGCTATACCCCGATATCAAAAGATTCCAGAAGTTTTCCGATAGGAAATGTTCCATATTGTCTACGAACTTAGAAAAATAAATTGTTCTAATGTCCCAAGTCCCTTCACAGTCTCGAAGTAAATGCTGCATATTTTGCTTTTTGGGGTCTGCACACAATTTGCACAGAATGGTGGCGTTATGATTTTGTCCTCTAATGTTTAAAATTTCTCCTGTGTGGATTAAATGTAGGCGTGCCCTAAGGAATATGTTTCGTGATTCCCTGTTTGGATGCTTTTGTAGATACTTTGGTATCTGTTCCAGTTTTTTTTTTAGCGTTAGAAAGCTATTTTTTGGTTTTGCGCGCCGCCTATCCACTCCTGTCCTAATCCAATCCATTGTTTCCGTTTCTTTCTTCGCTTTCAAAGGATTGATTTTCAAAGTTTCTATCGAAGAGTCTGCCTCTACCAGACTTCTCACAGCTCTGAGTTCCAACTGAGGAAGTAACTTTGACATGTCCATTTGAAGCTGCGTCTTTATGTCCTCATAAAGCGTATTTATTTGAGGGGTTACTATCAGCCTATACAATGTGAGCAATCTCCACCCACTTGTTAGTGCAGTGATTTTTTTGCTGCAGTGATTTTAGTCCGAGTTCAAATCTTAAAACGGACACGGGAAGGCAGTTAGGTAGGCCTAATGATCTTTTCCATAACTGACCTTCCACTTTTTGCCAGTCTATGTCCCAGAGAGTTGGTTTGACCTCCAGACCATATAATATCACTGGAATTATTTTTGCAGTGTAGAACTTTAGTAACAGCATGATTGAGAATGTACGCAGTTGGCGGAGAATCTTTTTCATCTGTGGTACGGCTTTCTTCACATTTAGCCTTATTTCTACTTCCGTTTTGCTGGCTGATGGAAAAGAATACACTGTATAGCCCAAGTAGACCAGCTCTTCTGTTCTCTCAATTGCCTGATCTTCGAAAAACCATTTTCCATAGTTGATATGCTTTTTTGGATGTTTCAACACTAGAATTTTGGATTTTTTCGGATTTACTTCAAGACTGTATTTTGGTGTATACACTTAAACCATTCAATAATCGTTGCAGCCCTAATGCTGTCCTGTCCATCAGGACAACGTCATCAGCATAAGCGAGCCAATAAACCTTTTTTGAATTTAGTTTTGGGCCCGCCATTGTCCAGGATTGCAAAAAAGCCCCCAGATCTGACAAATACAGATTAAAGAAAAATGGCGCACCCAAGCACCCTTGTCTCACTCTTTGCTCGACATTAATTGAATTAGTAAGATGGCCGGCGTCGTCTAATCTTACCATCAATGAGGTGTCTTTGTGTAGTTCAATAAATATTGATAGCAACATTCTCGGTAATCCCCAGCCTCTCAATTTAGCCCACAACTGCTCCCTTCTCACTAAATCAAAAGCCCTAGAGAAATCTATCCAGGCTCCATATATCGGGCCCTATACATACTCTCTGGAGTGCTCTGCCAAAAGATTCAAGACCAGACCATTTACTGTTGTGGACATACCATGTCTGAATCCTGTTTGAAATTTAGATAGGATCTTTATTCCCTTTGCCCAGTCCTCTAGCTCTAGCAGCAAAATTCTCATAAATATTTTACTTTCAATATCCAAGAGGGCGATCGGTCTATAGTTTTCAGGTTGCGACCGGTCGCCCCCTTATATAATGGTATGACGACTGCTTGTTTCCAGGAAGATGGAAAACTTTGGGCCTCCAAAATCAGGTCCGGGTTCCCTGAATGGGGAATTACCGGGCCATTACAAGTTTGGAGGGTCCGGTAATTCCTCCTTCAGGGAACCCGGGCCTGGGCCTTCCCCATTCCCATTTGAGCCCCCATAGGTCTCAAAGGGAATGGGTGAGGGAGCTAACAACGGGCCGATTACGCGCGGAAGAGATGGAAATGAGGACACACAGGTTTCAAGAATACAAGTAATAATGCAGATCAAATTCCAGTTCCCCCCAACAAGCTTAGACAAAACCGGTATGCTTTTAAACAGGCAAAAATACTTTGAAGGTGATTGCAATGAAGTGAAATATGCTAAAAGAGATTCAGGGTAGGTGATAGTGACTTTGAATTTCTTGGGTTCAGAAATGACAACTTATTCGCGATCTTCGTGGGTTTCACAATATCGGGTTCACACCAAACCTTACACAGAGGTACACACCCTCTCTGCGCATATTACTGTAAGTTTGCATTTTTCTAGTATAAACCCAGTGTCTACAATATTAATAATTATGGGGCTTGGCCTCAGAACATCCCACAGCGTCCAGCTTAGTCTCAAATTGTGGGTGCATTTTTCATATTAAGAATCCCCAAATTGTACATTTTTGTCAGCTTGATACAATATTTTATAAACAATTTAATAAAAACATACATTTTCCTCCAATTCAGTACACCCATTGGTTTGTCCCCGCCCCTAGAAACTTGGCTTGACTCAGAGGTCAAATGTCTTGTTTTTCCTAGCGCATTGTTGACAGTTACACCTCAAATCAGCATATTCTATTCAATTGAAAGAGTCTATTGTCTTGTCTGAGGTCAGCATACCAGGGGGCCACTCTCCATCTGATTAACAGGACCCTGTGATTTCCTGCCTTCTGGTGTAGGGCCTGGGAAGAGTAGGTGTGAAGGATTCCCGGGGACAGCAAACCTTTTGAAGTCTGAACTGCATCAGGCTACTGTTTAGCTTCTGAAATACAGGACTCCTGTCAGAATTTAGACCGCCAACGCCGGTCAGTGGCAAGCCCCGGTAGTGTACCCTTTTTTGACAGCTGTCTTGAATTAATATCTTTACAAAGGGGATTTAGCTTGGTAGTATAGGATTCTCGCTGATATTGTATTGATGTGGATTCTTGCAGTGGAGTAATGTAGAACACCCAACAAGAAGTTGTATCCTTTTGGTGGTTTTGTGAGCCATGATTTTAGCAATTTTGACGATCAAGAAAATGAATTCCCAAACAGCTCTGGGTTACTTTTGGCAATTAGTATTGCTATTTCCAAGTGGTTACAGGCTACGGTGTGGGTATCCCAATGGTAGTTTTCGGCACTGATCTCCAGTGTTCACTGACATAGCAAAAGTGGGTGGTAGCCTATTTTTCAGATTTTTACTGTGCATTTTTGGATGATTTTTGGCGAGCAGCATGGCCACTCTAATGTTTCTGCTGCCAGCGATGTTGTAGGGCTTGGATGCGTGGGTGAAAACATCCCACAAGCCCCCCTCTTGTGA
Source organism: Ambystoma mexicanum (assembly GCA_002915635.3). Lineage (NCBI taxonomy): Eukaryota > Metazoa > Chordata > Amphibia > Caudata > Ambystomatidae > Ambystoma > Ambystoma mexicanum. Next base: position 16,949,571 of record CM010937.2, read on the forward strand.
TGGCATTGATTTTCCATCAATGGAACTCGCAAGACTGGGATGTTCGCCTCATCTTCTTCTGATTCTGCAGATGGCAAAGTTCAGCATCTTTTCCTCCATCAGGGTGGATTAATCGGTTCTCCTCGCCGATCCTGATGGGAGTATTGGGCGGTACTCCGTGCCCCTCGGATCTTCGCTCCCGGTCCCCGGGTCGTCCTCCTTGGGCAGTCTCCATGGTTTCATCTTTCCTAGAATGACAAAGCAAAAGCGGCAGAAACATATTCGTAGACATTTCCCCACCACTATTAATGTAGTGAGGTGAACATATACATTTGCATTCTTATTATGGTATTTCATACTTTAGTCAGGAGACGTTTGCATTTTTATTATGGTATTTCATACACTATATGTGGAATATTTTAGGGTAGGAAATGTATTAATCTGGAGCGGTCCTCTCTGGGGTTCCAGAGGACTGCTCCAGTTGCTGCAGAGTGTGCCTGGGATGGCAACACTTTAGCTGATTAATGTGGACCCACTTATCTTCCCCCTTTGCCAAACTGCCTTTGGGGATGCGGATCTTGTAGGAGACTGGTGAGATCTTGTCTACAATTTCAAAAGGTCCCTTCTAGGGTAGGCAGAAATTGTACAGATAAACCCGGTCTCCTACATTGTATTCCTTTCGGGTGGTCTTCAGGTCATAGTGAGTCTTCATGCTATCAGCTGATCTCTCTAGATTTCGCTGAGCATAGGCAAAAGCATGTTGAAGGTGTTTTCTTAAATTTTCAACATACTCATGAGTTGTGGAGGCATTGATCAATGTCTGCTCTTGGGTCCTGTAGAGGAGATGCTGTGGAAACACCATCCTGCGTCCAGTCATCAGCTTAAATGGTGACCTTTTAGTTGCAGATGAAGGGGTAGATCTGATGGCCATTAGGACAAGAGGTAATCGGATATCCCAACTTGGCCCAGAATCTGCCACAAACATTTTCAAGATGCTCACAATGGTTTTGTTGTAACTTTCCACTGCACCAGAAGAAGCTGGCCGGTAAGCAATGTGTAGCTTCCTTTTAACCCCCAGTATCTCCCACATCTTTGTCATTACTTTGCTGGTGAAATGGCTACCTCTGTCTGACTCAATCCTTTGGGGTAGACCAAAACACAAAAAGATGTGATTGATCATCAGGGCAGCTGCTGTTTCTGCCTAGCAGTTTGGGGCCGGGAGACATTCCACCTATTTAGTAAACAAGCATGTCACCGTCAACATGTACTTATTCCCCTTATAGGAGTGAATCACGGGCCCGATAAAGTCGACTTGTAAATCTGACCATGGCAGTGTCATCCCCCTCTTTTGGAGAGACGCACGGTGTGTGAGGGATGTTGGCTGAAATTGTGCACACACAAGACACCCCTTCAAGTAGTGGTCGAGGTCCTGCCCCATGTGTGGCCAGTAGGCAACCTCTCTTAAGATTTCAAGTGCTGTCTGAAACCCCCTATGACCGGCTGTGGCCGCATCATGGGCGTGACTTAACATCATGCTTCTGAATGAGGTAGGAACCACCCACTGATCATGACCAGCTTGGGATTTCCTTACCAACAAACCGTCTTGGATTCAGAACATTTTTGGACATTTCATCAACACTCTGAGGTCTTCTTTCCCAATGTAGTCGGTATCCGTCAGGGGAAAGTTGCTATTTCCAGTGGTTACAGGCTACGGGCTACGGTGTGGGTATCCCAATGGTAGTTTTAGTTTTAGGCACTGGTCTCCAGTGTTCACTGACATAGCAAAAGTGGGTGGCAGCCTATTTTTCAGATTTTTACTGTGCATTTTTGGATGATTTCTGGTGAGCAGCATGCTTTCCGGTGGCCACTCTAATGTTTCTGCTGCCAGCGATGTTGTAGGGCTTGGATGTGTGGGTGAAAACATCCCACAAGACGTCCACATCAGGTCCCGCGAGGGAACCTCGTAATATTGCTGAATGGTGTTAACGGGTCCGCCACCATTAGCGGCGCCCGTTAACCCATTCTGCAATATTCGTAATGAGGCCCTTTGTGTCTTTAGTATTTCATTATAGAGGTTGAAAAGAAGGTTTGCCCATGTTTTTACTTTGTTTTTTTAAGACCTGATAGGTTAGCCCGTTTGGGCCCGCCGCCTGTGAGGATGAGGCATTCAGGATGAGCTCTTCTATTAGTTTTATGTCATATTTGAGGGCCCACTGCGCAGTTTCCTTCTCTCCTTCGTCGGACTCTGACGTGTTTTTAAATAAATTTGTGAGAAAGTCTCTCAAACTCTTTTCAGACACTAGATTACATTGAATACTATTAGTGATTTATTTCTTTCCTGAATCATTTATTATTGACCAAAAATTACGAGTGCTATTTTCACAAAGGGCTGAGAGCATCCGCTCATTATCTTGTTGCTGCAAACATTTTCTTGCTCGTGACCATTGCATATAACTTCTTCTGAGCTTTTCTAGCTCTCCTCGTAGTTTTACTTGATCTCTTATAATTCTTTTTAGTCGTCTGCATTCTCTCCTTAAAATCTTTTTCCGTATCCAGGTTTCTTTATCAAATGAATGTAGATGATGTGTTACTTGCCATGGTATTCCCGCAATTGGTGGATGCACGGACCAAATAAATGTCTTAAAGCATTCGGGTTTGCAATTTTCTTTTTGTTCTTTTGGGGTGATACAATTCAACTTATCAGTTAATTTCTTCCCCTCTGTCTTATATTTTACCAGAGTCGCTTTCCCATTTCTCAAGTCTAGATCATGGGAATACTGTTTCAATAGTATTTTCTTGAAATCTGAAATATTAATTTTAATACAGGCATGATCACTCCCTTCTCCCCAGATAATCTCCATAGATATCTCCTTTGATTGAATATCTTCAGAGACAAAGAAATAATCCAATGTGGAGAAGGAGTTACCTCGAGACCAGGTTGGTCTCGATGGATTATCACAATGTACTGAGCCATTTACCATGTTAGGTCCCCATGCCTTCAGGTAATTTACCCACTGCCTTTCTGTCTTTGATTTTTTTGCCCAGTTTAAATTTGTATTGTTGTTCTGTGTGGTTATACATTGGGCATTCAGGTCTCTTCCTAAGATCACGCTAGCTTCACCGTGAGACAGTGCAATCTTTTCCAATACCGTAGATAGCAACTGGTGAAATTTTTGCAAATGAATTTGTACCTGATTCCTGTATATGTTCACTATTGCAAGCTGCAAATATCCCTCTGTTGTATGTACTCCTACTTTACATGCAAGCATACCCTCCTTTTTTTCGCTATGTAAGAGTCTAACATCTTTACTTAGCGAATTATTAACTCCCAATAATAGCCCTGCTGAAGGTCGACCCTTTGCTTTTTGGCAAGCTGGTATTGTGAATATAGTGAATCCTTCTATTTCTATTGGATGTGTGTGCCAAGTCTCTTGCAACAGGATGACATCGGAGTTGTGAAAAAGAGCTTTTTTCTTACTGCTTGCTGTAAAAGAATTTGGGCCGTGGGTATTCCAACTTGTAATATTTAATTCACTATGCCTAAAGGTTCTGTTGCCCCAAGCCTCATTTCTGGAGTATCTGTTTGAGGATCTCCGGAAGTGCAGCTAACGTGCTAGCTTTTGGGTCCACAATATTCCCTTGCGGGTTCATACATACCTTCTGCATTTGGGAAACCCTCTGCTCTTAGATTCAGCCCTTCAGAGAGAGAATTCACACTTTCTATTGCACTTTTCACTTCTTCCGGTAGTTGTGCTCTCACAACTCCTTGCTGTTCATACGGGAGCCCTAGGTCAGGCCTTTGGGGTGCAGCAGGATTCACTGACTCAGGGAATCACCTCACTCTTTAAGACAATTACAGGCCATCAAACACCTATTTCTCTATTTTTATGTTCGACTTAGTCTGCTTAATGTCATGTTTTCTGCCTGCAAGAAACTCATGGTGGAAAAGCAAAGTGTGAGTTCTTTGGTGCAGCTGCTAATCCTAAAAAAGACTCATTCAGAGGTTAGTTCTTGATACCTGGAACAATCAAAGCCCTCTGAAGAAGTTCATATTTCATTAGTGTTCAAGACCACACAGGTCCCTCCCTTCAGATAAGAAGATCTGCTGACTTACTCCAAGGACCACCCAAGGGTAGCTGTATCTCAGAAGCCAAAGGCTCGGGATGCATGACTTCGGTAGCAGGCAGTTATCTCCTGCTAATGCCCAAATGACTTAATAAACACTGTCTCAGACCCGGCACGACAGGAACGGTGAGAATGAGAGAACTATCTAGTGATAAACACCAGGTTTTCTCAGCCCTTATGATGTAATTGTGTTCTACCTTTTTATGTTGCACAGCACTTGCAAAGGGCAACTTCTGGTTTCACATGGCCTCTTGGGGCTGTTGGGTTCCTGGGTGGCACAGACATTGATCTTTGTGCATTTACCACAGGGGAAGCAATGTGGCCTTCCCTGTCTCCCTAGAATAGTGATGTTGATCATGGATAGTGCATGGGGGCACATCAAGCTATGCAGTCTTCTGTGACACTGAATGTGAATATCAGTGTGGATGTAGATGTGGATGAGTGTGGATAGTGCATGGTGCTTGCCAAGTGTTAGGGAGAATTCTCCAGAATGGCTAATGTCCCTTACCTACTGAGTCACTCAGCAGCTTTGCTGGATTTCTAGGATTTATTTTTTCACCTAGTAAGAGTGTGAGCCTTTTTTCCCGCTCTTACATGTGTTTTTTGCTGTGTGTGTTTAACATTTTTATGTGTTCATGGACTGTGGAGCCTCACCTACTCCACAGGCATCATCTTTTTACTGTGTGTCACACAGCACCTTTAGTGCAGTGGCACAGGGTTGTCTTTTTAGACTTCCCAACTCAGACTCCATTTTCTGAGACTGACTACAGTCTCCCAGAACATGTAAAGTTGCCATTGACTTTATTAGTCTTTTTAAATTCACAGACCCAGTATTTATTTATTTATTTATTTATTCGCATTTGTTAAGCGCACATACAGCCCATAGGGCATCGTGGCGCTTGTTACAGAGATGACTTGTTATACATACAAAGAAGTCATTACTTAGTTACAAGAGAGTAGTAAGGAGAAGATAGGAAAGGAAGAGGAGATGATGTTGTACGACGAGCTAGTTGAACAAGGTGTTTTCAGTTTTTTTCGGAAGGCAAAGAGAGATGTTTCTGCTCTGAGTGTGCTAGGAAGTGCGTTCCATAGCTTCGGTGCAATGTAAGGGAAGCTTATTCCACCTGCTCTGGCTCGTTTGATGCCTGGGACCCTAAGCTGGTTGTGTGTGGCATTGTCTGGTTGGTCTAGTGGAGTGCGATCTGACTAGCGTGTCAGACAGGTAGGAAGGTGTAGATAGGTGAATACATTTATGTGCAGTGGTAAGTATTTTGAATGTGATGCGCTCTTTGACAGGTAGCCAGTGTGCTGCCTTTCTGGCTTGCGCGATGTGGTCCCGTTTAGGTATATTGAGGGCTGCTCTTAGTGCATTATTTTGTGTTGTTTGGAGTTTATTGAGATTAGTGATGGAAGTACCAGCCAAACCAGTACAAACTATCTTACATAGAGTTCTGGAAAGGGTTAATAGTTATCCCTTTTTGTCTGTCTCTCATGGAACATTATTTCGTTCCCCTTTCTTTAAGATTTGGTTGGTGGCAGTGGTATCTACCCTATTTTTCCTACCGCAGTCTATTTAAATAGCCTTGGTACTGTTTTAGGCTAAGTTAGTAGCCTCGAACTTAAACCCGCTGGGCCCCATTTACTTTTAGTTGGTTCCGGCTGGGTTTATTTGCCATTTCTTTTTGTAAAGGTCTTTCTCGTGTTTTACTCTGCGCGCCAAACCAGGTTTGGTTCCTTTGTTCGCCGTTCTTTTGTGGGCTTCTGCACAGAAGCCCTACTTAGGGGCATGAATGCCTGGGGGGACAGGGTATGAGGGAGGGGTTTGAGACTCCCAGCACAGGGTCCCCTTGGAGACCCATGTCGCATTTGTATGATTTGCTGTGGTGACAGTCCCGCTGGGACAGCCACCCTGCTGTGTGATTGATAGCCAGGCTATGTGATTGGGGGAAAACTGCATAAATGGCAGGTCTCTGGGACTGAGAAGGCAGAGTTGCCACCGGTTCGAGAGAACCGAAGAGAAGCTAACAGAAGAGGACCACTACCACGGCTGAACCTCCCGGTGAAGCCCTGCTGCAGGTCCGAATCTCCAAACTTCGACGACAGGGAGGATCTGCAAGGAATCTTCTCCCCTTCAACTGGTGGGACCAACCAGTTTCCAAACTACAAGCCAGACCTTCCTCCTCTGGTCGAATTTGCTGTGCACAGCTAAAGTGAGCCGGATAGCCAGGAGGACTGGACCCTGCTTGGGTTTTAAGGAGTGCACCTTTTATTTGTTGCTTTGCTCTGCTGCTGGTTTCTTCCCTGGGCAGTGCAGGACCCTCCAGTCTTCCTACTTCGTGTCAGTCCGACAGTGGCGCCAGGAACCGTGAGCCTGCAGGACCTGCCAGGAACGTCTGTCTCAGCGACAGCCTCTTCTTCATTTAAGGAACTGTTCAAACCCGGTTGTTCGTTTCGTCTAGCAATGGTGAAAGTGTGTGAATTCTTTCACCAATCTGAGGGCTTGTCCTTCTCTCTTCTTTAAAGTAGCTTTTCGCCTGACCGACTTCGTTCTGAACTCTTGGCAAAGACTTAACCGCAAACTACCCTGAACTGTGTGATCTTGAGCAAAAGACTTTGTGACCCATTGACTTTGGCCCTAGCCTCTTGATTTGATTTCCTCACTGTAGTTCCTCTTTCTAGATTTCCCTGCTTACTTACCTGTTGGTGCTGCTCAATTTTCGCCTAACTTTGTCTTTCCCTCCCTTTTTAAATTATTGGAGTGCCATTTTGCTCACACTTCATTTTGAGCTTAACTTGTCCAGAATCTATTGTGAGTGGTGTGGTGTGGTCTATTAAGAGTGTGATTTTTCTACTGCTTTACTTTGGTGAATTGTTTTACAACTGATGTGTAAATAAATGTATATTCTTTTACTAAGAAACCTTGAGTCAGTGTTTGTTTGAATCATAGTAATTGCTGTCCTTTGTGTAACTATTGGTACTGCTCACTTTACTCTTGAGATAAGTCTGGCTGCTCACACATCACTACCACTTTACTGTGTAGTACAGGCTTGTACCAAAGGTGAACTTGTACTGTCACTTGTAGTCTTAATTGTGGGTAGTGTTCCCAAAGGGTACTGCATATGATTCTGCCTAACACCAAGCACTTCAGTCTTCGGTGCAACTGAATGTGAATATCATTGTGGATGCAGATATGGGTGACTGTGGATAGTGCATGAGAGCTTGTCAAACTATGCAGTCTTCTGTGACACTGAATGTGAATAACAGTGTGGATGCAGATGTGGGTGACAGTGGATAGTGCATGAGAGCTCGTCAAGCTATGCAGTCTTCTGTGACACTGAATGTGAATATCAGTGTGGATGCAGATGTGGGTGACTGTGGATAGTGCATGGGGGGTTGTGAAGCTCTCCAGTCTTCTGTGACACTGAATGTGAATATCAGTGTGGATGCAGATGTGGGTGACCATGGATAGTGCATGGGGGCTCGTGAATCTATGCAGTCTTCTGTGACACTGAATGTGAATATCAGTGTGGATGCAGATGTGGGTGACTGTGAATAGTGCATGAGAGCTCGTCAAGCTATGCAGTCTTCTGTGACACTGAATGTGAATATCAGTGTGGATGCAGATGTTGGTGACTGTGGATAGTGCATGAGAGCTCGTCAAGCTATGCAGTCTTCTGTGACACTGAATGTGAATATCAGTGTGAATGCAGATGTGCGTGCCTGTGGATAGTGCATGGGGGCTCGTCCAGCTATGCAGTCTTCTGTGACACTGCATGTGAATATCAATGAAATGCTAGTGTGAATGGTGATGCAATTGTGCATGTGAGTGTAGATAGCAGCACAGGGAATCATCAAGCTATGCAGTCTTCTGTGACACTGCATGTGAATATCAGTGTGGATGCAGATGTTGGTGACTGTGGATAGTGCATGGGGGGTTATGAAGTCTCCAGTCTTCTGTGACACTGCATGTGAATATCAGTGTGGATGCAGATGTGGGTGACTGTGGATAGTGCATGGGGGTTGTGAAGTCTCCAGTTTTCTGTGACACTGCATGTGAATATCAGTGTGGCTGCAGATGTAGGTGACTATGGATAGTGCATGGGGGGGTTGTGAAGCTCTCCAGTCTTCTGTGACAATGCATCTGAATATCAGTGTGTATGCAGATGTGGGTGACTGTGGATAGTGCATGGGGGGGTTGTGATGCTATGCAGTCTTCTGTGACACTGCATGTGAATATCAGTGTGGATGCAGATGTGGGTGACTGTGGATAGTGCATGGGGGAGGGGGTTGTGAAGCTCTCCAGTCTTCTGTGACAATGCATGTGAATATCAGTGTGGATGCAGATGTTGGTGACTGTGGATAGTGCATGGGGGTTATGAAGTCTCCAGTCTTCTGTGACACTGCATGTGAATATCAGTGTGGATGCAGATGTGGGTGACTGTGGATAGTGCATGGGGTTGTGAAGTCTCCAGTTTTCTGTGACACTGCATGTGAATATCAGTGTGGCTGCAGATGTAGGTGACTTGGATAGTGCATGGGGGGTTGTGAAGCTCTCCAGTCTTCTGTGACAATGCATCTGAATATCAGTGTGTATGCAGATGTGGGTGACTGTGGATAGTGCATGGGGGGGTTGTGAAGCTATGCAGTCTTCTGTGACACTGCATGTGAATATCAGTGTGGATGCAGATGTGGGTGACTGTGGATAGTGCATGGGGGAGGGGGTTGTGAAGCTCTCCAGTCTTCTGTGACAATGCATGTGAATATCAGTGTGGATGCAGATGTGGGTGACTGTGGATAGTGCATGGGGGTTATGAAGTCTCCAGTCTTCAGTGACACTGCATGTGAATATCAGTGTGGATGCAGATGTGGGTGACTGTGGATAGTGCATGGGGGTTATGAAGTCTCCAGTCTTCTGTGACACTGCATGTGAATATCAGTGTGGATGCAGATGTGGGTGACTGTGGATAGTGCATGGGGGTTGTGAAGTCTCCAGTTTTCTGTGACACTGCATGTGAATATCAGTGTGGATGCAGATGTGGGTGACTGTGGATAGTGCATGGGGGGTTGTGAAGCTATGCAGTCTTCTGTGACACTGCATGTGAATATCAGTGTGGATGCAGATGTGGGTGACTGTGGATAGTGCATGGGGGGGGGTTGTGAAGCTCTCCAGTCTTCTGTGACAATGCATGTGAATATCAGTGTGTATGCAGATGTGGGTGACTGTGGATAGTGCATGGGGGGGTTGTGAAGCTATGCAGTCTTATGTGACACTGCATGTGAATATCAGTGTGGATGCAGATGTGGGTGACTGTGGATAGTGCATGGGGGGATTGTGAAGCTATGCAGTCTTCTGTGACACTGCATGTGAATATCAGTGTGTATGCAGATGTGGGCCCTGGTGGCGACTGGTGATGGTTTCACAGATGGCAATGGCAGCACTGGCTGGTCACATGGGAGTAACTATGATGTGGATAGGGATGGTGATGATGATGTGGATGGCGTTGATGGTGTGCATGCAACTATGGATGATGCTGATGATGGTTGGAGGTGGTGCTGTGGATTGTGGGGCTGATGAGGATGGGGATGGGGATGAGGATGGTTATGTGTGTCTGGACTATGGATTGAGAGGTGATGTGTGAGGCAATGGTGAAGTGCATGCTACTATTGATGATGGTTGGAGGTGGTGCTGTGGATAGTGGGGCTGATGAGGATGGGGATGGGGATGAGGATGGTGATGATGTGGATGGCGTTGATGGTGTGCATGCTACTATAGATGGTGCTGATGATGGTTGGAGATGGTGCTGTGGATAGTGGGGCTGATGAGGATGGGGATGGGGATGAGGATGGTGATGATGATGTGGATGGCGTTGATGGTGTGCATGCTACTATAGATGGTGCTGATGATGGTTGGAGGTGGTGCTGTGGATAGTGGGGCTGATGAGGATGGGGATGAGGATGGTTATGTGTGTCTGGATTATGGATTGAGAGGTGATGTGTGAGGCAATGGTGAAGTGCATGCTACTATTGATGATGGTTGGAGGTGGTGCTGTGGATAGTGGGGCTGATGAGGATGGGGATGGGGATGAGGATGGTTATGTGTGTCTGGATTATGGATTGAGAGGTGATGTGTGAGGCAATGGTGAAGTGCATGCTACTATTGATGATGGTTGGAGGTGGGCTGTGGATAGTGGGGCTGATGAGGATGGGGATGGGGATGAGGATGGTGATGATGATGTGGATGGCGTTGATGGTGTGCATGCTACTATAGATGGTGCTGATGATGGTTGGAGGTGGTGCTGTGGATAGTGGGGCTGATGAGGATGGGGATGGGGTTGAGGATGGTTATGTGTGTCTGGATTATGGATTGAGAGGTGATGTGTGAGGCAATGGTGAAGTGCATGCTACTATTGATGATGGTTGGATGTGGGCTGTGGATAGTGGGGCTGATGAGGATGGGGATGGGGATGAGGATGGTGATGATGATGTGGATGGCGTTGATGGTGTGCATGCTACTATAGATGGTGCTGATGATGGTTGGAGGTGGTGCTGTGGATAGTGGGGCTGATGAGGATGGGGATGGGGATGAGGATGGTTATGTGTGTCTGGACTATGGATTGAGAGGTGATGTGTGAGGCAATGGTGAAGTGCATGCTACTATTGATGATGGTTGGAGGTGGTGCTGTGGATAGTGGGGCTGATGAGGATGGGGATGGGGATGAGGATGGTGATGATGATGTGGATGGCGTTGATGGTGTGCATGCAACTATGGATGATGCTGATGATGGTTGGAGGTGGTGCTGTGGATAGTGGGGCTGATGAGGATGGGGATGGGGATGAGGATGGTGATGATGATGTGGATGGCGTTGATGGTGTGCATGCTACTATAGGTGGTGCTGATGATGGTTGGAGGTGGTGCTGTGGATAGTGGGGCTGATGAGGTTGGGGTGGGAATGAGGATGGATATGTGTGTCTGGATTATGGATTGAGAGGTGATGTGTGAGGCAGTGGTGAAGTGCATGCTACTATTGATGATGGTTGGAGGTGGTGCTGTGGATAGTGGGGCTGATGAGGATGGGGATGGGGATGAGGATGGTTATGTGTGTCTGGACTATGGATTGAGAGGTGATGTGTGAGGCAATGGTGAAGTGCATGCTACTATTGATGATGGTTGGAGGTGGTGCTGTGGATAGTGGGGCTGATGAGGATGGGGATGAGGATGGTTATGTGTGTCTGGATTATGGATTGAGAGGTGATGTGTGAGGCAATGGTGAAGTGCATGCTACTATTGATGATGGTTGGAGGTGGTGCTGTGGATAGTGGGGCTGATGAGGATGGGGATGGGGATGAGGATGGTGATGATGATGTGGATGGCGTTGATGGTGTGCATGCTACTATAGATGGTGCTGATGATGGTTGGAGGTGGTGCTGTGGATAGTGGGGCTGATGAGGATGAGGATGGTTATGTGTGTCTGGATTATGGATTGAGAGGTGATGTGTGAGGCAATGGTGAAGTGCATGCTACTATTGATGATGGTTTGAGGTGGGCTGTGGATAGTGGGGCTGATGAGGATGGGGATGGGGATGAGGATGGTGATGATGATGTGGATGGCGTTGATGGTGTGCATGCTACTATTGATGATGCTGATGAGGGTTGGAGGTGGTGCTTTGGATAGTGGGGCTGATGAGGATGGGGATGGGGATGAAGATGGTTATGTGTGTCTGGACTATGGATTGAGAGGTGATGTGTGAGGCAATGGTGAAGTGCATGCTACTATTGATGATGGTTGGAGGTGGTGCTGTGGATAGTGGGGCTGATGAGGATGGGGATGGGGATGAGGATGGTGATGATGATGTGGATGGCGTTGATGGTGTGCATGCAACTATGGATGATGCTGATGATGGTTGGAGGTGGTGCTGTGGATTGTGGGGTTGATGAGGATGGGGATGGGGATGAGGATGGTGATGATGATGTGGATGGCGTTGATGGTGTGCATGCTACTATAGATGGTGCTGATGATGGTTGGAGGTGGTGCTGTGGATTGTGGGGTTGATGAGGATGTGGATGGGGATGAGGATGGTGATGATGATGTGGATGGCGTTGATGGTGTGCATGCTACTATAGATGGTGCTGATGATGGTTGGAGGTGGTGCTGTGGATAATGGGGCTGATGAGGTTGGGGTGGGAATGAGGATGGGTATGTGTGTCTGGATTATGGATTGAGAGGTGATGTGTGAGGCAGTGGTGAAGTGCATGCTACTATTGAGGATGGTTGGAGGTGGTGCTGTGGATAGTGGGGCTGATGAGGATTGTGATGGGGATGAGGATGGTTATGTGTGTCTGGACTATGGATTGAGAGGTGATGTGTGAGGCAATGGTGAAGTGCATGCTGCTATTGATGATGGTTCGAGGTGGTGCTGTGGATAGTGGGGCTGATGAGGATGGGGATGGGGATGAGGATGGTGATGATGATGTGGATGGCGTTGATGGTGTGCATGCTACTATAGATGGTGCTGATGATGGTTGGAGGTGGTGCTGTGGATAGTGGGGCTGATGAGGATGGGGATGGGGATGAGGATGGTTATGTGTGTCTGGACTATGGATTGAGAGGTGATGTGTGAGGCAATGGTGAAGTGCATGCTACTATTGATGATGGTTGGAGGTGGTGCTGTGGATAGTGGGGCTGATGAGGATGGGGATGGGGATGAGGATGGTGATGATGATGTGGATGCGTTGATGGTGTGCATGCTACTATGATGATGCTGATGATGGTTGGAGGTGGTGCTTTGGATAGTGGGGCTGATGAGGATGGGGATGGGGATGAGGATGGTTATGTGTGTCTGGATTATGGATTGAGAGGTGATGTGTGAGGCAATGGTGAAGTGCATGCTGCTATTGATGATGGTTGGAGGTGGTGCTGTGGATAGTGGGGCTGATGAGGATGGGGATGGGGATGAGGATGGTGATGATGATGTGGATGGCGTTGATGGTGTGCATGCTACTATAGATGGTGCTGATGATGGTTGGAGGTGGTACTGTGGATAGTGGGGCTGATGAGGATGGGGATGGGGATGAGGATGGTTATGTGTGTCTGGATTATGGATTGAGAGGTGATGTGTGAGGCAATGGTGAAGTGCATGCTACTATTGATGATGGTTGGAGGTGGTGCTGTGGATAGTGGGGCTGATGAGGATGGGGATGGGGATGAGGATGGTGATGATGATGTGGATGGCGTTGATGGTGTGCATGCTACTATAGATGGTGCTGATGATGGTTGGAGGTGGTGCTGTGGATAGTGGGCTGATGAGGATGGGGATGGGGATGAGGATGGTTATGTGTGTCTGGATTATGGATTGAGAGGTGATGTGTGAGGCAATGTGAAGTGCATGCTACTATTGATGATGGTTGGAGGTGGTGCTGTGGATAGTGGGGCTGATGAGGATGGGGATGGGGATGAGGATGGTGATGATGATGTGGATGGCGTTGATGGTGTGCATGCTACTATAGATGGTGCTGATGATGGTTGGAGGTGGTGCTGTGGATAGTGGGGCTGATGAGGATGGGGATGGGGATGAGGATGGTTATGTGTGTCTGGATTATGGATTGAGAGGTGATGTGTGAGGCAATGGTGAAGTGCATGCTACTATTGATGATGGTTGGAGGTGGTGCTGTGGATAGTGGGGCTGATGAGGATGGGGATGGGGATGAGGATGGTGATGATGATGTGGATGGCGTTGATGGTGTGCATGCTACTATAGATGGTGCTGATGATGGTTGGAGGTGGTGCTGTGGATAGTGGGGCTGATGAGGATGGGGATGGGGATGAGGATGGTTATGTGTGTCTGGATTATGGATTAAGAGGTGATGTGTGAGGCAATGGTGAATTGCATGCTACTATAGATGGTGCTGATGATGGTTGGAGATGGTGCTGTGGATAGTGGGGCTGATGAGGATGGGGATGGGGATGAGGATGGTTATGTGTGTCTGGACTATGGATTGAGAGGTGATGTGTGAGGCAATGGTGAAGTGCATGCTACTATTGATGATGGTTGGAGGTGGTGCTGTGGATAGTGGGGCTGATGAGGATGGGGATGGGGATGAGGATGGTGATGATGATGTGGATGGCGTTGATGGTGTGCATGCTACTATAGATGGTGCTGATGATGGTTGGAGGTGGTGCTGTGAATGGTGGGGCTGATGAGGATGGGGATGGGGATGAGGATGGTTATGTGTGTCTGGATTATGGATTGAGAGGTGATGTGTGAGGCAATGGTGAAGTGCATGCTACTATTGATGATGGTTGGAGGTGGTGCTGTGGATAGTGGGGCTGATGAGGATGGGGATGGGGATGAGGATGGTGATGATGATGTGGATGGCGTTGATGGTGTGCATGCTACTATAGATGGTGCTGATTATGGTTGGAGGTGGTGCTGTGGATAGTGGGGCTGATGAGGATGGGATGGGGATGAGGATGGTTATGTGTGTCTGGATTATGGATTGAGAGGTGATGTGTGAGGCAATGGTGAAGTGCATGCTACTATTGATGATGGTTGGAGGTGGTGCTGTGGATAGTGGGGCTGATGAGGATGGGGATGGGGATGAGAGATGGTGATGATGATGTGGATGGCGTTGATGGTGTGCATGCTACTATAGATGGTGCTGATGATGGTTGGAGATGATGCTGTGGATAGTGGGGCTGATGAGGATGGGGATGGGATGAGGATGGTTATGTGTGTCTGGACTATGGATTGAGAGGTGATGTGTGAGGCAATGGTGAAGTGCATGCTACTATTGATGATGTTGGAGGTGGTGCTGTGGATAGTGGGCTGATGAGGATGGGGATGGGGATGAGGATGGCGATGATTATGTGGATGGCGTTGATGGTGTGCATGCAACTATAGATGGTGCTGATGATGGTTGGAGGTAGTGCTGTGGATAGTGGGGCTGATGAGGATGGGGATGGGGATGAGGATGGTGATGATGATGTGGATGGCGTTGATGGTGTGCATGCTACTATAGATGGTGCTGATGATGTTGAGGTGGTGCTGTGGATAGTGGGGCTGATGAGGATGGGGATGAGGATGAGGATGGTTATGTGTGTCTGGACTATGGATTGAGAGGTGATGTGTGAGGCAATGGTGAAGTGCATGCTACTATTGATGATGGTTGGAGGTGGTGCTGTGGATAGTGGGGCTGATGAGGATGGGGATGGGGATGAGGATGGCGATGATGATGTGGATGGCGTTGATGGTGTGCATGCAACTATAGATGGTGCTGATGATGGTTGGAGGTGGTGCTGTGGATAGTGGGGCTGATGAGGATGGGGATGGGGATGAGGATGGCGATGATGATGTGGATGGCGTTGATGGTGTGCATGCAACTATAGATGGTGCTGATGATGGTTGGAGGTGGTGCTGTGGATAGTGGGGCTGATGAGGATGGGGATGAGGATGAGGATGGTTATGTGTGTCTGGACTATGGATTGAGAGGTGATGTGTGAGGCAATGGTGAAGTGCATGCTACTATTGATGATGGTTGGAGGTGGTGCTGTGGATAGTGGGGCTGATGAGGATGGGGATGGGGATGAGGATGGTGATGTGTGTCTGGACTATGGAGAGCTGATAGTTACGTACCCTATAAGGTGGAAGGGATAGGCTTGCGGAAGATCATTTTGCTGGAGGAAATGTGAGGACATTGAGAATGATAGAGTAATCTCCAGCAGCGGTTCTGAAGAGGCTTTGAGGGGGTTAATACTTTGCTCTCTCAACATCCACGCATGCGCTGTTTCAGGTGTAGCACATGTCTCTCAATGCAGCACTGGTGGGCCAGGCAACGTGCGGGAATATGGCAAGCAGGGGCACTTTACACACTGAAGTCTATGAGGAAGTATGACACACACACACACACACACCACACACACACACACACACACACACACACACACACACACACACACACACACACACACACACACACACACACACCACACACACACACACACACACACACACACACACACACACACACACACACACACACACACACACACACACACACACACACACACACACACACACACACACACACACACACACACACACACACACACACACACACACACACACACACACACACCACACACCACACACACACACACACACACACACACACACACACACACACACACACACACACACACACACACACACACACACACACACACACACACACACACACACACACACACACACACACACACACACACACACACACACAACACACACACACACACACACACACACACACACACACACACACACACACACACACACACACACACGAGCTCCGGGCACGGGCTTAGGTCACAACCCATTGCTGTAAGAAGAGAAGAAAGGCACAGAAAGATTCAGGCCCTACAATCGCTAGAAAGAATTGGGAAACTTGGGGAGCAGTGCAAACATTGTCTAAATTGGCACCTCGGTCGGGGATACTAGCCAATTTGCCTGCTTGGCCCACAGGCTGAATTCTCTGGTGCAAATATTTTATCCTGAGTAGCCTGAGGGCTAAGTGCCCCTCGCTCTCACCACCCTGGCTCCTAACATGTGGGGCAGTCAGCACAGAAATCAGGCTTCATCTGACAGGGGTGCAGCACCGCAGCAAGAGAGGGCCGGTTTCTTTTCTGTTTTTAAATGTACTCTACCTTTCTGCACCCAGTATCTACACGTTGCCGTTCCTAATGGAGTTATTACACCAGGTGGCAGGTCACACTGACAATAATGCCCCTTGACCTGCACAGCAGGCCATTACCGGCCTAGGTAATAATGGCTCTTTCCACACGTTACTGGACTCAGAGCATGGGGCACTGATCCTGGAAGTACGTAAAAGCAAAAATACTCAGTCGGTTTGGTCAATGTTATATGACCCTGAAGGATCGGAAACTGGGTCAGCTCTTTAGATATAACTGGGAAAGTGTGGGCTGAGTCTAGGTGCAATATGTATCCTAGTGAGAAGGAAGAAGGCTAGATACAGATGCTTCTGGACAGGACCCCAATAGGGCCACAGGGGCCCTTGAATGCCCTGTTGGGGTCCTGTGACCTTAGTGAGCTGGCAATACCTTTTGGAGAAACCACGACAATGTGTATTGGGAAATGTATTCAGAACTGCTGCTGCTCTGTGTGAGAATCCTGATGGTGTTTCACCCGCTAGTCCCTGGGGATCTGTCATCCAGGTGGCCAGGACGCGGCCGTCGCTATTGGATCCAGTTCCTGGGTGTGGACCAGCGGGGGAGGATCACCTGGAAGGGGGTCGTCGGGGAGTGGAAGTGGGAGACCGAAGGGTGAGACGCAGTATCCCCTTCCTTATGCCACCTTTTTCCCATCCTACTACGGAGGATATTTAGAAGCTCGACTCCCCTCTTTTCCGTCACAAACACGTTCTTACACATTAAAAGACAACGGACTAAGAAAAGAGCCATTTACCTCACATGTCCCAATACAAGGGTCAGGTAGACAAATTGACAACAACTATAAAAACCTGATGGCCCTTACCCTTCCCCACTGGGATAAAAGGCGGAGCACAAGAGCCCACTTTGAGCAAGTCCAACCGCATGAGGGAGCAGTTAATCCAAGACAGCAATTCACAAGGAGAAGAAAGGCAGCGAGACCGGAAACGATGACAAGGAGGGAAGTCTCCTTGCCGTTTCTAACCCAGGCCCGCAAAACGTCTCGGTGAAAGGAACCATAAAATGAGGAGATACAGCTGACGTGTGGGACAACAGATGTCAACAGTGCACAGGATCCTCCCGTGCTGATAGCCAAGGCAGGGAGACACATTTGCTATGTGGTACTGTCCTTGACTTCAGAGAGAAAAACTGCCAATGAGTTCAACACTGCCAGTGAGTCGGAGAAAGCTGATTGCAAGCCGGGCTGTGTTGAGCCGAAGGTTGCAATCAGCAACATTCTGTGTACTTGTGTGTGTTTGAACTATTGGGAAAGCCCAGAGAAGGGCCAGCTGCATAGTGTTCTGGTGCCGAGGAAACACCCATTCGAAGGGCTCTGGCTAGCCCCTTTGTTAAAACTACAAATACCAGAAGGCCATAGGAGAGGCCGGCATTAGGTGTCGGAGTGGTCCTACAAAGGTCATGTAAAATCCCTTGGACAATCGAAAGTCTCTGACCTGATGTCAAGGAAAGCTAGGGGAAGGTCACCCCGCTTCCTGATGATAGAATCATGAACTGTGTTGGAAAGGCTATCTGAACCCTACGGAGGGATGCTAAGGGGAAAGGTAACGAGAGTGAATCCTGCATCGTGATGAAGCAAAGTGAACTGTGTATTTGACAAGAGTGAACCCGGCTGAGGGTAGCCCACAGTGAATGGTACATTTTGAATGAAAGGCCGTAGTGAACCCAACGGAGGGAGGCCTACGGAGCACGAAGGATCGGAGCCCGGCAGAAGAAGAACCTAAGGCGGAGAGTAATCGCCCCATGAAGATTTGTTGAAGGAACATTTTGTTTTGGCGTTATGGCACACCAGGTCCTCTGAGGCAAGAGAGTTTGTGTAAAACAGACTTGGCCACAAAGGCCCTGATATTTCGGAAATGAACTGTAACCTCGTGCTGACGAGGCCCAGGAGTGTGCTGTGCTCAAGAGACCCGCCTTGTCCCGTGCTAAAAATGCGTGGAAGGGAGACCTCAGCCATACCATCCTGACTTATCATTTCATGAACACTTCTTTCTTTTCTTGTGAACATTATCCCACACTATTTTGTAACTTAGAGGTAAGGATTGGCAATCTTTTTTTTTAGTATAGGCCCTTTTTATTTGACAAGACGCCACTAGGACTGCCTTACTATTATTTGATGGTTGTAACTTGCTCCCATGTTAGATTTAGGTTTAGATTAGGCGTTTAGCTCACCCATTATACAGTTTAATAAACACCCTTGAACTGCGATCATTTTTGTCTGTTTTTACTGTAGCCTCCATGGGTTCCTCACTTCTGTTATTGGGAATGTGTAAGGTCAATGTCAGAGGTTCCGGGCATTTCTGGGTGGCTAGCAAATGATGAATCAGCATTGGGTGAATAGGAAAGACCCTGCCAGGATTCTACCACAAATATGGAGGAATCGCTTTAGCTCCTTTGCTCAAAGTTATCCGGGGGAGGTTTCACCAAGCATTGTGTATTGATAGGACGATAGGTGACTAACAGGGATGATTGACCTGTCTAAAATAGAGGGGAAAGTCTAGCAGAACTTGTTGGGTTCTTGTAGAGGGACTCCATTATAGCTGGTGCAGTTGGATATCCCAACCTGAATGTAGAAAGGGCCTTGCAACAAGGTGCGTGTTTTTGCGAGAAAATTGAAAGGGCTATAACTGTGACTTTGATCGGGCTACTCTGTATATTCTTGAAAGGGCTAAAGCAGGAACCTTGATTGGTCTACTCTTTTTCTATCCTTGAAATGGCTAAAGCAGGGACGTTGATGGGTCTACTTTTTGTGTACCCTTCAACAGGATACAGCAGGAACCTTTGATGGGTCTACTCTTTGTGTATCTGGGAACGGGATACAGCAGGAACCTTGATGGATCTACTGTTTGTTTATCCTTGGAATGGCAAAAGCAGGGACCTTGATGCATCTACTCTGTGTGTATCCTTGAAAGGGATACCGCAGGGACCTTGATGGGTCTACTCTTTGTCTACCCTTGAAATGGCTAAAGCAGGGACTTTGATGTGTCTACTCTTTGTGTATCCTTGAAACGGATACCGCAGGAATCTTGATGGGTCTACCCTTTGTCTACCCTTGAAATGGCTAAAGCAGGGACTTTGATGTGTCTACTCTTTGTGTAGCCTTGAATGGGATACAGCAGGAACCTTAATGGGTCTACTCTTTGTGTATGTGTGCATTCATGAAAGGTGAAAGGGATTCAGCAGGAACATTGATGGGTCTACTCTTTGTCTATCCTTGAAATGGATATAGCAGGAACACTTATGGGTCTACTCCTTGTCTATCCTTGAAAGGGATACAGCAGGGACATTCATGGGTCTACTTGTTGTGTATCCTTGAAAGGGATACAGCAAGAAGCTTGATGGGCCTACTCTTTTGTATCCTTGAAAGGGTTACAGCAGGAACCTTTACGGGTATGCTCTTTGTGCTTCCTCGAAAGGGAGACAGCAGGGACCCTTACAGGTCTACTCTTTGTGCATTCTTGAAAGGGACCATGATGCATCTACTCTTTGTCTATCCTTGACATGGCTAAAGCAGGAACCTTAATGGGTCTACTCGTTGTGTATCTGTGAAAGGGATAGAGCAGTGACCTTGACTGGACTACTCTTAGTGTATTCTTGAAAAGGCTAAAGCACGGACCTTGATGCCTTTACATTTTGTCCATCCCAAAAGAGCAAAATCAGGAACATTTATGGGTCTACTCTTTGTGTATCCTTAAAAGGGCTAAAGCAGGGACCTAGATGCATCTACTCTTTGTCGATCCTTGAAATGGCTAGAACAACAACCTTGATGGTTCTATTCTTTGTGCATATTTGAAAGAGATACAACAGGAGCCTTGATGGGTCTACTCTTTGTGCATCCTTACAAAGGGCTAAAGCAGGGACCTTGATGTATCAACTCTTTGTATGTCCTTGGAAGGGCTAAAGCAGAATTCCTGATGGGTCAATTGTTTGTGTATCCTTAAAAGGTAAGGGGCTAAAGCAGGAACATTGACAGGTCTAAGCTTTGTGTATCCTTGAAAGGGATGCAGCAGGGACCTTGATGGGTCTACTCTTTGTGTATCATTGAAAGGGCTAAAGCAGCGACTTGATGAGTCGACTGTGTGTATCTTTGAAAGGGTTAAAGCAGATACTTGATGAGTCGACTCTTTGTGTATCCCTGAAAGGGCTAAAGCAGATACTTGATGAGTCGACTCTTTGTTTATCCCTGAAAGGGCTAAAGCAGATACTTGATGAGTCGGTTCTTTGTGCATCCCTACAAAGGCTAAATCAGATACTTGATGAGCCTACTCTTTGTTTATCCCTGTAAAGGCTAAAGGAGATACTTGATGAGTCAGCTCTTTGTTTATCCCTGTAAAGGCTAAAGCAGATACTTGATGAGTCAACTCTTTGTTTATCCCTGTAAAGGCTAAAGGAGATACTTGATGAGTCAACTCTTTGTATATCTTTGAAAGGGCTAAAGCAGATACTTGATGAGCCTACTCTTTGTTTATCCCTGAAAGGGCTAAAGCAGATACTTGATGAGTTGGCTCTTTGTGCATCCCTGAAAGGGCTAAAGCAGATACTTGATGAGTTGGCTCTTTGTGCATCCCTGAAAGGGCTAAAGCAGATACTTGATGGGTCTTTGTGTATCCTTGAAACATGCTGGTTCTACTCTTGTTGATCCTCTATATCATATTAAGTATAAGCCCTCGCTGGAGGGATGTTATGGCACCTCAGCTGCTAGGACTACTCCGCAAACATAGGCTGGCTCAAACATTGGCTGAAGCCAAACTGAAGAAGGCCGACAGAAGCATGGATTGGGCCCAGCTGAGGTTTAGGATCACCGATAAAGTGTATGTTCTTCACTGTCAGTACAGGTTTGGATTTCAACCCCGCAGATATGGTTTACGTGACACTGGGCTCTCATGTAAAACAATAGGGAGGGGATGTGGGCAGCAATGGTAATCGAGATAATGACTTCATGGGGACTGAAGGCGTAGTTGAAGGTGGTGATTTCATGTCACTGGCAAAGGGGATGTGGATTTTTTTGTAAGGTGAATATTTTAGGAGGCAAGAAAGAAGGGGTTGATATCTGGGAGGTGGCACCAGTCAGCCTAGTTCACCCCAAGGCACTCATAATGCCACACAGGCATACCTGCAAACTAACAGCACAATGCATTATACAGAAAAAAAGAGGTCAACAGGAGTCTACTGCACCTAGCTACCATGGTGCCGATACACTCACTCCATTCCTGACAGCCTTCGTCAATGCCTCTTTTGCCACAGGAAAAGTCCCCTCCTGCCTCAATGAAGCCTCGGTCCACCCCCTCTTAAAAAAAAAAACACTCTCGACCCTACATCCCCTAATAACTACAGACCCATCACCACCGTCCCCTTCTTACTCAAGGTACTGGACAAATCAGCCAACCTGCAGGTACAGCACTTCATCGAAGAAAATAAGCTCCTAGGTCTACGCCAATCCGGCTTTCGCCAAGACACGGGACTGAAACCGCTTTACTGGACCTCAAAAACCAAATGGATGATGCCAGAGACTCGGGTAAACCAGCTCTACTCTTGCTACTTGACCTCTCAGTGGAATTTGACCTTGTTGACCATATTGTCCTATGCCACCACCTTACCTCACCAGCCAAATTCTCCCCAGACGCCACTGCCTGGATCACCTCCTTCCTGCAAGGTAGGACCATGCAAGTATTCTCGGACGTAGCCTCCGCCTCACCCGCCATCATGCTCTGTGGAGTGCCTCAAGGTTCCTGCCTCTCCCCTACTCTGTACAACATCTTTACACGCCCTCTCTCCTCATACTTGACGCCCTGGGTATCTCTTACACCAGCTACACAGACGATACTCAGATCCTCCTCACTCTCACAGGCAACTATGACACAGAATCCACGACACTCAACCACATCTACAACACCATCCAGACATGGATGGCAGCCAACGGACTATGCCTCAACTAAAACAAGACCGAGCTCCTCCTGGTAGGATCTACGGACACACTCAAAAATATTGAGACCCAGTATAGCCACTTCCCCATCGACTCCATAAAAATCCCAGTGTCTGACACAGTGAAAACTCTCTGAGTCTACCTGGACTCGAACCTATCCATGGCAAGACAGGTTAAAGTAATTGCCTCCTCGGCAGCGAATCATGCCAAGCTCATCAATGCAGCTAGGCCACTCCCCGCTAAGGAGAACTGTACTAACATAGCCAGAGCTATCACCGGTTCCAGGCTGGACTATTGCAATGTACTCTTCTTAGGGACGTCCACAAAAAACCTGGATAAACTGCAAGTCATCCAGAACAGTGTTCTTCGTGCAGCCCAAGGCATCTCCAAAAGAGAGCACATCATGGCTGCCAGAAAATCAGCCCACTGGCTCCCAATATAAGAAAGGGTCAAATTCAAAGCATTGACACTTACCCATAAGTGCATCCACCTCTCTGCACCTGCCTACCTCTCAAAAAGGATCCACCCCTCTACCTCCACAAGGTCAACAAGAACACCTCACGCAAACATGCTAACTGTGCCGATGGTAAAAAGAGCCAGAGCAGGCAGCGCTGGCTTCCCCTACCTTGCTTCCTTACACTGGATTGCCCTACCACCAACCCTGGGAGCTAAGGAATCACTCATGGCGGTCTGTAAGGCCATAAAAACCACACTCATCACCTGATGAACACCACAATCACCTCATGCAAATGCTAACTGCATCTCCTGGTTTATCATTCAAAATGTATTTATACTCTGTGCACAAATGTATCAATATACAAACATGTAAATGCGTAACCCGCCTGTACTATCCTTGTAACTAAGCTTCCCTGCAAGTAACAGCGCCTCGATGCCCAAGGGCTGTTTGCGAGCTATACAAATGTAAAAAATAAAATAAAAATAAATGGTTTACTAGCGTTCATGAGTATGTGATAGGGCATTCTCTACAGCTCATTTCCTTTCGCCCTCATAATGTGCATTCGCCTTTGTCTTCGGAAGCATTATTGTGATAAGGGCAATTATGTGATGATAATGCCCTATAGAAAGTTCATTAATGCTATAGCGAGTCCTCACGTGGAGTGTTTTGTGTGGTTGTGGAGCCCGGCTCTTCAAGAGCAGCGTAAGGCTGTGGGAGATCTTCCAACCCGTGTAACTTAGAGATGCCAACATAGTTACTCCGAGAAGGACACAGGGCATCAATTCTACCAAGTGTCCTACATTGACTAAGTCCCCCAGGCCTATAGAATTCCAACGTTTGCAGGACTGCGCATAGTTTCTTATCACTACACCAGAGCCCTGGGAAAGGAAGGGACATGGCGAAACACGTCGGCTCAGCTCTTCACCTGCATGGACATTTGACACTCTGACTCTCACTGTATTGCCAAGTTTACCACTAAAGGGAACACCTCTCAAAGCCATCACTGCACAGAAAATGCAATGAAATAAACAATAATCATGTTAGCTCCCAGTACCATCGAAATGGATGATTCGATCTGACATCACTTCCTACCAACAACAGTAATCCAGTTGTGGGACCCCACAGACGCTCCCTTAACCTTGCACGTGTGCCAGTTGTTATCTGCCAGTGATAGGCGGGCCAGCAAATACATGCATCATTCCAGGCATTGAACCCGCCAGCGAAGGTCCCCACCAGAGCGCAATGGGCTGAAACACATGGGCTCAGTTATGAATGGTGAGAAGCGTGGGCTGTACCAGAGGGCTCTCTATATAATGTAAAGGGCATTAGTAACTTAAGAGGATAGTACATAACAGGTGTGGAGCTCCAAACATTGGCCATTGGTCAGTGGTGCCGATTAGAAGGAAAGTCAACATTCAAGTGGAGCGGTTTCAAGGGCAAACATCAGCAGAGTTAAAGAACGAGAAGCGAGACAGAAATGGGTAATACCTATGTGAGATCAAAGCAAGAGCTGGAGACTATAGGTCATGGGTTTGGCGTGCAGCCCGGGCTAAAATGCAGGAATATACCTCTTATATCTATGCCCCCACCCACATGTAGCACATGCCTACATCCCATCTGCCCATATCCTTCCGGCAGTGCCTGTAAACATATCCATGCTATTGTAGCCTATTGCTATATCCACTTATATCACATGCCTATATCCCATCTGCCCATATCCTTCCGGCAGTGCCTGTAAACACATCCATGCTATTGTAGCCTAATGCTGTATCCACTTATATCGCATGCCTATATCCTATCTGCCCATATCCTTCCGACAGTGCCTGTAAACATATCCATGCTATTGTAGCCTATCGCTGTATCCACTTATATAGCATGCCTATATCCCATCTGCCCATATCCTTCCGGCATTGCCTGTAAACATATCCATGCTATTGGAGCCTATTGCTGTATCGACTTATATAGCATGCCTATATCCCATCTGCCCATATCCTTCCGGCAGTGCCTGTAAACATATCCATGCTATTGTAGCCTATCGCTGTATCCACTTATATCGCATGCCTATATCCCATCTGCCCATATCCTTCCGGAAGTGCCTTTAAACACATCCATGCTATTGTAGCCTATCGCTGTATCCACTTATATCGCATGCCTATATCCCATCTGCCCATATCCTTCCTGCAGTGCCTGTAAACACATCCATGCTATTGTAGCCTATCGCTGTATCCACTTATATCGCATGCCTATATCCCATCTGCCCATATCCTTCCGGCAGTGCCTGCAAACATATCCATGCTATTGCAGCCTATTGCTGTATCCTATATCCCATCTGCCCATATCCTTCCGGCAGTGCCTGCAAACATATCCATGCTATTGTAACCTATTGCTGTATCCACTTATATCACATGCCTATATTCCATCTGCCCATATCCTTCCGGCAGTGCCCACAAACATATCCATGCTATTGTAGCCTATTGCTGTATCCACGTATATTGCATGATTATATATTCCATCTGCCCATATCCTTCCGGCAGTGCCTGTAAACATATTCATGCTATTGCAGCATATTGCTGTATCCATTTATATCACGTGCCTATATCCCATCTGCCCCTATCCTTGGGCAGTGCCTGTAAACATATCCATGCTATTGTAGCCTATTGCTGTATCCACTTATATCGCAAGTCTATGTCCCATCTTCCCATATTCTTCCGGCAGTGCCTGTAAACATATCCATGCTATTGTAGCCTATTGCTGTATCCACTTATATCGCATGCCTATATCCCATCTGCCCATATCCTTCCGGCAGTGCCTGTAAACATATCCATGCTATTGTAGCCTATTGCTGTATCCACTTATATCGCATGCTTATATCCCATCTGCCCATGTCCTTCCGGCAGTGCCTGTAAACATATCCATGCTATTGTAGCCTATTGCTGTATCCACTTATATCGCATGCTTATATCCCATCTGCCCATGTCCTTCCGGCAGTGCCTGTAAACATATCCATGCTATTGTAGCCTATTGCTGTATCCACTTATATCGCAAGTCTATGTCCCATCTTCCCATATTCTTCCGGCAGTGCCTGTAAACATATCCATGCTATTGTAGCCTATTGCTGTATCCACTTATATCGCATGCCTATATCCCATCTGCCCATATCCTTCCGGCAGTGCCTGTAAACATATCCATGCTATTGTAGCCTATTGCTGTATCCACTTATATCGCAAGTCTATGTCCCATCTTCCCATATTCTTCCGGCAGTGCCTGTAAACATATCCATGCTATTGTAGCCTATTGCTGTATCCACTTATATCGCATGCCTATATCCCATCTGCCCATATCCTTCCGCAGTGCTGTAAACATATCCATGCTATTGTAGCCTATTGCTGTATCCACTTATATCGCATGCTTATATCCCATCTGCCCATGTCCTTCCGGCAGTGCCTGTAAACATATCCATGCTATTGTAGCCTATTGCTGTATCCACTTATATCGCATGCTTATATCCCATCTGCCCATGTCCTTCCGGCAGTGCCTGTAAACATATCCATGCTATTGTAGCCTATTGCTGTATCCACTTATATCGCAAGTCTATGTCCCATCTACCCATGTCCTTCCGGCAGTGCCTGTAAACATATCCATGCTATTGTAGCCTATTGCTGTATCCACTTATATCGCATGCTTATATCCCATCTGCCCATGTCCTTCCGGCAGTGCCTGTAAACATATCCATGCTATTGTAGCCTATTGCTGTATCCACTTATATCGCATGCTTATATCCCATCTGCCCATGTCCTTCCGGCAGTGCCTGTAAACATATCCATGCTATTGTAGCCTATTGCTGTATCCACTTATATCGCAAGTCTATGTCCCATCTACCCATATCCTTCGGGCAGTGCCTGTAAACATAATGATACTATTGTAACCTATCACTGTATCAATACACTGTATCAATACAATGTTTAACATACTCATATTTTAAAAGTTGGGATTTTTATTTTGTTTTATCTTGTACTCTGCTTTTCTGCATACCCTCTTTTCAAACACCTTTACAAGACTCTCTTCAAAAGCAGTCCCGTGTGTTGTCTTTGCCGAACACATTATCAAGTTTAGATCATGTTAAGCGTATACGTAATATCATAGAATTCTCACCTGGGCCGAGGGTGGAGAGCCACAGGACGAGGGCCCTCATTCTGCTCATCCTAGCTTCCTCCTCAGACCCCTGGACCCCGCAGGACAGGCGCGCGATCAGGCTCCCCGCTGGGTCTGGAGCCAGAGTGGGCAGTTGAGCAATCCCTGCTGGGCGCAGAGTCTGTGGGCAAAGAGCTTCCCCCTTTGAGTGTGTGGGCAGGATAGAGTCATTGGTTGCGTGCACACACCACCCCACCCACGTCGCATGCTTCACCGCAGTGTGAGATGCAAATAGATTGATCAGATGACGCCTTGTCACAGGGTCCATCATGCCCCAGTCTTACGTTTTCATTTCTCCGACTGTTGCATTCTGGAAGTTGCAGTCTTGGGTTATTTCAAGTAAACACAAAGGCCAGTCATGGGTTAGGGTTCCTCCGGCGTTAGGGAATCCTTTGGGAACATTATCCATGAATTCTGAACACTCCCCACCCACCCCTAGCAACGACCATCAGCGCTATTGGGGTAGGCTTGTTTTAGGAAGACAACGCCCACTTCTCTCTGCTCTAAACGATGCTGTGTTCCTGCATGGATGTGTGAACCCGGAGCTGTGGCATGCGTGTGAGTTTCTATGGGTTTCGTATGTAGAAAGGAGGACTCACGTACCCCTAGTACTAAGATTACAGTGGTTTGTAAGTTGGTTGTAGAGTGAGGTGTTCTGCTGTTTGACGTCTGGTAAGAAGGTTCTTAGGAAGGCTTGTGCAAGTGGTTTAGTTGGTTTGCATGTGTTGACTTTCAGCGCAGTGCTTTGAGTGGTTAGTGGGTTGGGTTGGCCAGCCTTCTGCAAGTGGTTTAGTTGGTTTGCATGTGTTGACTTTCAGCGCAGTGCTTTGAGTGGTTAGTGGGTTTGGTTGGCCAGCCTTCTGCAAGTGGTTTAGTTGGTTTGCATGTGTTGACTTTCAGCGCAGTGCTTTGAGTGGTTAGTGGGTTGGGTTGGCCAGCCTTCTGCCAGTGGTTTAGTTGGTTTGCATGTATTGACTTTCAGCGCAGTGCTTTGAGTGGTTAGTGGGTTGGGTTGGCCAGCCTTCTGCCAGTGGTTTAGTTGGTTTGCATGTGTTGACTTTCAATGCAGTGCTTTGAGTGGTTAGTGGGTTGGGTTGGTCAGCCTTCTGCCAGTGGTTTAGTTGGTTTGCATGTGTTGACTTTCAGCGCAGTGCTTTGAGTGGTTAGTGGGTTGGGTGGGCCAGCCTTCTGCCAGTGGTTTATTTGGTTTGCATGTGTTGACTTTCAGCGCAGTGCTTTGAGTGGTTAGTGGGTTGGGTTGGCCAGCCTGCTGCCAGTGGTTTAGTTGGTTTGCATGTGTTGACTTTCAGCGCAGTGCTTTGAGTGGTTAGTGGGTTGGGTTGGCCAGCCTTCTGCCAGTGGTTTATTTGGTTTGCATGTGTTGACTTTCAATGCAGTGCTTTGAGTGGTTAGTGGGTTGGGTTGGCCAGCCTTCTGCCAGTGGTTTATTTGGTTTGCATGTGTTGACTTTCAGCGCAGTGCTTTGAGTGGTTAGTGGGGTGGGTTGGCCAGCCTTCTGCCAGTGGTTTAGTTGGTTTGCATGTGTTGACTTTCAATGCAGTGCTTTGAGTGGTTAGTGGGTTGGGTTGGCCAACCTTCTGCCAGTGGTTTATTTGGTTTGCATGTGTTGACTTTCAATGCAGTGCTTTGAGTGGTTAGTGGGTTGGGTTGGCCAGCCTTCTGCCAGTGGTTTATTTGGTTTGCATGTGTTGACTTTCAATGCAGTGCTTTGAGTGGTTAGTGGGTTTAGTTGGCCAGCCTTCTGCCAGTGGTTTATTTGGTTTGCATGTGTTGAATTTCAATGCAGTGCTTTGAGTGGTTAGGGGGTTGGGTTGGCCAGCCTTCTGCAAGTGGTTTAGTTGGTTTGCATGTGTTGACTTTCAGCGCAGTGTTTTGAGTGGTTAGTGGGTTGGGTTGGCCAGCCTTCTGCAAGTGGTTTAGTTGGTTTGCATGTGTTGACTTTCAGCGCAGTGCTTTGAGTGGTTAGTGGGTTGGGTTGGCCAGCCTTCTGCAAGTGGTTTAGTTGGTTTGCATGTGTTGACTTTCAGCGCAGTGCTTTGAGTGGTTAGTGGGTTGGGTTGGCCAGCCTTCTGCAAGTGGTTTAGTTGGTTTGCATGTGTTGACTTTCAGCGCAGTGCTTTGAGTGGTTGGTGGGTTGGGTTGGCCAGCCTTCTGCCAGTGGTTTAGTTGGTTTGCATGTGTTGACTTTCAGCGCAGTGCTTTGAGTGGTTAGGGGGTTGGGTTGGCCAGCCTTCTGCCACTGGTTTAGTTGGTTTGCATGTGTTGACTTTCAGCGCAGTGCTTTGAGTGGTTGGTGGGTTGGGTTGGCCAGCCTTCTGCCAGTGGTTTAGTTGGTTTGCATGTGTTGACTTTCAGCGCAGTGCTTTGAGTGGTTAGGGGGTTGGGTTGGCCAGCCTTCTGCCAGTGGTTTAGTTGGTTTGCATGTGTTGACTTTCAGCGCAGTGCTTTGAGTGGTTAGGGGGTTGGGTTGGCCAGCCTTCTGCCAGTGGTTTATTTGGTTTGCATGTGTTGACTTTCAGCGCAGTGCTTTGAGTGGTTAGTGGGTTTGGTTGGCCAGCCTTCTGCCAGTGGTTTAGTTGGTTTGCATGTGTTGACTTTCAATGCAGTGCTTTGAGTGGTTAGTGGGTTTGGTTGGCCAGCCTTCTGCCAGTGGTTTAGTTGGTTTGCATGTGTTGACTTTCAGCGCAGTGCTTTGAGTGGTTAGGGGGTTGGGTTGGCCAGCCTGCTGCCAGTGGTTTAGTTGGTTTGCATGTGTTGACTTTCAGCGCAGTGCTTTGAGTGGTTAGTGGGTTGGGTTGGCCAGCCTTCTGCCAGTGGTTTAGTTGGTTTGCATGTGTTGACTTTCAATGCAGTGCTTTGAGTGGTTAGTGGGTTGGGTTGGCCAGCCTTCTGCCAGTGGTTTATTTGGTTTGCATGTGTTGACTTTCAATGCAGTGCTTTGAGTGGTTAGTGGGTTGGGTTGGCCAGCCTTCTGCCAGTGGTTTATTTGGTTTGCATGTGTTGACTTTCAATGCAGTGCTTTGAGTGGTTAGTGGGTTGGGTTGGCCAGCCTTCTGCAAGTGGTTTAGTTGGTTTGCATGTGTTGACTTTCAGCGCAGTGCTTTGAGTGGTTAGTGGGTTGGGTTGGCCAGCCTTCTGCCAGTGGTTTAGTTGGTTTGCATGTGTTGACTTTCAATGCAGTGCTTTGAGTGGTTAGTGGGTTGGGTTGGCCAGCCTTCTGCCAGTGGTTTATTTGGTTTGCATGTGTTGACTTTCAGCGCAGTGCTTTGAGTGGTTAAGGGGTTGGGTTGGCCAGCCTTCTGCCAGTGGTTTATTTGGTTTGCATGTGTTGACTTTCAGCGCAGTGCTTTGAGTGGTTAGGGGGTTGGGTTGGCCAGCCTTCTGCAAGTGGTTTAGTTGGGGGGTTGGGTTCACCAACGTGGAAGTGAAACATCAGAGCAAGCACATCTAGTTTCTTTGACAGTATTTTGTGGGTCCCCAGGCACAAGTCGGGATTAGTTTGGTGCTTGCGGTGTGGCACTCCCTTGTACACCCCCTTCTAAAGAAACCCTCTCCCTATGCTTGCTCTCTGGCTAACTAACGGCCAATCTCCATCACTCTTTTCCTAGGTAAACTCTTAGAAAAGCTGCCCATCTCCCAGCTTAATCTTCTGAATCTATTGGTTGCATCCATGACCACCAGTCTGGTTTCAGAGCTGCCAGAAGTGTGGAAACGGCTCTCCTGAACACTTGTGAAGACTTGCTCTCCAGTCTTGACTCTATTCTCCCTTCTGTCCTCATTCTCCTTGATCTATCCTCTGTTTTTGACATTTTTGTTAAAAATGTGGATTTATAAAGCGCCAGCGGCCCAGGGGCATCGTAGCGCTGTTACATGATACTTAGTTCTGGCAGAACATACATTTTACATAGTTAGATACAGCATACACTTGTCAGGTTAGCAAACCTATGAAGGTCAGGCTACCGGGAGGCGTTACACACAGAAACGGCCAACCACGCCATTCTGCCCAATCACCCTAGTGCTAACCTGTGTATCAATGATCAGGCCCTGGCCTGGCTGACATCCTTTCCCATCGACTGACCCTCTCAAGTCCAACTGGGGTCATTCATCTCTTTTATCTCTCGCTCTACTTGTGCTGTTCCCCAGGGATCTAACCTCTCTCCCTGGCTGTTCAACCAGTACCTGACACCTCTTGCTCACCGCATCGCTGCTTTCTGCTCCAATTTTCAATGTTTTTCAATGTTATGCAGATGACACCCAGCTCTCTTTCAGGCTCCCCACCAATGATCTCTACCTTAATGCCAGTAAGAATGAGATCCTCCTCATTGGGGCACCCGCTCCCTCCTTTCCTCTCTCTCTCTGGCCACCCACTCTGGGCAGCATACAGTAATAATAACGAATTGACAATAACAAATTATTTTAATAACAAATCCTAAATAATCAGAAAATATCGAATTATTTGGTAAAAGTATATATGGAGGTGGGGTAAGGGATTACAAAAGGGGAAGAGGTTTGGGGTTGGGTAATGATGCTTGGGAAACGGGGTTTGAGGGAACCCCCAAATTGAAAAACAAAAAAGAAAAATTGATATGTTTTCGTTATTTTTATTTCATTAGAAAAGTTTTTGTTATTAGTTAATATCACATGGAACCATTCTGAGCCTCTTCCTGCTCCTTCTTGTGAGGCTAAGAACCTTCGTGGAATCTTCGACTCCACCTTCTCCTTCTCCCTCACATCTCTGACATCTCTAAGAAGTCAAATTATCAGCTGCACCTCCTCAGAGGTATTCTTCATTTTCTCACTTTCCCCCAGAAGCTCACTGTCTCCAGAGCTCTGGTCCTCTCTAGGCTGGCCTATTGCAACACCTCTTTCTAAAAATTCTTGCCTCTACTCTTCGACCGTTACAACTTATCCAGAACAGGACTGCAAGACTTGTCCTTGGCCTCAAGCTCAGGGATCGTATCTCTCCAGCTCCCCGTGGCTGCAAGGATTAAGTTCAAGACCCTCTGCATCATCCATAAGGCTTTCTAGGGGCTGGGACCACTCTACCTCCAACTTTCTCTTCCAAAACATCTTCCTTCTCGAGCTCTCCGCTCATCCACCTCCAAATCTCTGAGGGTCAGATGCTTCTCCAAGCAGAGAGTTGGGGGCAGATCTATCTCCTCGGCTGGGGCCTCCCTCTGGAACATCCTCCCTGCCTCTCTCAAACTTGAGCAGAACCACCTCAGGTTCGAGAAGAAACTGAAGTCCTTACTTTTCACTTCCGCGTTCTCTCTTCCTCTCCACTGCTGATGCACTTGACTGCTCCGCACACTGGTCACCCTCTGAACTCGGGCCTAGGCTCCTGCATGTCCAGTTGCCCTTGCACTGCCTCCGGGCCACCCCAGCACTTATGGGTCTGTATCTGCAACCCTACAGTCCCTTCTCTCTGCACTTATGAGGCAGCCGCTGGCTGCACTTGTAAGTTAACTGCACTTCCCCTTTTCCTCCCCCATGCACCTTTCTCCTTGCCTCTTCCCTGCAGGTGCACGCTCTGAATGGCACAAGGCCTAATAGGTAATAGGACCGTTATTTTGTACTCCCTTTGTTTCCCCCTCCTTGTCTTGTCGCGCCTAGAAACACTTGTGTACAGGCACGTTATAAATGTCACATCGTTTCATATCATATCACTTGGCAAGGTTTGCATGTGGGCTAGGGCAGGGATGGGATGGCATCCTTTGTGGTGTGGCTGGAATCTGGTATTAAGTGGGTTTGTGGAAGCAAACGCTCCACTGCTGCATGAGGTCCATGGTGGCAATGGGAGGAGCCTGTCCCTTAAAGTGGTGGGGCTGTGGGGGGGGGTTACCTACCCGAGAGAATGAATGAAGAGCTGATTGGTTGGTCATCCTTCATGGGTTGCTGTAAAAGGGTCTAGGGCTCCCTGTTTCCACGTGGTGTATTATGTGATCGGGAGCTGCAAAGCCTGGCATTTGGCTTTTTCCCGGGTCTAAGGTCATCCTGGATTGTTCAGATTGCCATCGGCAGCATGTTCCAGAGTTGGGCCACCATGTTGGAGAATGGCGATCCTCCACCTCTCCATCTGTACTAGTAGATCAGCGCTGGATCGTTATGAGTGACTTGGTTGGTGTTGGAGGATCTTTGCTCGGATGAAAGCAGCTCCAGGGCTCTGGGGCGAAGCGGAGCGCTTTCAGGTGACGATTCTTAGCACTTAAGTTGTGTGCCATCTTGCTGCTGTGTTCTGTAGGCGTTGACATTTCCATGTGGGGTAGTCCGTCATGCCGCAGTGGATGCCCAGGCATGTGCTAGTTTGCGCTTGCATTTGCTCTTTTTGCGCTTCTACATTGTGATCCTGGGCTGCTATTTATAAGGCTTAAAGGATTCATGCTGGGATTCCGTGGCTAACCGCCTCATGACATCACTGCCTTCTTCTGTGAGTCGCACCTCCCTTACCACCCGCCCATGATAGCAAAGGCATCTACAGAAATGATGAGGTAGTCATGAGCAGTGGTAGATGTAAGACTTAAGATTTAGTGCCCCAGTGGAATGGATGACAAACTGGGCCCTGGTGGGTGCCGGGTGCAATAGGACAGGTGATGTGGGGGGCTTTGGGAGGGTTTGGGGCAATCCTGGAGTGGACAATGTCACATTTTATTGGTAAATGTTTCAATCTGCTAGATTTTAAATTTGATCTTTTTGATTCTTATTAGAATTGAGTGCCTGACACTTCAAGTTTAAACCTCTTTGTTTCATCTCCAAAACTTGCTGTGATAGACTTCTCTGTGGCTGGCTCCAAATATAGGTTTCAAGGTTATGTTATATTAAGGAAATTTGTAGAGTGCACATACACCAGCTGGGGCATCGTGGCGCTACCGAGGTAGAAACAAACAAACAAAAGGGCCTGAAAATGTAGAGGGCCAGGAATAGGCTGTAAAAAGAGAAGTCTTCCGGGCCCGCCTGGCGGTCAGCCGTTGCTCAAAGAAACAGAGGGATATGATTCCATGGTTGAGTCGCTGCTAGTGAAAAAAGCGGCCGCCCACACGAGTGAGTGTAAAAGAAGAGCGCAGAGTGTGAGTTGGGATGCAATGACAAAAAATGGACTGAAGGTATTCCGGCCCTGTACCGGCGAAAGCTTGCTGGACCATGCATAGAGCCTTGAATTTGACTCGTTTGGCCACTGGCACCCGGTGCTGATTCATCAAAATCGAGGAAGTGGGGCAAAAACGAGAAGCCCCCATGGCTAACCTTGCTGCCGAGTTTTGAAGTACTTGCAGCCGCTGAAGAAGGTAAGCCGGCCGAGCAAGTTCCATACAGCGTAGTGCAGTAGTCCAGGGAACCCAACGCGAGGGAAGACACCAACCAAGGAACCGAGGTGAGGGGTGAGATAAGGAAGAACGTTCCGAAGTATGCAAAGTTTAAAATGAACTGAATGGCACACCGCAGCGATCTGATTTTGCATGGATAAGGAGTCAGAGAACTTGACGCACGGGTACATAACAACCGGGTAGGGCAAGGGCGGCGAGCAAAGGTCAGTAGGCCAGAAGGCAGAGGACCATCTGGAAGATTCTGGTGTGGAACCGACTACCAGCACCTCGGTTTTCTCTCTGTTAAGGCAACACCAGTTCCTACCCATTCAAAGATGGATCGCCGGGAGGCAGGAACGGCAACGCTCAGTAGAAGGACTGGGAAAGATGTAGTTGCACAAAGATCTGTCTATCCTCCGCATAAGAGAAAAAACGAAAACCAAACGAGTGAATCAGTTCAGCAAGAGACTGAATGTACAAGTCTAAGAGAAGAGGGGAAAGGGCAGAATCTTGGTTCATAGTAACTTAATCAGGTACCCCAGAACTAGCAAAATAGAGCATCCAATTACTTTTACATGGGCTAGGCTCAATGGGACTCTTTTCATGTGCACCTCATAAATGACCAATATTATTCTCATGACCTCAGGGACTCTGTGGTCCCGTGGCCCATTTGTACTATAATAGAAGCAACTATAAGGATTACCCCTGCTGGTTGCACAGGGAGTCTTGATTCTATTAAAGACTAGGAGGCATGCATTATGCTACCACTTCTTTTATTACTCTTTACAGCAGTTTCAACAACACAAGAAAACTGAAAAGGTGTCTTTCTCATTTCCATTTCTTTTCTTTTCAAAACTCCAAATCCCACTGTCCATGTAGTCCTCCTAGTGTCAGTCCAGCCTATAATCCACTTCCTGTTCCTGGACTCCTCCTCTTCTTTGATGCTCTGAACTACATCGTTTAACCTGCACAACTATGTCCATCCAACTGGGTGAAACATCTCAACCGGTGCTCCCTCCGATCCTTTATTCGGCGGGTTTGGCGCTCCATTGCTCCCAGGCCTGGCTGCCCATTAGGTCTCATGCTCAGTTATTCTTCTGGTCTTCACCTAAAACAGACCAAAATCAGGGTGGAGTTCATTTACCGTCTCTCAGCTAATATAACATACATTAGTTTGCACAGTACAATACGGGTGGGAAAGTGATGCTCGCCTCCTAGTCTTTAATACAATCAAGACTACCTGCGCAATTAGCAGGGGTAATCTTCATTCTATGTCAAGACTGGAGGTGACTGAGCATTATGCTTGTTCAAAGCTTCCCTAAAACAGCTGTTGCCACCCCTTCAATTGGCTTAAAGTAAAACTCTTTAAAAGAAAAATCGCTAGCCGTGTCAGCAGCTTGCATGATATCCTGCAGAGTTACTCCTGCCGTAAATGCTTTGGACGCCATACCACCTCTCACTGAATGCGCGCCGCATTCCCTTAGATTTATGCCTGCTAACTGCATCAGCTTGCACATCCACCTGTCAATGGTGGCATTCGCTACCGTTTGGAATGGCTTCCTACGCACTATCGATAACTGCTTAACACCTGGGGCTCTGCACTCTGCTGTCCTGTTCTCGTATTCTTTAATGCATCTTGTCACACCATTTAGGATTATCAGAAAAATAGGGGTAATGCACTGAAGTGGACCCTGTTTTAGTTCTCCTTGCTGTAGAGGTCACCCCTTCGGGGCCAAAAGACTTTCTATGTACCTCTAAGGCTCTAACATCAGCTACTCGTTTGCATGACACTAAGCATAAAAGCATTGCTAATTTGCCTGATAGTTGTTTCAGTGACAAGTATCTGTCTGACTGCCAGCTATCAAGAAGCCACAACACTACTGTAACATCCCATCTTTGCTTATACCTCGGCTCCTGCGATACCTTGTATCTGGCTCCTTTTAGGAGCCTGGTCACCGCTGGTTGCTCGGCTGCCGGTGCACCCTCGACTGTCAGGTGTCCTTCTGATATGGCCGACCTGTAAACATTGAGCATCCTGTAGGCTTTCCTGTCTTGTAAGAGGTGTGCTAGGAAGTTTAGTATTGCCCTTTAGGCTCTGAAACGGGATTAAAATGTCTCCCTCTGCACCAGATTGACCACCTGGCCCAAGCCGCGTCGTAGCTCCTCCTAGTGGATGTTGCCCAGGATTCCGCAATGAGCTCAGCTGAATGCCTGCCAACTCCCAGCATCTCCTCATATCCTGCACGCTATCAACAGGACCGTCCCCCTCACGCTCAGAGGGTAAAATGACAGAGCTAGGTCCGTGAGCAAGTGTTCATCTCCTGGAAGCACTCACGGGAGATCAGCTCTCATCTCCATCAGCGTCAGAAACCTTACTTGGGATTTCCACACCGCCTTCTCTCGCCGACATTTCGCTAACACTCTTCTCAGCATTACGAATGGGGAAAATGCATAGTGAACCTCCCTTGCCCACGAGTGGAGGAAAGCATCTGGTCCCTGAGCAGACGGGTCCAGCCTCCAGCTGAAGAAGCTGTTTGTCTGAGGGTTGAGATGAGACGCAAATAAGTCTGTGTGCACTGGATCCCATCTCTGGTTCAGCTGTTGGAATAGCTCTGAGTCTAGCTTCCAGTCACTGGAGTCTGTCAGATATCAAGAATTCCAGTTGGCTACTACATTGAGCTCCCCCGTCAGATACTCTGCTGTGGCTGGCAGAAGTCTTTCACCACTTCTGCTAGCAATTTGGATCTTGTTCTGCTTAGGTGGTTTGTGTACCGTACTCTGATATTGTCCATCTTGAGCAGAACGCATGAGCTCACTCTCCCTCTCGTAAATGCTTTGATGGCGAAAGATCCTGCTAACAGCTCCAGACAGTTTATGTGAAGCTGGATCTCTTCCTCGCTCCACTTCCCTACGGTCCCTAGAGATCCACACCTCGCTCCCCAGCCAACTCAGCTTGTGTCTGATTCTATCACTAGGTCCGGTCGGTCCCTGAATATGGCACAGCCATTCCAGGCGTCCATATTCTTCAACCACCATTCTAGTTCTGTGATAGATTCTTGGTCCATGGTACCATCTGGTGATATCTCAGACCCTGTTGCAGGTGTCTGATTTTTGGTCTCTGCAGGGCTCGATAGTGCAGGGGCCCTGGGAATATCGCTTGAATCAATCCTGCAAGCATCCCCACTATCCTTGCTAACTTCCTGATCGATATCTTCTGCTTGCTCAGGCAGTCCCTGATCTCTTTTTTGATATCTTTGATCTTCCGTGCTGGCAACTCTTTCCTGGTGTCTAGTACGAAACCCAGGAAGTCTAGCCTTTGTGCTGGCACAGTCTCTGCTTTCTCCCTGTTCACTAAGAACCCCAGCAAGGACAGGAGATTCTGGACCCATACAGTTTGGTAAACCAGCGCCTGACGATCCTCCGCTAGGAGCAGTAAATCGTCCATGTATATGATCATCTGGATCCCCTTCTCCCGGATCACTGCTGCTACCGTTTTCATTATCTTGGGAAAAGCTCAGGGCATTGAGGATAGCCCGAAGAGCATTGTACTGATACGCCACAGTTGGCCCTTCCAGCGGAATGCCAGGAAGTCCCTGAATTTCATCTGTACTGGCACTGTAAGGTAAGCGTCCTTCAAGTCTATTCTTGTTAGCCAGTCCTTTTCTCTCAGCGTATCCCTTAGCTGGTGTACGCCCTCCATCTTGAAATGATGGTATACAAAACATCCATTCAGGTTTATGACTGGCCGCACCTTCTCTTTCCTGCGCACCAGAAACATAGAACTCACAAATCTCGGGGTAGTTCTGCACCTCACTATGGCTCCTTTCCACTCCATCTGCCGTAGCTCGCTGTGTAGGCTATCTCCCTCCGCTTGAGCAAGCTTTATCTCTCTGGGACAGTTCTCTTGGACTGGCTCCTCTACAAACTCTATTTGCAGA
This sequence comes from Ambystoma mexicanum, assembly GCA_002915635.3. Lineage (NCBI taxonomy): Eukaryota > Metazoa > Chordata > Amphibia > Caudata > Ambystomatidae > Ambystoma > Ambystoma mexicanum. Next base: position 16,988,240 of record CM010937.2, read on the forward strand.
CCTTTGACTGTTTGCAAGACCCATGCATCGCTGGAGAACTCGTGCCAGTTTTGCCAAAAAAGCTGAGTATGCCCCCCACTGGAGGATAAGCTGTTTCACCTGTAGTGAAACTCTGGCTGCGGCCTGCTCCTCTGCCTTTGCGCCCTCTGGGAAATCGCCCTCTTGTCGGGAAAAACACATCCTGCTGCTTGGATTCCCAATACTGGGCTCTGGAATTCTGAGGCCTTCTGCCTACCTGGAAATGACCGGCTGCTCGACCCAGGTAGTGGCCGGTCCCGGCAAAAACTCTGCCTGGGAATATCTTGCGTATTGATACTTGGGCTTTTTCCAGAGATGTATAGGTGCCCACAAACCTGCCCATCACTTTGCCGAAGGTCTGTCCGAAGAGGAGGCCTTGGGCTGCTTCTCCCGCTTCGTAAGTAGCTAGGTCACTCAACTTGGCATCTATCTTGAGTAGAAGGCGTCCCCTCCTTTCTGACGAAATGGGACAGTTCGCATTGCCCAGCAGGCATACTGCTCTCTGTGTAGTATTCGCAAGGGCCTCTGGATCGATATCCTCAACGGTATCTCAGGCCCTTTCGGCCAAGCCCATTATCTTGGCTAGGGGTCCCGAAATATGCAGGAATTTCTCTTGCCAGCTCTGCCAGGATCTATCTATCCCTTTGCACGGGTCTTTGCTGGTCTTAGAAATGAACGCCAGCATCTTCGGGTCCAACTCCGGCATCTCTGCCAATTGGCCAGGCATGTCTGGTAGGGGACATTCCGCCCTGCGGCGTTGCCTCACTTCTTTGTAAAGTGCATTCCTCAGTCTGAGTGCCATGTACTTCGTCACTCTGGGGGAGGGCTGCCAATCCGAGGATATCGGATTTCTGAAGCTGTCTGAGTCAAACATGTCTGACACCTCCTCTGGCTCCAAGGCCAGATGTTACTCTTTGTGGGCTCCCTTGCCTGCGCTGGTTTTTTTCCCATTCTTCCTCCTCCCTTTCTTCCCCCTCTTGAGAGGACCGTTCATCTTCGGCTGGCTCCACTTCCGAGCCTGGGTCGTCTTTACCCATATTCTCGTCTCCTGGGAAGGGGGTCTTGAGGCTTGGCACGGCCGATCATTGCATGAACGCTTCTTTTAGATTAGCGAAAGCGTCAGCAACCTCTGGGGCTTTGTCAGGTACCACATAGGGTCAATCCGGTGGGTCAGAAGAGGGTTTTCTCTTACTGGTCTGCCTACTCCCCTTTAAGCCTCTTGCTGAGGGTTCTGTGGGCGTGCTGTCTTTCTGTACGGTGCTCTCCCGGGGCTGGCTAAGAATGGACTTGAGTGTCTCCAGCCTATACTGTAGGGGTTTCACCCTTTGCACCACTGCGTCTATCAATGAGCTTCCCAGCACTTCCTTAAAGCTGGAGGCAAGACCCGGGGATTGCTCCTCCTTGCTCCATTCGAATTTGGACATGATGCTTGAGTGCTCTGTGTCTGGTACATTTACAGTGTCTCGTGCACGCCCACTGCTGCGTTGGTACTGCAATATTGGAGTAACAGGAGACTAATCTCCGGTCTAGTACTTTGGTGTACTAGGCTCTCTTTTCCCCCTCTTTCTTCTTCCTATTAGTATTTTTTTATTTTTTGTACAGTGGTTAGCACCTGTAATTGTTCTCAGTATTTTCTAGTACCCAATTGTACTGTCTTCAGCCTTTTCTTGCCGTGATGTAATGAGAGCGGTATGCTCTGAATACAAGCCTAACGCGCGTATATCTGCCTTCTTTGTACTGTGGGCTGATTCCAGAACACTGGGGTCATCCAGGACCGAATTGGAGCCTCTCTGGCTCGGAACGTGTAAACGTTCTTATTTAAATATTAAGTATGGTGAGACCCCCGCCGGGCCCCGCACATCCTAATGTGTCACCTAGACTGATTACTTAGAGCGCAACGCTCTGGGCTCCACCTCTCTGTTGGAGGGGGCCACTGTGTCGCATGCTCTAAGGCTCCGCTCCTGCAATGGTGAGAGTCGCAGAACTTGTGATGGCTGCCAGGGAGGACGAGCCCCCGGGCATGCCGATAATGCGACAACGGCTCGCCTCTCTCTGCCCTGAAATACCTTGCTTGTTCGGATGTTCCGAAGTTAAGCGTTCTAATTCGCGTTGCTTTATGTTCGCACTGCACTGCGGTGCTGCTTGCTTCACGCTGTCACGTCTGTGCCTGTTCCATGTCCCAGACAATCGCTAACTGCTACTGACTCCCACAGAGTGAATCTGATATCTACAGTTACTACTGGTATAATCTGGTATCTTACGGTTACTACTGGTATCACACATTCCTTGGGATATAAATCACTATGCAAATCAAACTATTACACATGATACCATTCTGAGATAGGAGAGAAGGGTACTAATCTGCTTGAAGAGCAGCAAAAGAGAAGAGGAGGAGTCCAGGAACAGGAAGTGGATTATAGGCTGGACTGACACTAGGAGGACTACAAGGACAGTGGGATTTGTAGTTTTGAAAAGAAAAGAAAAGGAGATGAGAGAGACACCTTTTCAGTTTTCTTATGTTGTATTGTTGAAACTGCTGTGAAGAGTAATAAAAGAAGTTGAAGCATAATGCTGGCCTCTAGTCTTGACATAGAATGTATTCTATTAAACCATATATGATTTAAACTTTAACTATAGCAGACTGTGACTAATCCAGGGAATTCGTCCCTTCTCCCCAGGGGGGAGCCATGCCCTTTGGCACCTGGAGGTGAACCCGCTACGCATAACTCCCCCTAGGGAACAGGACAAGTGGGATCCCAGTGGGGAGACTGCCCTTTGAGGACAAGGAATCCCAAGTGACGTGATTCTTATCACCTCTACCTCACAGGGCCTTTCTCCACCATAAGGGGACTGAGCTAGACCCCCCCAGTAGGGGCTGTGGTAGGAATAGAGGTAGAACAAAGCATATACCTGTCACTGTGCAAGGAACCCCTTCAGTGGGTCAGCCACCCTCACCCATCCACACAGGACTGATTTACTAATGTCATGTCATGTATTGAGGGTCTACTGTTCAACCCTCTACTAATCCCATCAGTATCCAAAAATGAACCATACACAGTAAGACAATATACAGCACTTCAAATACATGCCCCACTGTGCACAGAGGAACAGAGAAGCTGTTGGAGCAGCATCCTGAGCAAATCCAGTCTGTTTTCCCTTGCAGTTTGGTGGAGGCGGCACTTTTGTTCAAAATCCTTCAGAAACCGTGGTGTGGTGCCGAGAGGCACAGAGAGGCAGTCGGAGCAGTCTGAGCGAGTCTAGTGGGTTGGGTGGCCCCTCTCGCTCAATGCCTTCAGCATCTGCCTATAAGAAGTAATATCACGGTTTTACAAGGGGGATGTGCGGACAACTGGTAGTGAGCGTCCCAAAATGTAACTCTCACAATAAGAAGAAGTTGAGCGGACACCAAGCGGGTGAGGTGAGCTTGTGAGCTTGGTGTTTGCATTTGTGCAGTACCTTATAACATCGTTATCAAGTATCATCTGGAGCGAGTTTAAGTAGCTATGAGTCCGACTTTCTTTGACTCTCCTTTTCTTGTTTTTTTTGGGATAATGAATTATTTCAAAGGTGGTACCTGCGGCTCTCGACTGTTTTCGAGACGGTTTTGGTGGCTCAATGTGCTTAAAAGCACGATTGGTTACACTGATACTGCAGACTCAAACATGTACTTTGGGCCGTGACTGCGGGCATTTAGTGCCTTTGAGATGTTCATCTTCTGTTCATCAGCTCCTTTGTATTGGTGACTGTGGGCAATCGTGCCTTTGAGACGTTCCTCTTCTCTTCATCAGCTCCTTTGTATTGGTGACTGCGGGCCATCGTGCCTTTGAGACGTTCCTCTTCTCTTCATCAGCTCCTTTGTATTGGTGACTGCGGGCCATCGTGCCTTTGAGACGTTCCTCTTCTGTTCATCAGCTCCTTTGTATTGGTGACTGCGGGCCATCGTGCCTTTGAGACGTTCCTCTTCTCTTCATCAGCTCCTTTGTATTGGTGACTGCGGGCCATCGTGCCTTTGAGACGTTCCTCTTCTGTTCATCAGCTCCTTTGTATTGGTGACTGTGGGCCATCGTGCCTTTGAGACGTTCCTCTTCTGTTCATCAGTTCCTTTGTATTGGTGACTGCGGGCCATCGTGCCTTTGAGATGTTCCTCTTCTGTTCATCAGCTCCTTTGTATTGGTGACTGCGAGCCATCGTGCCTTTGAGACGTCCCTTTTCTTTCATCAGCTCCTTTGTATTGGTGACTGCGGGCCATCGTGCCTTTGAGACGTTCCTCTTCTGTTCATCAGTTTCTTTGTATTGGTGACTGCGGGCCATCGTGCCTTTGAGACGTTCCTCTTCTGTTCATCAGCTCCTTTGTATTGGTGACTGTGGGCCAACGTGCCTTTGAGACGTTCCTCTTCTCTTCATCAGTTCCTCTGTATTGGTGACTGCGGGCCATCGTGCCTTTGATATGTTCCTCTTCTCTTCATCAGCTCCTTTGTATTGGTGACTGCGGGCCATCGTGCCTTTGAGATGTTCCTCTTCTGTTCATCAGCTCCTTTGTATTGGTGACTGCGGGCCATCGTGCCTTTGAGACGTTCCTCTTCTGTTCATCAGCTCCTTTGTATTGGTGACTGCGGGCCATCGTGCCTTTGAGACGTTCCTCTTCTGTTCATCAGCTCCTTTGTATTGGTGACTGCGGGCCATCGTGCCTTTGAGACGTTCCTCTTCTGTTCATCAGCTCCTTTGTATTGGTGACTGCGGGCCATCGTGCCTTTGAGACGTTCCTCTTCTGTTCATCAGCTCCTTTGTATTGGTGACTGCGGGCCATCGTGCCTTTGAGATGTTCCTCTTCTCTTCATCAGCTCCTTTGTATTGGTGACTGCGGGCCATCGTGCCTTTGAGACGTTCCTCTTCTGTTCATCAGCTCCTTTGTATTGGTGACTGCGGGCCATCGTGCCTTTGAGACGTTCCTCTTCTCTTCATCAGCTCCTTTGTATTGTGACTGCGGGCCATCGTGCCTTTGAGACGTTCCTCTTCTCTTCATCAGCTCCTTTGTATTGGTGACTGCGGGCCATCGTGCCTTTGAGACGTTCCTCTTCTCTTCATCAGCTCCTTTGTATGGTGACTGCGGGCCATCGTGCCTTTGAGACGTTCCTCTTCTCTTCATCAGCTCCTTTGTATTGGTGACTGCGGGCCATCGTGCCTTTGAGACGTTCCTCTTCTGTTCATCAGCTCCTTTGTATTGGTGACTGCGGGCCATCGTGCCTTTGAGACGTTCCTCTTCTGTTCATCAGCTCCTTTGTATTGGTGACTGCGGGCCATCGTGCCTTTGAGACGTTCCTCTTTCTGTTCATCAGCTCCTTGTATTGGTGACTGCGGGCCATCGTGCCTTTGAGACGTTTCCTTTGAGACGTTCCTCTTCTTTCATCAGCTCCTTTGTATTGGTGACTGCGGGCCATCGTGCCTTTGAGACGTTCCTCTTCTGTTCATCAGCTCCTTTGTATTGGTGACTGCGGGCCATCGTGCCTTTGAGACGTTCCTCTTCTGTTCATCAGCTCCTTTGTATTGGTGACTGTGGCCATCGTGCCTTTGAGATGTTCCTCTTCTCTTCATCAGCTCCTTTGTATTGGTGACTGCGGGCCATCGTGCCTTTGAGATGTTCCTCTTCTCTTCATCAGCTCCTTTGTATTGGTGACTGCGGGCCATCGTGCCTTTGAGACGTTCCTCTTCTGTTCATCAGCTCCTTTGTATTGGTGACTGCGGGCCATCGTGCCTTTGAGACGTTCCTCTTCTCTTCATCAGCTCCTTTGTATTGGTGACTGCGGGCCATCGTGCCTTTGAGACGTTCCTCTTCTTTCATCAGCTCCTTTGTATTGGTGACTGCGGGCCATCGTGCCTTTGAGACGTTCCTCTTTCTTTCATCAGCTCCTTTGTATTGGTGACTGCGGGCCATCGTGCCTTTGAGACTGTTCCTCTTCTGTTCATCAGCTCCTTTGTATTGGTGACTGCGGGCCATCGTGCCTTTGAGATGTTCCTCTTCTCTTCATCAGCTCCTTTGTATTGGTGACTGCGGGCCATCGTGCCTTTGAGACGTTCCTCTTCTCTTCATCAGCTCCTTTGTATTGGTGACTGCGGGCCATCGTGCCTTTGAGACGTTCCTCTTCTGTTATCAGCTCCTTTGTATTGGTGACTGCGGCCATCGTGCCTTGAGACGTTCCTCTTCTGTTCATCAGCTCCTTTGTATTGGTGACTGCGGGCCATCGTGCCTTTGAGACGTTCCTCTTCTGTTCATCAGCTCCTTTGTATTGGTGACTGCGGGCCATCGTGCCTTTGAGACGTTCCTCTTCTGTTCATCAGCTCCTTTGTATTGGTGACTGCGGGCCATCGTGCCTTTGAGACGTTCCTCTTCTGTTCATCAGCTCCTTTGTATTGGTGACTGCGGGCCATCGTGCCTTTGAGACGTTCCTCTTCTGTTCATCAGCTCCTTTGTATTGGTGACTGCGGGCCATCGTGCCTTTGAGACGTTCCTCTTCTGTCTTCATCAGCTCCTTTGTATTGGTGACTGCGGGCCATCGTGCCTTTGAGACGTTCCTCTTCTGTTCATCAGCTCCTTTGTATTGGTGACTGCGGCCATCGTGCCTTTGAGACGTTCCTTTTCTGTTCATCAGCTCCTTTGTATTGGTGACTGCGGGCCATCGTGCCTTTGAGACGTTCCTCTTCTGTTCATCAGCTCCTTTGTATTGGTGACTGCGGGCCATCGTGCCTTTGAGACGTTCCTCTTCTGTTCATCAGCTCCTTTGTATTGGTGACTGCGGGCCATCGTGCCTTTGAGACGTTCCTCTTCTGTTTCATCAGCTGGTGATGCGGGCCATCGTGCCTTTGAGACGTTCCTCTTCTCTTCATTCAGCTCCTTTGTATTGGTGACTTGGGCCATCGTGCCTTTGAGACGTTCCTCTTCTGTTCATCAGCTCCTTTGTATTGGTGACTGCGGGCCATCGTGCCTTTGAGACGTTCCTCTTCTCTTCATCAGCTCCTTTGTATTGGTGACTGCGGGCCATCGTGCCTTTGAGACGTTCCTCTCTCTTTCATCAGCTCCTTTGTATTGGTGACTGCGGGCCATCGTGCCTTTGAGACGTTCCTCTTCTGTTCATCAGCTCCTTTGTATTGGTGACTGCGGGCCATCGTGCCTTTGAGACGTTCCTCTTCTCTTCATCAGCTCCTTTGTATTGGTGACTGCGGGCCATCGTGCCTTTGAGATGTTCCTCTTCTGTTCATCAGCTCCTTTGTATTGGTGACTGCGGGCCATCGTGCCTTTTGAGACGTTCCTCTTCTGTTCATCAGCTCCTTTGTATTGGTGACTGCGGGCCATCGTGCCTTTGAGACGTTCCTCTTCTGTTCATCAGCTCCTTTGTATTGGTGACTGCGGGCCATCGTGCCTTTGAGACGTTCCTCTTCTGTTTCATCAGCTCCTTTGTATTGGTGACTGCGGGCCATCGTGCCTTTGAGACGTTCCTTCTCTGTTCATCAGCTCCTTTTATTGGTGACTGCGGGCCATCGTGCCTTTGAGACGTTCCTCTTCTGTTCATCAGCTCCTTTGTATTGGTGACTGCGGGCCATCGTGCCTTTGAGACGTTCCTCTTCTGTTCATCAGCTCCTTTGTATTGGTGACTGCGGGCCATCGTGCCTTTGAGACGTTCCTCTTCTGTTCATCAGCTCCTTTGTATTGGTGACTGCGGGCCATCGTGCCTTTGAGACGTTCCTCTTCTGTTCATCAGCTCCTTTGTATTGGTGACTGCGGGCCATCGTGCCTTTGAGACGTTCCTCTTCTGTTCATCAGCTCCTTTGTATTGGTGACTGCGGCCATCGTGCCTTTGAGACGTTCCTCTTCTCTTCATCAGCTCCTTTGTATTGGTGACTGCGGGCATCGTGCCTTTGAGACGTTCCTCTTCTCTTCATCAGCTCCTTTGTATTGGTGACTGCGGGCCATCGTGCCTTTGAGACGTTCCTCTTCTCTTCATCAGCTCCTTTGTATTGGTGACTGCGGGCCATCGTGCCTTTTGAGACGTTCCTCTTCTGTTCATCAGCTCCTTTGTATTGGTGACTGCGGGCCATCGTGCCTTTGAGACGTTCCTCTTCTGTTCATCAGCTCCTTTGTATTGGTGACTGTCGGCCATCGTGCCTTTGAGACGTTCCTCTTCTGTTCATCAGCTCCTTTGTATTGGTGACTGCGGGCCATCGTGCCTTTGAGACGTTCCTCTTCTCTTCATCAGCTCCTTTGTATTGGTGACTGCGGGCCATCGTGCCTTTGAGACGTTCCTCTTCTCTTCATCAGCTCCTTTGTATTGGTGACTGCGGGCCATCGTGCCTTTGAGACGTTCCTCTTCTTCATCAGCTCCTTTGTATTGGTGACTGCGGCCATCGTGCCTTTGAGACGTTCCTCTTCTGTTCATCAGCTCCTTTGTATTGGTGACTGCGGGCCATCGTGCCTTTGAGACGTTCCTCTTCTCTTCATCAGCTCCTTTGTATTGGTGACTGCGGGCCATCGTGCCTTTGAGACGTTCCTCTTCTCTTCATCAGCTCCTTTGTATTGGTGACTGCGGGCCATCGTGCCTTTGAGACGTTCCTCTTCTGTTCATCAGCTCCTTTGTATTGGTGACTGCGGCCATCGTGCCTTTGAGACGTTCCTCTTCTGTTCATCAGCTCCTTTGTATTGGTGACTGCGGGCCATCGTGCCTTTGAGACGTTCCTCTTCTGTTCATCAGCTCCTTTGTATTGGTGACTGCGGGCCATCGTGCCTTTGAGACGTTCCTCTTCTGTTCATCAGCTCCTTTGTATTGGTGACTGCGGGCCATCGTGCCTTTGAGACGTTCCTCTTCTGTTCATCAGCTCCTTTGTATTGGTGACTGCGGGCCATCGTGCCTTTGAGACGTTCCTCTTCTGTTCATCAGCTCCTTTGTATTGGTGACTGCGGGCCATCGTGCCTTTGAGACGTTCCTCTTCTGTTCATCAGCTCCTTTGTATTGGTGACTGCGGGCCATCGTGCCTTTGAGACGTTCCTCTTCTGTTCATCAGCTCCTTTGTATTGGTGACTGCGGGCCATCGTGCCTTTGAGACGTTCCTCTTCTGTTCATCAGCTCCTTTGTATTGGTGACTGCGGGCCATCGTGCCTTTGAGACGTTCCTCTTCTGTTCATCAGCTCCTTTGTATTGGTGACTGCGGGCCATCGTGCCTTTGAGACGTTCCTCTTCTGTTCATCAGCTCCTTTGTATTGGTGACTGCGGGCCATCGTGCCTTTGAGACGTTCCTCTTCTGTTCATCAGCTCCTTTGTATTGGTGACTGCGGGCCATCGTGCCTTTGAGATGTTCCTCTTCTGTTCATCAGCTCCTTTGTATTGGTGACTGCGGGCCATCGTGCCTTTGAGACTTTCCTCTTCTGTTCATCAGCTCCTTTGTATTGGTGACTGCGGGCCATCGTGCCTTTGAGATGACGTTCCTCTTCTGTTCATCAGCTTCCTTTGTATTGGTGACTGCGGGCCATCGTGCCTTTGAGACGTTCCTCTTCTGTTCATCAGCTCCTTTGTTTGGTGACTGCGGGCCATCGTGCCTTTGAGACGTTCCTCTTCTGTCATCAGCTCCTTTGTATTGGTGACTGCGGGCCATCGTGCCTTTGAGACTGTTCCTCTTCTGTTCATCAGCTCCTTTGTATTGGTGACTGCGGCCATCGTGCCTTTGAGATGTTCCTCTTCTCGTTCATCAGCTCTTTGTATTGGTGACTGCGGGCCATCGTGCCTTTGAGACGTTCCTCTTTCTGTTCATCAGCTCCTTTGTATTGGTGACTGCGGGCCATCGTGCCTTTGAGACGTTCCTCTTCTCTTCATCAGCTCCTTTGTATTGGTGACTGCGGGCCATCGTGCCTTTGAGACGTTCCTCTTCTCTTCATCAGCTCCTTTGTATTGGTGACTGCGGGCCATCGTGCCTTTGAGACGTTCCTCTTCTGTTCATCAGCTCCTTTGTATTGGTGACTGCGGGCCATCGTGCCTTTGAGACGTTCCTCTTCTCTTCATCAGCTCCTTTGTATTGGTGACTGCGGGCCATCGTGCCTTTGAGACGTTCCTCTTCTCTTCATCAGCTCCTTTGTATTGGTGACTGCGGGCCATCGTGCCTTTGAGACGTTCCTCTTCTCTTCATCAGCTCCTTTGTATTGGTGACTGTGGGCCATCGTGCCTTTGAGACGTTCCTCTTCTGTTCATCAGCTCCTTTGTATTGGTGACTGCGGGCCATCGTGCCTTTGATACGTTCCTCTTCTGTTCATCAGCTCCTTTGTATTGGTGACTGCGGGCCATCGTGCCTTTGAGACGTTCCTCTTCTGTTCATCAGCTCCTTTGTATTGGTGACTGCGGGCCATCGTGCCTTTGAGATGTTCCTCTTCTCTTCATCAGCTCCTTTGTATTGGTGACTGCGGGCCATCGTGCCTTTGAGACGTTCCTCTTCTCTTCATCAGCTCCTTTGTATTGGTGACTGCGGGCCATCGTGCCTTTGAGACGTTCCTCTTCTCTTCATCAGCTCCTTTTTATTGGTGACTGTGGGCCATCGTGCCTTTGAGACGTTCCTCTTCTGTTCATCAGCTCCTTTGTATTGGTGACTGCGGGCCATCGTGCCTTTGAGACGTTCCTCTTCTGTTCATCAGCTCCTTTGTATTGGTGACTGCGGGCCATCGTGCCTTTGAGATGTTCCTCTTCTGTTCATCAGCTCCTTTGTATTGGTGACTGCGGGCCATCGTGCCTTTGAGACGTTCCTCTTCTGTTCATCAGCTCCTTTGTATTGGTGACTGCGGGCCATCGTGCCTTTGAGACGTTCCTCTTCTCTTCATCAGCTCCTTTGTATTGGTGACTGCGGGCCATCGTGCCTTTGAGACGTTCCTCTTCTCTTCATCAGCTCCTGCGGGCCATCGTGCCTTTGAGATGTTCCTCTTCTCTTCATCAGCTCCTTTGTATTGGTGACTGCGGGCCATCGTGCCTTTGAGACGTTCCTCTTCTCTTCATTAGCTCCTTTGTATTGGTGACTGCGGGCCATCGTGCCTTTGATACGTTCCTCTTCTCTTCATCAGCTCCTTTGTATTGGTGACTGCGGGCCATAGTGCCTTTGAGACGTTCCTCTTCTCTTCATCAGCTCCTTTGTATTGGTGACTGTCGGCCATCGTGCCTTTGATACGTTCC
>CM010937.2:16999472-17071504 GCA_002915635.3 Ambystoma mexicanum
CGTTCCTCTTCTCTTCATCAGCTCCTTTGTATTGGTGACTGCGGGCCATCGTGCCTTTGAGACGTTCCTCTTCTGTTCATCAGCTCCTTTGTATTGGTGACTGCGGGCCATCGTGCCTTTGAGACGTTCCTCTTCTCTTCATCAGCTCCTTTGTATTGGTGACTGCGGGCCATCGTGCCTTTGAGACGTTCCTCTTCTGTTCATCAGCTCCTTTGTATTGGTGACTGCGGGCCATCGTGCCTTGAGACGTTCCTCTTCTGTTCATCAGCTCCTTTGTATTGGTGACTGCGGGCCATCGTGCCTTTGAGACGTTCCTCTTCTGTTCATCAGCTCCTTTGTATTGGTGACTGCGGCCATCGTGCCTTTGAGACGTTCCTCTTCTGTTCATCAGCTCCTTTGTATTGGTGACTGCGGGCCATCGTGCCTTTGAGACGTTCCTCTTCTGTTCATCAGCTCCTTTGTATTGGTGACTGCGGGCCATCGTGCCTTTGAGACGTTCCTCTTCTCGTTCATCAGCTCCTTTGTATTGGTGACTGCGGGCCATCGTGCCTTTGAGACGTTCCTCTTCTGTTCATCAGCTCCTTTGTATTGGTGACTGCGGGCCATCGTGCCTTTGAGACGTTCCTCTTCTGTTCATCAGCTCCTTTGTATTGGTGACTGCGGGCCATCGTGCCTTGAGACGTTCCTCTTCTGTTCATCAGCTCCTTTGTATTGGTGACTGCGGGCCATCGTGCCTTTGAGACGTTCTCTTCTGTTCATCAGCTCCTTTGTATTGGTGACTGCGGGCCATCGTGCCTTTGAGACGTTCCTCTTCTGTTCATCAGCTTCTTTGTATTGGTGACTGCGGGCCATCGTGCCTTTGAGACGTTCCTCTTCTGTTCATCAGCTCCTTTGTATTGGTGACTGCGGGCCATCGTGCCTTTGAGACGTTTCCTCTTCTGTTCATCAGCTCCTTTGTATTGGTGACTGCGGCCATCGTGCCTTTGAGACGTTCCTCTTCTCTTCATCAGCTCCTTTGTATTGGTGACTGCGGGCCATCGTGCCTTTGAGACGTTCCTCTTCTCTTCATCAGCTCCTTTGTATTGGTGACTGCGGGCCATCGTGCCTTTGAGACGTTCCTCTTCTGTTCATCAGCTCCTTTGTATTGGTGACTGCGGGCCATCGTGCCTTTGAGACGTTCCTCTTCTCTTCATCAGCTCCTTTGTATTGGTGACTGCGGGCCATCGTGCCTTTGAGACGTTCCTCTTCTGTTCATCAGCTCCTTTGTATTGGTGACTGCGGGCCATCGTGCCTTTGAGACGTTCCTCTTCTGTTCATCAGCTCCTTTGTATTGGTGACTGCGGGCCATCGTGCCTTTGAGACGTTCCTCTTCTTTCATCAGCTCCTTTGTATTGGTGACTGCGGGCCATCGTGCCTTTGAGACGTTCCTCTTCTGTTCATCAGCTCCTTTGTATTGGTGACTGCGGGCCATCGTGCCTTTGAGACGTTCCTCTTCTGTTCATCAGCTCCTTTGTATTGGTGACTGCGGGCCATCGTGCCTTTGAGACGTTCCTCTTCTGTTCATCAGTTCCTTTGTATTGGTGACTGCGGGCCATCGTGCCTTTGAGACGTTCCTCTTCTCTTCATCAGCTCCTTTGTATTGGTGACTGCGGGCCATCGTGCCTTTGAGACGTTCCTCTTCTCTTCATCAGCTCCTTTGTATTGGTGACTGCGGGCCATCGTGCCTTTGAGACGTTCCTCTTCTGTTCATCAGCTCCTTTGTATTGGTGACTGCGGGCCATCGTGCCTTTGAGACGTTCCTCTTCTGTTCATCAGCTCCTTTGTATTGGTGACTGCGGGCCATCGTGCCTTTGAGACGTTCTCTTCTCTCATCAGCTCCTTTGTATTGGTGACTGCGGGCCATCGTGCCTTTGAGACGTTCCTCTTCTGTTCATCAGCTCCTTTGTATTGGTGACTGCGGGCCATCGTGCCTTTGAGACGTTCCTCTTCTGTTCATCAGCTCCTTTGTATTGGTGACTGCGGGCCATCGTGCCTTTGAGACGTTCCTCTTCTGTTCATCAGCTCCTTTGTATTGGTGACTGCGGGCCATCGTGCCTTTGAGACGTTCCTCTTCTGTTCATCAGCTCCTTTGTATTGGTGACTGCGGGCCATCGTGCCTTTGAGACGTTCCTCTTCTGTTCATCAGCTCCTTTGTATTGGTGACTGCGGGCCATCGTGCCTTTGAGACGTTCCTCTTCTGTTCATCAGCTCCTTTGTATTGGTGACTGCGGCCATCGTGCCTTTGAGACGTTCCTCTTCTCTTCATCAGCTCCTTTGTATTGGTGACTGCGGGCCATCGTGCCTTGAGACGTTCCTCTTCTCTTCATCAGCTCCTTTGTATTGGTGACTGCGGGCCATCGTGCCTTTGAGACGTTCCTCTTCTCTTCATCAGCTCCTTTGTATTGGTGACTGCGGGCCATCGTGCCTTTGAGACGTTCCTCTTCTGTTCATCAGCTCCTTTGTATTGGTGACTGCGGGCCATCGTGCCTTTGAGACGTTCCTCTTCTCTTCATCAGCTCCTTTGTATTGGTGACTGCGGGCCATCGTGCCTTTGAGACGTTCCTCTTCTGTTCATCAGCTCCTTTGTATTGGTGACTGCGGGCCATCGTGCCTTTGAGACGTTCCTCTTCTGTTCATCAGCTCCTTTGTATTGGTGACTGCGGGCCATCGTGCCTTTGAGACGTTCCTCTTCTCTTCATCAGCTCCTTTGTATTGGTGACTGCGGGCCATCGTGCCTTTGAGACGTTCCTCTTCTGTTCATCAGCTCCTTTGTATTGGTGACTGCGGGCCATCGTGCCTTTGAGACGTTCCTCTTCTGTTCATCAGCTCCTTTGTATTGGTGACTGCGGGCCATCGTGCCTTTGAGACGTTCCTCTTCTGTTCATCAGCTCCTTTGTATTGGTGACTGCGGGCCATCGTGCCTTTGAGACGTTCCTCTTCTGTTCATCAGCTCCTTTGTATTGGTGACTGCGGGCCATCGTGCCTTTGAGACGTTCCTCTTCTCTTCATCAGCTCCTTTGTATTGGTGACTGCGGGCCATCGTGCCTTTGAGACGTTCCTCTTCTGTTCATCAGCTCCTTTGTATTGGTGACTGCGGGCCATCGTGCCTTTGAGAGTTCCTCTTCTCTTCATCAGCTCCTTTGTATTGGTGACTGCGGGCCATCGTGCCTTTGAGACGTTCCTCTTCTGTTCATCAGCTCCTTTGTATTGGTGACTGCGGGCCATCGTGCCTTTGAGACGTTCCTCTTCTGTTCATCAGCTCCTTTGTATTGGTGACTGCGGGCCATCGTGCCTTTGAGACGTTCCTCTTCTCTTCATCAGCTCCTTTGTATTGGTGACTGCGGGCCATCGTGCCTTTGAGACGTTCCTCTTCTGTTCATCAGCTCCTTTGTATTGGTGACTGCGGGCCATCGTGCCTTTGAGACGTTCCTCTTCTCTTCATCAGCTCCTTTGTATTGGTGACTGCGGGCCATCGTGCCTTTGAGACGTTCCTCTTCTCTTCATCAGCTCCTTTGTATTGGTGACTGCGGGCCATCGTGCCTTTGAGATGTTCCTCTTCTGTTCATCAGCTCCTTTGTATTGGTGACTGCGGGCCATCGTGCCTTTGAGACGTTCCTCTTCTCTTCATCAGCTCCTTTGTATTGGTGACTGCGGGCCATCGTGCCTTTGAGACGTTCCTCTTCTGTTCATCAGTTTCTTTGTATTGGTGACTGCGGGCCATCGTGCCTTTGAGACGTTCCTCTTCTGTTCATCAGCTCCTTTGTATTGGTGACTGCGGCCATCGTGCCTTTGAGACGTTCCTCTTCTCTTCATCAGCTCCTTTGTATTGGTGACTGCGGGCCATCGTGCCTTTGAGACTGTTCCTCTTCTCTTCATCAGCTCCTTTGTATTGGTGACTGCGGGCCATCGTGCCTTTGAGACGTTCCTCTTCTGTTCATCAGCTCCTTTGTATTGGTGACTGCGGGCCAATCGTGCCTTTGAGACGTTCCTCTTCTCTTCATCAGCTCCTTGTATTGGTGACTGCGGGCCATCGTGCCTTTGAGACGTTCCTCTTCTCTTCATCAGCTCCTTTGTATTGGTGACTGCGGGCCATCGTGCCTTTGAGACGTTCCTCTTCTCTTCATCAGCTCCTTTGTATTGGTGACTGCGGGCCATCGTGCCTTTGAGACGTTCCTCTTCTCTTCATCAGCTCCTTTGTATTGGTGACTGCGGCCATCGTGCCTTTGAGACGTTCCTCTCTCTTCATCAGCTCCTTTGTATTGGTGACTGCGGGCCATCGTGCCTTTGAGATGTTCCTCTTCTGTTCATCAGCTCCTTTGTATTGGTGACTGCGGGCCATCGTGCCTTTGAGATGTTCCTCTTCTGTTACATCAGTTCCTTTGTATTGGTGACTGCGGGCCATCTGTGCCTTTGAGATGTCCTCTTCTCTTCATCAGCTCCTTTGTATTGGTGACTGCGGGCCATCGTGCCTTTGAGACGTTCCTCTTCTCTTCATCAGCTTCCTTTGTATTGGGACTGCGGGCCATCGTGCTTTGAGACCTTCCTCTTCTCTTCATCAGCTCCTTTGTATTGGTGACTGCGGGCCATCGTGCCTTTGAAATGTTCCTCTTCTGTTCATCAGCTCCTTTGTATTGGTGACTGCGGGCCATCGTGCCTTTGAGACTTTCCTCTTCTGTTCATCAGCTCCTTTGTATTGGTGACTGCGGGCCATCGTGCCTTTGAGAGTTCCTCTTCTGTTCATCAGCTCCTTTGTATTGGTGACTGCGGGCCATCGTGCCTTTGAGACGTTCCTCTTCTGTTCATCAGCTCCTTTGTATTGGTGACTGCGGGCCATCGTGCCTTTGAGACGTTCCTCTTCTCTTCATCAGCTCCTTTGTATTGGTGACTGCGGGCCATCGTGCCTTTGAGACTTTCCTCTTCTGTTCATCAGCTCCTTTGTATTGGTGACTGCGGGCCATCGTGCCTTTGAGATGTTCCTCTTCTGTTCATCAGCTCCTTTGTATTGGTGACTGCGGGCCATCGTGCCTTTGAGACGTTCCTCTTCTGTTCATCAGCTCCTTTGTATTGGTGACTGCGGGCCATCGTGCCTTTGAGACGTTCCTCTTCTGTTCATCAGCTCCTTTGTATTGGTGACTGCGGGCCATCGTGCCTTTGAGACGTTCCTCTTCTCTTCATCAGCTCCTTTGTATTGGTGACTGCGGGCCATCGTGCCTTTGAGACGTTCCTCTTCTCGTTCATCAGCTCTTTATTCGGTGCTGCGGCCATCGTGCCTTTGAGATGTTCCTCTTCTCTTCATCAGCTCCTTTGTATTGGTGACTTGGGCCATCGTGCCTTTGAGACGTTCCTCTTCTCTTCATTAGCTCCTTTGTATTGGTGACTGCGGCCATCGTGCCTTTGAGACGTTCCTCTTCTCTTCATCAGCTCCTTTGTATTGGTGACTGCGGCCATCGTGCCTTTGAGACGTTCCTCTTCTCTTCATCAGCTCCTTTGTATTGGTGACTGCGGCCATCGTGCCTTTGAGACGTTCCTCTTCTGTTTCATCAGCTCCTTTGTATTGGTGACTGCGGGCCATCGTGCCTTTGAACGTTCCTCTTCTGTTTATCAGCTCCTTTGTATTGGTGACTGCGGGCCATCGTGCCTTTGAGACGTTCCTCTTCTGTTCATCAGCTCCTTTGTATTGGTGACTGCGGGCCATCGTGCCTTTGAGATGTTCCTCTTCTCTTCATCAGCTCCTTTGTATTGGTGACTGCGGGCCATCGTGCCTTTGAGACGTTCCTCTTCTCTTCATCAGCTCCTTTGTATTGGTGACTGCGGGCCATCGTGCCTTTGAGACGTTCCTCTTCTCTTCATCAGCTCCTTTGTATTGGTGACTGTGGGCCATCGTGCCTTTGAGACGTTCCTCTTCTGTTCATCAGCTCCTTTGTATTGGTGACTGCGGGCCATAGCGCCTTTGAGATGTTCCTCTTCTGTTCATCAGCTCCTTTGTATTGGTGACTGCGAGCCATCGTGCCTTTGAGACGTTCCTCTTCTGTTCATCAGCTCCTTTGTATTGGTGACTGCGGGCCATCGTGCCTTTGAGACGTTCCTCTTCTGTTCATCAGCTCCTTTGTATTGGTGACTGCGGGCCATCGTGCCTTTGAGACGTTCCTCTTCTCTTCATCAGCTCCTTTGTATTGGTGACTGCGGGCCATCGTGCCTTTGAGACGTTCCTCTTCTCTTCATCAGCTCCTGCGGGCCATCGTGCCTTTGAGATGTTCCTGTTCTCTTCATCCGCTCCTTTGTATTGGTGACTTTGGGCCATCGTGCCTTTGAGACGTTCCTCTTCTCTTCATTAGCTCCTTTGTATTGGTGACTGCGGGCCATCGTGCCTTTGAGACGTTCCTCTTCTCTTCATCAGCTCCTTTGTATTGGTGACTGCGGGCCATAGTGCCTTTGAGACGTTCCTCTTCTCTTCATCAGCTCCTTTGTATTGGTGACTGTCGGCCATCGTGCCTTTGATACGTTCCTCTTCTGTTCATCAGCTCCTTTGTATTGGTGACTGCGGGCCATCGTGCCTTTGATACGTTCCTCTTCTGTTTATCAGCTCCTTTGTATTGGTGACTGCGGGCCATCGTGCCTTTGAGACGTTCCTCTTCTGTTCATCAGCTCCTTTGTATTGGTGACTGCGGGCCATCGTGCCTTTGAGACGTTCCTCTTCTCTTCATCAGCTCCTTTGTATTGGTGACTGCGGGCCATCGTGCCTTTGAGACGTTCCTCTTCTCTTCATCAGCTCCTTTGTATTGGTGACTGCGGGCCATCGTGCCTTTGAGACGTTCCTCTTCTCTTCATCAGCTCCTTTGTATTGGTGACTGTGGGCCATCGTGCCTTTGAGACGTTCCTCTTCTGTTCATCAGCTCCTTTGTATTGGTGACTGCGGGCCATCGTGCCTTTGAGACGTTCCTCTTCTGTTCATCAGCTCCTTTGTATTGGTGACTGCGGGCCATCGTGCCTTTGAGACTTTCCTCTTCTGTTCATCAGCTCCTTGTTATTGGTGACTGCGGGCCATCGTGCTTTGAGATGTTCCTCTTCTGTTCATCAGCTCCTTTGTATTGGTGACTGCGGGCCATCGTGCCTTTGAGACGTTCCTCTTCTGTTCATCAGCTCCTTTGTATTGGTGACTGCGGGCCATCGTGCCTTTGAGACGTTCCTCTTCTGTTCATCAGCTCCTTTGTATTGGTGACTGCGGGCCATCGTGCCTTTGAGATGTTCCTCTTCTGTTCATCAGTTCCTTTGTATTGTGACTGCGGGCCATCGTGCCTTTGAGACGTTCCTCTTCTGTTCATCAGCTCCTTTGTATTGGTGACTGCGGGCCATCGTGCCTTTGAGACGTTCCTCTTCTGTTCATCAGCTCCTTTGTATTGGTGACTGCGGGCCATCGTGCCTTTGAGACGTTCCTCTTCTGTTCATCAGCTCCTTTGTATTGGTGACTGCGGGCCATCGTGCCCTTGAGATGTTCCTCTTCTCTTCATCAGCTCCTTTGTATTGGTGACTGCGGGCCATCGTGCCTTTGAGACGTTCCTCTTCTCTTCATCAGCTCCTGCGGGCCATCGTGCCTTTGAGATGTTTCTCTTCTGTTCATCAGCTCCTTTGTATTGGTGACTGCGGGCCATCGTGCCTTTGAGCCGATTTTATTCATTCTAGGCGGTACAGCACGAGGAATCGCTTTTCCTACATTATTGGTGTCTGCACGTCTGCTTGCTTGCAGTATAACATAGTTTTTTTGGACGTTCTCTGTGGGCGTAAGTGCCTTTGAGCCGTCCTCATTAGCTCTCTTGTGGAAGTCCAGGGGGCCTGCAGTGCCAGATACATTGTAATTGTACAATATTTCCTTGACTTTTCAGCATTTAAGAATGTCACATATGTGTTATGTCAGGAGTGGGTTGCTGGATGATGACTTAAGAGCACCCAAGCTTGATGGCTCAATGGTGATGGGGACATCTGGGGAAAAAGGCTGTTACTTCGGGGTAAAACATTTTCATCAGCTCAAACTCAACACTCTACTGACTTGGCACAACCCTCAACCTCTGGGGGTGCCAATGAGATTGAACAAATGAAGGGTCCTGTTCCATCTGCCAACAGCTTGAGCGCAAAATTGTAACAGAAGTAGGGACCCAATACTTTAACAGCAAGTACTATGAAAAGAACCATTAAAGAGGTCTTTCCAAGAAGGAAATGTCACAGTGTATGGGATGCAGAACTCTACGTAATGGATGATATCCTAGGCATTCTTGACTTAACTTGCCACCTGTAGTACCATCAGTTCTCTGAAATCAAGTCTTATTAATAACCCCCCTTGTCTCATCGTCATCGGGTCTCTCACTAAGTCCAATACAGGGCCAGGGGGTGGCTCCCACAAGAAGGGTGTAAGGAATCCTAGTGAGGGCGATGTCCCTCTCTAGCCTCATGAAGAACCAAGTGAGGCTACTCGAACAGCTCTGAATTTTGTCTTGAATTATTTGGTCACACACAGGGCTACCACTTGAATTACCCAGGGAGGCTAGTGTGTGAGAAAGCTCCATGGTTGGCTTAAAAGCAGCAGTCGCTGATTCTCTCATCAATCCCGTAGCCGAACTAAAAATGGACATAAAGCTTCAGTCCACAGTTATTGAGGAGCTGCAAGGAAAATGGTCCACAACACAGGATTTAGTTGATATATTGACTGCTCCCGTTGGATCTTTGTTAGATGATGCTCAAAGGAGGTCGGATTTAGATGCAATGACAGAAAGGAGCAATGGGGGGGGATCTGGATGAAATAAGTGATACGCCCCCTATCCAAGTGAATTATGGAAGAGTTTATTTGCTTGGCTCAACCATCCAAACATTCTTCAGACAAAGGAGAGGTCGTTCTACAGCATCTGCTGGTCACTACGATCCTAGGGTTTTACCTACATGGACTCGCCAAGCTTCCTCTGGTACACCATCTATTGGGATGTCGTTCTTCACAGTCCCTCTGATTGCCTGCCATAACCCTGTGTTTTTGTTGATCTTTGCATGAGATGCTAGTTTTATCCAGACTTCCTGTGCAAAAGATCTGCAATGCGCTCTCAACCATCTCCTGTGAGTTGTTTTATTTGATTGGCCATTTTTATGGGCATGTTTTCCTTTGCAACCTCTACATATGTTTCCCTAATATCATGTCAAAGTTTCCCGTTGGTCGCTCGTATTCTGGGGTCATAACCATTTCTTTTCCTGGCACCTACATTCTATCTTTCACGCAGGGTTTTGATTTTAAGCATTTTCTTGATCACTTCCCTGATTGTTGCTATCGAAGATGCGACATCCAGCAATAGGTCAGGCTCTGGATGTTCCCCTTGCGTTTTCCATGTGTCTGAACACAGCGTTAGTTCTTTCTCAGCTGCTACCCCGGCTTTGTCTAGGTTCGTTTTATGCCACCGTACTCTATTGTTACTATTATTCAAATGTAAATGCCATTCTCATCGTATTGGTCTCTGCTCTCCTTAACCATCAACCTGACACAAATAGGCATGTGGTCGCTCTCCTCTCTTACGACTACCGCCATGTCTTCTACGAACCTCAATGCCTACTGGTTAACGCATACGTAGTGCCTGGTAGAAGCGCAATTACCACTTATCCGTGTATTTGCTTTGTGTGCGTCACCTCGGCTCAATCCATTGAGCTTTCGGAGGTTGAAGCCATGTATGTAACATCGCTGCCCATGCTTTGTCTTGTCAGTTGAATGTTTTGTCATCCAATTCGGCAGACTCACATAAGTCTAGTGGCCCTTCCATATAGGTACCCATTCTGGCATTCAAATCTCCGACAAGGATGTTTATTTAAAAACGTAATGGTCAGAATGGCTGCTTCTGTTCTTGATTCCTTGGGGTCTAAGGGACTAGGGATTATTGGTGCTGGGACCGTGCCTTTCCTCTCTCAACTTCCCTGGGCCTGAGACCCACTTCGCAGGCCCGGACGTCCCTACCAGGCTGTTAGTCACTACAGATTGATAATACCTGTCTGTTCTTCTAAATATGACTATGGCCCTCATTACGACCCTGGCGTTGGACCATGGTGCTAATAGCTAATAGCACCATGGTCCATGCCGGTAACTCACCGACTCCGCCATGGCGGAATGGGGAATTACCGCCCCATTCCGAGGTTGGCGGGGCGGTAATTCCCCATGCCGCCATAGCCCTTCCCCATTCCCACTTTTGCCCCATAGGGCTCAATGGGAATGGGGATGGCGCTAAGTACGGTGCCGCAAATTGCGGCACCGTACTTAGCACCAAGGTCCCTTTGCGGGTTGGTTTTTAACGCCTGCAAAAAGCAGGCGTTAAAGTCTCCAACCCGCAAAGGGACCTTGTAATCAGGCGCTAAGGGATTACCGGTACGGGTACCCTTACCGGTACCGGTAATCCCTTAGCGCCAGGGTCGTAATGAGGCCCTATATGTGTTTGTCCGAAAACGCTGGCTGCCTGTCTCCCTAGGGAACTTCTAACTTTCCCTCTCTATCGTTGGAAAGTCTCTCCGGGAACAGGGAATGGCGCCTTCTTTAACCCAGTGTCACGCTCACATCTTTCGCAGCCTCTCACTCCTGCCCCTTCACTATACTGAACCTTCTACCACGTCACTGTCGCTCCAATGTCGTAAACATCGGGGCATTATGGCGGCGCCAATCCTCGGTGGTACACATCGCTACCATCACTGAGAAGCAGAATGCCTTTGGCGCAGCCGGACCAGGTGGCACATGCAATGGGTTAGTGGGCATGTCTCTGGGACATGGGGCACAAGCATTGCACCGTTGATTCAAATGGCCTCATACCCACCACCTGGAGAGAAAGCAACATCCTTCCAATTTATAAGAAGGGCTATTGGAAAGACCTGTCTAACTATTGAATGTTACCAATGTTAGACATCCCTACAAAATTCTTGGCAGGCGTGTTTCTAATAGAATGAAATCAATGGATCGCTGATGCAAAGATGCTTCCACCAAATCAGATAGGTTTCTGAGCCCAAGCTACTGCCGAGCATAATCTGCTCATGTTGGTATCGGCCCTAGAATATTCATGGACACAACGACACCTGCCGGTGTATGGAGCGAATATATAGATTTTAGCGCAGCCTTTGACACGGTCATGAGGAATCGACCATGGACAAAACTTTTGGATGGAAGATGCCTCCTGGCCTGTTAACCAGGATGACGCTGCTGTGCCAGGAAACAAGCGTTAGGATACGACAGAATGTTGAGGGCAGACAATCGAACCTGTTCAACATCACTCGGGGAGTTCAACAAGGCTGCACTCTGGCGGCTACGTTATTCAACCTACACCTGGCTGACCTAGTTGCGGCATTTGAAAAGGGCAACACCTGTCCCGTGAAAGTCAGGACCTCGAGAATAGGATGGCTCGGATATGCAGATGATCTGTTCCTGGTAGACCATACACCAATTGGCCTCCAATCTATGCCAGATGCGTTGTGTGCTTTTTCCGAGAGAAATGGCCTGCGTTTCAACATCAGAAAATGGGAAATCATGGCATTTGCAGGTAAAAGGCCCAGTAAATCTAACAAGGTGTGGACCACAGGCAAAAAGGGTCCAGAAGGTAAAGAAGTATAAATGCTTCGGGGTAATTGTTGACGACCAATTGAACTGGGCAACCCATTGGTCTGAAACGCAGGCCAGTGGTATGAGAATAGCACACTCAGTAAGTAAATTCATAAGGCAGCAGGGGGGACGGTCAATTAGAACCGTGATGTTGCTGTATACAGCAAAACTATGACCATGTATGTTGTGGAATTATGGGATGGAAAATATCAGACTCACCGGAAGAGGCTTGAAGGCAACATATTACAGCTACTCTTCAAAATGCCAAAATCCCTATATAGGAATGGAATTCAATCTGACAAATGTATTAAGAGAAAGGGAAAGGCGGACATCCATGTGATATGGGAAATTGCTACGACTGGATAATTGTACTATAATGGTGGAATACTTCCTGGCCGTGAGACAAGTAGATCACTATAAAAGTCTCGGAGTCTTCGGATCATTAATGAATACTCAGAGAAGGTGGATAGCAGGGTACACCCTGGCACAGGGGGAGTCACACTGCCCGCACAGAAGAGCGTGTTGTGACCGTGATGAAGATGTGGATTTAGAACACTGGCCTCTAATGGAAATGGCGGTGGCTGCAGCCCTATTGGACGGATCGGCAAAGAGTCCCCATGTACATTGATGCGTTCCCAAACAGCGCCACCATTAGGCAATATCTGCTTCTTAAATTCAATGTTACAAGAGTGCTGGAAATGGAAGGTGCTAAGCAGGAGTGTTGCTTGGCCTGGAAAAGACCCGGGGCTATTCTAATGTGGGGACTGTTAGGACTTGTGGCTAGCTAGCCCTTTGGTTGTAACCCCTGAGCTTCTATCCAGGGCTACGACCAAAAGACTCGTGGCTATAGCCCCCTCAGCCCTCCCCTAGCAACGCCTCTGGTGCTAAGCTAGGAATTGAACGAGCTTAACGATTGTGTAGATTGTGTGGATGGCCTTTGAGACTCCAGAACATGTCGCGGTGGAGTGCAAAGCTTAAACTCCTTAAGGCACACATACATCAAATCATACCATAACAAGATGGACAATAGTGATAGTCAGAGTGGTTATTTGTAGCGGGCCACCCCGTCACATGTGTGCATGTCTGTAGTGTATATCTCGCCACAAATAGCAGAGCAAGATTAACAAGCCTATGGTTCAGAATGGACATGTTACCAATATCCCCTAGTAGGCAACCAAAGCGACTAGCATATAATTACTCTTTCATACTAAACTTTCCAAACACCAATCCTAAAATGGACTAGTTGAGAGCACGCCCGTCACATGTGTAACAGGCATGCTAAGGACCTTTGCTTTCACCATCCATAGGAAACAGAGTCACCTTGGCAGTAAATATAGTCCATTCTGTTAAGGACCTTAAGTTGTATGAGAGAGAATCTGGAAGTCAAGGCTGTTCCATCGCTGGACTCGGGAAGATAGCCCAGGGGCAACGTGCTCGCCTTGGAAGCAAATCGACACAGAGCACCACAGGTTCAATCCCCGGGTCCGCGCTTAGAAACCTCTGGGTCTTAAGCGCGTTATAAATAACCTATCACATCATATCATATACCCCCACATGCATGGCCACCGCAGATCCGTGATGTCCATCTGTTGGTCTGAGCACCACTTGCTGTAGCTGCCATCGGAGACATACCCCGCGGGGCTGGTGATGCCGTGTTGATCCCGCCTTCCTGGTGCACTTCCGGTTCACACCATGCGTTAGTGTGCATGAATGCAGGAAATGAGGGCCAGAGCAGTACATTAACATTGGCAGCCTGCCAGCCCCTCTGGAACTACACATCCCTAGTCTGGCATCTCCTCTATAGGGATATTCGGATGCCTGCGATTGATTTAACGAAAAAAGTCATAACTAATAAATGTCTTAACAAAGCGAAAAATACAGAAAAATACAGAAACAAGTAATTTGAGGTCCCTCCCAAGCCCCCTGTTTCCCTAGATTTATAACCCTACGCCCAACTACCTGCCCACCAGTTTTAATCCTTTACCCCACCCCCAAACATATGTTTACTAGAAATTCGATATTTTTCGATATTTTGGGTTCGTTACATTTTTTTTTGTTATTCCCTGTTCGTTAATATTCCTGTCCTATAACTCCCTGACCTTCATTTTACCAAACTAGGTTCTCCCAGGCCACTAGCGTGGATTTTACCGGATCAAAAAGACCCTCTGGCTTGCAAGGGCCACCTACCAGGAATGAAGTTATGTCTAGAGTTCTCCAATGTAACATGCATGTAACATGCATGTAACATGCATGCAGCGCATCATACAGCGGGAGGTCATGAGCCGCCAGGCCTCCCACTGCATGTGACAGCCATCGTTCAGCGCATTTAATCCCGCCAGCCCCAGGCTTACCTATACATTCTGTGAGCAACTAAGATCCTTCTACAAAGAACATCCCATCTAGCCAAATAGGGATATTAGGGAACATATATAGCAATTTCAGGAGTGTGATCCTATTAATCAGTGAAAGCCTACCTAATAATGACCCCATCTCAGCAGTTTCGACCTTAGGATTCGTTATTATTCTGATAAAGGGAGTCACGAGAACTAGATGCAAGAGTCTAAAATGATCACCCAGAAACCCTGCGGCCTCTCACCCAGAAGCCAATGGGAACAGAGTGACCTGGTGCTGCTCTAAAGCCTACTCCGGACCCCTTACCAACACATGCATAGCACCGGTTCCGGGGCACGCTCAAGAGTAATGCCCTCATGTTTAGCCCTTATAAGGTTCTCCAACAAAGGCTGGACCCCTTACCAACACATGCACAGCACCGGCACATGATGATCTGCTTCCGGGGCACGCTCTAGACTAGAGTCATGCCCTTACAAGGTTCTCCAACGAAGGCCGGACCCCTTACCAACACATGCACAGCACCTGCACATGATGATCTGCTTCCGCGGCACGCTCTAGACTAGAGTCATGCCTTACAAGGTTCTACAACGAAGGCCGGACCCTTACCAACACATGCACAGCACCTGCACATGATGATCTGCTTCCGGGGCACGCTCTAGACTAGAGTCATGCCCTTATAAGGTTCTCCAACGAAGGCCGGACCCCTTACCAACACATGCACAGCACCTGCACATGATGATCTGATTCCGAGGCACGCTCTAGAGTCATGCCCTCATGTTTAGCCCTTATAAGGTTCTACAACGAAGGCCGGACCCCTTACCAACACATGCACAGCACCTGCACATGATGATCTGATTCCGGGGCACGCTCTAGAGTCATGCCCTTATAAGGTTCTCCAACGAAGGCCGGACCCCTTACCAACACATGCACAGCACCTGCACATGATGATCTGCTTCCGGGGCACGCTCTAGGCTAGAGTCATGCCCTTACAAGGTTCTACAACGAAGGCCGGACACCTTACCAACACATGCACAGCACCTGCAAATGATGATCTGATTCCGGGGCACGCTCTAGAGTCATACCCTCATGTTTAGCCCTTATAAGGTTCTACAACGAAGGCCGGACCCCTTACCAACACATGCACAGCACCTGCACATGATGATCTGATTCCGGGGCATGCTCTAGAGTCATGCCCTTATAAGGTTCTCCAACGAAGGCCGGACCCCTTACCAACACATGCACAGCACCTGCACATGATGATCTGATTCCGGGGCACGCTCTAGAGTCATGCCCTCATGTTTAGCCCTTATAAGGTTCTCCAACGAAGGCCGGACCCCTTACCAACACATGCACAGCACCTGCACATGATGATCTGATTCCGGGGCATGCTCTAGAGTCATGCCCTTATAAGGTTCTCCAACGAAGGCCGGACCCCTTACCAACACATGCACAGCACCTGCACATGATGATCTGATTCAGGGGCACGCTCTAGAGTCATGCCCTTATAAGGTTCTACAACGAAGGCCGGACCCCTTACCAACACATGCACAGCACCTGCACATGATGATCTGATTCAGGGGCATGCTCTAGAGTCATGCCCTTATAAGGTTCTCGAACGAAGGCCGGACCCCTTACCAACACATGCACAGCACCTGCACATGATGATCTGATTCAGGGGCATGCTCTAATCATGCTCTTATAAGGTTCTACAACGAAGGCCGGACCCCTTACCAACACATGCACAGCACCTGCACATGATGATCTGTTTCCGGGGCACGCTCTAGACTAGAGTCATGCCCTTATACGGTTCTCCAACGAAGGCCGGACCCCTTACCAACACATGCACAGCACCTGCACATGATGATCTGATTCCGGGGCACGCTCTAGAGTCATGCCCTCATGTTTAGCCCTTATAAGGTTCTCCAACGAAGGCCGGACCCCTTACCAACACATGCACAGCACCTGCACATGATGATCTGATTCCGGGCACGCTCTAGAGTCATGCCCATGTTTAGCCCTTATAAGGTTCTCCAACGAAGGCCGGACACCTTACCAACACATGCACAGCACCTGCACATGATGATCTGATTCCGGGGCACGCTCTAGAGTCATGCCCTTATAAGGTTCTACAACGAAGGCCGGACCCCTTACAACACATGCACAGCACCTGCACATAATGATCTGCTTCCGGGGCACGCTCTAAAGTCATGCCCTCATGTTTAGCCTTATAAGGTTCTCCAACGAAGGCCGGACACCTTACCAACACATGCACAGCACCTGCACATGATGATCTGATTCCGGGGCACGCTCTAGAGTCATGCCCTTATAAGGTTCTACAACGAAATCCGGACCCCTTACCAACACATGCACAGCACCGGCAAATGATGATCTGATTCCGGAGCACGCTCTAGAGTCATACCCTCATGTTTAGCCCTTATAAGGTTCTACAACGAAGGCCGGACCCCTTACCAACACATGCACAGCACCTGCAAACGATGATCTGATTCCGGGGCACGCTCTAGAGTCATACCCTCATGTTTAGCCCTTATAAGGTTCTACAACGAAGGCCGGCCCCTTACCAACACATGCACAGCACCTGCACATGATGATCTGCTTCCGCGGCACGCTCTAGACTAGAGTCATGCCCTTACAAGGTTCTACAACGAAGGCCGGACCCCTTACCAACACATGCACAGCACCTGCACATGATGATCTGCTTCCGGGGCACGCTCTAGACTAGAGTCATGCCCTTATAAGGTTCTCCAACGAAGGCCGGACCCCTTACCAACACATGCACAGCACCTGCAAATGATGATCTGATTCCGGGGCACGCTCTAGAGTCATACCCTCATGTTTAGCCCTTATAAGGTTCTACAACGAAGGCCGGACCCCTTACCAACACATGCACAGCACCTGCACATGATGATCTGCTTCCGCGGCACGCTCTAGACTAGAGTCATGCCCTTATAAGGTTCTCCAACGAAGGCCGGACCCCTTACCAACACATGCACAGCACCTGCACATGATGATCTGATTCCGAGGCACGCTCTAGAGTCATGCCCTCATGTTTAGCCCTTATAAGGTTCTACAACGAAGGCCGAACCCCTTACCAACACATGCACAGCACCTGCACATGATGATCTGATTCCGGGGCACGCTCTAGAGTCATGCCTTATAAGGTTCTCCAACGAAGGCCGGACCCCTTACCAACACATGCACAGCACCTGCACATGATGATCTGCTTTCGGGGCACGCTCTAGCTAGAGTCATGCTTTTACAAGGTTCTACAACGAAGGCCGGACACCTTACCAACACATGCACAGCACCTGCAAATGATGATCTGATTCCGGGGCACGCTCTAGAGTCATACCCCATGTTTACCCTTATAAGGTTCTACAACGAAGGCCGACCCCTTACCAACACATGCACAGCACCTGCACATGATGATCTGATTCCGGGGCACGCTCTAGAGTCAGCCTCAGTTAGCCCTTATAAAGGTTCTCCAACGAAGGCCGGACCCCTTACCAACACATGCACAGCACCTGCACATGATGATCTGCTTCCGGGGCACGCTCTAGCTAGAGTCATGCCCTTATAAGGTTCTCCAACGAAGGCCGGACCCCTTACCAACACATGCACAGCACCTGCACATGATGATCTGATTCCGGGGCACGCTCTGGAGTCATGCCCTCATGTTTAGCCCTTATAAGGGTCTACAACGAAGGCCGGACCCCTTACCAACACATGCACAGCACCTGCACATGATGATCTGATTCCGGGGCACGCTCTAGAGTCATGCCCTTATAAGGTTCTCCAACGAAGGCCGGACCCCTTACCAACACATGCACAGCACCTGCACATGATGATCTGATTCCGGGGCACGCTCTAGAGTCATGCCCTCATGTTTAGCCTTATAAGGTTCTCCAACGAAGGCCGGACCCCTTACCAACACATGCACAGCACCTGCACATGATGATCTGATTCCGGGCAGCTCTAGAGTCATGCCCTTATAAGGTTCTCCAACGAAGGCCGGACCCTTACCAACACATGCACAGCACCTGCACATGATGATCTGATTCAGGGGCACGCTCTAGAGTCATGCCCTTATAAGGTTCTACAACGAAGGCCGGACCCCTTACCAACACATGCACAGCACCTGCACATGATGATCTGATTCAGGGGCATGCTCTAGAGTCATGCCCCTTATAAGGTTCTCGAACGAAGGCCGGACCCCTTACCAACACATGCAGCACTGCACATGAGATCTGATCCGGAGCGCTCTAGAGTCATGCCCTCATGTTTGCCCTTATAAGGTTCTCCAACGAAGGCCGGACCCCTTACCAACACATGCACAGCACCTGCACATGATGATCTGCTTCCGGGGCACGCTCTAGACTAGAGTCATGCCCTTATAAGGTTCTCCAACGAAGGCCGGACCCCTTACCAACACATGCACAGCACCTGCACATGATGATCTGATTCCGGGGCACGCTCTAGAGTCATGCCCTCATGTTTAGCCCTTATAAGGTTCTCCAACGAAGGCCGGACCCCTTACCAACACATGCACAGCACCTGCACATGATGATCTGATTCCGGGGCACGCTCTAGAGTCATACCCTCATGTTTAGCCCTTATAAGGTTCTCCAACGAAGGCCGGACACCTTACCAACACATGCACAGCACCTGCACATGATGATCTGCTTCCGGGGCACGCTCTAGAGTCATGCCCTTATAAGGTTCTACAACGAAGGCCGGACCCCTTACCAACACATGCACAGCACCTGCACATAATGATCTGCTTCCGGGGCACGCTCTAGAGTCATGCCCTCATGTTTAGCCCTTATAAGGTTCTCCAACGAAGGCCGGACACCTTACCAACACATGCACAGCACCTGCACATGATGATCTGATTCTGGGGCATGCTCTAGAGTCATGCCCTCATGTTTAGCCCTTATAAGGTTCTCCAACGAAGGCCGGACACCTTACCAACACATGCACAGCACCTGCACATGATGATCTGATTCCGGGGCACGCTCTAGAGTCATGCCCTTATAAGGTTCTACAACGAAGGCCGGACCCCTTACCAACACATGCACAGCACCGGCACATGATGATCTGATTCCGGGGCACGCTCTAGAGTAATGCCCTTATAAGGTTCTCCAACGAAGGCCGGACCCCTTACCAACACATGCACAGCACCTGCACATGATGATCTGATTCAGGGCACGCTCTAAGTCATGCTCTCATAAGGTTCTCAACGAAGGCCGGACCCTTACCAACACATGCACAGCACCTGCACATGATGATCTGATTCCGGGGCACGCTCTAGAGTCATGCCCTCATGTTTAGCCCTTATAAGGTTCTCCAACGAAGGCCGGACACCTTACCAACACATGCACAGCACCTGCACATGATGATCTGCTTCCGGGGCACGCTCTAGAGTCATGCCCTTATAAGGTTCTACAACGAAGGCCGGACCCCTTACCAACACATGCACAGCACCTGCACATGATGATCTGATTCAGGGGCACGCTCTGGAGTCATGCCCTCATGTTTAGCCCTTATAAGGTTCTCCAACGAAGGCCGGACCCCTTACCAACACATGCACAGCACCTGCACATGATGATCTGATTCCGGGGCACGCTCTAGAGTCATGCCCTTATAAGGTTCTACAACGAAGGCCGGACCCCTTACCAACACATGCACAGCACCTGCACATGATGATCTGATTCCGGGGCACGCTCTAGAGTCATGCCCTCATGTTTAGCCCTTATAAGGTTCTCCAACGAAGGCCGGACCCCTTACCAACACATGCACAGCACCTGCATATGATGATCTGCTTCCGGGGCACGCTCTGGAGTCATGCCCTTATAAGGTTCTACAACGAAGGCCAGACCCCTTACCAACACATGCACAGCACCTGCACATGATGATCTGATTCAGGGGCACGCTCTAGAGTCATGCCCTTATAAGGTTCTACAACGAAGGCCGGACCCCTTACCAACACATGCACAGCACCTGCACATGATGATCTGATTCAGGGGCACGCTCTAGAGTCATGCCCTCATGTTTAGCCCTTATAAGGTTCTCCAACGAAGGCCGGACACCTTACCAACACATGCACAGCACCTGCACATGATGATCTGATTCCGGGGCACGCTCTAGAGTCATGTCCTTATAAGGTTCTCCAACGAAGGCCGGACCCCTTACCAACACATGCACAGCACCTGCACATGATGATCTGATTCAGGGGCACGCTCTAGAGTCATGCCTTCATGTTTAGCCCTTATAAGGTTCTCCAACGAAGGCCGGATCCCTTACCAATACATGCACAGCACCTGCACATGATGATCTGATTCCGGGGCACGCTCTAGAGTCATGTCCTTATAAGGTTCTCGAACGAAGGCCGGACCCCTTACCAACACATGCACATGATGATCTGATTCCGGGGCGCGCTCTAGAGTCATGCCCTCATGTTTAGCCCTTATAAGGTTCTCCAACGAAGGCCGGACCCCTTACCAACACATGCACAGCACCTGCACATGATGATCTGATTCCGGGGCACGCTCTAGAGTCATACCCTCATGTTTAGCCCTTATAAGGTTCTCCAACGAAGGCCGGACCCCTTACCAACACATGCACAGCACCTGCACATGATGATCTGATTCAGGGACACGCTCTGAGACCTCATGTTTAGCCCTTATAAGGTTCTCCAACGAAGGCCGGACCCCTTACCAACACATGCACAGCACCTGCACATGATGATCTGATTCCGGGGCACGGTCTAGAGTCATGTCCTTATAAGATCCTCGAACGAAGGCCGGACCCCTTACCAACACATGCACAGCACCTGCACATGATGATCTGATTCCGGGGCACGCTCTAGAGTCATGCCCTTATAAGGTTCTCCAACGAAGGCCGGACCCCTTACCAACACATGCACAGCACCTGCACATGATGATCTGATTCGGGGGCACGCTCTAGAGTCATGCCCTCATGTTTAGCCCTTATAAGGTTCTCCAACGAAGGCCGGACCCCTTACCAACACATGCACAGCACCTGCACATGATGATCTGATTCCGGGGCACGCTCTAGCTAGAGTCATGCCCTTATAAGGTTCTCCAACGAAGGCCGGACCCCTTACCAACACATGCACAGCACCTGCACATGATGATCTGATTCAGGGGCACGCTCTAGAGTCATGCCCTTATAAGGTTCTCCAACGAAGGCCGGACCCCTTACCAACACATGCACAGCACCTGCACATGATGATCTGATTCAGGGCACGCTCTAGAGTCATGCCCTTATAAGGTTCTCAACGAAGGCCGGACCCCTTACCAACACATGCACAGCACCTGCACATGATGATCTGATTCCGGGGCACGCTCTAGAGTCATACCCTCATGTTATGCCCTTATAAGGTTCTCCAACGAAGGCCGGACCCCTTACCAACACATGCACAGCACCTGCACATGATGATCTGATTCCGGGGCACGCTCTAGAGTCATGCCTTATAAGGTTCTACAACGAAGGCCGGACCCCTTACCAACACATGCACAGCACCTGCACATGATGATCTGATTCCGGGGCACGCTCTAGAGTCATGCCCTTATAAGGTTCTCCAACGAAGGCCGGACCCCTTACCAACACATGCACAGCACCTGCACATGATGATCTGATTCTGGGGCATGCTCTAGAGTCATGCCCTCATGTTTAGCCCTTATAAGGTTCTCCAACGAAGGCCGGACACCTTACCAACACATGCACAGCACCTGCACATGATGATCTGATTCCGGGGCACGCTCTAGAGTCATGCCCTTATAAGGTTCTACAACGAAGGCCGGACCCCTTACCAACACATGCACAGCACCGGCACATGATGATCTGATTCCGGGGCACGCTCTAGAGTAATGCCCTTATAAGGTTCTCCAACGAAGGCCGGACCCCTTACCAACACATGCACAGCACCTGCACATGATGATCTGATTCAGGGGCACGCTGTAGTCATGCTCTTATAAGGTTCTCCAACGAAGGCCGGACCCCTTACCAACACATGCACAGCACCTGCACATGATGATCTGATTCCGGGGCACGCTCTAGAGTCATGCCCTCATGTTTAGCCCTTATAAGGTTCTCCAACGAAGGCCGGACACCTTACCAACACATGCACAGCACCTGCACATGATGATCTGATTCCGGGCACGCTCTAGAGTCATGCCCTTATAAGGTTCTACAACGAAGGCCGGACCCCTTACCAACACATGCACAGCACCTGCACATGATGATCTGATTCAGGGCACGCTCTGGAGTCATGCCCTCATGTTTAGCCCTTATAAGGTTCTCCAACGAAGGCCGGACCCCTTACCAACACATGCACAGCACCTGCACATGATGATCTGATTCAGGGGGACGCGCTAGAGTCATACCCTCATGTTTAGCCCTTATAAGGTTCTCCAACGAAGGCCGGACCCCTTACCAACACATGCACAGCACCTGCACATGATGATCTGATTCAGGGGCACGCTCTAGAGTCATGCCCTTAAAAGGTTCTACAACGCACACAAAAAGCAAAGGGCAGAGGTGGCACCCCTGTCTCGTACCTTCGCACGTTGGAATGCTGATGACAGTAATTCAGTTGCCCCTACCCTAACAAACAGGTGCACATATAACAACTTAATGAAGCTGATAAAACAATGTCCAAACTCATATTTGTCTAGCAACGTAAATTGCCATTAAACCGTATTGAAGACCTTCTACATATCCGCGGCGCCGCTGTCGCCTTCGCGTTACGCGAGACTGATCGTGGTCAACCAGGTGAAGCGTAAGCTCCATGTGTCCAGCTGGCAATATCAGAGCAAACATTTCTGCATCAAGATTTATGAGGGAGTAGGGCCAGTAGAACCGGCTGTCTTCTGCCGGCCCCCCTGATCTAAGGAGTAGGATTGTGATAGCTTCCCACAAAGAGTTTCATTGGTTAGCCACATCTCCTATAGTTTCAGAAGATACAGGGCCAAACTCTCCTGGTATTCTTCATACCATTACATTCAGAGACCAGCCCACAAGACCCTGCGGCCTTGCAGTTGGATAGTGTATGATGTGAAGCTTTGATTTCATCAAGTGTGAGAGGCGCACCGAGCTGATGCGACATCTCGCTCGAAAGCATCGATGTTGGGGTTAGATAGAAATAGGTTGCTATTTCAACCCTGCTCACAACATTGCCCAAAGAGTATAAGGTGGAACGGAACTGGTAGAAAAGCTCATGCTTCATCACACCTTCCAGTGCCATGGAAAGTTTCCTCGTCTGACTAGACAGGAGGGTGTGGATCTGGCCCAAATGATCACTCAATAGCTGTTTCCTCCTTCTCTACAGGATCACGCTTCATTGCACCTTCCACTGCCAAGGAAGGTCCCAAGTGCGACTACACAGGAGACCCTCAATCCAGACCAAGTCTGCAAATGTATCCTGAGACCCCCGACGATCAACATAAGCCTCCGCGCGGAGGTGCAGTTTGGTGGATTTCACTTCAACACAATCACATCTTCCTCATCCGGCTCACCGGGATGGAGTGGGAGACCTTCCTTCGTCAGCCTCGACACAGAGGCGCCTCGTCCGCCAATGGCTCAGGAAACCTCAGAGTTGACTTACACTTGGAGGAAACCTCAGGAAGAGCCTCCTGGTCCAGGGACCGGCCGGAATGTTGGGAGATGCTGCCTCATGTCTTTCCCCAGGTCTCCCCTCAGCCTCTCCAGCAGTGAGACAGATCCACTGACAGCTGATGGTCATTGGAATGTCCCCTGGTGAAGGGAAGCAGGACAAGGAAGAGAATGCCGGCTCCGGAGGGCCTCAAAAAGGCACTGCCATGGCGTCAGGGTAATGCTGCCGGCTCCTGGGAGCAGCCATGGCACCTCAGTGTCTAACAGAGTCTCTGCACACTCCGGGAGGCAGGGCTGCTTCCCATGGCATCCACAATGATCAGCATTCAGAGAAGTGAGTGCCATGCTATCGAGTGTACCTGGGGAGTACAAGCAGCTAGGGTAGAGAGGAAGGCATGCGTGCACACACACACACACCATACACACACACACACACCATCTCTCTCACTTTCTCTGTGTCTCTCTCTCACACACACACACTCTCTCTCTCACTCTCTTTCCCTGTCTCCCACTCTCTCTCTCTCTCTCTCTGATAGTGAGATAACGAGACTGTTTCTTTTCTGCTCTGCCACCATGCCTGTCTCTGGGCTGCACTGTTAGATGGAGCAGGGGTTTTGGGGACCTGCTGACTCTCAGGCAGCTCTGAGCAAGGATTGCCTGTGTTCTTCACTATGGAAATAATAACCCACGTATTCAGTCCGCCATTGGTGAATGAGGCGGCCCTGGTTTTCCTTATGCTTTGCACTTTCCACGTTCAGAGACACCTGGGCCCTCGTTCAGGAAGTGCTTGCTGATATTTATGTCACTGCCCTCCCCTGCTTCTTCCTTCTCCATTCTTCCTCAAAATGTGACCCCTGCAAGCCTTTGCATGCAGAGCTCAGCATTTTTATAGGTTAGAACCTTGAGTCAGAACAACCACAAGGCAGCAGGGAAGGGCGAGCCACCCCCGCCCAACACTGTTGGTGCTATTGGTCATGGTGAGGAAGGCAACGTGTGTGTGCAGCCACCGCATCACAACGTCCTGCACAAGCCAGCAGATATCTCATCACAGTATCCTACACAAGCCACCATATGTGCCAGCAGCCACCTCATCACAGTATCCTACACAAGCCGACATATATGCCAGCAGCCACCTCATCACAGTATCCTACACAAGCCGACATATGTGCCAGCAGATATCTCATCACAGTATCCTACACAAGCCAACATATGTGCCAGCAGCCACCTCATCACAGTATCCTACACAAGCCGACATATGTGCCAGCAGATATCTCTTCACAGTATCCTACACAAACCACCATATGTGCCAGCAGCCACCTCATCACAGTATCCTACACAAACCACCATATGTGCCAGCAGCCACCTCATCACAGTATCCTACACAAGCCGACATATGTGCCAGCAGCCACCTCATCACAGTATCCTACACAAGCCACCATATGTGCCAGCAGCCACCTCATCACAGTATCCTACACAAGCCATTATATGTGCCAGCAGCCACCTCATCACAGTATCCTACACAAGCCACCGTATGTGCCAGCAGCCACCGCATCACAGCGTCCTACACAAGCCGACATATGTGCCAGCAGCCACCTCATCACAGTATCCTACACAAACCACCATATGTGCCAGCAGCCACCTCATCACAGTATCCTACACAAGCCGACATATGTGCCAGCAGCCACCTCATCACAGTATCCTACACAAGCCACCATATGTGCCAGCAGCCACCTCATCACAGTATCCTACACAAGCCGACATATGTGCCAGCAGCCACCTCATCACAGTATCCTACACAAGCCACCGTATGTGCCAGCAGCCACCTCATCACAGTATCCTACACAAGCCACCATATGTGCCAGCAGCCACCTTATCACAGTATCCTACACAAACCACCATATGTGCCAGCAGCCACCGCATCACAGCGTCCTACACAAGCCGATTTATGTGCCAGCAGATACCTCATCACAGTTACCTACACAAGCCACCATATGTGCCAGCAGCCACCTCATCACAGTATCCTACACAAGCCGACATATGTGCCAGCAGCCACCTCATCACAGTATCCACACAAGCCACCATATGTGCCAGCAGCCACCTCATCACAGTATCCTACACAAACCACCATATGTGCCAGCAGCCTCCTTATCACAGTATCCTACACAAGCAGACATGTGTGCCAGCAGCCACCTCATCACAGTGTCCTATACAATCTAACATATGTGCCAGCAGCCTCCTCATCACAGTATCCTATACAAGCTGATATTGTGCCAATGTATTCATTACTTGTTACATTTATAGATGCATGCCAATCCCTCAGACATCACGTGCTAGTTACAGAAATTGACAAATGAATATTCTTCAAAGTACAGTATCACTCACAGCGGATTACAGTGTGCAAGGGGATTCTTATTTGCATAACCTGACAGTGCCACAACTCATGGAGCGGGGGCTACATCAGGTATACTAGTAGGACACATCAGGCAAAGTACCATCTGGCAAAGCCACACCTCATGGTGCCAGGGGTGACATCAGGTATACTAGTAGGACACATCACGTAAAGTACAATCTGGCAAAGCCACATCTCATGGTGCCAGGGGTGACATCAGGTATACTAGTAGGACACATCACGTAAAGTACAATCTGGCAAAGCCACATCTCATGGTGCCAGGGGTGACATCAGGTATACTAGTAGGACACATCAGGTAAAGTACAATCTGGCAAAGCCACACCTCATGGTGCCGGGGGCGACATCAGGCATACTAGTAGGACACATCAGGTAAAGTACAATCTGGCAAAGCCACATCTCATGGTGCCAGGGGTGACATCAGGTATACTAGTAGGACACATCACGTAAAGTACAATCTGGCAAAGCCACATCTCATGGTGCCAGGGGTGACATCAGGTATACTAGTAGGACACATCAGGTAAAGTACAATCTGGCAAAGCCACACCTCATGGTGCCGGGGGCGACATCAGGCATACTAGTAGGACACATCACGTAAAGTACAATCTGGCAAAGCCACACCTCATGGTGCCGGGGGCGACATCAGGCATACTAGTAGGACACATCAGGCAAAGTACCATCTGGCAAAGCCACATCTCATGGTGCCAGGGGTGACATCAGGTATACTAGTAGGACACATCAGGTAAAGTACAATCTGGCAAAGCCACATCTCATGGTGCCAGGGGCGACATCAGGTATACTAGTAGGACACATCAGGTAAAGTACAATCTGGCAAAGCCACATCTCATGGTGCCAGGGGCGACATCAGGTATACTAGTAGGACACATCAGGTAAAGTACCATCTGGCAAAGCCACATCCCATAATGTGGGGGGCTTCATCATGTATACATAGAGACACATCACGTAAAGTACAATCTGGCCAAGCCACACCTCATGGTGCCGGGGGCAACATCAGGCATACTAGTAGGACACATCAGGCAAAGTACCATCTGGCAAAGCCACATCTCATGGTGCCAGGGGTGACATCAGGTATACTAGTAGGACACATCAGGTAAAGTACAATCTGGCAAAGCCACATCTCATGGTGCCAGGGGCGACATCAGGTATACTAGTAGGACACATCAGGTAAAGTACCATCTGGCAAAGCCACATCCCATAATGTGGGGGGCTTCATCATGTATACATAGAGACACATCACGTAAAGTACAATCTGGCAAAGCCACACCTCATGGTGCCGGGTGCAACATCAGGCATACTAGTAGGACACATCAGGCAAAGTACCATCTGGCAAAGCCACACCTCATGGTGCCGGGGGGGCTACATGAGGTATACTAGTAGGACACATCAGGCAAAGTACAATCTGGCAAAGCCACACCTCATTGTGCCGGGGGCGACATCAGGCATACTAGTAGGACACATCAGGCAAAGTACAATCTGGCAAAGCCACACCTCATGGTGTGGGGGCTACATCAGGCATACTAGTAGGACACATCAGGCAAAGTACAATCTGGCAAAGCCACACCTCATGGTGCCGGGGGGGCTACATGAGGTATACTAGT
The DNA here is from genome assembly GCA_002915635.3 of Ambystoma mexicanum. Lineage (NCBI taxonomy): Eukaryota > Metazoa > Chordata > Amphibia > Caudata > Ambystomatidae > Ambystoma > Ambystoma mexicanum. The sequence goes on from CM010937.2 coordinate 17,027,143, forward strand.
AGGACACATCAGGCAAAGTACAATCTGGCAAAGCCACATCTCATGGTGCCAGGGGTGACATCAGGTATACTAGTAGGACACATCAGGCAAAGTACAATCTGGCAAAGCCACACCTCATGGTGCCAGGGGCGACATCAGGTATACTAGTAGGACACATCAGGCAAAGTACAATCTGGCAAAGCCACAACTCATTGTGCCGGGGGCGACATCAGGCATACTAGTAGGACACATCAGGCAAAGTACAATCTGGCAAAGCCACACCTCATGGTGCCGGGGAGGCTACATGAGGTATACTAGTAGGACACATCAGGCAAAGTACAATCTGGCAAAGCCACACCTCATGGTGCCGGGGGGGCTACATGAGGTATACTAGTAGGACACATCAGGCAAAGTACAATCTGGCAAAGCCACACCTCATGGTGCCGGGGGGGCTACATGAGGTATACTAGTAGGACACATCAGGCAAAGTACAATCTGGCAAAGCCACACCTCATGGTGCCGGGGGGGCTACATGAGGTATACTAGTAGGACACATCAGGCAAAGTACAATCTGGCAAAGCCACACCTCATGGTGCCGGGGGGGCTACATGAGGTATACTAGTAGGACACATCAGGTAAAGTACAATCTGGCAAAGCCACACCTCAAGGTCCCGGGGTGACATAGGGTATACTAAGGTACAATAGCAACCTCATCACAGTATCCTACACAAGCCGACATATGTGCCAGCAGCCACCTCATCACAGTAACCTACACAAACCGACATATGTGCCAGCAGCCACCTCATCACAGTACCCTATACACGTTTACATATGTGCCAGCAGGCACAGCATCATAATATCCTATGCAAGCCAACATATGTGCCAGCAGCCTCCTCATTACAGTATCCTACACAAGCTGATTAATGTGCCAGCATGTTAGGCTGAATTACATGCAGTACCCTTTGGGAACACCACACACAATTAAGACTACAAGTGACAGTACAAACTCACCTTTGGTACAAGCCTGTACTACACAGTTATGTGGTAGCAGCGGCTGAGCAGCCAGACTTACCTCAAGAGGGAAGTACAAGATGTTACACAACGGACTTGCAATTACAGTAGTTCAAGCAAACAATTACTCAAGGTTTCTTGGTAAAAGAATATACATTTATTTACACATTTAGTTAGAAAACATTCCACTAGTAAGAAGCAGCACAATATCACACTATTATAAACTACAGTACACAACCAATAAGTTTCTGAAAAAGTTAGGCTCCCCCGAAGTGGGAGCAAAATGGCACTTCAGTAGCTTTCAAAAGGGGTAGAAAGACAAAGGTTATAAGAATCAAAACACAATTACTTTCAGAGGCAGGGCAAATAGTTTCAGTTCACTACAAGAGGTAATTCAATTCAACAGGCCTGGGCCAAAGTCAATGGTTCAGTTTCTTGGATAGGATAGTACAGTTCTGGTAGTAAACGGTTACGTCTTTGCCAATGTTCTTAGAAGTAGTTTGCTAGAAAAAGAGTTATATGTCGGTTTAGAAGCGAACACGACTCCAAAGTTGGGAAAGTTTCACAAACTTTCACCGCAGCAGAAAGGATTTCCACACCACGTTTGCCCAGTACCTTATGGATGAAGAAAAGCTGTAGCTGAGGCAGTTGTTCCTGGCAGTTCCTGCAGATCTCGCTGTTCCTGAGCTTCAGTCGTGGGGACAAGAAGGAGGACGTCAGGAGATTCCTGCACTGCCCAGGGAAGAAGCCACAACCTTGGCTAACCATCGGTTTTATGGTGTCACTGCCTTAAAGTCCACAAACTGGTATCCTTCTCGGTTTCCTCTTTCCTGCTATAATGGTGTTAGGGAGAATTCGCAAGAATGTGCTAATTTCCTGTACCTGTTGAGGTATGTATGTTGCTGTGTGTGTTTTTACCAATTCTGTGATCTTGGGCTCTGGAGCCTCACCTACTCCATGGGCAACATCTTTTTGTGTGTTACACAGCACCTTCAGTGCAGTGACACAGGGTTGTCTTCCAGACTTCCCCCTGACTCCATTTTTCAGGGACTGACTACTGTCTTCCAGAAACGTGTAAAGTTGCCATTAACTTTATGTAGTCTCTTTAAACCACAGACCCAGTACGCCCCGTCTTACATGGAGTTTTAGAAAGGGTTAATTCTTATCCCCTTTTGTCTGTTTCTCTTGGGGCATTGGTTCATTCCCTTTTCATCAAGACTTGGCTGTTGGCAGTGCTAACGACCCTATTTTTCATACCGCGGTTATCTTAAATAACCATGGTATTGTTTTAGGCTATTTTATTAGCCTCGAACATAAACCTACTTGACCAAATATATTTTATTTCAGCTCTGGCTGGGTTTGTAGGACATTTCTTTTTGTAAAAGTATTTCTCGTGTTTTACTCTGCGCGCCAAACCAGGTTTGGTTCCTTTTTTTGCCGTCTTTTCGCTGGCTTCTGCACAGAAGCCCTCCTTAAGGCGCCTGAAAGTCTGGGTAGGCAGGATGTGAGGGAGGGGTCTTAGGACCCCTGCCATGGGTTCCCTTGGTAACCCAAGTCGCACTCCTGTTTGATTGGCTGGGTGACTGTCCTTGCCAGGACAGCCACCCTGCTGTGTGATTGACAGCCAGGCTGTGTGAATGGGGGAAAACTGCATAAAAAGCAGGTCTCTGGGACTGGAAAGGCAGAGTCACCACTGAAACGAAAGAACCGACGAGGAGCTGACAGAAGGGGACCCCTACAATGACTGAACCGTCCGGTGAAGCCCTGCTGCAGGTCCGAATCTTCAGAATCTGACGACAGAGAGGATCCTCCAGCAATCTTCTTCCCTTGAGCTGGTGGGACCAACCAGTTCACCAAAACTTCAAACCAGGACCCCTCCTCTGGTTGAATTCGCTGTACAGAGGTGCAGTGGGCCGGATAACCAGGAAGGTCGGACCCTGCTTGGGTTTTAAGGAGTGCACCTTTTATTTGTTGCTTTGCTCTGCTGCTGGTTTCTTCCCTGGGTAGTGCAGGACCCTCCAGTCTTCCTACTTCTTGTCAGTCCGACAGTCGCTTCAGGAACCATGAGCCTGCAGCAACTACCAGGAACGTCCGCCTCAGCTACAGCTCCCTTTCCGTTTTAAGGTACTGTGCAAATCCGGTTGTTCGTTTCGTTCAGCCACGGTGAAAGTGTGTGAAATCTTTCTCCAAACTGAGGGCTTGTCCTTCTCTTCTCTTTGAACTAACTTTTCTGCTGACCAACTTCATCCGGAATTCGTGGCATGAACTTTACCGCGAACTACCCTGAACCGTGTGATCTTGAGCAAAAGACTTTTGACCTATTGACTTTGGACCTAAGCCTTTTTCTTTCCTGATTCTATCACTGTAGTTGCTCTTGCTCAATTGCCCTGAGTACTTACCTGTTGGTGTGGTTCAATTTCTATTAACTTTGTCTTTCCCTCCCTTTTAAATTGCTGGAGTGCCATTTTGCTCCCACTTCATTTTGTCAGCTTAACTTGTGTGCAACTTATTGGGAAGGTTGTGGTGTATTAAGAGTGTGATTTGTAAGCTGCTTTACTTTAGTGAACTGTTATAGAACTGAAGAGTGAAATAAATGTATATTCTTTTACTTGAAAACCTTGAGTCAGTGTTTGTTTGCATCATAGTCATTGCTGTCCTTTGTGTAACTATTTGATACTGCTCACTTGCTCTTGAGATAAGTCTGGCTGCTCAGCCATCACTACCACTTTTTCTGTGTAGTACAGGCTTGTACCAAAGGTGAATTTGTACTGTCCCTGGTAGTCTTAATTGTGTGTGGTGTTCCCAAAGGGTACTGCATATAATTCTGCCTAACACTGGTGTACAGCGGTGAGGATCAAAGTATAGTAATTACACTTAGAGTGCTGCTATTACCTTGGATCAACTAACCACAAGGCTAACATCGGTAAAAAAGCAATATTAATCATGTCTGATATGGAAAGCCACAGCCTCCTGAGTTACACTGCAGATTATTTAAGAAATCTCTGTAAAGAAAGGAAACTTTCTGCCAAAGGCAAAAAGTCTGAATTGATAGAAAAGTTGTTAAAGAACCAAAGTCTGGGAAGTGGGTCTGAAATGCCTGACTCTCAAGCAAATGTGGAAAGTATTGAGGATGATGCTATGTCTGTTAATGATGAGTTGGAAGAGGTATATATGTGTCTCCTAATGTAGGTCTCTCTGCTCCGTTGCCTGCTCAGCAACCTCAACCCATGTCCACTGGGACCCCCACAGGTCCTACACTCAGTCCTGAATTCATTGCTCTAGAGAAAATGTGGCTTGAACTGGAATTCAAATGTTTAAATGCTCAAACTGAACACAAACACCAAGAACTTAAGGTCAGACAAATGGAGCTGAATCATGAACTAGAAATGAAAAGATTATCTATTGAAAATGCTTCTCTCCCAGAGTCTTCTAGGTCTTCCAGTCCTAAGAGACCCCGTATGCCTTAAGAAATTGTGGGTATGTATGAGGTTAAGCTTGACATTTTTGATTGGTTGGCAATGTTTGAATATAACCATGGTATTCAAGGTCTTACAGGGAATCAATTGCTTCCCTGGCTCTTCTCTAGGCTACCCACTGTTGCATCTGATGTTGTAATGGAGTTGGGGGAGGTGGATAGGATGGATTATGAGTGTGTGAAGCTAGCTTTAATTGCTAGATTTGGGAAGACCCCTTCCCAGTACCTTAAGAGGTTTAAGACCCTCAAAAAGTATGATGGTACCCCTTGGGCTACCTGGGTATGTGAATGTTTGAAAAACTTATATGGTTGGATTAAGGGTTACAGAGGAACCACTTATGAAGGAATGAGAAATCTTGTTATGTTAGAGTCTATTTTTGATGTCTGCTCTCCTGAGCTCAGATAGCACTTGGCTGAATCTAAGGAGATAGATCCAAAGAAGCTAGCTAAGGCTGCTGACTTGTGGGTTGGCAACAGGGCTGCTCACAAGGATTCTGGGGCTACTCAGAAGAAGGATGAGGGAAAACAGCCAAAGAAAGATAACACACCGAATACTAATACCTCCCATCCAAAAGAGGGCCACAAACAACAACATAAGGGTAAACCACAAGGGAAACCAAATCAGGCTAGTGCACCATCTGGACCCAAAACAGATGGAGGTTAGAACAAACCCCCATTCATCAGGACATTTGGGAAATGTTATGTTTGTGGGTCAACTGACCATGTGAAAGGAGATCCCAGATGCAAGGGAAACCCATCAGGGGTCCACACTGTCTCCTTATTCTTCTCCCCAGAGGAAGAAGTACCTATGGCAAGTGGAAACTTTCGCCTACTGGCTGATGAACCCATGAGAGTCTCAGCTAGTGTTTCTTTAGTGTCCCTGGGCTTGTGGGAACAACAGAATTTAGATGTCTATAATTCCATCCCAGATAATACTAAAGAGTATTATAAAGATAGTGTTCTTGTGAATGGTCAGGAGACCCCTGCCATCAGAGACACTGCAGCCAGCATAACTGTGGTGGATGAATCCTTTTTCAAGGTGGAGAATGTTGCTAAGGCACTCAAACGCCTCACCAAGTTAGCTGGAGGCCCTGTGCAAATGCTTTCCCAGTTACCAGCTCTCATCCAGTGTAATTATATGACTGTCAAAATACCTGTTAGTGAACAGAGTGAAGTGCCTGGGAGAGTCCTGTTGGGTAATGACCTGAAAACTCTGCAGGCCTCCCAGTAAGAGGAGACAGGAGCTCACTAGGTCTGTAAGGGAGAGAACCTTGAGAGGCTCTCCAGAGGAGCTGATAGAGGAAACTATCACTCCCACTCCACAGGAGTTGCTCACTGCTATTTCCAGAAAAACAGAGGCAAAGGGGAAACCCAAGACCTGCAGGAAAGTATCAGACAGCACCCCTGTGCTACCAACAAGGACAACCCCAAGATTGTCCAAAGTCACACCTGTGACTCCTACACCTGCTGAGGCAGAGTGTGAGGTGCAACCTTGTGTGGTTGAGCCAGTTTCTGAAGAATCAGATCTGGAAGAAGACACTGTCTAAGTTGGAGATCTTGAACCTGTGGACCATCCTGAGCTGCAGTCTTTACTGGCAGAAGGTGGACCCAACAGGGAAGACTTCAGCAAAGGACAGAGAGAGTGTCCTACTCTTGAAGGTCTTCGACACCATGCTGCTAACCAACTTGATGGGCAAGAAGTTGGAAAGCACAGGTTAAGCTGGGAAGATGGCCTCTTCTACAGTGAACCAACAGAGTCTATCCCTGGGACTGCAAAATAATCGTAGTGCCCCTTGCCAACAGACTCCAGTTCCCACAGTTAGCCCATGAAATACCTTTGGCTGGTCACTTGAGTTTCAAGAAGACCAAGGAAAGGCTCTCCCTCTACTTCTACTGGCCTAAAATGGGTTCTGAAGTTGACAAATTCTGTAGGAGCTGTCACACTTGCCAAACCTCTGGCAAGAGTGGAGCCAAGAATGTGGTACCCCTGGTGCCTCTCCCAGTGGTGGGAGTTCCTTTTGAGAGGGTGGGCATTAACATTGTCGGTTCCCTTGACCCTCCTACATCTTCTGGGAACAGGTTTATCCTGGTTGTAGCAGACCATGCTACAAGATACCCAGAAGCCATACCTATGAGAACTGTTACGGCTCAGGCTGTGGCTAAGGCTCTACTTGGTATTTTTAACAGAGTAGGGTTTCCTAAGGAAGAGATATCTGACAGGGGATCCAATTTTATGTCCCACTACATGCATGCCATGTGGAAAAACTGTGGTGTCACTTACATGTTCTCTACAGCGTACCATCCACAGACAAATGGACTGGTAGAGAGGTTTAATGGTATTATGAAGAGCATGATAGGTGCTTTAGAAGAACCCCTTAAGAGAAAGAGGGAACTTCTACTGCCATGCCTTCTCTTTGCATATAGAGAAGTCCCTCAGGAGGGAGTCAGTCCCTTTGAACTTCTCTATGGCCATCCAGTCAGAGGTCCCTTGGCCCTGATCAAGGAGGGGTTGGAGAGTGCTCCTTCCCACAAGCCAGTCAGAGTGACTGACTATGTGATAGGTCTCCAGAGGAGAATGTCACACATGATGGCAGAAGCAAGTGATAACTTGAAAGCAGGTCAGGCTCTGGTCAAACATTGGCATGACCAGAAGGCCCGCATGGTTGAGTTTACTCAAGACCAGCTTGTATTAGTTATGGTGCCAACAAGGCAGAGGGCATTGCAGGACAAATGGATATGACCCTTCATGGTTGTGGGCAAACTTGGAGAGGTGAACTATTTGGTGGACTTTGGCAGGCCTAAGGAGGCTTCCAGAGTCTTTCACACCAACCATTTAAAGACATATGTCCTGAGACCAGAAGTGGGAGCTTTGCTTCTAGCTTCATCTCAAGAGGAAGAGGAGAGTGAACCTTTACTTGACCTCCTCAGAGGCCAACCTTTAGATGAAAAGATAGAAGGAGTTAATCTCTCTTCTCAGCTGACTTCTGAACAACAGGAGGAGTGCAAAGTTCTGTTGAATCAGTTTGCCTCCCTGTTTTTACTATCACCAGGCTTGACCCCTTGGGGCCAGCATGATATTCTCACTGGTGACTGTTTACCTGTGAAAAGCAGAGGTTACAGAATGTCAGAACATGTGAGGACCCACATCAAAGGAGAGGTCAACAAGATGCTTGATCTCTGGGTTATAGAGCCATCTACAAGTCCATGGTCTAGTCCAATTGTTCTAGTACCAAAGGCAGGATCCAAGGAGTTGAGATTCTGTGTGGACTATAGAGCTCTAAATGCAAGGACAGATGAACTGGTGGATATACTTGGTTCTGCCAAGTACCTCAATACATTTTATTTAACCTCAGGCTATTGGCAAATAGCACTGACAGACCATGCCAAGGAGAACACTGCAGTCTCCACCCCAGCAGGCCTCTATCAGTTTAAAGTCATGCCTTTTGAACTAAAGAACGTACCTGCTACATTTCAAAGGATGGTTAATCAAGTTCTGAATGGGATGGAGGACTTCTGCATGGCATACTTGGATGACATTGCAGTGTTCAGCCCTACATGGAAAGAACATATTGATCACCTGGGATATGTTTTTCAGGCTCTTGAGCAGGCCCATCTGACCATAAAGGAAAGAAAATGTCAAATTGGTCAGAGCAAAGTGGTCTACCTTGGTCATGAGGTAGGAGGATGTGAAATAAGGCCACAAGCTGTGCAAAACTGGGCCACCGCTACTACTCAAACCCAAGTGAGAGCTTTCCTAAGTCTCACTGAGTACTACAGGAATTTCATAGAGAACTATGGGACCATAGCTTCTCCCTTGAATGGGATCCCCTCTCCAAAATTCCCTAAAAAGGTTAGATGGAATGAGGAGTGCACTCAAGCCTTTGAAAACCTGACGAAAGCCCTTTGTCAAGCTCCAGTCCTAAGAGCTGCTGATAATCACCAACCCTTCATTGTGCAGACAGATGCATCCAACACAGGTATAGGTGCAGTCCTTAGTCAACTGGATGAGGAAGGTAGGGACACCTCATTTGCTTCATCAGTAGGAAACTGAAGGAACCAGAAACAAGGTGGGCAACTATAGAGCGTGAATGTTTTGCCATTGTGTGGTCTTTGAAGAAGTTTAGACCATACTTGTATGGATCTACTTGTGTGATTCAAACTGACCACCAACCCTTGAGATGGTTAATGCAAATGAAAGGGGAGAACCCAAAACATCTAAGATGGTCAATCTGCCTGCAAGGGGTGGATTTCACCATTGAGCACAGAGCAGGATGTCACCACCAAAATGCTGATGGTCTCCCTAGGATGTTTTTAACCGACTAGAGATAGAGATTCATCCAGGAGTGGATCAAATCCTCCTCTCCCTTAGTCTGGGGTGGGGGGTGAGTGTTAGGGATAATTCTCCAAAATGGCTAATATCCCTTACCCACTCAGCAGCTTTGCTGGATTTCTAGGGTTTATTTTTTTCACCTGGTAAGAGTGTGAGTCTTTTTCCCACTCTTACATGTATGTTGCTGTGTGTGTTTTTACCAATTTTGTGATCTTGGGCTCTGGAGCCTCACCTACTCCATGGGCAACATCTTTTTGGGTGTTACACAGCACCTTCCGTGCAGTGACACAGGGTTGTCTTTCAGACTTCCCCCTGACTCCATTTTTCAGGGACTGACTACTGTCTCCCAGAAACGTGTAAAGTTGCCATTAACTTTATGTAGTCTCTTTAAACCACAGACCAAGTATGCCCCATCTTACATGGAGTATTGGAAAGGGTTAAATCTTATCCCTTTTTGTCCGTTTCTCTTGGAGCACTCTTTCACTCCCTTTTCATCAAGATTTGGCTGGTGGCAGCGCTAACTACCCTATTTTTCATACTGCGGTTATCTTAAATAACCATGGTATTGTTTTAGGCTATTTTATTAGCCTCAAACATAAACCTGCTTGACCAAATATATTTTATTTCGGCTTCTGCTGGGTTTATTTGCCATTTCTTTTTGAAAAAGTCTTTCTCGTGTTTTACTCTGCGCGCCAAACCAGGTTTGGTTCCTTTTTTTGCCGTATTTTCGCGGGCTTCTGCACAGAAGCCCTCCTTAAGGCGCCTGAAAGTCTGATGTGAGGGAGGGGTCTTAGGACCCCTGCCATGGGTTCCCTTGGTAACCCAAGTCGCACTCCTGTTTGATTGGCTGGGTGACTGTCCTTGTCAGGACAGCCACCCTGCTGTGTGATTGACAGCCAGGCTGTGTGAATGGGGGAAAACTGCATAAAAAGCTGGTCTCTGGGACTGGAAAGGCAGAGTCACCACTGAAACGAAAGAACCGACGAGGAGCTGACAGAAGGGGACCCCTACAATGACTGTACTGCCCGGTGAAGCCCTGCTGCAGGTCCGAATCTTCAGAATCCAACGACAGAGAGGATCCTCCAGGAATCTTCTTCCCTTGAGCTGGTGGGACCAACCAGTTCGCCCAAACTTCAAGCCAGGACCCCTCCTCTGGTCGAATTCGCTGTGCAGAGCTACAGTGGGCCGGATAACCAGGAAGGTCGGACCCTGCTTGGGTTTAAAGGAGCGCACCTTTTATTCGTTGCTTCGCTCTGCTGCTGGTTTCTTCCATGGGTAGGGCCGGACCCTCCAGTCTTCCTACTTCTTGTCAGTCGCTTCAGGAACTGTGACCCTGCAGGAACTACCAGGAACGTCCGCCTCAGCTACAGCTCCCTCTCCGTTTTAAGGTACTGTGCAAATCCGGTTGTTCATTTCGTTCAGCCGCAGTGAAGGTGTGTGAAATCTTTCTCCAAACCAAGGGCTTGCCCTACTCTTCTCTTTGAACTAACTTTTCTGCTGACCAACTTCGTCCGGAACTCGTGGCACGAACTTTACCGCGTCCTGCCCTGAACCGTGTGATCTTGAGCAAAATATTTTTGACCTATTGACTTTGGCACTAAGCATTTTATTTCCTGATTCTATCACTGTAGATCCTCTTGCTCAATTGCCCTGAGTACTTACCTGTTGCTGTGCTTCAATTTCTATTAACTTTGTCTTTCCCTCCCTTTTAAATTTCTGGAGTGCCATTTTGTTCCCACTTCATTTTGTGAGCTTAACTTGTCTGGAACTTTTTGGGAGTGGTGTGGTGTATTAAGAATGTGATTTTTGGGGGCGTGGCCAACTGCGAGATGCAGTAGACATGCGCCTGAAGAGCTCCCGCTGCCGCGGATAATATCCTGATCCGAACGCCTGGTTTACAGCATCTGCCGACCCCCAGATTACACCCATCGGTGCATCACGTCCTGGGGCGCATCCGTGTCCAGCATAAGACCATAACACGCCTGGACTGCTGAATCAGAAGCGAGCAACGACGGCCCCGAAGCACCTCTCCAAGTACCCAAGATGGCCGCCGGAGATATGGGTGCGCTTTGACTCCAGCGCCGAGCTGCCCCGACATCAGCAGCCTGATTCCGGCGAGCGGAGCCGGGACACCAGAAGCGGGCGTGGGCCCGGGAGTGGAGACCGCCAGAGATTGCCGCGGCGGTGTCGGAGGCCGGGGCGGCCCTCGCTGGGGAGTGATGGAGGAGGGGACCAGAGGCGGAGACCTGCAATATCCCGGTCCGACTTTGTCGGAGCCCCGGGCCGCCCATCCAGGAACGTGAACACAGGAGGGATCCGGCCCCCACCGGTGATTTCCAGCGCCGGGGTCCCCCGCGCGGGGTAAGCCCCGGCCGCCTCCCTGCCCAGGGGACGTTTTACATGGAGCTCGGCCTCCCCGCTCCTGGGTACGCAAGGCCGAAAAGAGGACCCGCACGCCCAGCCCGGCGCCAGCTCCCAACTGCCGGGCTCCTGTGCGTTGGAGGCACGGCCCACCCGTGGGTGCACCAACCACCAGGGGAAACATCAAAACCCATCAGGAGATCCCGGCCACCAGTGCGCACCGCTGGTTCTGGAGGCCCAAATATTGGCGTCCCCTGCCTCCCACACAGGGCAACTTTGATAACACTGGGAGACCACTGCTAACGAGGGGCCGGAAAAGACAAGAATGGAAGGGCCATCCACCCCCTCCTACAACTACCGCCACCGAACCAGCGGCAAACGGTGGGGGGACTCCCCGCCGTGTTGGGCGCACTGCTGGAAGCAGAACTCGCTGCAACCCCCCCTGCCCCACTCAACTGGACACTAGGCTTCAAAAGTGAAGCACGGAAAGAGGAAATTAACGCACACAAATCGATCAGCTGCGTAAGCCCTCCCTGTGGGGGCCATTATCGCCTGCGGGGTAGCACGGACAGACCATTACTCTGGCAAATACAAATACAAAACCGTGGCCGAGAGCCCCCCATCACTTGGCGCCCTGGGATAAAGAAAGCACTAGTTTGCTGGATTCCACCACGAAAAGAAGCGGTTCCCTAGTCACAACATACCGGGCTGGGCAATAAGCCTGGGTGAACAACCCCTCGAACAGCCGGACAAGGCCCTGAACACATAAGCAAGACCGTAGGACCCAGCGGCAAGCATGGGGAAGGACAAAACGAAGAGGCTCACTGGGCAAAACAGGATCGACCAGTACACGATCCCCCCATCACTATTCTCTGAACCTCAACCGTCGCCTAATGAAGAGGGGGACCCTGCACCCTGTGCTCTCCCTAAGGGACGTCATGGCAGATATAGCGGAGTCCCGCTCATCGATGGAGCAGAAGATGGATGGAATCAGCTTGGATGTATCCCTCCTCCGACACGACTTGCAGAAGCTATCAGCATGAACTGGAGAGGTGGAACAGCGAATCTCCAACACGGAAGACGGGCTGCAAGCTGTGCAACAACAGCTTCAAGGAGTCTCCGCCAAACTCAAAATCCTGGAGGCTAGAGTCGAAGAAGGAGAGAGCAGATTCAGGCGCAATAACATTTGAATTCTCGGCATTCCCGAGAAAGCCGAAGGCCCTTGCATGGAGCTCTTCCTTCAGCAATGGCTGATGGACCTGTTCGACCAGCAATCTTTCTCAAATTCTTCTCCATAGAAAGGGCACATCAAATGCCCACAGGCAGACCCGTACCTGGTGCTCCCCCAAGAACGGTGATAGCTAATATGTTAAACTACCGGGACCATGATGCGCTGTTGCACCTTGCATGAACCAAAGGGACGATCACCTTCAACGGCTCCAAAATAGCCTTCTTTCCAGACTACACGAGGGAGGTGCAGAAGGCGAGGTAGTCCTTTGAAAAGCTTAAAAGACAACTGCAAGCGCTTGGAGTCAAATATGGGCTGCTTTTCCCTGCTCAATTGAAAATCTATCATAAAGGTACAACGGTCCATTTTAATGATCCTAAGGAAGCCTGGCGATGGGCAGAGCAACATATTGAGGGGGACTGGTCGTCATTGCGAACCAACAGGGGCAGAAAACCCAGACCACCAGCAGATCATTGTCTGGAGCCGAACCAGCCACCCCCACCGAACCGGCCAGCGGACGACGGGGATTGACCCCGGTTGGTTCCCTGCCGAAGAACCAGATCCCATGAGCAGGTGCAGAACTGAACTGAAAATGTGGACTGTGCAGAGCTGTGCCACAGGAACGTACGTAAGGCGTTTATACCTTTTATTATGCGGCTAGTGGGGGCGCAACGCCTTCGCACTTGGGGAAAAGCTACGACCCCCCCCCGATTTCTCTAGTTATCTATGGTTTGTTAAACTGTCACCCTACCTCTTTTGAGCGTCAGCAATGTTGGGTCTACAGGTACTTTGTGTTGGGGTGGAGTATGGGGAGGGGGAAGGAAGGGAAAGTTGGGTTGAGTTTATTGTTACCCTGGGAGCAGCGCACCCTTGCAAGCTCCAGGGAATGTTTTGGTCTAAGGCAGGACAAGGCCACAGTTTTTCCAGACAGCAGGACAATCACTACTTCAGGCACGCACAGCAATACATCACCATAGGCAGGGACACTCTCCCCGCAAGACACCCGCCCAACCCTCTAATTAGTTTACTAGATGGCACCCACACAACCCCAGCTGACCCCGATTGAACGCCTCAAATCCCTCAAGATGCTCACCTGGAATGTCAATGGGATGGGCTCCGCAATTAAAAGGCGCCTGATCAAGCAAGTACTCAGTAGACACTCCCCCGACGTGGCCCTACTATCGGAAACACACTTAGTGGGATCGAATTGCCCCCTTTTCCAACGCACTAATTATAGGGCTGCCTTTCATGCGTGGTACACAATGGGATCTAGGGGCACTCTCATTCTCATACATAAGCGTATCCCTTTTCTCCTCCAGCGCCTGGAACAGGATCCCCGGGGCCGATATGTGCTAATCCTGGGAACACTCTGGAATGAGAGGGTCGCTTTTGTCTCAATATACTCCCCGCCCGGATTGGGGCAGGAACTATTGGATGAACTAACTGCCCTCATAGGTAAACACCAACCTGATAAGTGGTTTCTAGGGGGAGATTTTAATGATGTCATGTGCAACGCCACCGACCGCACCCATCTCAGACAGCGCAATCCGGATACTCCCACAGAACTGTTTAACTTTGTGTCTGCCCTTCGTTTTGGGGACGTGTGGCGAGAGATGCACCCAGATACTAGGGGGTATTCCTTTCATTCCGGACCCCACGGCTCCCTCTCCAGGATTGACTATCTCTTTCTCCCACACACAGATCTTTTCAGGGTACTGTCGGCTGACTTACTCCCCCGGGGCGTCTCGGATCACTCACCCCTACTTGTGGAAATCCGCATACAAGGCGCTTCCCCCCCTAGAACGTGGAGGTTAAACAATTACTACCTGGGTTTCCTCAAACTCGTTGATCACCTTGCTGAAGTCTCCACCGAGTACTTCGAGCTTAACGACAATCCAGACCACAACCCGTTCGTGGTCTGGGAAGCCTACAAGGCCGTCCTGCGAGGCGCATTAATCTCCTGGGTAGCGCACAAACGGAGGGAGAGACTCCAGGACATAGCGAAAGCGGAGGGGGAAATAACCCATAGTGAGAACGAACACATCCTTGATCCATCCCCTCAGACCCAACTGTCCCTCAAATGGGCCACCGAGCGCCTTCGAAATTTGCTACTAGACAATGCCAAGCAAGCCCATTGGGACTCCAGAGCTAGAATTTATGAACATGGGGATAAAGCCGGCAGAATGCTAGCTTGGTTGGAGAGAAGGGATGAGGGACAATGCTGTGTCCGTGAGATTATCACCCCACGGGTTGAAAGGTGCCAGTCGGACGCGGAAATAGCGGAGGCCTTTGCCCAGTTCTAGGAGGCATTATACCTGGCTCCAACCTCGATGCTGGACCCAACTCTCCTTAATAACATACTACTCCCAACTCTGTCAGCACAGTAGAGGGCGACTCTGGACTCTGACCTCTCGGAGGCCGAGGTAGCCGAAGCACTAGGACAATTGCAGACTGGGAAAACGCCAGGCCCTAACGGGTTCCCAGTCGAAACCTGGCAGAAGCTGGGTGGGGACACTGTAACGCCTTCCCTCCATAGAATGCTACTGAGCGCCCGGGAACAGGGCACTGTCTCGCCGGACTTGTGCAATGCTACTATCGTGGTCATCCCCAAACCTGACAAGCCCAGGAGAGGTGCGCCTCCTACAGGCCAATCTCGTTAATTAATGGCGAAGCCAAGGTTCTCGCTAAACTCCTGGCCAACAGGCTACAGCTGGTGGCTGACACCCTGATACATCCGGACCAATGTGGCTTCATGCCACAGAAATCGACCCGAATGAACCTGCGCCGGCTCCACTTGGCATTAGAAAGGGCTCCCACCATTACCAGTCCGCTTGCCCTTCTGGCAATCGACTTTGAGAAGGCCTTCGATTCTGTCCGATGGGATAGCCTCTGGGAGATTATGGAACGTATGGGATTTGGGGAAGGATTCCTGGGATGGGTGAAGCTGCTATAAACAAACGTCTGGGCGGAGGTCAAGGTGAATGGGTGGACCTCTCGATCCTTCCACTTGGGCAGGGGCACATGACAGGGGTGCACCCTCTCCCCACTTCTCTTCGCTCTCGCGATTGAGCCACTGGCCATATGGCTCTGCCAGAGCACATCCTGGATGGGATTTATATGGCCAGAGGGACACGAGGATCAGATCTCCCTATACGCGGACGACCTCCTGGTATACCTGGGAGAGCCCGCCCGGACCTGCCCCATAGTGACTCAAATGCTTATCCAATACGGGGAATTCAGTGGCCTAAGTATCATTTGGAAGAAGTCTGTTTTCCTCCCGGTGAAAGGAGAAGGGCAGACTAACCCACGAGAATGCCCATACCGTATGGAGCAGACCGGCTTCCGATACCTTGGGATCTGGATAACAACAGATCTTACCAAATACACCATGCACAATCTCCAACCGGTCATGGACCGGTTCTCCAATGACGTGCACCACTGGAAGCTTCTCCCCCTGACCCTCATGGGTAGAGCCGCACTTTTTAAAATGATGGCCCTTCCGAGATTCCTCTACGTCCTTCAGAATGCTCCATTGCAGATCCTAAAATCGGAATTCGACCGGGTGGAGACCTTCCTCAGGGAGCTGCTGTGGGGTGGAGGTCAGCCGCGTATTGCTCTGACTACACTTCAGAGGTCGGTCTGGGAGGGTAGGATTGGAGTGCCCCGCCTTCAGGTCTATTACTGGGCCGCACAGTTGGGAGTGGTCAATGAACTACTGCATAGGGACCGGGAATTACCCCACATCAGAGCTGACACAGGAGCCATGCATGACACTGATCCACTACACCTATTGTACCAATCCCCCCTGCGACCCTCCCTGCCAACAACGAAAGCACATATCACCACCATCTCGAGGAACGTACACACGTTTGTGGGGTGGGGGAATAAAATAACGGTGGCGCAACCCCTATGGCAAAACGCCAACCTGAGGGAAATCGTGAAACTCGAGCCATGGCCATGCTGGGTGAAGGCCGGGATCCTGAAAGTGGGGGATATCTTAAAAGATGGCAATCTGGCCCCGTTTGAGGACCTGCAGCGCACATTTCAACTCTCAGACACTGAGAGGTACCACCACATGCAAATGTCCCATGCCCTGAGAATCCAAATAGCAACTGATGACAATATCCCGGATTACACACCTATAGAACGCAATATACTGCCTGAATGCATCCCCACCAAATGCACATCCATCCTTTATAATGCCATTATATCCTTCGCTACTCCTGAATTGACCAGCTTGAAGGCCAAGTGGGAAAGGGTTGTAGGGGAAATCGACCCTGAGGACTGGATCCGGGTACTAATGCACCCATGGGAGGCTGCCATCTCCTCTAGACTCAGACTGGTGCAACTCAAAATACTACGATCTTAACAAATGGGAAGAACTGCTGCTGTACACGGCGGCCGCCCTAATGAAGCGCAACATCGCACAAAAATGGGGAGTCCCGTAGCCTCAGACGATGGAACAATGGGCACTGGACATGGACACGTGCGATATGATCGAACAACGCATCTACAATGCAAGAGGTTGTCCCAACAAAGCTTCTAAGATATGGGGGGCGTGGGAGGAGGGTGGGCCCTGAGAGGTATGGACACTGGTGATGTAAATCTGATTACTTACAACGTGGGTTAAAGTCAAGATCCACGTATGGTGATATAAGAACTATAACCACTGTAATGACTGGTCGAATCAACTCAATTGACATAGCTGCCTTTGCTCTGCTGCCTTTGGTTGTTTTGTCTATGTTATAATTATATAATAAAAAATGTTTTATGAAAAAAAAAAGAATGTGATTTTTAAGCTGCTTTACCTTAGTGAAATGTTATAAACTGAAGAGTAAATACATGTATATTCTTTTACTTGAAAACCTTGAGTCAGTGTTTGTTTGAATCATAGTAATTGCTGTCCTTTGTGTAACTATTTGATACTAATCAGTTGCTCTTGAGATAAGTCGGGCTGCTCAGCCATCGCTACCACTTTTACTGTGTAGTACAGGCTTGTACCAAAGGTGAATTTGTACTGTCACTTTTAGTCTTAATTGTGTGTGTTGTTCCCAAACGGTACTGTATATAATTCTACCTAACACTGGCCGCTGGAGAAAAAGGAGGTTCGAACTCACCGTCTGTATACCCCTCTGTGGGCAATAAAGCATAGCTCCCGTATGGGGAAGGAATCCCTGCACCCCCATTCTCAGCCCCTCCTATAAGAATTTCACATTATGGTCTTTCCATCCTTTTTAGTACATCCTCCATAGCTCTAAGATGTTTAACCACTTCTCTAATTTTGAACACTTGTGCCTTGTAGTTAAAAAAGTATGCATGTTTTCCGATATCCCCTTATCATAGGTCTACTCAGTAGGCCAACAATTGAGCATTTTATCCTTAGTTTCCCGCAGCCATTCTCAATGGTATTTTTAAATCTTCACCTTACAGCCAGGAAGGACCTGACACAAATGATTCAGCGAAGTCTCCATACTCCAACCCAATTTACCCAAAATAATTTCACAGAAAATAACAGCCGGACCAGCGACATAACATTTCCACCCAAGGAACCCCCTTTTTACCCCAACCTGATTTTGTATTCTTCCCCCATATTCACTCACCTTACTCACTTAAGCTGCAATCACCTCGCTTAGCTATTTACTTTAATTATACTTCTCTATCTTACACAAAAGACAGCATCTTATCCAAAAATCACACTCTTGACAATATCTCTGAGATATCTCCTTGAATCGAGCATAGAAGGAGCACAATGTTTTCCACTGCAACATCATTGATCTCACTCTCTTCATCACTAGTACTGTATTCTCTTCTACAATACCGTATTTTCCTGACTACAGGACGGTACCTTTCACTACTTAGACTAACCAAGAAAAGCAAGTGCTCTGTCTGCACAGTAAATACAGAATGAAGGGTGCCAAGGGTATACTCCAGGAATATATCTATGGGTGGACTTACTATAAAGATGCCTCGTCACCCCAAGGTGAGGGCTCCAGCCAACCAGACAAGCAAACTGAAGGGTATCAGGGCTGACCTCACAATGGACGTGCTGGGGCAGGATACCACCTCATACCTCTAAAATAATGCACTAGGAAAAAATATATACAAAGGACTTACAACATAAACCAGTTCACTCACTCTTTCAAAGCACTCAGCCTTCAGGCCCCGTAACCTTGCTAACTCCACACGTGCACTTTGATTCTACCCTTAACAAACCCCTTAAATCCCCATGGCTCTGCACCCACTCTTTTCGCTGACTTCTGCACCTCTCTTTCCCTCTCCATTCTCCCTTCTGGGCCAACCCATTCAGCTGGACAAATTCTTGGCACCCTCATACACTCTGACCTCTCTCTCTCTCTCCCCACTAGTCACCCCACTCTCCTGGTCCGCATATTCTCTCCTCTCCTACCACCAGGGTCCCTTTGGCCCTCTGACCAACCCCCAAAAAGCACTGCCAACCTTGTTCACTAACAGCCGCACGATGAGAAGAGTGTCAGCTGCTGCCTTCTCTTCCACCTTCATCCGCTCTCACCCCATCTAAGATTCTACCTCAGTCTCTGTGCTCAGCAACCTCTACCTGTCCATCACCAATACTCTTGACATTCCTGCCCCAGTCATGAGGATCTGCCTGATACCTGCCTCTAAGTGTAACATCTGGTACGACTCCGAACTTGCGGGCCTGAAAAGAAAGTGCAGGGTGGCAGAACGGAAGTGGCAAACCTCAGGCTCATCCTCTGACAAAGTTGTCTGCCAACTGCTCCAAAGGCAATGCAGACTCTCCATTGTGCTCCTTCTATGCTCGATTCAAGGAGATATCTCAGAGATATTGTCAAGAGTGTGATTTTTGGATAAGATGCTGTCTTTTGTGTAAGAGAGAGAAGTATAATTAAAGTAAATAGCTAAGCGAGGTGATTGCAGCTTAAGTGAGTAAGGTGAGTGATTATGGGGGAAGAATACGAAATCAGGTAGGGGTAAAATGGGTGGAAATGTTATGTCGCTGGTTCGGCTGTTATTTTCGGTGAAATTATTTTGGGTAAATTGGGTTGGAGTATGGAGGCTTCGCTGAATCAGATGAATTGATCTTGTCAGTTTGAAGATATTTCAAAATGCCTCCTGCCAGTAGGGCAGCGGTATTGAGTCCTCCAATGTCCCCTCCCACTTCTTCATATATCTCCACTGGACTTCCTCCCCTTGGGTGTTCAGGTGTGTGTATAAATTTGATATCAGTTTACGAGTACCTGAATCTGTTGTCATATAAGTTTCAAATTTCGTGAGCTCCCTTGTTCCCGCCTCCCTGTTGGCCGGGGATGAAAGCTAGTGGGTTAGCTGGGCATGTTGATAACTCTCTGTCCTTGCCAGTCCAAGAGCCTGGGCACATTCTCTGAAGGATCTAAGTGACTGAGCTTTATACATGTCACAGATCTTTGTGCAGCCTGCCTGTTTCCAGGTGGTGTACGCATTGGGGTCCATCCCCGGCGGGAAGTCGGGGTTACCAAACAGTGGCATGAAGGGGGATGGGTACGTTGTCAGGTTTACCCTTTTGACTGCTGAATTACCACGCATTAAGGGATGCACTCATGAGCTCACTTATTTTAGTGTTCATATGTCTGTATTTCTTGTGGGACCAAAGAAGATTTGAGAGCAGAGCGCCGGCTACTGCTATATCCTGCTTCGTCCACTTGAGCTGCGGGGAGCCCGCCACCCATTCCTTGATCACCCGCAGTTGTGCTGCTTCGTAGTACCTCTTAAAGTGAGGAAATGCCAGTCCGCCCTCACCCAACTGCGCTGTCATCGTAGTCATTGCTACCCTTGGTTTCTTATGCTGCCACACATATGCGGAAGTCATCCTGTTTAAGGACCTAAAGAAAGACTTGGGGAGCCTTATCAGGAGAGCCTGGAAGTAGTAAAGGACCTTCGGGAGAATTGTCATCTTGACTGCCGTAATCCGCCCCCACCATGAGGTGGAGAGGGGAGACCACCTTGTCAGAAGTTTTTGCAGCTGGGTAAGTAGGTTCGGGAAATTTGCAGCATAGCTTTGTTATTGAGGAGGTCATTTTAATTCCAAGGTATGTTATGCTATTCTGTGCAAGTTTCATCTCCTGGGTCGGAGCCAGATTTGCAATCACAGATTGGTCGGCTGTCAAATTTAGTATCTCCAACTTGTTTTTATTTATTTTGATGCCTGTGATGCCTTCAAAAACCTCCAATTCCTGCATGAGTGCGGGGAGAGATTTGGTTGGTTCTGTTAGGGCTAGCAGCATATCGTCGGCGAAAGCCATAATTTTATGTTCCAGCCCCCCATCTGAATTCCCTTAATCTAGTGCTGTAGATGTATCCTTGCTAGAAGGGGCTCCAGAAACAGTGCATATAGGAGAAGGGAGAGTTGGCATCCCTGTGTTGTTCCTCTTGTCTGGGCGACTGCCTGGACAGGAAGCCGTTAATTGAGATTCTCAATGTAGGGCTGTTATAATTGGACTTTATCATCCCCATATAGGATTCCCCGAATCCCATGTGTTCCATCGTGTGGAAGAGCTGTGACCATTCGACTCAATCTAACGCTTTTTCGGCATACAACGCTACTAATTTTGCTCTAGTGTTTGTGCGCACTGCCTTTTCTATTACATGGCAAACTCTCCTTGTGTTGTCTGCTGTTTGTCTTGTGGGGACGAAACCTGCCTGGTCTGCCTCCACCAGGGAGGTTAAGTACTCGGTCAGTCTATTGGCGAGGATTTTGGTAAAGAGTTTTGCATCCAAGTTTATCAGGTCAATTGGTCTGTACGATGCTGGGAAGGTGGGGTCTTTACCTGGCTTTGGGAATAATACTAGTTTTGCCTCATTCATAGAGGGTGTGATGTTTCCCCGAGACTTAAAGGTATTGAAGAGCGCCGTAAGGCTGGGGACCAGCGAACTTTGGAATTTTTTGTAGAAAGCCTCAATGTAACCATCTGGTCCCGGCGCTTTGTTCTTTGGGAGTTGTTTTAAAGCCTGTAGAACTTCCTCTGGTTGGATGTCTTGATCTAGTGTCTCCCGGGCTTCCCCCGATAATTGGGGCAGGGTTACATTCTGGAGACATTTCTTCTGCTCTCCCTCGTTTGGATTACCAGTGCGATGCAGGTCTTGGAAGAAAGTTCTCATGATCTCGCCCATTTCGCCATCTGTAGTTTTGCGGTTACCACTGGAGTCCGTTAGTGCTAGAATTGTCCTCTCTCAAACAGTCTCCCGGAGTTGCTGGGCGAGTAGTTTATCCGCCTTGTTGGCGAGTATGTAATACCTTTGTTTTGTCCTCAGGAGCGACTTTTCAACTTTCCGTGTTTGGAGGAGTTCCAGTTGACGTTGAATGTGTTGCATGGCCCGCTTCTGAGCTCTACTAGGGTTATCCGCCGCCTCTTTCTGAGCTTCTCGCAGTTGAATCTCCAGATCCTGTTCCCACTGCGCCATTTGTTTGTCTCCCCTAGCTTTCAGAGCAATCAATTCACCTCTCAGGACTGCCTTGAAGGCATCCCACAGAGTCCCCTGCGGGGTCAACCCTGTTTCATTTTCGGTGAACTAATTATACATTTTTCCTTGAATTTCTTCTACTATTGCTTTGTCTTGCTGTAGTTCTGTCGGAAATCTCCAGGATCACACATAACTTCCCCTGTTTCTGAAGGCTATAGACGCTACAATTGGGACATGGTCTGAAAGGGAGATAGGGCCTAACTCCACCTCCTTGATTTTTCCTATCAGATCCGTAGATGCCCATATATAGTCTATTCTCAAGAGCGAGTTATATATGCGGGAATAGTGCGTGAAGCCTTGCCTCACTCATTCTTCGCCCGCCATATGTCGTGGAGAGAGAGGGATTCAACCGCTTTCCTCAGTGCCCCAGAGGGGGCTTTCAAGTCGCTATTGGTTTTGGTGTTCCTATCACGAGTGGGGTTCCATGCTAAGTTCAAGTTTCCCCCTAGTATAACATCTACTGTCGCAAACTCCTCCAACACTCCCAGCATGTTTAGTATGAAGGATTCTTGTCCCACATTCGGGGCGTAAACGGATGCTAGGGTTACGCGTCTCCCTTCTAGTGTAATGCTCAGGAAAACATATCTCCCTTCCTTATCAGCTCTGTGGTCGTGGATCTGAGTCTTCAGTATGTCCTTCATGGCAACAAGGACCCCCGCCCTCTTTCCCTCCGCATTAGACTGAAAGACGTGTTTGACCCCTTTTATCCTGATCCAGGTTTTCTAACTTCTTTTTATTTTTTTATTTTTTCTTATAAAATGTCTGCTTTCTGTTTCCAGGCTTGTCTTTCCAGTTTGGCCCTCTTCATGGGGGTTCATGCCCCTGACGTTCTGCGAGAGTACTGTCACTAGAGCCATATTCGTCCTATCCATGGCTAATTCATTGACAGAGCCCGCGTGTCGACCTCATTTCCTTTCGTTGTAATCGTTGCTATGCTTGTATGCCGTCCTGCAGTTCCATCCCTGTATGCCCTCCCAGTTTTTCCCCCCTTGATCCCGTGAGGTTGGAGCCGGTTTACGCCTCTCTCTGCCTTTCTTGTGCACCGTCGTCCAGCCGTCCTGCTGGTTTGGGCCCCGAATCCTCCTCTGGGACTTGGGCTGTGTAGTCTCCACTCCACTCTGTATTCCCAGAATCCTTTCACCTTCTTCACAGGTCGTGATCCTGTGCTGTGCCCCTTCCCAGGTGAACAGGAGGCCAAAAGGAAACGTCCACTTGTATTTCACCTGGACTGACGTCAAATGGCGGACCACTGGGCCCATCCTTCGTCTGTTAAGAAGGGTGGACTGAGCTAGGTCTTGATATAAATGTACCTCCTGGCCATTTACTCTCGTCGGGGAGGCTTGACTGGCCTTCCGGAGTATCTGCTCCTTTTGTAAATAGGAGGCTACAGCTGCTAGTACATCCCGGGGTCTCATTACTGGTTCGGCTGCTCTTTTGGGGCCCACCCTGTGAAGTCTATCAATTCCCACACTTGGTTCCGTGTCGTCAGCCAGAACCTCGGTGAACAATTACGTCACCGTCGCCATCAGGTTTGCATCTTCAATAGACTCCGGCAGGTTTTAATCCTGATATTAGATCTTCTCGACCTGTTTTCCAGGTCCTCACGCTGCTGTTCCAGCTACATGGTTGTTTGGGCTATCCTGTCCAAAGTTTCATCCGATTTTAGAGAGTCGTCCTCCACCTGCTGGAGCTTTCTCTCCACAATGTCAGTCCTCTCCTCCAATTTTGCAACATCCTGCTTGATTTCTTGGATGGTCTCTTTCATTTCGCCCCTGAGGATTTTGAATTGTTCTTGTATTGAGTTGATTAATTGTGACTGTAGCTCCTTGAAGCACGTTTGTATGTCCTCTTTACTCATCACGCCCCCTCCATGTTGTTTTGAGATGGGTTGCGGCTGAGTGGGGGGATCTCCTCCGACTTGGAGTTAGAGTCTTCCTGTGCGCCCCAGAGCTGCCTTAGATTTTTGCCTTGTTTTCTCTGAGGGGGGGACTGTGCGGGAGTCTTTGCCCTCAATTTAGACATTAATGCACAATACAAAGCCTGGCGAAGCTGGGTTGTGAGGGGCGCAAGGGGCCTGAGTGAGGGTTCTGTGAAGGTTTCCCCGAGAGCCCGCCTTTGTTATAGCTTAGGCAGTTCGTATATGAGATAGTTTTTACCCTGAGCGGGTCTGTTCAGGTAGCTCGCTGTGCAGGTTTCAGCCTTCCCCAGGCAGTTAGTGATTCTGTTTCCGGAAATGGCGCCTGTTAATAGTAGTCGCTGGATGTGGCCGTGGCGCAAGATGAAGGAGGGGCCCCCTGGCCTTATGATGTGGGGTATCCCCTGGCATGTGGCTGCCGGTCATTTAGCAGATATAAAGAGCCCTCCCTCCGGTAAGCCTCGTTGTTAACACATGCAGAGAGCGTTCTTACCTCTGTTGTACGGAGAGTCAGTCGGGGAACGCTCTCCAGCCACCTCTTCTGTCGCTGTAGGGATGTCCCTGAGGGCGTGCACCAATTGCCTGGGGCTGATGGCAACACATGCGGGCGCCTGGATGTAGACAGTTGTGGGCCCAGGTGGGGACACTGTGTCTTTGGAGCGTTGCTTTCTCCTACGTTGCCCTTCCTCCTAGGCCGTCATTTCCCCGCTCTAGTAAGTGGCCCCTGTGCTGTCGGGGGCCACGGGTGATCCTCTTGGAACACTCCGGGTCTCTCATTGTGTCGCCCGGCACGGGTGGGTTGTGTGGAAGGAGGGGGGGTCTGCCGGCTCTCCGAGCATCACTCCCGTGCCGGGGCGGTCTCGCACGGTGGTATGGACACCGCGGCCGGGGAAGCCGACCAGGGAGTGAAGCAGGCTCCGGTCCGGCACTCCGTCGGCGTCTTGCCCTGCCCCTGTGCTGGGGGTCCCCCACTCGGGCGTTCTCCGCTGCAAGGCCAGAGCGCTCATGCTCACGATCTCCGGCTTGATGGGCCCACGCCGCAGAGTCTGGCTGGGCGCGGCTGTCCCGCTGCACCGCACTGTCCATAGCCCGGGCTTCTCTGTTTGGTTCAGCGCTCCGGAGGTGCTCAGAGTCTCGTTCTCCCCTCTGTGGTTGGCACGCCAGCTAGTTTCACGATTCTTGGGCACACACTCGCCCGATACGCATTATTGATGAGCTTGCAATGGGCCGGCTGGTGGGGAGAGACAGTCAGACACGTCCTCCTGCGCCGGTCGCCATCTTGGAATCCCTGTTTTTTTCTTTTTACAAAACCAAGTAATAAAACGCCGTAACACAGTAAGAATATATGGCCAGATAGGCACCATCAATGGAGGCCAGTTTAGCCCTGTAATAACACTTGATTGCTTTACCCTTGATGCCCACTAAACTATCAGTATAGGCGGGTACTCAGATTCAATAACAGCACATTTGCTTTTGATACCTTGTGTCAATCATGAGCGAGCAAGAAAATGATCCTTTAATAATCTTGCCCCTATATTGTGGAATACCCTTCCTGTTTCAGAACGGTTTGAGAACCCCTCTTGATGGTTTAACAAAAAAAAACGTCTTTTTTACATAGTCTCTGATGCTCCGTTGTTGTTGCTGTTACTGCTCTATACTTTCATTGTTTTGCCAGTTATTACTTTTGCTTGTGTTTTAGGAGATTTTACTTTGCACCGCCTCTCTCGAGTTTTATCTAGTTCTACCTTTTTATTTGGTTTTACTTATTGGTGGCTCCACCTTGTATGATGTGCTGTTTTGTCTGTATTTGTTATCAGCACCGTTTTACCTAAGGGCTTAAGCGGATTTACAAATATATAAATACAAATAAAATAAATAATGAAAATAAATGCCATGCCAAAGTAAGAAAGTATATCCAAACTGGATGCACCAATGAAAACCAGTCTAGCAATACAATAACAATCATTATGCAGGCTTTACCCTTCATACCAGTAATAGATGTCATGCCACAATAAGAAGACATAGTAGGCTGGACTAGCTACATAATAACACTAATAATGTTAGTTTTACCATTGATGCCCAGCATAAAATGCCATGCCACAGTAGGAAAGTAGATCCAGACTAGCTGTACCAATGAAAGAGACTCTAGCAATGTAGTCACACTTAGCATGCAGGTTCTAACTTTAAAACCAGAAAGAAATGCCATACCACCCTGTTTGCCCCTCATTGCGACCCCACATGTGGAGAGGGCAGGAGCCCCCACATCCAGTGACCCCCCTGCACCTGGAGAATTCCAGGTGCAGGGGGGTGGGCATCCTGCCCTGCCTGGGCATTATATTACCCTTTTTCAGCACAGAACCCCCGATTTGCTTTCCATCTGGCCCAAAATCACCCCCAGATCGCACACGCTGACATTCAGCATTTCCAAAATGTCGTGCGCGAAGCGGGATGAAAGCGAGGCTGAGATGCCTCAGCGTTGCTAGGCAACACGTGTTTGGGTACTACTTAAACACAAACATCCGCTGGCAGGCGGAAGAGCCGGCAGCCATCCAAAGACCATCTTAAGGCTGAAACAACCCTGTTTGCCCCTGTTTGCACCAGGAACGTGACACTTGACACTTGGACTTAACAAAATCTAAGAACCAACTGGAACACTTTTATGTTTTCAAGACTGGCCACATCGCTAATTTGAGGACAGCGGCAGCCAGTACTTTCTCTGCACACATACAGACACCTCGCAGGCCATGCACGTATGCCCATCCCATTGACATTGTCGAATACTGTGAATGTTGTATTGTGTTATATATTAGTTACATGCCTGCTCTGAATTTTGTCTGTTTCGTGTCTGAGCTTAGGTGCAATGTGTATTGCCAAATACCATATCCTCATGTGATGACTTTGCCTTTTACTCAGACTATTTCATTGTTTGCCCTCAAGAGGAGTTAAGGACTCTCAGTCAATTTCCCACACATGCCGATACATTGCAGTCCATGCAGTTATAGCAGTCACAGTTGCTTGTGCAACCCACAACCCACATCCATAATAAGTGGAACTAGCCTTTCCTTCCAGTGACCACCGTGCGCCCCTATACACCAGCCTATTAGCCTAGTCTAGTTTAACCATCTGCCCCTACTCATAAGGTGCACCTGAACTTAGAGTAAGCTACATTATGAGCATTATGGCCTTTAGCCTCTTGACCCTTAGACGTCTACTGCTTATCACCCACCAGACATATCGCACTAGCCACCCAACAACTAATAAGCGAGATCCATCCAATTTAGCCTACATACTTCTAGTTACCCCCACCACTATGAATCGCCCTGATTCGAGCCGTCAAAGCTTGCCTCAAAGTAATCCATGTAGCCTACCCTACAGAAACGCTAGACTCCGATCCAGACTTACGAGACTATACGAGCCTCTTGCCAGATCCTTACCCTCAGTCAACAAAAGATCCAGCAGACAGTAGGTAAATATCACCAACCTCAATATCCTGAGGCCTCAAACCCCTACCACTAAAATAAAACCTACTCAAACCCCTGTAGTGCCCCCCCCTCTAAAAGGAACACTAATAAATGCCAGATCCCTGACTGCACATGCCACGATATCTGCAAGCTGATATTGGTCGACAATCTGGACTTTCTTGCTATTGCAGAGTCTTGGCTGCACAAAGCAGCAGGACCCCTACTTTCATTGGCAATCCCGGATGGTTATACCATACTGAGACAGGATAGAAATAAGATGCGAGACGGAGGCATTGTCATCATTGCTAAATCCAGCCTAGGTATGAGAACTACACCCACCGTAACCACTGATTCATGTGAAGTGCTCAAAATCAAACTTCCACTACTTAACTCCCAGACATTGACAATCCGCCTTATCTGTAGACCACCTGCCCCTATTGGAACATTTGAGGAGGATGTCAACACCTTACTTTCCAATAATCTTAAAATCTCTACCCAATTACTCATCCTAGGGGAAATATGCCACCTCCATTGCCAATACCCTCACTGAACTTGGCATAACTCAAAAAATCACCGAACCCACTCATATTAAAGGGAGCATTCTTGATTGGGTGGCAGATTACAACTGCACCGCCAACATCACAACCATTTCACCACAACTTTGGACGGACCATTTCCTCTTGTCCTTTGATATCTCCACCTCTAGACCACTCCCTCTAGTCCCTACCATGGCCCGACATGTCTAACTAGAAAATAAAAAGAGTATCACAATGGATAAGGTGATTCCTGCTATCCTACCTACTCTCAACCAATTAGCTGATCCCCTAGACCCGGAAACGTGTGTTAAGGAGTACAATAATATTAAGTTAACTGCCCTCGACAACATTGCCCCTCTAAAACTCAGACCGAGCAAACCTAAATCCCATCTAAATAAATGTTTCACCCCCGAATTAAAGAATTTACAACGACTTAAGAGGAGTTGTGAAACCTCATGGAGGATACTCTCCTCAGAAGATCGTAAAACTAAACGAATGGAAATCTCTTCCCATTACAAAAAGGAAATCCACCTGGGCAAGCGCAACTTGTACAATAAGCGCATATCTAACGCTAATACAAGCATGAGGGAATTGTTTACCATCCTCAAGGAGTTAGAGTCACCTATCCATATTCCGGACACATGTTCCAAAGATAAAACATGGCGTTCAGACATACAACAAGCACTATAAAATAAAGTAATTACGCTTCAAAATAAAATAGCTAAGAAAAAAGCCTCACTCAATCACCCATCCCAGTCTAACAATTTTAATACAGACCCCCCTCAAAGGAACATGACTCAGTTGCTCGATTCATGTTCTCCAAAACTTCCATCCTTGAGGTAGAGAAAGTCATCCTCTCACTCAAGCCATCCAATTGCCAGGTCGACCTTTGCCCAGCCCACCTTATAAAAGATGCGGTCAGAGATCTTTCCCCATATGTATCCAAACTTATCAATGCGTCATTTGCATCGGGCACTGTGCCCACCAACTTGAAACAATCTTGGGTGTTGCCTCTGCTTAAAAAGCAAACCCTAGACCCACTCATACCTACAAACTACCGTCTTATAACGACAGTCCCATTTTTGCTAAAAATCTTGGACAAGATTGCCTACAACCAAATTAAAAAATTCCTTGAAAGACACAAGCTCTTAGGCGCACGTCAATCAGGATTCCGACCCCAAAATGACACTGAGACTGCCCTCATCGATTTGAAGGCACAAATAGATGAGCTACGAGACAAAGGTAAAACAGCCCTTCTCCTTCTGCTTGACCTCTCAGCTGCATTCGACCTTGTCGACCACACGGTCCTTTGCAGCTACCTAGATTCAGCTGCACATTTTTCCAAAGAGGCTATAACCTGGATTGAGTCTTTCCTTAGCGATAGAACTATGAGGGTGTTCTCCCCCTCTGCAGCGGCAAATCCGATCCCCATTATGTGCGGAGTACCCCAGGGTTCCTGTGTCTCCCCCACCCTATATAACATATTCACTAAGCCCCTTTTCGATGATCTGGACCTTCTTGGTATCACCTACACTAATTATGCAGATGATACTCAGATTCTCCTCCCACTTTCCAGGGGTTACAACAAGGATTTGGCCTTGGTAAATAGGGTGTATCTCAACATCCAGGCATCTATGGCAACCCACGGTTTATGCCTCAATGATGATAAAACAGAGATAATCATCCTGGGCACTCACTCTAATCTTAAAAAATTAGGCCAAGACTACACCTCTTTTGAGATCGATGGTAATATCATCAAGATGGCTAAGGAGGTGAAGACACTTGGCTTTTACCTGGACTCTACTCTCTCCTTTTCCAAACAGGTGAAATCCCTGGCATCAGCCACAGCTTACACATGTAAGCTCATCAGAGCAGGTAAACACTTTCTCTCAGATGACAACTGTATTATCTAGGCCAGAGCCCTTATTCTATCCAGGCTCGACTATTGTAATGCCTTATACATCGGTGCTAACAAATCTATCACCCATAGAATTCAAATCTTACAAAACAATGCCTTGAGAGCGGCTCTCGGCGTGTCCAAAAGATCTCACATATCTGAGATAAGGCGCCAAAACAATTGGCTTTCCACCCAAAATAAAATATACTTAAAAGTTTCATCCCTTACTCACAAAGCTCTGAACAATGCAGCACCCAGTTATCTTACGGATAGATTCCTAAAGAGAAGCTCCACCTAACCGTCAAGAACAACTAATGCCAACAGCCTTATCATACCGAGATTCAGGATGGCTAAGGCCGGGGGCGGCAGCTTCCCTGTCCGAGCGGCACAACTATGGAATTCATTGCCATATCTTTCACGAGAAGAGCAGCGTTATCTCAAATTCAGATCTAATTACATCAATCTGCTGAAGTCTTCGGACAACTAGTTTCACAATAGCTTATACAGGACTCCTGCTCCAACCTTGTTTGTACGTACTCCCCGGCCAGTTGCCATTTACGCATATTTTCCCTTTTTTCTCCAGTAAGACCTATTATTACCCTGTATATATTCCATTTTGTTTATAATCTGTAACCATGTAACTTAAAGCCTTGCATATTCTGTACTCTTGCGCCCTATTACCTTCGGGTTTGGTGCGCATTATAAGTGAATAAAACAAACAAACAAACAAAACAAACAAGAAAAAATACCTAGACTGACTGCAACAAGGTAGACCAATCTAGCTACATAATAACAGTCATCATGCTTGCTTTACCATTCATGCCCAGTAAAAATAATATGAGGCTACAGTACGAATGTAGATCCAGGCTTGCTGCAACAATGAAATATTGTCTGTACCAATGCACAAATGAAACACTTATCATGCTCGCTTTACCCTTTATATCAGTAAACAATGATAACAAATCACAAGATTGGCTGTACCAAAGTAGGCCAGTTTTGCTACGTAATAGCACTCACCATGCTTGCTTACAATGGATGCCCATTAAAAAATATCAAGTCACAGTAACAAACTAAATACAGACTGGCTGCACCAATGAAAGCCAGTCTTGCTATGAAATAGCACTCACCATTTGTGCTTTACCTTTGATGCACAGTGTATATACCATGTCACAGTAAGAAGGTATAGCTATATGGTTCCGCGGAAGTATGAAATTCTAGCTCTTTCATGGCATCTGCATTTTTGTTTTATCCTTAATGCCCAGTACAAAATACCCCAGCTCAGTTGAAAGTATAGCTAGACTGGTTGCATAAAGGTATGCCAGTCTAGCTACATAACATTACTCATCATGTTTTCTTTACCCTTGATGCCCAATATGCATGCCATGCCACAGTAAGAAAATGTAGCTAGAACAGATGCACCAATGTATGTCAGTCTATCTATGTTTTAGCATGTATTATGTCTGAAATACCATTGATAGACAGTATTATTGCCTACTGCCTGTAGACCTGTGACCCCCTTAAAATAAGAGGCCCACTCCCCTTCATACACACAGTGCAGGCACACACACACTAACATCACCCAAGCTCTCATTCACACAACATGCTCACTCTCATTCTCCCACTCAGTCATAGATTCACACAACATATACTCACTCGTTCACCCACACATTTATACGCACTCAGACAACTCCTTGCATGCATAAATAAAAACCAACACACATTCACGCACAGACACATTACCACATGTGCACTCAGACAAACTCACTTGCATGCATGCATACAAACACATTTTATTATTATTATTATTATGGTAATTATTGAGCACAGACCTAGCTTTGAGAAGCAATAGAGTGCTTTCCAGAGGTATACAATACAGATATGCACAATAAAGTGCTTTTCAGAGATTGACAACAGTACATATGCATAACAGAGTGCTTTTTAGATGTAACAACAGAACAAATATACAGCGGGGGGTAGGATACAGAGGGGAACGGAGGAGGGGTACATTTGTACAGGTGGTGGGGACGAGAGGGGCGGACTGAGTCTAGTGAGTCAGGTGGGGCAGAGGGCAACGTGATGGCCTAGGTGTTGAGGATTACACAATAAACACATTTCACTTACCTCCTGAACCCATATCTAGTGCACTGACATCACAATCCTCAAGAGCCAACCTAAAGGCCCGCCCCATGCAGAGTGTGCTGATTGACAGGAGAGGAGCTGACTTCTCTCCTGTCAGCCAGTGCGGCCTGTGCTAGCAGAGTAATAATGAGAGGTGGCAGGGCCAGACCTTTATGCCATCCAGACTTTCATTATTATACAGGACAAAGGCTCTGCATTGAAAAATACATAGCTCAGAGGCAGGCAGGACAGACGCCTGCAAACAAGGAGGGGGTGGAGCTCCCCCACCAATACAAATGAGCCATAACTGGAGGAGAGTTTGAACATGCAGTACTGTGGTGTGCACTCCACTCTTCCATAGACTTAGTGGGACTAGGAGTGCACACTCCACTGTGCAATAGCTCAGTGGGGGTCGCAGTGCACACTCCTCTCTGGAATAGTCGCAGTGGGAGTAGCAATGCACACTCACTGCACAATAGCTTAGTGAGAGAAGCAGTGCACACTCCTCTCTGGAATAGTCTCAGTGGGAGTAGCAATACACACTCCACTGTGCAATAGCTCAGTGGGAGTAGCAATGCACACTCCTCTCTGGAATAGTTTCAGTGGGAGTAGCAGTGCACACTCCTCTCTGGAATAGCCTCAGTGGCACTAGGAGGGCACACTCCACTGTGCAATAGCTCAGTGGGAGTATCAGTGCTCACTCCTCTCTGGAATAGCCTGAGTGGGAGTAGCAGTGCACACTCCTCTCTGGAATAACCTCATTGGGACTAGGCGTGCACATTCCACTGTGCAACAGCTCAGTGGGACTAGGAGTGCACACTCCTCTCTGGAATAGCCTCAGTGGGAGTAGCAGTGCACACTCATCTCTGGAATAGCCTCAGCCGGAGTAGCAGTGCACACTCCTCTCTGGAATAGCCTCATCCGGTGTAGCAGTGCACACTCCTCTCTGGAATAGCCTCAGTGGGAGTAGCAGTGCACACTCCTCTCCAGAATAGTCTCAGTAGGAGTAGCAATGCACACTCACTGTACAATAGCTTAGTGGGAGAAGCAGTGCACACTCCTCTCTGGAATAGCCTCAGTGGGAGTTGCAGTGCACACTCCTCTCTGGAATAGCCTCAGTGGGAGTAGCAGTGCACACTCCTCTCTGGAATAGCCTCAGTGGGACTAGGAGGGCACACTCCACTGTGCAATAGCTCAGTGGGAGTAGCAGTGCACACTCCTCTCTGGAATAGCCTGAGTGGGAGTAGCAGTGCACACTCCTCTCTGG
The DNA here is from genome assembly GCA_002915635.3 of Ambystoma mexicanum. NCBI lineage: Eukaryota > Metazoa > Chordata > Amphibia > Caudata > Ambystomatidae > Ambystoma > Ambystoma mexicanum. The sequence goes on from CM010937.2 coordinate 17,060,216, forward strand.
AATAGCCTCAGTGGGACTAGGAGTGCACACTCCACTGTGCAATAGCTCAGTGGGAGTAGCAGTGCACACTCCTCTCTGGAATAGCCTCAGTGGGAGTAGTAGTGCACACTCCTCTATGGAATAGCCTCAGTGGGAGTAGCAGTACACACTCCTCTTTGGAATAGCCTCAGTGGGGGTAGCAGTGCACACTCCTCTCTGGAATAGCCTCAGTCGGAGTAGCTGTGTACACCCCTCTCTGGAATAGTCTCAGTGGGAGTAGCAGTACACATTCTACTGAGCTATAGATCAGTGGGAGTAGCAGTCACACTCCTTACTGGAATACTCTCAGTGAGAGTAGCAGTGCATATGCCTCACTGGAATAGCCGCAGTGGGAGTAGCAGTGCACTCTCCTCTATGGAATAGCCTCAGTGGGAGTAGCAGTGCACACTCATCTCTGGAATAGCCTCATGGGGGCTAGGAGTGCATACTCCACTGTGCAATGGCTCAGTGGGAGTAGCAGTGCACACTCCTCTCTGGAATAGCCTCAGTGGGGGTAGCAGCGCACACTACTCTCTGGAATAGCCTAAGTGGGAGTAGCAGTGCACACTCCTCTCTGGAATAGGCTCAGTGGGACTAGGAGTGCACACTCCACTGTGCAATAGCTCAGTGGGAGTAGCAGTGCACACTCCTCTCTGGAATAGCCTCAGTGGGAGTAGCAGTGCACACTCCTCTCTGGAATAGCCTCAGTCAGAGTACCTGTGTACACTCCTCTCTGGAATAGTCTCAGTGGGAGTAGCATGGAACACAACTCACTGGAATACTCTCAGTGGGAGTAGCAGTGCATACACCTCACTGGAATAGCCTCGGTGGGAGTAGCAGTGTACTCTCCTGTATGGAATAGCCTCAGTGGGAGTTGCAGTGCACACTCATCTCTGGAATAGCCTCAGTAGGAGTAGCAGCGTACACTCCTCTCTGGAATAGTCTTAGTGGGAGTAGCAGTGCACACTCCTCTCTAGAATAGTCTCAGTGGGAGTAGCAGTGCACACTCGTTTCTGGAATAGTCTTAGTGGGAGTAGCAGTGCACAGTCCTCTCTGGAATAGTCTTAGTGGGAGTAGCAGTGCACTCTCCTGTATGGAATAGCCTCAGTGGGAGTTGCAGTGCACACTCCTCTCTGGAATAGCCTCAGTAGGAGTAGCAGCGTACACTCCTCTCTGGAATAGTCTCAGTGGGAGTAGCAGTGCACACTCCTCTCTAGAATAGTCTCAGTGGGAGTAGCAGTGCACACTCGTTTCTGGAATAGTCTTAGTGGGAGTAGCAGTGCACAGTCCTCTCTGGAATAGTCTCAGTGGGAGTAGCAGTACACATTCTACTGTGCTATAGATCAGTGGGAGTAGCAGTCACACTCCTTACTGGAATACTCTCAGTGGGAGTAGCAGTGCATACACCTCACTGGAATAGCCTCAGTGGGAGTAGCAGTGTACTACTCCTCACTGGAATAGCCTCAGTGGGAGTAGCAGTGCACTCTCCTCTCTGGAATAGCCTCAGTGGGAGTAGCAGTGCACACTCCTCTCTGGAATAGCTCAGTGGAGTAGCAGCGACACTCCTCACTGGAATAGTCTCAGTGGAGTAGCAGTGCACACTCCTCTCTGGAATAGTCTCAGTGGGAGTAGCAGTGCACACTCGTCTCTGGAATAGTCTCAGTGGGAGTAGCAGTGCACAGTCCTCTCTGGAATAGTCTTAGTGGAGTAGCAGTGCACACTCCTCTCTGGATAGTCTCAGTGGGATAGCAGTGCACACTCCTCTCTGGAATAGCCTCAGTGGGAGTAGCAGTGCAACACTCCTCTCTGGAATAGCCTCAGTGGGAGTAGCAGTGCACACTCCTCTCTGGAATAGCCTCAGTGGGAGTAGCAGTGCACACTCCTCTGTGGAATAGCTCAGTGGGAGCTAGGAGTGCACACTCACCTGGAATAGCCTCAGTGGGAGTACAGTGCACACTCTCTCTGGAAAGCCTCATTGGGAGTAGCAGTCACACTCTCTCTGGAATAGCCTCAGTGGGATTAGGAGTCCACACTCTCTGTGAATATCTCAGTGGGATTAGCGAGTCCACACTCCTCTCTGGAATAGCCTCAGTGGGAGTAGCAGTGCACACTCCTCTCTGGAAAAGCCTCAGTGGGAGTAGCAGTGCACATTCCTCTCTGGAATAGCCTCAGTGGGAGTAGCAGTGCACACTCTTCTCTGGAATAGCCTCAGTGGGAGTAGCAGTGCACACTCTCTCTGGAATAGCTCAGTGGGACTAGGAGTGCACACTCCCTCTGTGAATAGCCTCAGTGGGAGTAGCAGTGCACACTCCTCTCTGGAATAGCCTCAGTGGGAGTAGCAGTGCACACTCCTCTCTGGAATAGCCTCAGTGGGAGTAGCCAGTGCACACTCCTCTCTGGAATAGCCTCAGTGGAGTAGCAGTGTCACACTCCTCTCTGGAATAGCCTCAGTGGAGTAGCAGTGCACACTCTCTCTGGAATAGTCTCAGTGGGAGTAGCAGTACACATCTCTACTGGAAGCTGTTCAGTGGGAGTAGCAGTGCACACTCCTTACTGGAATAGCCTCAGTGGGTAGCAGTGCATACTCCTCACTGGAATAGCCTCAGTGGAGTAGCAGTGCACACTCCTCTCTGGAATAGCCTCAGTGGGAGTAGCAGTGCACACTCCTCTCTGGAATAGCCTCAGTGGGAGTAGCAGTGCACACTCCTCTCTGGAATAGCCTCAGTGGGAGTAGCAGTGCACACTCCTCTCTGGAATAGCCTCAGTGGGAGTAGCAGTGCACACTCCTCTCTGGAATAGCCTCAGTGGGAGTAGCAGTGCACACTCCTCTCTGGAATAGCCTCAGTGGGAGTAGCAGTGCACACTCCTCTCTGGAATAGCCTCAGTGGGAGTAGCAGTGCACACTCCTCTCTGGAATAGCCTCAGTCGGAGTAGCTGTGTACACTCCTCTCTGGAATAGTCTCAGTTGGAGTAGCAGTACACATTCTACTGAGCTATAGATCAGTGGGAGTAGCAGTCACACTCCTTACTGGAATACTCTCAGTGGGAGTAGCAGTGCATACGCCTCACTGGAATAGCCTCAGTGGGAGTAGCAGTGCACTCTCCTCTATGGAATAGCCTCAGTGGGAGTAGCAGTGCACACTTACCAGATCCACAGAGTAGACAGACCCAATGCTAAAGGCGGCGGCCTAGCAATCATCGCGAAAACCACCTTGCCTATCCGACTCACCACCTCACACCCCTGCACTTCCTGCGAAGTACTCTCAGCAAAAATGCAACTCTCCAATAACCGCACGCTAGCCATTCACCTGATCTACAGGCCCCCAGGTCCCCTGGGAACGCTTTGAAGATGACCTTACTACCCTTAGCGAACAATACCAAAAACACTCGCAAACGCTGCTGATGGGCGACTTCAACATCGGCTTCATGAGCAGGCAATAAAAATGCCTTTTCTATAACAGCTATCCTAAATGACCAAGGCTTACCCAAAAAATTCTCTCCCCCACACATGCAAGGCAGAACCCTTGACTGGTCTCAGAACTCAACTGTAACATAGTCATCACCTCCATCACCCCTCAACTATGGACTGACCACTTTCTAATAAATTTCACTGCCACACTTGACCTCCCAGCCCCAAGACTATCAAAATGATACCACCACTCCCTACCAAGTAAAAAAGATATTACTACAGAAAAACTTATCCCCCTCCTCCTGCCCACTATCAACGGTCTAAAGGACAACACCGACCCAGACACACTAGTAAGACACCTTTAACAAAGCTATGTCTCACGCACTAGACACCATTGCACCTGGCAAAACTACGCAAAGCTAAGCAAGAAGCCCACCTCAACGCCTGGTTCACCCCCAGCTTAAGGACCTTAGAAAGCAGAAACGAAAACTCCAAACCATCTGGCGTAATTCGCCCACTAACGACAACAAAGCCAAGCTAACCCAAGCTACAAAACATTACAAGTCTGAAATTATCACACCAAAAAAAACGTATTCAATGACAGAATTTACCAATGCCAAATCGAATACCAAGGAACTATTTGGCATCCTCCGGGAAATGGAATCCCCTATCCAACCATCTGACACGGTCCCAAGGACAAGATATGGTGCACTAGTATACAGAATGCCCTATCAAACAAAATCTCCACCCTCCAACTTAAAATAATGAACAAAAAAGACACCCTCTCTTTACTGATACAACAACTGCCTCCAGTAAGCTGAAGCTACCACTATTCCTCTTTTAGCTTTTAAACCCATCTCCATCATCGACACTGAAAAGGCCATCTCTCACACTGAAGGCGCTCTAACTGTAAGGGCGACAGCTGCCCAGCTCAAATGATAAAGGACGCTGCCCAGAGACTTAGCGCCCCTTTCATCTCAAAGCTTATTAACTCAATCCTTCAAATCTAACACAGTGCCAGCCAACTTAAAAGAATCCTGGGTCCTCCCCCTTCTCAAAAAAACAAACCCTCAATCCTTCTATCCGCGACTAACTATAGGCCCATTACCACGGTACCCTCCTACTAAAAATTATCGACAGAGTAGCCTATCTTCCAAATTCAAGAGTACCTAGAAGACTAATCATCTACTAGGCTCGCGCCAATCGGGCTTTCGCCCTCTCCATGGCCACGGAAACTGCCCTGATAGATCTCAAACCAAAATGGAGGAATTTAAGGATAATGGGAAAAACAGCCGCTGCTACTCTTACTGGACTTGTTCAGGCAGCTTTTGATCTGGTGGACGCATGCAGTCTTATGCAACCACCTCAAGCTGGCTGCCAACTTCACAGGAGATGCTATAGCATGGTCCAATCCTTTCTAGCCAACCGGACTATGAGAGTGTTCTCCTCCACCACTTGTGCTGACCGCCATCGCAAATCACATGTGGAGTCGCCACAGGGCTCCTGTTTCTCACCCACTATGTACAATATACTTCACCAAGGCATTGTTCGACAAGTTGGACAGACTGGGCGTCACCTACACGAACTACGGCAGATGACACCAGATCCTCATACCGCTTTCGGGCAACTATGAAGTGGACTTGGCTCTGGTGAATAAAATTTACATCCTCATTCAAGCATGGATGGCCACCATGGCCTTGCGCTGAACGACGATAAAACTGAAATCTGCTCCTCGGTTCAGACGCAGCAAACTATCCAAACTCACCCCGGACTACAGCCTCATTTAACATTGATAACAATACTATTAAGGTTATGCGCGAGGTCAAAACGCTGGGTTTTTACCTCGACTCAGCCCTCACCCTCAAAAGCAAGTGAATTCCCTCGCCTCCTCAACCACCTACACGTGTAAACTCATCCGTGCCGCCAGACCCCTTTCTGCTAGTGCTAGCTGCCTCACCTTGGCCAATGCCCTTGTCATGTCCAGACTCGACTATTGCAACGGCGCTATATACTCAGGTGCCAACAAGTCGGTCAGCTGATGAACTCCAGAGATTGCAAAATAACGCTCTTAGAGGCAGCTCTGAACATCCCAGCAGAGAACCATATCTCCAAACACCGGTTAGAAGCCATTGGCTAAAGATAAAAGGATAGAATTCTACTTAAAAACTATTTCGCCTCACTTCTAAATGCCTCAAACAATCAAGCACCCCCCTACCCTAGCGGAAAGAATCAACTGGAGACCCTGCTAACCGACTGACGAGATCTGCCAACACCTTCCCTACTGGAAGTCCCCAGATTCAAACTTACCACAGCGCGGCCGGTGCTAGTTTCCCAGTTAGAGCTGCACAAATCATGGAACACACTCCCACCCGACCTTAGATGCCCTTTACCTACACAAGATTCAGATCCTACGGCTCTCAAATGGCTGCACAACAACGACATGCAACGACCCTCACCCTAGTGGAAACGGCACAACCTGTTAAAATGTTGCTCTTATGCGTTTAAACTTGATATTTTATATGCATTGTATCACCTACTGTAAGCAATCATTGTTTTTCTGTAATAGCCTGTGTCAGGCACTGTAACTAAGTTTCGAGTCCTCTTGTACTGCTGCGCCCAGATGCCCACGGGCTCGGAGCGCATTACCAAATAAACAAACAAACAAACAAACAAACACTTCTCTCTGGAATAGCCTCATGGGGACTAGGAGTGCACACTCCACTGTGCAATAGCTCAGTGGGAGTAGCAGTGCACCACACTCCTCTCTGGAATAGCCTCAGTGGGGGTAGCAGTGCACACTACTCTCTGGAATAGCCTCAGTGGGAGTAGCAGTGCACACTCTTCTCTGGAATAGCTCAGTGGGAGTAGCAGTGCACACTCCTCTATGGAATAGCCTCAGTGGGAGTAGCAGTGCACACTCCTCTCTGGAATAGCCTCAGTCGGAGTAGCAGTGCACTCTCCTCTTTGGAATAGCCCCAGTGGGAGTAGCAGTGCCCACTTCTCTCTGTCTCTCTGGAATAGCCTCATGGGGACTAGGAGTGCACACTCCACTGTGCTATAGATCAGTGGGAGTAGCAGTCACACTCCTTACTGGAATACTCTCAGTGGGAGTAGCAGTGCATACGCCTCACTGGAATAGCCTCAGTGGGAGTAGCAGTGCACTCTCATCTATGTAATAGCCTCAGTGGGAGTAGCAGTGCACACTTCTCTCTGGAATAGCCTCATGGGGACTAGGAGTGCACACTCCACTGTGCAATTAGCTCAGTGGGAGTAGCAGTGCATCCTTCCTCTCTGGAATAGCCTCAGTGGGGTAGCAGTGCACACTACTCTCTGGAATAGCCTCAGTGGGAGTAGCAGTGCACACTCCTCTCTGGACTAGCCTCAGTGGGACTAGGAGTGCACACTCCACTGTGCAATAGCTCAGTGGGAGTAGCAGTGCACACTCCTCTCTGGAATAGCCTCAGTGGGAGTAGCAGTGCACACTCCTCTATGGAATAACCTCAGTGGGAGTAGCAGTGCACATTCCTCTCTGGAATAGCCTCAGTCAGAGTAGCTGTGTACACTCCTCTCTGGAATAGCCTCAGTCGGAGTAGCTGTGTACACTCCTCTCTGGAATATTCTCAGTGGGAGTAGCAGTACACATTCTACTGAGGCTATAGATCAGTGGAGTAGCAGTCACACTCCTTACTGAATACTCTCAGTGAGAGTAGCAGTGCATACACCTCACTGGAATAGCCTCAGTGGGAGTAGCAGTGCACTCTCCTCTATGGAATAGCCTCAGTGGGAGTAGCAGTGCACACTCATCTCTGGACTAGCCTCATGGGGGCTAGGAGTGCATACTCCACTGTGCAATAGCTCAGTGGGAGTAGCAGTGCACACTCCTCTCTGGAATAGCCTCAGTGGGGGTAGCAGCGCACACTACTCTCTGGAATAGCCTCAGTGGGAGTAGCAGTGCACACTCCTCTCTGGAATAGGCTCGGTGGGACTAGGAGTGCACACTCCACTGTGCAATAGCTCAGTGGGAGTAGCAGTGCACACTCCTCTCTGGAATAGCCTCAGTGGGAGTAGCAGTGCACACTCCTCTCTGGAATAGTCTCAGCCAGAGTAGCTGTGTACACTCCTCTCTGGAATAGTCTCAGTGGGAGTAGCAGTGCACTCACCTCACTGGAATAGTCTCAGTGGGAGTAGCAGTACACATTCTACTGTGCTATAGATCAGTGGGAGTAGCAGTCACATTCCTTACTGGAATACTCTCAGTGGGAGTAGCAGTGCATACACCTCACTGGAATAGCCTCAGTGGGAATAGCAGTGTACTCTCCTTTATGGAATAGCCTCAGTGGGAGTTGCAGTGCACACTCCTCTCTGGAATAGCCTCAGTAGGAGTAGCAGCATACACTCCTCACTGGAATAGTCTCAGTGGGAGTAGCAGGTTGCACACTCCTCTCTGGAAAGTCTCAGTGGGAGTAGCAGTGCACACTCATCTCTGGAATAGTCTCTTGTGGGAGTAGCAGTGCCCACAGTCCTCTTGGAATAGTCTTAGTGGGAGTATCAGTGCACACTCCTGCTCTGGAATAGTCTTATGGGAGTATGCAGTGCACACTCTTCTCTGGAATAGTCTTAGTGGGAGTAGCAGTGCACTCTCCTCATCTGGAATAGTCTTAGTGGGAGTAGGAGTGCACACTCCTCTCTGGAATAGTCTTAGTGGGAGTAGCAGTGCACACTCCTCCTGGAATAGCCTCAGTGGCACTAGGAGTGCCACACTCTCTCTGCTTGGAATAGCCTCAGTGGGAGTAGCAGTGCACACTCCTCTGTCGAATATCCTCAGTGGGGTAGCAGTTGCACACTTCCTCTCTGGAATACCTCAGTGGGAGTAGCTGTGGTAAACTCCTCTCTGGAATAGCCTCAGTCGAGTAGCTGTGTAACACTCCTCTCTGGAATAGTCTCAGTGGAGTGGTGTGTCGCGCATGTCTCTGGAGCATAGATCAGGGGGGTAGCAGTTCACTACTCGCTTACTGGAATACTCTCAAGTGAGAGTAGCAGTGCATCACGCCTGCATGAATACGCCTCAGTGGGAGTAGGCAGTGCACCTCTCCTCTATGGAATCGAGCCTTCAGTGGGAGTCAGCAGTGGCCACTGCATCTCTGGACTAGCCTCAGTGGGGGCTAGGAGTGCATACTCACCTGTGGCAAGTAGCCTCATGTGGGAGTAGCAGGTGCACACTCCTCTCTGTGAATAGCCTCAGTGGGTAGCCAGCGCAGACTACTCTGCTGGAATAGCCTCAGTGGGAGTAGCGGAGCACACTCTCTCTGGAATGCTCGGTGTGAGTGATAGGAGTGCACACTCCACTGTTGCAATAGCTCAGTGGGAGTAGCAGTGGCACACTCCTCTGTGGAATAGCTCAGTGGGGGTCAGCAGTGCACACTCCTCTTCTGAATAGCCTCAGCCAGAGTAGCGGTGTGACACTCCTCTCTGGAATAGTCTCAGTGGGGAGTAGCAGGTCCACTCACTCTCACTGAATGAGTCTCAGTGGGAGTAGCAGTACACATTCTACTGTGGCTATAGATCAGTGGAAGTAGCAGTCACATTTCCTGTACTGGAATACTTCTCAGTGGGAGTAGCAGTGCGCATACACCTCACTGGAATAGCTCTCAGTGGGAGATAGCAGTGTACATCTCCTGTATGGAATAGCCTCAGTGGGAGTTGCCAGTGCACACTCCTCTCTGGAATAGCCTCAGTAGGAGTAGGCGTCGTACACTCCTCTCTGGAATAGTCTCAGTGGAAGTAGGCAGCACACACTCTCTCACTGGGAATGTCTCAGTGGCGAGTAGCAGTGCACACTCCTCCTCTGTGCAATAGTCTGCAGTGGGAGTAGCAGTGCACACTCCTCTCTGAGAATAGTCTTAGTGGGAGTAGCATGCAGCTCTCCTCTCTGGAATAGTCTTAGTGGGAGTAGACGTGCACTCTCCTCTCTCGGAATAGTCTTAGTGGGAGTAGTAGTGCACACTGCCTCTCTGGACTTAGCCTCAGTGGCACTAGGAGTGGCACACTCCCTGTGCAATGAGCTCAAGTGGGAGCTATCAGTGCACACTCCTCTGCTGGAATAGCCTGATTGGGAGTATGCAGTGCACACTCCTCCGTGGAATAGCCTTCATTGGGACTAGGCCGGTGCACAGCTCCACTGTGCATAGCCTCAGTGGGAACTAGGGAGTGCACACTCCTCTCTGGAAACAGCCTCAGTGGGAGTAGCAGTGGCTCACTCCTCTCTGAAAAGCCTCAGTGGGTTAGACAGTGCATCACTCCTCATTCTGGAATAGCTCAGTGGGAGTAGCCAGTGGCACACTCTTCTCGGGAGTAGGCCTCAGTGGAGTAAGCAGTTGCCACACTCATCTCTGAGCTAGCCTCATGGGGGTAGGAGTGCATACTACATCTGTGCAATAGCTCAGTGGGTAGTAGTGCAGTGCACACTCCTCTCTAGAATAGCCTCAGTGGGGTAGCAGCGCACACTTCCTCTCTGAATAGCTTCAGTGGGGAGTAGCAGGGCGCACGACGGCTCTCTGGAATAGCGCTCAGTGGAGTATCAGGCAATGCACCACTGCCACGTGCCAATAGCTCAGTGGGAGTAGCAGTGACACTCCTCTCTGGAACTAGCCTCAGTGGGCATAGCCAGGTACTCTCCTCTCTGGAATAGCCTCAGTGGGAGTTGGCTAGTGCACACTCCTCTCTGGAATAGTCTCAGTGGAGTAGCTGTGCACTCACCTCACTGGAATAGTCTCAGTGGAGTAGTCAGTGCATTACACCTCACTGGAATAGTCCTCAGTGGAGTATGGCAGTGTACTCTCCTGTCTGGAATAGCCTCAGTGGGAGTTGCAGTGCACACTCCCTCTCTGAATAGCCTCAGCAGGAGTACGCATGCGTACACTCCTCTCTGGAATAGCTCTCACTGGAAGTAGCGCAGCGTACACACTCCTCACTGGAATAGTCTCAGTGGGAGTAGCATTGCACACTCCTCTCTGGAATAGTCTCAGTGGGAGTAGCAGTGCACACTGATCTCTGGAATAGTCTTAGTGGGAGTAGCAGTGCACAGTCCTCTCTGGAATAGTCTTAGTGGGAGTGAGCAGTGCACATCGCTCCTCTCTGAATAGTCTTAGTGGGAGTAGTAGTGGCAGCTCTCTCTTCTCTGGAATAGTCTCAGTGGGAGTATCAGTGCACACTCTCTCTCTGGAATAGCCTGATGGGAGTAACAGTGCACACTCCTCACTGGAGTAGCGCTGCTATGGGACTAGGGCGTGGCCACACTCTCACTGTGCAATAGCTCAGTGGGACTAGGAGTGCAGCACTGCCTCTCTGGGAATAGCCTGGGAGTGGGAGTAGCAGTGCACACTCCTCTCTGGAAAAGCCTCAGTGGGAGTGAGCAGTGGCACACTCCTCTCTGGAATAGCCTCAGTGGGAGTAGCAGTGCGGCACACTCTTCTCTGGAATAGGACCTCAATGGGAGAGGCAGTTGCACACTTTCTCTGGGAATAGCCTCAGTGTGACTAGGAGGCACACTCCACTGTGCAATAGCTGGCATTTGAGACTAGGAGTGCACACTCCTCTCTGGAAATAGCCTCATTGGGAGTAGGCAGTGCACACTCCTCTCTGGAATAGCCCTCAGTGGGAGTAGCAGTGCACACTCCTCTCTGGAATAGCCTCAGTGGGAGTAGCAGTGCACACTCCTCTCGGAATAGCTCAGTGGGAGTAGCAGTGCACACTTCTCTCTGGAATAGCCTCAGTGGGAGTAGCAGTGCACACTCCTCTCTGGAATAGCCTCAGTGGGAGTAGCAGTGACACTCCTCTCTGGAATAGTCTCAGTGGGAGTAGCA
>CM010937.2:17071524-17141298 GCA_002915635.3 Ambystoma mexicanum
GCTGCGCTTCTGTGTGCATCAGAACGCTCACGGAGAGGCGAATGCGCTGTGTGCATTCTTCTTCCCGTGACGATCTCGTGCGGGGACAAATGGTGATCCTTACTTGGCTGGTTTCGTAGCTCAAACAAGGCCAAAGGCAGGCAGTACATCCAAGTCTTTTTAAGGGAAAAACAAAGTTTTGATAATCTGCTTTTTAACAGGCCGTTTATCTTTTCTACGACGCCATTACTTGAGGATGATAAATCGAACATAATTTGTGCTTTATTCCCAATAATGTAGTCACTTCTTTAAAGAGTTCATTAACAAAATGCGTCCCGTTATCTGAGCGAATAACGTCGCAAATTCCCCAGCGCGGAAACACTTCCCGCACTAGGAACTTCGCGGCGCCCTTCGCGTCAGGGCGGGCACAAGGGCCTGCCTCCACCCACCTCGAAAATGGACATACAACCACAATCATGTATCGAGCCCCGTTACACCTTTCTCCCATGTCTACATAATCAATGTGGAGCTCTCTGAATGGGCCACTTGGTTTTGGTATCGTACCCCTTAGTGTACGCAATGTCATACCTGAGTTGTAAATTTGACATGTCGTGCATTCTAGAGCTAACCTTGTGACGTGTTCCTGGAGGCAAGGTGTAAACCAATCTTCTTGTATCTCTGCCATTATGTGTTTCTTTGTGTTGTGTGCAGGAAAGTGTAGTTGTTGAAATGCTATTTCTAACAGCGTAATTGGCATTACCACTTTTCCTGAACTCTCTTGTCGCCACAATAAATCAGTCGGTGATTTGCTGCATCCTCTCTTAGTCCACAGCAATTTTTCCTCTGCACTAGCTCCCTCTTGCAGCTCTATTATCTCCTGTGTGGACATCATGTTGTATCCTGTGGGACTTCTTGGCTTGCTGTGTGGTGCAACATGTACTCTCCTATTTCACCTTTTTGTAGATATGAAGCTGCTTTGGCAGCGGCGTCTGCTGCCGCGTTCCCCAAAGATACAAAATCTGTATTGGTGGTATGAGCTTGACATTTTACGATGGCCACTGCCGTGGGTCTTGCAGGGCCTCAATCAGTTCTTTCAATAATTCTGCATGCTGGACTGGCGTTCCGTCTGCTCGTCGGAACCCTCTCCCCCCCACCGGGCCAACCCACCGTGAACTGTTGTTGTCATGTATGCTGAGTCTGTATATATGGTCACTGCGCACCCCTTGGCGGCATGCAATGCTTCTATTAGCGCTATTAGTTCTGCTGCTTGCGCTGAATAGTGTGATGGGGAGGCGGTGTTGTACTAGTATCTCATATTCATCTTCCTCTAATCGTACCACTGCCATACCCACATGCTTTTCTCCTGTCTCCATGTCTATTGATGCTGACCCGTCCACAAAATACACCTCACCCTCGGTCAGGGCATTTTCAAAAATCACTTGATCCTTACTTTCGTCACCTGTGTACGTGGCGCAGTTGTGGTTTTGCATGTCCTCTACGGTGCATGCCTCTGTGATGAATGTGGCTGGGTTCACTGTTTTACATCTTACTATATGGATGTTAGCGCTGGACAGTATTATCTCATATGCTGTGGCGCGTTGTGTTGTCAATGTGCTCTTTGTTCGCTCTAATATTGCAAAAAGTGAGTGTTCCACAAACAGTGTCACCGGGCAGCCATACTACTATCGTGGCACTTTTTTCAATTGCGAACGCGGCTGCAGCTAGGGATTGCTCGCACGCGAAATGACCTTGCATTACTGCGTCTAGGGTCCGCTATAGTAAGCAGTGGTTTGTGCCCTAAAGATGTTTTCTGTGTCAGTACTGCTGTCATCAATGTTCCTTTGCAGTGTGAAAATAAGAAGAATTCGCGCCCATAATCTGGATTTGCTAGTACTGGAGCGCTTGATATCAGCTCTTTTAGTGAGTTAAATGCTGTGTTCATCACCTCTGTCCATTCTATGTGTTTTGTGTTCTTGTTGTGCTTCTTTCAGTGCCTGTAGCAAGGGCCTTGTGTACGCCGCATAGTCCAATATCCATGCTCGGCAATAGTTACACATACCCAGAAATTTCTGCATCTCTTTTACTGTTTTGGGCTCCCCAATTGTTCTAATCGCCTGTGCCCTGTCTGGTATAATTCGCTTGCCATCCTTTGATATCAACTGACCCAAGTATAGGACCTCCGTCAGACAGTATTGTAACTTCCCCTTGTCCACCTTGTACCCCTTATTTGCCAATAATGTCAAGAGTGTTATCGAGTCCTGTCTGCATTCTTCCTCAGCCTGTGCACAAACCAATAAATCATCAACGTACTGAATCACTGTGCTTTCTACAGACAAATTCCCCAGATCTTCATGTAGTACCCTGTTAAATATGCTTGGGCTCTCGCAATATCCTTGTGGTAGTCTGCAGTGTTCGAACCTCCTTCCTCCCAATGTAAATGCTGTCAAGTACCTGCTCTCTTCTGCCAAGGGAATCGAAAAGAATGCATTTTTTAAGTCAATTACTGTGAAGTGTGATGCTATTTTTGGAATGTTGCACAGTATTGTCGCCGGGTTCGGGACTAAAGGGAACTCCTTCATTACCACATCGTTCAATGGGCGTAAATCTTGTATCATCCTCCATGAACCCCCCTTCGCTTTTTTGATTGGGTAAATGCATGTGTTGCATGGGGAGTTTGAGGGCACTATTATACCCTGTGCTAGCAGTGCTTCTATTGTCTCTCTGATCCCTTCTTCTGCTTCTCGCGACAGTGGATATTGTTTCACCCGGGGTAGTATTGCTCCTTGTTTTACTTTTATCACCACAGGCTGAACTTCATGTAGCAACCCTACATCGTGGGGGCCATTAGTCCATAAGTTAGCGGGTACTGAACTCATGTCTTCATCAAAAAATGTATGCGGTGCTCCTACTACCGCCATTAGTTCAACTTTAGTTTGTCTGGCTGTAACTACGATGTCGCAGGGCATTGCCAGTTCCATCACTACTTCACCATCTCCCTCAGTGTCAGAAAATAGCTCCTCGTCCGAGAGCTCTCTCAGGGGATATTTGCATTTGTACACAATACTGTCCGCCACTCACACCCTTCCATGTCCAATACCAATCACGCATATTCTGTTTGCTGATACATGTATTGCATGCAAATCCAATGATAGTACTTCCCAAGAGCAGTGTCAGGGCTTGCTATGGGACGAAAAAGGAATTCTGCTGGGATTCTCCACTCCACCCTTTTTAGTTCTGGTACTATGAGAGCCAATGTTCTCATGCCTTCAACAAACATCTCCTCATTTCTTGGTACCCTCTGATCTCTTTTATTGTTGTGTGGCCGTGTATTACTGCTAATATACGGAGGGGCATATGCCTGGCGTTGAACATACGATGCCGCTCCCTGTGAATGATATGGTCATGTTTAGTTTGCTCAAGAGATCTCTCCCCAGTAAGTTGATGGGAGAGTTTTCATAGTACAGTAAGGGTGCTTTCACTGTTTTACCCCCACTGTCACATCCAATACCTCTGTGTAAGGAACTTCAATTACAGCCCCAGAGAACCCCTGCGTCTCTAACGTTCTATTAGATAACGGGAACCGGCCCTCTCTAATGCATGATTTCTCCGCCTCCCGAATCCACCATGAATATGAATTGCTTGTCTCCTATCTGCGCTCCTATCAATGGTTCCTCTGATGCATTGTGGGTCGTAGACAGTACTGGACACGCAAGTGCTCTCTGTGGGCTGTCCTATGCGGGGTGTCTCATTGCCCCCCTTGATCGAAAATATTCCCCGAAACTACTGACACTCCACTGTAAGGTGCGGGGGCTGGTGCCCCATTAGCTCCTGTGGCGAAAGTATTACCAGGCGTGTAGTGCACATTGTCATTATTCTGTGGGCTGGTTTGTGTTCGGTATTGATGTCCGTGTAGTTGTGCGTTACTCCTTTGTACTACATTGTCTGGTTGCTGGTATTGTCCCATGGGAGGCCGTAGGGCTTCCTGGATGGGGGTGTCCGTACTGTTCTATCTCTTGGAAACCGTTGTTTTGTCTGCTCCTACATTCCCTTGAGTAATGCCCCCATCTCCCACAATTCCAACAGCTCCCCTGTGGACCTCTGGGACCCTGCCACCCATTTCCTCCCATTCCTCCATACCCTTGTCCTCCTCTTCGCCCCCTGTACCCACCTCTTCCTCCTCTTGGGGCCCACTCTTGCCACGTTGGACCTCCGTTCTGCTCCTGCTCTGTCCACTGTCGTTGCCTTGTCCTGCCCAATTCGCTGCTATTCTTCCTTGTATTGCTATTTGCCCTCCTCTCCTTCCTCTCCCTCCCGTATGAGTGGGAGTCCCGCTACCGCTGCTGCGACCTTCACCAATTTTGATTGCACCAACTTCGCCTCGTCCGCCAACCTTTTCTGTGCTACTTCCCTCTCTCTTTCTTTGATCCTTTTACAATGGTGTACTATTATGCTTTGGATCTCCGGCCAGCCTTTTGCCTCAACACCTGCTATTTTATCTAGTGCCTTTTGCACTTCCTTTGGGAGCCCTCTTTTAATGATGAAGTAAAATAGAGACGTGGATTGGTGCCAGGGCGTACCCGTTTCCGCTCTCCACATCTCCTGCACCCGGAGAATGTAATCCATAGCGTCCTCCCATCATTCATGGTACATTGCATTACTGACTGCAGAATCAGGGGTATCTGGGAAAGGTTTCCCGCAGTGCGTCCCACACCCTTGCTCGCACGGTGTTAAAAGAAAGCCCCATCATGGCGATCACACTCAAAGTTACAGCTGGAAAACCCGCTTTAGCCCACACTCTGTCTGCCTGATCCCCTACTGAGGACACTAGTAGGCTTTTCACATCGCCTACTGCCAGCGGTATTACCCGCGGTATGTTTCTCAAATGCATATATCCACTTGCTTGCCCCTCCTGACAGCTGTGGTAGTAATTTCATTAAGTTAGCCTTGTCCATCTGAGCCCACGGTATATAGTTCGGCCTCCCACCTCCCCTGTGGAGTAATGGTAGTTGTAATTTCCCTTTTGCCGTTGCAGCTTCCTTTTCCTTAGTCACTGCTGACTCTAATGACGCCATCTTCCCCACCCTATTTCTTAGTCGTCCTATCCATTCATCCTCTATAGTCCCCAGTGAACATCCCCATCTAGCTCCTCGCCTTCTCCTCCTACTGCCATGCTCAATCTATCACTCTCATCCCCCCTCCTCTGACATCACATAACAAATCCTCTCTGATCCCTCTCTCTCTCGAGACATCACCAATGCTTCCTTCTGCTGTCCCTACTTCTATTATCCTGGTCGGTTCTTCCTCAATTCTGAACAGTATTCCCCCTTTTTCCATCCTTCCTCAATTTGTCTACTTTCGCTCGACGCTCTAGACGTGCGTCCAGATTGTGTGGGGGCGCACGCTGTGCGTTCACATATGTCTTTTATTCTTGAGAGCTCATCTCGTGCCACTGTAAGCCTCGACTCTAAGTCACTCGTTAACTTCTCTATGTCCACTCTCTGTGTGCCTCCCTGGGTGCGCTCTCTAGTGTTTTCGTATGGTGGGGGTGCAGTTGGTCTTTGTGGCGTGCTGGTTGAAGGGGAGGCACATAAATCGGGTCGCTATATCCTGCTGCAGGGGCTGGTTTAGGTAATATTGGGTACAACATAACCACTTCCGCAGGCTGTTCTGTACTTAACTGTTCCTTTTCCTCTCGCGGGATCATTAGTGGATTGTCTGTGGTGGAGGTAAATCAATATTTGGAGCTGGAGCTTTGGGTGGGGGTACTTCCTCAAACAATCTCCAAAGATCTAATATCTCCTTCCTGTTCTGCCATTTGTTTTCCCTTATACTTAAGGCGAATACATGTACATACCATATCAAGAACGCTTTTGTCAAAAGACCCTCCTTCTGGCCAAATCTGGGGCAACCCCTCCCCTTTCAATTCTGTTAACCATTGATCATGATATTTATTTATGCGTTCAGCATATCCCGGCAAGCTCTTACAAATGTGTGACAAGGGAGTTTCAGCCCCCATCCTCTAAATCGCTAGCGCTACCGCGTTCGCCTTCGTTACTTTTATTAGGTGTAAATATGCGTATGTATACCTTTATGGCACAGACAAGAGCGGACCTCTTAAAATTATCACCCACCGTTATTCACTGCACAAATCTTCTTCTCACTCACCATATCTCATCTCCTTCCCATTCCCAGGCACTCTTATGTGATCTCACTTGTAATTGATCAAGTACTGGTTATGGCCACACTCTCTGACACCACCTCGCGGCCACCCGTTCGTCTCTCACACTCGTACGGTGCGCGCACCCTTCACAATACTTTCCACTCACACTTTTGTCTTTTTCCTCCCTTTCCTCCCTAGCCAGCTGTCCCTGTTTCCCTGCTAAGGTTACTGTGTTCACGTCTGTACGTGCCACTACTGAGTCCCACTTTTTAAGATGTTCTAACTACTTTATACCCTTCTCATTTTCCCCCCTACCCGTGGAAATGGAAAAAAAGAAATAGAGAGAGAGAGCACAATCACTAAAAAATATTCCCGGTGTCTCCTTTTGCTAGACACCAATAACTTATTTCTCACTTCTTCATATATTCCCAGTACTAGTTTAGATAGCACTATGCGGCGCCGCCTTCCACCCCCTTTCGGAGCTAGGTTTCCGTCACTTCTACCACGTCACTTATTTCTTACTCCTAATGGCCATATGCAAAAGAAAGAATAAAGAAAATTTCAAGACCCGTCTGTAGTAGACCCCCGATATTCTTCTCCTCTACCTGTCCCCGTTCTGTTATTCCCAATTCCCTTTCTTTTCCCCTTGACGATCACTCGCACTCGGTACTCACGTGCCCGTCTTGAACCGATACTCTCCGAAACTGGGTCCGTCCAGGCGGCGTCACCGGTAACTCAACGGTCAGCCCCTGGCTCCGGCGAGCGGCACTCAAAGGGGATTTTTTTTCCAATCGGGATCCCGTACCCTTTCTCATTGAGTGCGCACTTCTTATTGTGCCGGTCGCCGTTGGCGGGCGGCCTCCCGGAGACGGCTCACCGTGCGTATCCCTTCTCGACCGGAGATTCTCGTGCCACAAGGGGGTCGTTTAAGAAGGAGTTAGGAAAAATAGTTTGGAGATATCACGCTATCGGGGTCACCACTGAAAGGAAGCGCCCCCAATTCAGCACGATCCTCCCCGCAATGAGAGACAATAAGGGACTCTCCCGTAGTGGGAATAAGACCAAGACAGAGTGCGGGTGAGCGTAAGTGGGAGTTTATCCAAGGATAAGGCATGCAAAGAACTCTGCAACCTACGAGAGCGCTCTGTCTGACAATAGCAAAGACAGGCGTATTTCTAATACAAAAAACGTCATCAACACCTAAACACATATAGGGGGCACAAGTTAATTGGGATTGGGTATCGTCGACTAACTATAGGTGTTGCTGCAGCATGGTTGGTCTTGGCAAGACGACGTCACTGGTCAGCCTCGTGGGTTGGGTTGGGCCTGGCAGGCCGGCTTGAGGTCATCCGCGCGGTGTTGGTGCGCTGGGCAGCCTGTGACAATGATGAATACCTTTCCTGTCTTAGTTGCCCTAGGCCATGCACACTGCAGTTATTCAGAAAATGACATTTACGTTCACTAATAAATTGTTCCGTAGCTTATCTTATAAAATAAACACAACACATGAGGAATGCACCTCGTGAGAGGTCTGGTGGTTGTCGGTTGGGGTGAGATTTACCTGAGTCTTATTGACCGGTATTTTAGGTCACGGGACGGGGCTCTGGGACCTGGGCCGAGTGATACATGTCTGTCTGCTGCGTTAGAAGTTATTATATAGATGGGTCTCTGTGTCTTGTCCAATGATGGGGGTCGTCCTTACACGGGGTCAGGATTCTTGGGGGGGTTCGTGGGGATTTATGAGAGGGTGCTGGTAGAATCAGTGGTTCATCCGTGGGTTTATTACCGTGCTGTAAATAACACAGGTGGCGGGCTGTGGCCTTGGTTGCGGCGCCGGGGCCTCTGACTCTCTGAAGTAACGCCAGCTTGGTTGGGGGAGGTGAGGGAGCGCAGCACAAGTCTTAGCTTTTTTATCTGGCAGGCTTGGTGGGGTGGGAGAGGGAATGACCTTGCATATACTCACAAAGGTATTTTCCTCGTGCGTTGCTGATCAGTGAATGCAGAAGTTTTATACTGTTCTGCCTTATTTAATCGTTATTCAGACACACATATATATATATATATATTTCATTTTCGTTACACATTTCTTTAATACAGTCGGTTCCAGTACCTTTTCATTACCTAACATTATGTTCACTACATTGTGTGCGTATTGTATGTACATTAGACGTTATACGAGGGATATCTAGGTTATGGCCTACAGAGATTGATGCTCGCCGCTTTGGGTGATTCAAACATATATGAGTTCAAGTTTCTACATACTATTGAAAAACACTTTTACAAATAGAGGTTACACGTTTGGTCAACATCTTTCTCCGTGGTTATAGCAGCATTAGTCCAGACTGGAGGATATCATATAACGTTACATTTTTATGGTTCGTTCACATTTTAAACAGAGGTAGTTCATTAATACCAATACTTGAACTATTTTCTACCTTCTTCAGATAGTGATGCTTCAGCTTTTTTCCCCGTTGCCCCGGCCTTGCGGTCCGGGTCATACGGGGTGCAATATCACATTGTTACTAATATAATGTTGCCGTGTTGGCATCTCGGGTTAGCTCATCTCCGACTTTTCTCATGGGAACGCGCTCGCAGCGGATCTGCCAGGGCTGCTGAGGCGGCAGAGATGCATGAAAGGCCCTCCAAAGGTGGGGCCTCGTTACAGTGTGCTGAACTCACACCATGTTTGCTGTGCACGATGGCGTCTAGGCCTAACTTAAGTTTCGGTAAATGCAAAGACAGGGTGCGTGTGGGCAATGTCGTCGGCGGGTGAACCCCCCTCCACCTGGGCCCGGGTGGCATGAGGGTGCTCCCACCGAGCCATGGTCCTCACCTGGGGAGGGAGCTGTAGGTGAGGAGGGCCTCGTGGCCATTCCTCCCCTACATAACTAAAGAAATTAAACATGGTGTACAGCATGAAACTAAAACTTGTAGCTGTCAAAATTATAAACCTGTACTCTTGTATGTAAGTGGCGAAGCTGGTTCAGGACAAAAATTCTTAATGAAAATCATCAGCAAGGTCCTTAAAAAATGTACAACTAACAAGCTTCAAGCTGTTGTAACAGACCCCACAGGGTTAGCTGCCTACAACATAGGCGGTGTTACTTTATACTGATTGCTACTCCTTCGAATAGAACACCAAAACAAATTACAGTACTACAAACTTTCAACACAAGCTGCTTTGGAGCTACGCAGAATTCTGAAACAAATGAAAATGTTTCTAATAGATGAGTTGAGCATGGTCTCCAACCTAATGTTGGCGTTGATTCACCTCAGATTGCAAGAGGTCCTTAAAACGAACTACAAAGAACTATTTGGAGGAAAACACTTTATTGTTTTTGGAGATCTCCTACAATTAACACCAGTGAAAGGTGAAACTATTTTTAAAACCTTAGAACACAAACTGTGATGTAACACACTTGGCTGCATAGGAAATGTAAATCTCTGGCAACATTTCCAATACAGAGAACTAACTTAAAACATGTGTCAGTCTGCAGACCTCACCTATGCAAACATTTTGAGAAGCATTCGGATTGGTGTGCTTTCTAAGGATGCAAAATCTATCTTAAATAGTAGACTCATTCATGGGCTATACGGGCATAACACATCTGCTCCTGATGTCATGGAACAATTAGCACATAGAAATGTGAAATGTATGGCTTTAATACCAACCCTAGCAAAGCTCTGCACAATTCAATGAAACAATGTTCAAAAAAGAAATGCAACCAATAGTGCAAATTAACTCCACAGACAAACTGGAAGTGAACAATATGAACCTGCCTATGTGTCAACAAGCCACAGCTCGACTAAATAGCTTAGAAAACTGTATCTCCAACACAACTGTTCTCAAGAAATGTTAACATTGTGTTTGAACTGTAGAGTAATGCTAAAACATAACCTTGACATGGAGCAAGGTTTAGTTAATGGAGCAATTGGTACAGTTGGTGGCTTCCAGACATATCCACGAGACAACAACACTCAGTTGGTCAACATCCACTTTGACAAACTTTCAGAAGTTAAAAGGATAACACGTTCAACAGCCTGATTCCTTCTTTTTAAAGACATTTATGTATGCAGAGAATCATTTCTCTGTCTCTTGCATATACAGTCACTATACATAAATCTCAAGGTCTAACCCTAGATCAGGCATTGATTGACATTGGCAGCACAGTCTTTAAAGAAGGTATGTGTTATGTGGCACTGTCACAGCTACATATACTTGAAGGACTATTTCTAGTCAATTTTGATACAAAGAAAGTCAAAGCTGACATTCCTTGCATCGTAGAGTACAACATACTACGTGCACTCTACACACCCCTTCTCGATATGTACCCTCTTTCCTCAAAAAGGAAAACTTGTTAAAAGAGAATTAATGCAAACAGACCTTATAAGAGATCTATCAACAGTACCACCAAAGAAATTTAAAGCAGCTGCTACTCCATCAAATAGCACAACCACAAAACGATGTAATGAAAGCACAAATGCACATTCAACAGCACAACCAAAGAGAAGTATGTCTTCAAAACAAACAGGTGGAGCTCCAGCAAATAACTCAGAAACAGAACTGTCAGGTCCATTCAAATGTTCCAACACAACTGGTGTAAATTGCTATGCAAATGTAGCAATCAATATTGCCATTGCCACCAATTATTGAAAACATGTACTTGAACGGCGCAGACCAGTTGTGTTTGCAAATGCTACTCCTTCAAAGAAATGCAACAAACAATCCTAACACAACTTACAGTGTCTCAGGAATAAGGCAGGAATTGGACTACTGTGCAGGAATGGTGAGATTCACAAGGAAATCCACAAGAATTTCTAATGTACTTACTACAAGTGCTTGAAAGTACAAACATACCTATAAATGAAATCTTCCAGATTTCATATACGTGGAAACATACATGCACTCTCTGCAGCCATGTGGCGCAGGAGCAAGTCCCTAATTAATGCTTTGTCTATGTATCTATACCCAATTGTGAATCCATTCCATTTCAGCAGCTGCTGCAAACTGCAAATCATGGCATACTATGCACTGTTTGCAATTCAGACAATTGTTCCACCTTACAGCTAAACTCACATAGCCAATCTGTAATAGTAATAGTAATGCTTTTAAGGTACAATGCAGATGGGACCAAAAAGAACCGCAAGCTTACTAACTTCACAGACAGCTAACTATCGATTGGGAAGAAAACCTTCACATCATTAGGCATAATCTACCACACAGGTGCCACAACCAGTGCAGGTCACTATAATGCATACATTCAAAAGAAATCTGGGTGGTTTGAATGCAACGATACTTCCATTACTCTGAAGCAGAGATTACCAGAAAAGCTATCAAATGCCTACTTAATCTTCCTGAAACCAAGATTTACTATAACAATAGCATAGCCTACTGCCCGATAGCCACCAAGAGGTATGTAACTGCAAAGGAAAAATACCCTTCTACCCTGTGAAACTGTAATAACTTAGCATACACCAACTGGCTGTAAGTACATCACTTGCGCTGCTGTGCAGTTATTTCCCCAATGACCCAATTATTATACACACAGAAAAACAACTGTGGAAAACACAGACTAATATTGTTTCACCATAGTACTTAAAAAGTACTGAATATGAGGGCCTACAAACTGACCTCACTAACCTGTAACACTATCAACTGTTACAATAAGCCAACTGCAATGAATATAGCAACTTACATCTAACTGCACCCATAATACTACAATGTCACTTAGCAATAGTGGAAAAACTTAAATCCGCCAACAAGAGTAAAGGTGCTTCAAAACATACCCAGCAAAACTGTGAAACTGTGAACAGTTAGAATACGCCAACTGGTAACTAACTGCAACCTCCGGCCATGCACCCAAGAGTCTAGTGGCTGGCCACAACCACCACAGCATAATACAGCCATGCACCCAAGAATATGGCCACTGGCCACAACCCACACACATAAGCCACATAAGCCAGCCGCCAGAGGCCCTATCCATTTCTGTACACATACTATTGCCGCACTTGCAACCAGTGACTACCCAAGAGTCTAGGGGCAGGCCACAACCACCACGGCATAATACAGCCATGCACCCAAAAATCTGCCCAGTGACCTGAACCCACACACATAATCCAGCCGCCCAAGGCCCTGTCCACCTCTATGCACATACACATACTATTACACTATTTGCAGCCAGTGGGACTCTTGGGTGCATGGCCACTCCCCTACCCAAATGAAGCCTGCCTCCCATCACTAGATAAGCCAGCCGGCCAAGGCCCTGTCCGCGGTCTACACAGTCCTCTACCACCTAAACAAATACATCATATCAACCATCTTTCACTCCCCTACCATTCCCAGCCCGTCTTCCCAACATCATATCAACCATCTTTCACTCCCCTACCCTTCCCAGCCCGTCTTCCCAACATCAAATGCCCGAAAACATGTTTCGCAGCCCTGTTCTCCACCGCGCTATCCACAGATATCCATGGATACACCATGGTGGGTGTTTTGGAAAAATATGACGCACATCACGCTTTCCTCCAGCCAATCAACGGGCCCGTTGAGTGTCTGCGGACATCACAACGCCCTCTGGACCAATCAGAGTCCGGTCTGCTGAGCAAACAGGGAAATGGGTCTGCGACGCAGCCCCAGATATCACTAATTGTTGGGGACCTACATTTTCCTGTTTTAAAAAAAAACTACTAGACACATTTCCACCAAATTTACAAAAGCACATTTCGGGACCAAGCTGCCGCTTCTGCCTCAAATTTGGTGAAAAATCCGTCCAGCGTTTTGAACTGTAGACGTGCGCAACATTTTTTTCCACTAAATATATGTCAAGAAAATGTTTTGCGGACCCCTCTACAACTTTACCCCCTTCACGAAACCTCATCAAACTTGCCAAAACAATTCAGAGCGGGCCATATACTTTTGTGGCAAAGTTTAGTAAGGTTTTGTCCTGGGGAGCAAAGTTATAAGCCGCCCAAAAAGTGCTCTTACTTTGAGTTGAGCAACATAACCATAACTACACGCCCGCTACCGCAGGCCATGTGATATATATTCAGGGAAAAAACTTTGTTAAAGGGATGTTATGGTTACAAATAATGCTGAAACAAAGACAGAAATACGCCAGTTAGGGTAAGGTAAGCAACATAACACACGCCACCACCGTGCACTGCTAAGACTAATACCAAGGACATCAAAGATGACATCACAATGTTCAAGTCCTTACAAGGGGTTCTGTTTATAATATTGGTAGCTAGGTGTTAGGTGTGATTGGGAGATCTATGCTAAACTACTTAACGTATGAACAGATGTACTTATGTGAAGACAACATTATATTACAGTGTTTTTCTTAAAACAGGAAGCTGATCATACATACAAATAAGAAATGTGTGCAGCATACACTGTAGAAGTATAATATTTTTATTCTGGTAATTTTGCTTGGTAAAATAATGAAAGATAACCTTGTAGAATTTTCAGTAATGTCATGCATGTAATACATAGGTAAAACATCAAGACTTACTACGTATGTGTGTTAGTACAAACAATACATATAAAGACCTACAATGCATACAAATTAGAGGCACATACCGGCAAACTATAGTACAGAAGACAGAAACAACATCAATACAAAATGTCAATAACGTCATAGTTCATCATCAAGTACTGAAATTAATTGTGTGTGTACGGCCTGCTTATTGTGTGTGTACGGCCTGCTTCTTGTGTGTGTACGGCTTGCTTATTGTGTGTGTATGGCCTGCTTCTTGTGTGTGTACGGCTTGCTTATTGTGTGTGTACGGCCTGCTTATTGTGTGTGTGCGGCTTGCTTATTGTGTGTGTACGGCCTCTTTATTGGCCCATTTCTGTGCACCAGTAGCTGGGTGACACCGAACTCTAAGGAAAATACTTCTACAATATACAAGAAGGTTAACGTCTTCTACATATATAGCAACCTTTCCATTTAAACATTCTTAAAGTCAGTGAAGAAAACCGGTTGGCTTTCATATGTCAGTGAACAAAAACAAGTGGCCCAGATTTCTGAGGTCATCAGTGATGTCATCAATGAAAATTGTGATGTCACCTTTGATGTCCTGGGTCTTAGAATTAGCAGTGCACAGTGGTGGCACGAGTTATGGTTGCTTAGCTTACCATAAGTGGTGAATTTCTGGGGTTTTTCGGTTTTACTTATAACAATAACATCCCTTTAACAAAGTTTTTCCACTGAATTTGATACAATTTTATTAGTGCAACTTAGCCATAACGTCCCTTTAACAAAGTGTATATATGATAAATACACATGTTTATTATGTCACTTTTGTTATTTACAAAATATTACACTATTTTACACACATTTTATTACAATGGCTCAGCATATTGTTTGGCTCATAGGGCCAAGCGATACTTCCCGCTTGGCACTCCCTGTGAATCTCTTGGCTTGCCCACCTCTACTGCACATTCATAACAGTTCCCCATTATACAGTTTCAGCTCCTACCTGCCAGTTCAATGTAAGCTTCAGGAAGGCTAAGCCAGCAAGGAAAGGATAAAGGAAGAGGAGAGGATTCAGAGGGGAGGGTGGCAAGTCTCTCCAGTCTTGGGGATGCCAATGCATCTGTGACTAGCTTGCTAAGTGCTGCTAAGTGCCACTTTTACTTCCTGTCAGGCTCCCTGATTGCCAAAACAGACATGTGCAATGCCTCACATTAGGCCCTCATCCTCATGCCAGACCACCCGCTGGAGCTCTGGCAGGACATGAAAAGGGCACCATCAAACTGACACTACACGAAAAAAGGGAGTCTTTCTGACTTTCTTTATGCAACTCTGACATGGCTTTATACAGCCACTGCCACATGAGAACTCACTGATCCCACCTGACAACTGAACTCCTGGGCAAGAGCATAGGTTGACTAGTGCTTAGACCCCGGTCCTGTGAGTAGTGGAGCCTGCCAGAGAGTGAATGAAGACCCCTCTGAATAGTGGAGGCGGCCACAGACTTAAGTTTCATGTTAGGAGTGAAGCCTGCCAGAGAGTGAATGAAGACCCTGTGAATAGTGGAGGCGCTCAAAGACTGATGTTTCATGTTAGGAGTGAAGCCTGTCAGAGAGTGAATGAAGACCACTGTGATTAGTGGAGGTGATCACAGACTGAAGTTTCATTTTAAGAGTGAAGCCTGCCAGAGTGTGAATTAAGACCCCTCTGAATGGTGGAGGCGATCACAAACTGAAATGTCATTTTAGTAGTGAAGCCTGCCAGAGAGTAAATGAAGACCAGTGTGAATAGTGGGGTCAGTCAAAGACTGAAGTTTAATGTTGGTAGTGTAGTCTGCCAGAGAGTGAATGAGGACCCCTGCGAATAGTAGTGGCAGTCACAGACTGAAGTTTCATGTTAGTAGTGGAGCCTGCCAGAGAGTGAATGAAGACCACTGTGAATAGTGGAGGCGGTTGTTAGGTTTTTGGACATTTGCAATCTTTATTAGGGCGCATATATATATATATATATATATATATATATATATATATATATATATATATATATATATATATATTCAAAGTTCATACTGTTTAAATATGTATTATGCTTTTACACTGCAGTTCATGTTTAAACATTAGTATCAAGAACTTCTGGCTTGCATTATGAAGTCAGAGGGACTTTGGTTCATAGAATGTTTTGGGTCATAGAATGTTTTCTTAGGAGTGGGAGTTCCGGAATAATAGGAGTTTCAGTTGGCAGAGTGGCTGGGTACCAGTGCCTGCTTTTGTATGGATTATACTCAGGGCTTTAAGTGGGGTAAGAAATCGAGGGGGGGCCCTCATTTGGGGGCGTGGCTTGTGGGGGGCGTGGCCTAAAACGTACGCAAATCGTAAGGTATGCACACACATATATATGCAGGTTATAATATCTGTGTGCGTACCTTACTATGGTTTGTGTACTTTGCAAGCCAAATATTTCTATGTTTAGAAAAGATGGCTTGCAAAGTACACAACCATAGTAAGGTACGCACACAGATATTATAACATGCATATATATGTGTGTGCATACCTTACGGTTTGCCTACTTTTCAGGCCATTTTTTTTTTAAACATTTCGGTTTTTATAAAAAGATGGCTTTGAAAGTACACAATTCAAGCCATCTTTTATAAAACTTTGACTACACGGACAAAATTGTCCGTCGGCAAAGATTTATAAAAGATGGCTTGAATTGTGTACTTTTCAAGCCATCTTTCATAAACCTCGAAAAATGTCGAGGAATCCCCAGGTTCGCCGAGGGTTAAAGACGCCTCGGCGACCTGGGGAAACAAAGGGACAGTAACTGCCTCTGGTGACCCCTCGCGCGAGAGGTCACCAGAGGCAGTAACTATGACTTACAGAAGTGGCAGCCAGGCACAGCATCGCTGTGGTTGGCTGCCACTTCTGTCAGATGCCTGACTTCATGGCAGGCGCATCTCCCGTCGCGGCTGCCGCCGCGACGGGATAATGCATCCCGCCAATGTTGCGTGCAGTGGAAGGGGGGGCCCTGGCAGGGCCCCGGCTCAGTCCCACTTTTTGGAGACTGCCGGGGCCCGGCCCCGGCAGGCCCCGGCCCACTTAAAGCCCTGATTATACTTAATAAATATTCCTATACTTCCTGCTGCCTCCGTCTTGATTCAACATTGGCAACGAGGGTCCTGGACCGGCGTGTGGCACACCGTGGCATCCACTTCTCTGATCCTGCTTTCCGCCTGACATCCCGACGGTGGATATTGCCCTGCCAGCAATCCCGGGGAGCAATGAAGGAGACATGACAGCAGGCACCTGGACGAGGTCAGGAGGTGTGTTTGGGGACAGCGGGCAGAGAGCGGACGAGCCCCATGATAACCCCTCGGAGGGGCCCAAGCCAGCCAGCGCCTGTATGCATGAGTTGTGAAGGAGGAAGGGCTTAGCATCGTGTGTCTAGTGCAAATAGGGCCTTGCCATGACACCACGCCTGTGAGGGGGCTTAAGTGGTTGGCCCCAGCTTGTGCACGGCAGTGCGAGCCAAGCCTCAACATTCACGCCTGAAGGGGGCGTGGTCAGACCATCAGATGTACAATACAGCTGCTTCCAACAAGCATTGTGACGTCGGTTGCTAGGAAGCTATTGCCGCAGCACGGCAGTGATCTCACAAAGGAAAGGCTCTCACAAGGAAAAGCTCCCTGTCCAACAAAGGCTGCAAAACGTTGTGGTATTAAGACTCATCAGCTAATTATTCAATAACTCCTCTTACACAATTGAGACTTTTCCAGCCACACTGCCCTACAGAGAGCCTTATAAAACATCAAAAGTACCAAGCATCAACACCCTGTCAGCCTGGAATCAGAAGTGATGGCTACAGCCATTCCACCACCCACGCCCTTTTTAGCTGAGCCAGGTGCCCTGCCATCAGATGGGACAGGAGGAAGGGCATATTTGAAAACTACCTAGCGGCCATATGAGGGGATAGATTCAGTGCAGCAAGAAAAAAGGCACTATTACTGCATAATGTGGGGCCAGAAGGACGTTGTATCTTTCAGAATCTGTTGAGTCCTACATTGCAGCTCTCAGTACACTAAGTCACACCTGTGATTTTGAGACATTGACTGATTCCTTAATTAGGGATCAACTTGTGAGGTGTACCAACAGCATGAGGATACAAGAGAAGCTGTTAGCAAAATATGTCACACTGGAACAAGCCATTGATCTTGCCAGAAGTACCGAGCAGACTACACAGTATATTAAAGAAGTTAAAGTTGACAAACAAGTGCCACATGCTGTGTGTGCTGTAGGCCCAAGAAGGAGGCCGAATGCTGGCACTAACAGAAGAGATGGGTGCAGTCAAAGATGTGCTAAATGTGGGAGTCCGAAACATGGTTAAAATGTTCCTACATGTCCTGCCAGGTTCGCTGACTGTTTCAAATGTAAGTGCAAAGGCTATTTTGCAAATGTATGCAGAGACTCGTCAATCAATTTGGTGGAACAAAGGGAACAAAGTGCCGAAATGAGTCGGATGAGCATGAGTACACCTTCTCCAGCACCCACTCAGGAGGGAACGCCAAGACACATTTTTCAAATTTCAGCGGTTACTGGAGAACAGAGTGGACCAATTGATGAGTTAATGACTGAAGGATGCAGTTTAAAGATGAAAGTGGACACAGCGTCACCATGGACCATTATATCAGAGGACACCCTGAAGAACAGCTTAAGGAAGGGTCCAAGTAATCTCAAACCAGCGAATGTCCAACCCTGTGGGTATGGTGAATCAGCTATCGATATAGTGGGACAATTCCAAGCACAAGTTTCCTATAAAGGTCGGAAGTGTTCTGAATGCATCTTGGTTGCCAAAAAGGGCGCCTCATTATTAGGTTGGGAAGAACAGAGGAAGCTAGGTGTGAGAGTGCAAGCTAGTGCTCCAGAACCAGTGACCATAGCGGAAATGGAAGATAAATGGTCTAGGGAGTTTCCGGAAGTATTTACAGAGAAGTTAGGGAAACTCAAAAACTTTGAACACGACATTAAACTCAAAGTGAATGCTCAACCCATGATTCACAACGTTAGGCCAGTACCTTTAAACATGAGGGGACAACTATGTGAAGAATTATCTGAATTAATTAGAAAGGGAGTTATTGAACGCATTGGGGGCACGGAATGGCTTTCCCCAGTTGTGCTGGTGACCGAGAGCAACGGAAAATTGAGACTCTGTGTGGACCTTAGGAGTTTAAACAAAAACATTCTTGTCGAGAGACATCCCTTGTCTGTTATTGCCGAAACTTTGGCTACTTTGGGAGAACCTAAATGGTTTTCAGCAATTGACTTATCGGCGACATACCATCAAGTACCTCTTTCGAAACAGTGTCAACATCTTACAGCATTTGTTACTCCAGAAGGCACCGATAAGTTTATCCGCATGCCATTTGGATTGGCATCAGCTGCTTCTGGTTTTCAGAAAGTAATGGAGGAGGTGTTAAAAGACATTGGAAGAGTAACTGTGTTTCAAGATGACATTCGGTGTATGCAGAGAGTGAGAGTGAGTACGAGATGTCACTGAGGTGTGTGTTGACTAGATTGAGAGAAGCAGGTCTAACTGTGTAGAGAAATAAATGCAAAATTGCGATTAGGGAAGTAGAATATTTGGGACACAAAATTTCTAGTGAAGGTATTTTACCGAAGAGCACATTAGTAGAAACTATTAAGGAATCTATTTTTTTTTTATTATTTTTTTTTATTTGGTTGGTTGAACTTAATCAACCTTTCAAATATGATACAATCATAAAAACATTGTAATAAGACATTAAAATAAAATACAGAGATAAAACAAAAAGATTAAAGCTGAACAGCAAATACACATTAAAAAAGAAAAGAAAAAGAAAAAAACTAACAAGGCACAAATTCTAACATCAGGCAATTCAAAAAATTAACAGTAGCTATTTGTATTGCTGTGCAATCACAAGGGTCTAAGTGACCTAGATACTTGCAATATTTTGAGAAGTGTGTCTTTCTTTCACCACGGAGAGGCACACATTCAGCAATCAAATGAATAAGTGTTTCATGAATATCAGGTATCATGCAAAAATGACAGATATTGATTGAGGTTGGTAGAAGCTTGCGTCTAACTTGTATGTCTCGTGTGAGCCATAAATTGAACCTCAAGCGTAAAATGCCTAAGCGGTATTTCAGAGTTGGCGAAAACAGCAGATATGGTGCTACTGTGCGCATTCTTTTGTGAGGGAATCGTGAGCCAACCCCATCTTCATATTGCAAGCAGAGATCTCTTGTCAGAGGCCAATCAGATTGATACATTTTGAGTTTGGCTCTGTCTGGATTACAGATTAAGGTGTCGATTGAGACTTCTGCATTTACCAAAATCTTGTAAACTTTTGTTAGCCATGTATGTATGAAAAGATGTGTTACAGAAAACATGTAATATCAGATAGCACTTTCAATATAGAAATGTGAGGGGTGGAGAGTAGGCATTTCCTAAAGAGGGCACAAACTCTCCAATTATGGAGTGCTTGCAATGAGACAAGACCCAACTCAAACCTGATCCATGGGCAAGGAGTGCATTGCGGTAGATGGAGCACGTTTCTCCAAAATTTGGCCTCCCAAAGTACAAATGACGAAGAAAGGTCCTCATTGAGTGTTTCCAAGCCATAGAGTAAGGTTGGGGTGACTTTCACATTCCAAAATTGTAACGCTGGAATAATGGATAATTTTCCATATTTGAACATTATAAGAGATGCCTGCGAGATGGCAGTTTTCAATTTAGTACCTACTTGTGAAATGTGGCTAAAGGCGTGGGACTTGCCCTCGAAGATCATCCCAAGATAAGTATATTGAGAAACCACAGATAGGGGAATCTGATTAATATGCCAAAGGTGAGATAAAGGCTTGTGGTTTCGCGGACAAAATGATAACATTTGAGTTTTGTTGGTATTTACTCTTAGTTTGTTACAATGAATATACTCATGGAATGCATTTAGAAGGTTCTGTAATCTGGAATGGGTTTTCGAAATAAGCACCAGATCATCAGCATACATTAATGCGTTGATGTGATGATTATTAAATTTGGGTGAGTCTGAGATGGTGTTGTCAAAGGCAAGTTTCACGTCCTGAATGAAAGAGTTAAAGATAGCAGAGGCTAAAAGGCAGCGTTGTTTTAAACCGCGAGTTGTAGGGACGCTTGATGACAAGTGTCCATCAAGTGAAAGGCGGATTTGAATTGAGGTGTTGGAGGGTAGGGATAGAATAACATCAAAAAGTGTGGAAGGACAATGATCATGGAGTAATTTGGCGAATAGAAGGGGTCTGCTAACAGAATCAAACGCGGCGTGAAGGTCCACAAAAGCAAAAAAGATTTGTTGTTTTGTGGCATTGCACTGAGCTTTTAGTGCATTTAGACAAATTAAGTTAATTGAAGTGGCTAGGCCAGCTACAAAACCTGATTTCTGGGGTTCACGCAGATGAACATTTTTTTCCATGAATTGAAATCTCGTAGGATGAATTTACAAAAGAGTTTGCCGGGGCATCCAGAAGTGCAATAGGGCGATAATTGGATGGTAAACTGTGATGGCCTTTTTTAAAGATCGGTATGATTAGTGAAGTCTTCCAGGAGGGAGGGATTGATTTATGCTTTAGAATGTTGACAAAGATGTTTAATAAGATGTTTGCCCATTCAAACAAGTGGGCCTTGAAGGTCATGTTAGACAGGCCATCTGGGCCAGCGGCCCGAGACGAGCTTGCTTTCATAATTTGCTCCTGGATGTCAAAGATTGTAAATTCAACTTTCCATGGGCCAGATGTAAGAAATTGAAAGTCGCTGTTAGAAAATTCTAAATCGGTGTAGAGAGACGAGAAATGAATCAGCCAAGCCGAGTCTGAGACCCCATTGATCTGCAGAGCACCTTGTAGATTAGATGTCTGGGCATGAAGTAACTACCACATGGAGCTTGAATTTTTGATCCTCATAGCCCTTAACATCGTTTCGCTGTCATGTTGGTAAAGAAGAGCTCTTCTACTGCTAATCCAATTCTTATGTCTACATTTGAGCGTTGACAGATCGAGCCTAAAGGAAGAGGAGTTTGATCGTAGAATAGCTCTTCGTGCTCTCCGATATTCAGCTTTGGCAGTCTGAATGCCTGGATCAAAAGCGTGTTTGTGACGACCAGTCAACCTTCTCAAAGTAGTCAAAGTATTAGCAAAAGGACGCAATAGCTCCGAATAATGTATAGGCTGGGTCAGATGAGCATGATATTCAACACTATTTCCGAATGATACTAGAGATGATAGATTCAGCGCACTCGATTGCCAGTCGGATTAGCAAGTAGTTCAGTGTTGAGATAGTGTGTGTCTTCCTCAGAAATGGACCACTGAATCTTTAAAGAAAGTAAATTGTGGTCACTATAGATTTGATTGGTGACAGTGAGACTATCTATATGTTGAAACAGTCTGGCATTGACATAGATGTAATCAATGATACTTGAGCTAGAGCCACACTGCCAAGTGCTTTGAGGTGGAAGATCGCCTGGAACAGCACCATTTACCATGTGGAAGTTACGTTGCATCATGAGCGAAGACCACAAAGATGTAAATTGGGTAGCTCGGGCTTGGTTCCAGCAATCCAAATTAATATCGCCCACAATGATTGTGTGAGAAATATGTGGGGTTTGTAGAACCATATCAAGGATTGAGGCCAAGCCATCATAGAAGGATTCATCGGTTTGACCAAGAGGATTACGATAAATATTAACTAAAGCAATGGTGAAAGCACGATGGATAACTTTCACCAATTGAATGTGGGCTTGCACTGAGGCCCAGGGCAAAACAGAGAGGCCCATCTGTGATTTGACTGCGACTAGCAGGCCAGAAGAGGGTCTGCCCTTACTGGGTAAGGCCGGAAGCAGAGTAAGATCAAATCCATCCCATACAGGAGGAGTTAGCAACCAAGTTTCCTGTAAGGCAATAATATGATGATTGAGAGAAAGAGTAGACATAGAAATGTGTAAATGAGCATGTCCCCGAGTATTCCAACTTGCAAGATTCAGAGATGGTAAAGGCAAAATAGTTGATGGTTAAGATAAGCGAGGTAAGGGAGTTATCGGACAATTAGAAGATGTATTCCCCGAGCCTAGATAGATATTAACTTTAGGCTTCGAGATTGATGTTCAATGTGAGGAAGATTCTGGATCTAGAGCAAGGAGAAAACCTAGTTCAAACCGTTGCATTTTGCAGCGCCAGATGGAATTCCAAACGACAGCTGAAGGAATACGAAGTCTGACCAGAGAGGAGCAAGTATCGGAGACAAATTCTATCTGGTCTATGTCATGGGTGGTGATATCATTCAGGTCCTCAATATCACCAAATATGTTCAAAACGCTTGAACGATTTAAATCATATTTGGGAAAATTGCCGTCTCGACATTTAAGAATAAAAGAGTGAGAAAGAGGTTGTGATCATAATGATGGTTTAGAGACGGCCTTGGTGTTCGAGCTTGGAGTGGACCATTTTAAGGATCGTTCTGAGGCATGAGCGTAAGGTTTTTTCTTCGTCTTTCATGGCAAGCACTGCCAAGCTTTGTGTACATTGCCCAGAGGCCTCATGATACCTCTGCATTGGGCCCACTTGCAAGGCTAAATAGGCATCAAGACTGGATTTTAAGTCAGAGAGTGCAGAGGCAGCAAGGGCAGGTGTACGAGGAGGAATTGGAGCAGAGGGTGATCGAAAAGTAACATGCTTGTTGATCGACGGAGCAATCTTCACACTTTTCGTTTGTGTTTGCATGACAGTAGTTGAATCAGATAGATTGGAAGATGCATCGGCAAATTGCACAAGCGTGAGGCTAAATAAGCGTCAATACTTGCTTTGTAGTCGAAGCGAGCATCCATGATAGCAGGAGGAATAGGAGCAGTCAGTAAATTAGGAAAGGCCTGAGATGGTAGGATTTGTGAAGGTGACGATATTGTCAGAACAACTGACTGGTGTGGTTGTTCATGATGTTCGATGGATTGAACCAGATGGCTAAGTGGAGAAAGGGAGACTGGATGAGTGACCGAGGGAGAGGGAACTACTCTTAAAGTAGAAGCTGGCGGCTCCGTGTTAATAGGAGCAGAAGAGGGTTGCAATTGGAGTGTCACAGAAGGAGTAGTGGGGGGCGCAGTACATGTAGAGGACTGTTCTAGAGCTTTGAAGAAGGCCATGAGAGTGTTTTAGAGTGTTTTAGAGCAGGCAAGTGTTTGGTTTTCTTGATTGCCGGGCGCATTCTTCGATTTGATGGCTTGACAATGGGAATTGCAGTTGAATTTGTGGTGGCTGCAGAAGAGGAGGCTGAGACAAGATTTTCAGAAGGTATGTGTGTTGGATTGAGCTGGAAATGGGAATCGAAACTGGTTCAGGGGACAAGAGGGGAACAGGTTTGGGATCCGGTATGAGGGTGTGAGGAACAGGTAAAGCCAAGACAGTGGAAAGAAACTCAGGCGCGGAAGCAGAGTGGATGGGTGGTGAGAGCGCGGGGCCACTAGGGGCGTCCTGAGAAATTGGCACTGTTGGCAAGGGAGGAGCAGCAATGGGTCTAATTATGCCTGGGATAGAGGGGAGATGACTCGTCAAGGGAACAATAAAACAATCTAAAAGTGGTGAGTGAGTTCTTGCACATGTTCAACAATACTCTCAGGTTGAGTGGTAGACCGTATTTGGGAGAGACTAGAAGGAGGACTGGTTGTAGATGAAGAGCCATGTGCATGTAGCCATTTGGCAAGGTCTTCAAACAAAGCAGATTGATTCGAAAGTTTGTGATCTATGGTGTCATGGTATACACGCATTTCGTCGCCTGTATTTACATCGTGGGACTTTTCATCGCCGACCCTTTCATCGCCAATTTTTTTTTTTTTAATTTCTTTTAGGGGGGGTGTTTGTGCGGATTGGGGTATGTTTATTTAAGTAAGGGGGGGTTGCGGGGGTGCAGCCCCCCCATAAAAAATAAAATAAAAAAACAATAATTTTGGCGATGAAAGGGTGGCGATGAAAAGTCCCACGATGTAAAATCAGGCGGCGAAATCACGTAGAACCGGTGTCATTGAGTTTACTCATAGTTGAAATTGCAAGATTGATTGAGGTAAGAGCAGCTTGGATAAATGCGAGTTGTTGGGGCAGAGCAGCAGAAGATGGTGTTTGTAAGGCTCTTGGAGTGGGCATGGCAAATGAATCGATCAGCGAAGCTGAGCGGTTGGCTGAGGAATGGATTGAAATCTCAACAGGGCTTTCTTCATGGGTAACTTTAGACTTTGAAGAAATAGAGACAGAGCTCAAAGAGGCGTGGCAGGAGATATCTGAGACATCAGGCTGTAAGGAGGGAAATTTGATTGATGAAAGAACAGAACTTTTATGTGGAAACAAGGAATGGGGATTGACTGAGTTGAGCATTGTGATGTCAGATAATGGATGAATGTTCATATGAGGCTGTGGGGATTGGTGAATAGCTAGAGATTTGTTCGCGTTGGAAAAGGGGGCGTTGAACTCACAGGTATTTGAGATCGGAAGCTGGCTCAGGTTTGGCAATTGAGAGGTCTCATTGGGTGCTGGCGGAAAGGGAAATTTAGCAGGCACAATTGGGCCATTTGTGCGAGGTGCTAAAGTCGGAGTCAGCGCGATGGCTGTAAAAGATCTTGGTGAATGAGCTGGCACTTGGTCACAAGTAGTGAGGTTGAGGAGGGTACAAGCATTATGGGGCATGTTTGTGGTAAGTTTATAAGTATTAAACACCATACAACAACAATTATAACATAATTAAACAATAGTTGTAGTGCTAAATAGGACAGTAATGCAACTGCAAAGTTTTACTCATGAAACAAACAACAAAAGAAATTAACAATGAATATGGAAAATAATAATAATAAAAAAACACAACAAATAAAAAGGCAACAAATCCAGATCGAAAAGCAGTGGAGTGTAAACAATCCGTTCAAACAATATGCATTAACCAGTAGATAAAAGCACCAAACAAACCGCAATCGCAGACCGCAGCTAACGCGGAAAGCGAGAAAGCGGTCCTTTAGCCGGTACTTTGCCCGTGTGCACGTGTGCTGTGCACGAGCAATATGTAACTAGCAGGCTATCGTAGGCTAACAGCAAGAGCCAATCCCTGCAAAAGTGAGGCGGGATTACTGAAAGCAATGTCAATCACTCTGAATGCAATAGCAGAGTAGCCGCTGAAATGGAAAAGGGGGCAGCGTCAGTATCAGTCACTGGATCCGAGCCAAGTGTTAGGTAGAAGGAGTCACGAAAGTTCAACTTTCTTTGAAGATTGCTGGACCGGGTGAAATCCAACAGCGTAGCAGAGAGTGCAAGCGAGAAAGCGGTACTTAAGCGGTACTTTGCCCATGGAATCTACTCAAAAAAAGGATTAATTTCAAATGTTCAGAGGATTGCCAAGTAGCATTCACAAATATAAAAGAGGGAATAGCCAAGGCCCCATCACTAGGTGGATTTGTGTCAGGAAGGAAAACCACACTATCGGTAGATGCCAGCATGCTGGGTTTGGGTGACACGCTAAGACAATATGACTCAGGCAAAACTGAGCATGTCATAGCATTTGCCACAAGGCCATTGAGGGGGGCAGAGAGAAATTACTCCGTGATTGAGAGGGAGGCATTAGCAGTATCCTAGGCGATACTTCATTTCAAGTTTTTTTATGGGGCCAAACATTCCAAGTGAAAACAGACCATAACCCGTTAGTGCAACTCATGAGCAGTTCGGATTGGGCCAAAGGTTCACCCAGAATAGCCAGGTGGATGGTAGGGTTGTTAGGTTATGATTTTACTATGTGTTATATACCGGGCAGGGAGAACGTATTGGCGGACATTTAGGAATGGGCGGCACCAAAAGACTATTGAGACAGTCTTTTTGGTGGCCTGGCATGGACAGTGAGGTTGAAAGGAAGGTTCGACATTGCAAGGATTGTGAGAAAAGTGACAAGGGAAAATGTGTGAGGGAAGTACCTATTTCTCCTGTAAATGTACCCAGTGAGCCATGGGAAAAAGTGGCGATTGACTTGGTGGGACTTCTACAAGGACTTGGAGAGGGGTACAAGTATTCGGTAGTAATGATAGATTACCATTCCAAATGGTTAGAGTGGAGAGCACTCAGAGAAGCTACCACCATGGAAATGTTATCTTTCCTTGAAGATATTTTTTATAGAGAGGGATTCCCTACTGAAATAGTCACCGACAATGGTGTACAATTTTGCACCGACAAAATGTTGAATTTCTTAAGTAAGTATAGTATCAAACATGTACGCACAGCATTATATCATCCAAGAGCCAATGGGTTAGTGGAGAGAGCTAACAGATTTATAAAGGGTGGAATTCAATTGGCATTCGCGGCAGGTTTGGAGTGGTCAAAGGTTCTCAAAGAGATGGTTTGGAATTACTGTACTACCCCTCAAAGATATCGCCACTTGTATCATTAAAAGGCAGACAACCTGGGACCAAGTTGTGTCCAGGTTGGCTGGAGATGTCAGGTTGTGTGGAGATAAATCGCCAAGAAATTATGAGACTTATCAGGGAGGCACAAGACACATACAAACAGAGATTTGATGAGGTCATTAAAGCTAAAGAAACTAATTTTGAAATATGTGATTATGTTCTGATAAAGAATCCGCATTTGGGATCCAAGTGTGTGGAGAGCAAATTCTTACGTCCTAGGAAGATTTCAGCTGTTCGGGGGAATGTGGTGATCCTAGAAGGCGGTGAATGTTGGTCCAAGTCAAAATTAGAAAAGACTTCATCCAATGTGGGTGAGGATGGTATTGTGAGGAGGGAAAGTGACATGCATGATAAGATTACAGGTGGTGAGGAGGAAATGGAACATAGTGAAAATGTAGCTGTTGCAAATAGAGCGGATGGCATTATCACAGATGCAGGTCCTGTAAAGGTAGCGCTAGGAAAAGACCAACACGGTTCAGAGATTATTGTCTTCAATAAATGCTGAATGGTTCCTAATGCAAAGGGAGGAGATGTGTTAGGTTTTGGACATTTGTAATCTTTATTAGGGCGTATATATAGTCATATATTCAAGGTTCATACTGTTTAAATATGTATTATGCTTTTACACTGCAGTTCATGTTTATACATTAGTATCAAGAACTTCTGGCTTGCATTATGAAGTCAGAGGGACTTTGGTTCATAGAATGTTTTGGGTCATAGAATGCTTTCTTAGGAGTGGGAGTTCCGGAATGATAGGAGTTTCAGTTAGCAGAGTGGCTGGGTACCAGTGCCTGCTGTCGTATGGATTATACTTAATAAATATTCCTATACTTCCTGCTGCCTCTGTCTTGATTCAACAGCGGTCACAGACTGAAGTTTCTTGTTAGTAGTGAAGCCTGCCCCAGAGTGAAATAGCCATCACATGAGAAGTGGAGTCAGCCAAAGGGTCAAAGTCCCTCTGAATAGTGGATCCTGGGGCAGAACAGTGTGAAGGTCCATGTGAGTAGCGCAGTCAGCCACTAAAGAGTACAGAAAGACCCCTGTGAGTATTGTATGTAGCCAAAAGGTCATGAAAGCAGCGCCTGCCAAAGAGTGAGTGAATTCCTTTGTGAGTAGTTGAGGCAGTTAAAGAGTAAATGAAGAGCACTGTGAGTACCACTCTGTCTAATAGTTGGACTCTCATCACTCACCTTCATGCGCTAATGACCACTGCACACAACGTCTGAAGCACTTTCCGGCACTTTAGAGCGTTCTGTAAGTGCTCTTACCATAACTTAAGAGTAAACATGACCCGGCATCTCTCTGAGGTTAAGGGTGCTTATAAGCCATTGAGCACTTTGTTTCACATTGTTATAACATCTGAAATCCATGATCCTGTCATTTCACTGAATGCTCCAAGACCTGCACCTGTACACGCTCCTCTGGGCCTGTGCGCTCTGTTCTCGCAGATTGAAAGCCTGTCTTCTTCCAGTAGAAACGTTGGGGGCTGTGAATTCTGGGGGTGGGAGGGGTGGACAGTGCTGGTCCTTGCCGGTGCCCTGTACTTATAGAGGAATCTATTTGGATGTCAGAATATGCTGCATTATAATTATGAACTCCAGCTTCTTCTATGAATAGATTCTAAACATAGAAGTCAGAGCCATAATTAAGATTTGATTGTGATGGAATAACAAAGCAATTATACGCTCCTGTAGAGCTCTGATGAGAGAAATGCACAAGCACGATAAACATGTTTAAACTTTGCTATTTGCAGAGATATGTGAAGTTCTTGTTGCAAACATACCATATTTTCTATCTGTGGTTTATACATGCTCTAGTCTTCTAAAAACCTATAGATATTACTATTCTATATGTTCAATATGTGCGGCAGAAAGTCAGCCGTGGGATGGGTTTAGTGCCTTGAAGCCCATTGGATCTCTA
This sequence comes from Ambystoma mexicanum, assembly GCA_002915635.3. Lineage (NCBI taxonomy): Eukaryota > Metazoa > Chordata > Amphibia > Caudata > Ambystomatidae > Ambystoma > Ambystoma mexicanum. The sequence goes on from CM010937.2 coordinate 17,100,536, forward strand.
AGTGCATGGCCCTGATATTTGCTCTTGGAGTTGAAAATTGCTGATTTTCTATAGGCAGCTCAGATAGTGGTTGGAGCAGTGATGACGTAGGCAAGTCTACAGTGGGCAACTGGGCCAGAGGTCACCTCCCTGTTCTCCCGACTCCATAGTGATCCCCTCGAAACAAAGGGCATCTCGCTGGTGTCATGACTCTATAATGATCTCCCGGGATACCAGCCACCTAGCTGGTGTCGTCACTCTGTGATGATCTCCAGGGGACAGAGAGCACCTAGCTGGTGTCCTGACTCCATGAAAGCCTCCCGGAGACAGAGAGCACCTAGCTGCTGCCCTCACTCCATGATAGCTTCCCAGAGACAGAGAGCACCTAGCTGGTTTCCTCACTCCATGATAGCCTCCCGGAGACAGAGAGCACCTAGCTGATTTCCTCACTCCATGATGATCTCCAGGGGACAGAGAGCAACTAGCTGGTGTCCTCACTCCATGATAGCTCCCAGAGACAGAGAGCACCTAGCTGGTGTCCTCACTCCATGATAGCTTCCCAGAGACTGAGTGCATCTAGCTGCTGTCCTCACTCCATGATAGTCTCCCAGAGACAGAGAGCACCTAGCTGGTGTCCTCACTTCATGATATAGTCTCCCAGAGACAGAGGGCACCTAGCTGTTGTCCTCACTCCATGATAGTCTCCCAGAAACAGAGGGCATCTAGCTGCTGTCCTCACTCCATGATGATCTCCAGGAGACAGAGGGCATCTAGCTGGTGTCCTCATGCCATGATAGCCTCCCGGAGATAGAGAGCACCTAGCTGGTGTTGTCACTCCATGATAGCCTCCCAGAGACAGAGAGCACCTAGCTGGTGTCCTTACTCCATGAGAGCCTGCCAGAGACATTGAACACCTAGCTGGTGTCCTCACTCTTTGATAGTCGCCCAGAGACAGAGGGCACCTAGCTGGTGTCCTCATGCCATGATAGCCTGCCAGAGACAGAAAGCACCTAGCTGCTGTCCTCACTCCATGATGATCTCCAGGGGACAGAGAGCAACTAGCTGGTGTCCTCACTTCATCATAGCCCCCCATAGACAGAGATCACCTAGCTGGTGTCCTCACTCCATGATAGCTTCCCAGAGACAGAGGGCATCTAGCTGCTGTCCTCACTCCCTGACAGTCTCCCAGAGACAGATAGCACCTAGCTGGTGTCCTCACTCCATGATAGTCTCCCAGAAACAGAGGGCATCTAGCTGCTGTCCTCACTCCATGATAGTCTCCCAGAGACAGAGAGCATCTAGCTGCTGTCCTCACTCCATGATGATCTCCAGGAGACAGAGAGTGCCTAGCTGCTGTCCTCACTCCATGATAGCCTCCCAGAGACAGAGAGCACCTAGCTGGTGTCCTCACTCCATGATAGCCCTCCGGAGACAGAGAGCACCTCACTGATGTCCTCACTCCATGATAGCCTCCTAGAGACAGAGAACACCTAGATGGTGTCCTCACTCCATGATAGTCTCCCAGAGACAGAGAGCATCTAGCTGCTGTCCTCACTCCATGATAGCCTACCAGAAACAGAGAGCACCTAGCTGGTGTCCTCACTCCATGATAGCCTTCCGGAGACAGAGAGCACCTCACTGATGTCCTCACTCCATGATAGCCTGCCAGAGACAGAGAGCACCTAGCTGGTTTCCTCACTCCATGATGATCTCCAGGGGACAGAGAACAACTAGCTGGTGTCCTCACTCCATGATAGCCCCCAGAGACAGAGAGCACCTAGCTGGTGTCCTCACTCCATGATAGCTTCCCAGAGACAGAGGGCATCTAGCTGCTGTCCTCACTCCATGATAGTCTCCCAAAGACAGAGAGCACCTAGCTGGTGTCCTCACTCCATGATAGCCTGCCAGAGACAGAGGGCACCTAGCTGCTGTCCTCACTCCATGATAGCCTTCCGGAGACAGAGAGCACCTCACTGATGTCCTCACTCCATGATAGCCTCCCAGAGACAGAGAGCACCTAGCTGGTTTCCTCACTCTATGATGATCTCCAGGGGACAGAGAGCAACTAGCTGGTGTCCTCACTCCATGATAGCCCCCAGAGACAGATAGCACCTAGCTGGTGTTCTCACTCCATGATAGCTTCCCAGAGACAGAGGACATCTAGCTGCTGTCCTCACTTCATGATAGTCTCCCAGAGACAGAGAGCATCTAGCTGCTGTCCTCACTCCATGATAGCCTCCCAGAGACAGAGAACACCTAGCTGGTGTCCTCACTCCATGATAGCCTTCCGGAGACAGAGAGCACCTCACTGATGTCCTCACTCCATGATAGCCTCCCAGAGACAGAGAGCACCTAGCTGGTTTCCTCACTCCATGATGATCTCCAGAGGACAGAGAGCAACTAGCTGGTTTCCTCACTCCATGATGATCTCCAGGGGACAGAGAGCACCTAGCTGGTATCCTCACTCCATGATAGCTTCCCAGAGACAGAGGGCATCTAGCTGCTGTCCTCACTCCATGATAGTCTCCCAGAGACAGAGAGTACCTATCTGATGTCCTCACTCCATGATGATCTCCAGGAGACAGAGGGCATCTAGCTGGTGTCCTCATGCCATGATAGCCTCCCAGAGACAGAGAGCATCTAGCTGGTGTCCTCACTCCATGATAGCCTCCCAGAGACAGACAGCACCTAGATGGTGTCCTCACTCCATGATAGCCTCCCAGAGACAGAGAGCACCTAGCTGGTTTCCTCACTCCATGATGAACTCCAGAGGACAGAGAGCAACTAGCTGGTTTCCTCACTCCATGATGATCTCCAGGGGACAGAGAGCACCTAGCTGGTATCCTCACTCCATGATAGCTTCCCAGAGACAGTGGGCACCTAGCTGCTGTCCTCACTCCATGATAGTCTCCCAGAAACAGAGGGCATCTAGCTGCTGTCCTCACTCCATGATGATCTCCAGGAGACAGAGGGCATCTAGCTGGTGTCCTCATGCCATGATAGCCTCCCAGAGACAGAGAGCATCTAGCTGGTGTCCTCACTCCATGATAGCCTCCCAGAGACAGACAGCACCTAGATGGTGTCCTCACTCCATGATAGCCGCCCAGAGAGAGAGAGAGCAGCTAGCTGCTGTGCTCACTCCATGATGATCTCCCGGAGACAGAGAGCAGCTAGCTGCTGGCCTCACTCCATGAAAGCCTCTCAGAGACAGAGGGCACATCCCTGTTGTCCTGACTCCATGATGGTCTCCCAGGGAAAGAGTGCACCTAGCTGGTGTCTTCACTCCATTATTTTCTCACAGAGGCAGAGGGCCCCTTGCTGGTGTCTCGACTCTATGAAAGCTTCCTGAAGACAGAGGGCACCTCGCGGGTGTCCTGACTCCATTATGATCTCCCCAAGACATAGGACACAATAGCCTCCCGGAGACAAAAGGCCCCCTGCCGGAGTTCTGACTCCTTGATGGTCTTCCTGAGACAGAGGGCAACTCGTTGGTGTCCTGACTTCATGATGATGTCCATGGGACTGAGGCCCACTCACTGTTTTCCTAACTACATGATGATCTCTCTGAGATAGAGGGCACCTTGCCAGTGTCCTGACTCCATGATATAATCCCAGGGACAGAGGGCTCCTTGCTGGTGTCCTGAATTCATGATGATTTCGCTGGGAAAAGAAGGCATGTCTGTGGTGTCCTGACTCCATGATGATACCCATAGGGCCGAGGGCACCTGGCTGGTGTGCTTCCACCATTATGTTCTCCCTGGGACAGAGGATACCTTGGTGGTGTCCTGACTCCAGAATATCTCCTGGAAGCAGCAGGCATCTTCCTTACTCCCATAATGATCCCCTTAGAGCGCAGGGTACCTCACGTGTTTCCTGATTCCCTGATGGTCACCCTGGCACAGAGCGCACCCCACTGATATCAAGAATTCTCTATGATCTTGAAGGCAAGCGTCCCCAACCAGCACGATCCTCCCAGCAATGAGAGATAATGACGGACTCTCCCAAGTTGGGAATAAAGCCAAGACAGAGTGCGGGTGAGCTTAAATGGGATTTTATCAATCAGAATAGGGCATGCAAAGAACTCTGCAAACTCCGAGAGCGCTCTGTCTGACAATAGCAAAGACAGGCGTATATATTTACAAAAAACGTCATAAGAACCTACATACTATAGGGGGCACAAGTTCGATGGGATTGGGTGACGATGACTAACTATAGGTGCTGCTGCGATGCGGTTGGCTTTGGCTGGAAGACGTCACTGGTCAGCCTCGTGGGTTGGGCTGGGCCTGGCAGGTTGGCTGAGTTCATCCGGGCGGTGTTGTTGTGCCATCGCGGCCAGTGTCAGAGATGAATGTCTTTTCCTGACTTATTTGCCCTAGGCCATGCACACTGCAGTCATTCAGTCATTGCAATATTATCTTCTTTAGTAAATCTTCCAATAGGTTATTCTACAGGTTAATGCAACACAGGAGGAATGCACCTTGTGAGGGGTCTGATGGTAATACGTCAGGACATGGTTACCAGTGTCCTGTTGACCGGGGTCATAGGTCGAGGTGCTAAACTTCAGGGCCTGGGACGGGCGGTACAGGTCTTTCTGTCTTGTTAGAAGTTGTTATGGATGTGCCGCTGTGTGTTGTCAAAGTGTTGGGTGTCCTGATTGCACAGGGCCATGAGTTTAAGATTATCCGGTGGGTTGTAGGGTTTACGAGAGGGCCCCTTTGGAAGTGTGTGTTCAGGCAGAGGTTTACTGCTGTGCTGTAAATAATGCAGGTGGCGGGCCGCGGCCTTGGGTGCTGCAGAGGGGGCTACAAATCTTTGAAGCGGCTCCAGTCTGGCTGGGGGAGGCGGAGTAGCGCAGCGCGGCCCTCTGCTCTCATGGTTGGCAGTCTTCGCAGGGAGGGAGGGGGAATGGCCTTGCACATATTCACAAAGGTATCTCCCTCGTGTGTTGCCGACTTTAGGTAAAAAACATCACAAACATTTGAACACTCTATAATACTTATTCAAATCACTTTAAAACATGCATTTCAACTTTGCTGGATGTGTCTCGATTATATCCAGTCTGGGCACCTTATTCGTACACTATGTTTTAACAACTACAGTATTTAGTTGTATGCATATACATTTGCAGTAAGTGAGGTAGTAGCGAGGTTGGTGGAGTACATAGAAAGTAACCCGCCACTGTACGTGACGGTGGTGGTACATAAGGGGCTTTAGACATACACACATGACAAGTGCATTCTCGCGCATCCTGCACATGAGCCCTCTGTATGGTTACATTCGTCTTCTCGTGTACTCTAGCAGCATTAGTTCGGTTATGGCGCAAAACCATGGAGTGTAAGTTTCCCAGTGATACACGTAACAAATAGATCCCTGGAACGCTCCTTCATTACTAGTACCCAACTGCAATGGTGTGGGCTCGCCATTGCTTATATCATGGAAGCATGCTTTCTTATGTTTATACATTTTACAGGTTTTTGTAATATAAGAGATTTTGTGGAGAAAAGCATACTTTGCAAGTGGTCTTGGCATTCATATGTAGAGACTTTCTGCCATCTGATGACCATTTTACTGTTCTTTCCATTACCCAAGCCCGCTGGCCGGGTCATGCTGGGAGCGATGATACACTGCGGAAGGTGAACTGTTACAATGTTAGTGTATTACGCTAGCTCATGTCTGTCTTTTTCGTGGGAACGGGCTCGCAGCGGATCTGCCATGGTGCTGCGGCGACAGGGATAACTGAAACTTTCTGAAGGTGGGGGCCGCGCTACAGTGCGCTGAGCTCACACCATCTTTAGTAGACAAAATGGTTTCTGAGGCCTAGCTAAATTCAATACGTGCGGGCAATGTCTTCAGCAGGTGAGCCATCCACCACCTGGGCCCTGGTGGTAAGGAGGGGACGCCCGATGAGCCATGGCCCTCACCTGGGGTGGAGGTGTAGGCAAGGGGGGTCTTTTGGACCACTCCTCCCCTACAATCTCCATGGAACACTGGGAACTTTGATGTTGTCCTCACTCTGTGATAATTTCTCCGGAACAAAGGGCACCTCGCTTGTGTCGTGCCTCCATGATGATCTCCTGGGAAAACAGGCACCTGGTCTCACTGGGACATTGGGCACCTCGCTGGTGTCCTGACTCCGTGATGGTCGCCCTGACACAGAGCACACCACACTGATATCCAGAATTCACGATGATCTCCCTGGCACACCGGGAAACTCGCTGTTGTCCTGACTCTGTAATCATTTCTCCGGGACAAAGGGCACCTCGTTTGTGTCGTGCCTCCATGATGATCGCACTGGTCACCAGAATTCATGATGAATCCCTTGAGATAATGGGCACCTAGCTGGAGTTCTGACTCATGAGGATCTCAATGGGACATTGGGCACTTCGATGCTGTCCCGCGTCCATGATGATCTTTCTGGGACAAAGGGAACCTCACTGGTGTCCTGACGCCAAGATAATCTCCTGGGAAAAACAGACACCTTGTCTCACTGGGACATATGGCACCTGGCTGGGGTCCTGACTCCATTCTGACAACCCTGGGAGCGAGAGAAACTTGCTGGTGTCCTGACTGATGATACTCCCCATGAGACAGAGGGCCTCTCACTGGTTTCCTAACTCCATGATGATCTCCCAGAGATAATAGGCACCTTGCTAGTTTTCTGACTCCATGATGGCATGCCAGGGACAGGCAGCACCTTGCTGGTCCAGAATCCATGAATATTTCCCTGGGACAGAAGGCACCTCTGTGGTGTCCTGACTGCTGAAAGGAAGCGCCCCCAATTCAGCACGATCCTCCCCGCAATGAGAGACAATAAGGGACTCTCCCGTAGTGGGAATAAGACCAAGACAGAGTGCGGGTGAGCGTAAGTGGGAGTTTATCCAAGGATAAGGCATGCAAAGAACTCTGCAACCTACGAGAGCGCTCTGCCTGACAATAGCAAAGACAGGCGTATTTCTAATACAAAAAACGTCATCAACACCTAAACACTATAGGGGGCACAAGTCAATTGGATTGGGTGGTGTCGACTAACTATAGGTGTTGCTGGCGCGGGTTGGTCTTGGCGGGACGACGTCACTGGTCAGCCTCGTGGGTTGGGTTGGGCCTGGCAGGCCGGCTTGAGGTCATCCATGCGGTGTTGATGTGCTGGGGCAGCCTGTGACAATAACGAATACCTTTCCTGTCTCATTTGCCCTAGGCCATGCACACTACAGTTATTCAGAAAATGACATTTACGTTCATTAATAAATCGCTTCACTAGCTTATCTTATAAATAAACACAACACATGAGGAATGCACCTCGTGAGAGGTCTGGTGGTTGTTGGTTGGGGTGAGATTTACCTGTGTCTTATTGACCGGTATTTTAGGTCACGGGACGGGGCTCTGGGACCTGGGCCGAGTGATACATGTCTGTCTGCTGCGTTAGAAGTTATTATATAGATGGGTCTCTGTGTCTTGTCCCAATGATGGGGGTCGTCCTTACACGGGGTCAGGATTCTTGGGGGGGTTCGTGGGGATTTATGAGAGGGTGCTGGTAGATCAGTGGTTCATCCGTGGGTTTATTACCGTGCTGTAAATAACACAGGTGGCGGGCTGTGGCCTTGGTTGCGGCGCCGGGGCCTCTGACTCTCTGAAGTAACGCCAGCTTGGTTGGGGAGGTGAGGAGCGCAGCACAAGTCTTAGCTTTTTTATCTGGCAGGCTTGGTGGGTGGGAGAGGGAATGACCTTGCATATACTCACAAAGGTATTTCCTCGTGCGTTGCTGATCAGTGAATGCAGAAGTTTTATACTGTTCTGCCTTATTTTAACGTTATTCAGACACACATATATATATATATATATTTCATTTTCGTTACACATTTCTTTAATACAGTCGGTTCCAGTACCTTTTCATTACCTAACATTATGTTCACTACATTGTGTGCGTATTGTATGTACATTAGACGTTATACGAGGGATATCTAGGTTATGGCCTACAGAGATTGATGCTCGCCGCTTTGGGTGATTCAAAACATATATGAGTTCAAGTTTCTACATACTATTGAAAAACACTTTTACAAATAGAGGTTACACGTTTGGTCAACATCTTTCTCCGTGGTTATAGCAGCATTAGTCCAGACCTGGAGGGATATCATATAACGTTACATTTTTATGGTTCGTTCACATTTTAAACAGAGGTAGTTCATTAACACCAATACTTGAACTATTTTCTACCTTCTTCAGATAGTGATGCTTCAGCTTTTTCCCCGTTGCCCCGGCCTTGCGGTCCGGGTCATACGGGGTGCAATATCACATTGTTACTAATATAATGTTGCCGTGTTGGCATCTCGGGTTTAGCTCATCTCCGACTTTCTCATGGAACGCGCTCGCAGCGGATCTGCCAGGGCTGCTGAGGCGGCAGAGATGCATGAAAGGCCCTCCAAAGGTGGGGGCCTCGTTACAGTGTGCTGAACTCACACCATGTTTGCTGTGCACGATGGCGTCTAGGCCTAACTTAAGTTTCGGTAAATGCAAAGACAGGGTGCGTGTGGGCAATGTCGTCGGCGGGTGAACCCCCTCCACCTGGGCCCGGGTGGCATGAGGGTGCTCCCACCGAGCCATGGTCCTCACCTGGGGAGGGAGCTGTAGGTGAGGAGGGCCTCGTGGCCATTCCTCCCCTACATTTCCCCCTTTCGTTACTTAAAGTAACGAATTTCTTTAGCTCTTCTAATCTTCTACATTCTTGTTCTTCTAATACTGCACCATCCATGCAGGGGTTCCTTTATAGGCCTCCATGCTCTGCACACCCCCCCTTAAGCTCTCACCTCTCCTAGCATACTCGTCTGGTGTACATGTCAAATATATACAGTCGCCGGTCTCTTCCAGATCTACCCAGACCTCCTCATACCATTCCAGTTCTACGTCTCGTGGTTCTTTAATCGTGGTGTGCCATAGCTTATCTACTATGTACTTGTCACGGCACATAGGCACTAACTGGTACCTGGGGTGTTGTCTGTTCCTGTCTGCACATGTACTTCTTGTGTTGCTTTAATTGTACCACCGGAGTTGCCCATTGTCACCATCATCATTGCACCGTTAGGACTGCATTAGCACAACATCGGAGGCCCACCTGCACAGGCAGAACATCACAAGGATGATCACCACTATTGGTATCAGGAACTTCATTGTCACTCCAAGCCATGAGGGAACCCAAGAGAAGATATTGTCGAACCACGAGCTATCCTCAGCTCCACCTTCCATTTTCATCTTCTCGCCCAGGTTATGTACTGCTTCAATAACGTGGGACAGGGACCATTTTCTGCGTCTTCGGAAGGTACGAACGTGCAGCATGCACTTCCTATTTTTCGGCAAACACCTCCATCGATTGCTGTTAACAGGTCTAGGACATACCTGTTTTGCATGGTCATTAATCGCAGAGCTCGTAGTTCCACCTTTATTATGTTAAACCCTTCTTCAGTATCATTGGCCAACTGGATCAGTTCCCACCGTGTGATCTGGAGCCATTTTGCATTTGCTCTTGCTTGGACACTTGATACTAGTGAAGCAAAGAATGTTTCCACGGAGCTGAACAGGCGATACTTGTCTGGGATCTGTGCCATATAATCAGATGATGCTTGTGATATGTAGTTCGAGGCTCGCTTGTTCCTTGAGAGCTCTTCTCCTTCCCTCCGGAGGACAGGACATAAAGGTGCGCTTGTGTAGTTGGAGACGCTGCATTCTGGTTCAAGCCTTCGTTCATCGTGTTACTTCTGTCAATATGGCTTTCGGGAATCACCATTAGTGTTGAATGCAAAGTGGCCATTGAGCAGCTACCACTCCATGATTGGGGAAGGTGCAGGTACGCCTTGTTCCCGCATACCCAGTAGGTGTCCATTAGTGCTGCTGTTCCTTTTTTCATATCTGGGATGGTGAGAGTTTTGTTACAGTTCTTGTTCGTTCCTATTGCCATTTTTCCTTCTCCCTTGAAACATAGTTTGTTTTGTATTTCACTTTGTAGCTTAAAGGGTTTTTCCATCGCTGTTACCCATGTTAATTTAGGGATGTGTTCTTTCCATATTGGCAAGCACGTTCTTTCCATCCACCGCAACTTTTCCGGTTGAACACCCTTCAGTGCTTCTGCCTTGCACAGCACTTCTTCGTCTTTCCATTTGCTTTCGGAAACAGTGTCCCTTGTATTGCAAAGAAAGGTTCTTTAAGGCAGATCACTCCAGACGCTTGCGAATAGCACGTTTTGTTGTTCTGTACCATTCTGAAAGAGACATCGTGTGCTTGAAAGTGTTCTTTATTCTACACAGCGTGAGATGAAGGAGACATTGGGCATCCACAATGGGCAATTCTCGTGGCAACAATACTTTAGGTGTGCCTGATGCATGGGGGATAAGTGAGCAGACATAACAGCTCTCATTGGTTGTTTGTTTAGCTGTTGTGCTCATATCTGCATACCATTTATTTGCTTGGTGAGGGTGTCGTGGGTCTTCCATTTTGTCTAACCCTAGCCCATAATACTCATCATACCCTTTTCCACCAGTCTCTCTTCTCCGCCTACTTTTCTCCCTTCTTCTGTACCTTCTCGTTATAGGAGGTGAAGAACCAGGCCCCCCTTCCTCCCTCCCACCCCCCTTTTCTAATTCTTCATATAGGGACTTGTGTTCTGTCATCATAATCACTTTTCCATCCTCATTAATAAACAAGAGATCGTTGTTTGAAATTGGGGCGGGAGGGATCGTGTGGTTGTTGTATGTTCCAGGTTGGGACATTGTGTCATTATCTACATTTTTGGTTCTCCATTGTGAGAGGACAGCAGTGGGTGGTGTAGTATAGTATCCCCACACAAAGTGTGATCCATCCCAGATCAAGAAATCACCTTCTTTGATACCTACAGTCGGAATTGTTTTCGTTCCAGGAGCAAGGGTGGTGTTGTTCCCCCCTCCCCCTCGTTCATCTCGGTAGAGATGAACGCTATAATCAGTGTAACACCAGACAAAACATTGAAGATGAAGAACACGATAGCACACATTGATAAACCACATTCAAATGAATATGTTAATCTAGCCACTAACATTTCTCTAAATCTAACATATCTATTAGTTGCAGGCTGCCCATTCGATGCCATGATAAATCCTGTTTGAGACACAAAAGTTCATTAAATACAAACATGTAAGCATTTCCACATTGTAACGTTTCGGTGATAAAATATAGGGTTGGGTGAGGAAGGGGGTTTGTTGACAGACAAGGTAGCTTTCAGTCAATATTATTCGTACCTTACTATATATATATAAAATAATAAAAAACATGACATTTTTTAAAAACACAATAATAAAAACATCTTAAAGAGTACAGGAAGGGAAAAAAGAACCCCACGCAAAACTTTCAAAAATTGTAAAAGAAAATTTACATATACATGTGTACATGTTTTAGTCCAGGACATTTGTTGCGCGCTAATTGTGTTCACTGTTCATCTCATGAAGCACACAAATTCAATCATTCATTCCGCACAACTTCATCGTCCGCTGTTGCCTGTGCCTCATCCTGCACCTCACTCTCCGCAGCGCTGTAAGCTTTACGTACATCTGTCAAATGCACCCAATATCGCAGGCCCTTAACCTTTACTGCTGTAGGCGTGCAAAACACTACCTCATAGGGGCCATGGAAGCGTGGTGCGTTCCACCTCCGCACAAAACTTCTAACATATATAAGGTCACCAGGCATTAGCTGTAGTGGTTTTTCAGGCAAACCGTTTGGTTCAGTCGCGTTCCCTCCTCTCTTGTCGAGGGGGGGCTAGTTGCTTTGAATTACGCGCGCTGCCCGTGTCAATTTTCGCAGGTATTCTGTGAACTCCTCCCAATATAGCTGCGCTTCTGTGTGCATCAGAACGCTCACGGAGAGGCGAATGCGCTGTGTGCATTCTTCTTCCCGTGACGATCTCGTGCGGGACAAATGGTGATCCTTACTTGGCTGGTTTCGTAGCTCAAACAAGGCCAAGGCAGGCAGTACATCCAAGTCTTTTTAAGGGAAAAACAAAGTTTTGATAATCTGCTTTTAACAGGCGTTTATTTTTCTACGACGCCATTACTTTGAGGATGATAAATCGAACATAATTTGTGCTTTATTCCAATAATGTAGTCACTTCTTTAAAGAGTTCATTAACAAAATGCGTCCCGTATCTGAGCGAATAACGTCGCAAATTCCCCAGCGCGGAAACACTTCCCGCACTAGGAACTTCGCGGCGCCCTTCGCGTCAGGGCGGGCACAAGGGCCTGCCTCCACCCACCTCGAAAATGGACATACAACCACAATCATGTATCGAGCCCCGTTACACCTTTCTCCCATGTCTACATAATCAATGTGGAGCTCTCTGAATGGGCCACTTGGTTTTGGTATCGTACCCCTTAGTGTACGCAATGTCATACCTGAGTTGTAAATTTGACATGTCGTGCATTCTAGAGCTAACCTTGTGACGTGTTCCTGGAGGCAAGGTGTAAACCAATCTTCTTGTATCTCTGCATTATGTGTTTCTTTGTGTTTGTGTGCAGGAAAGTGTAGTTGTTGAAATGCTATTTCTAACAGCGTGATTGGCATTACCACTTTTCCTGAACTCTCTTGTCGCCACAATAAATCAGTCGGTGATTTGCTGCATCCTCTCTTAGTCCACAGCAATTTTTCCTCTGCACTAGCTCCTCTTGCAGCTCTATTATCTCCTGTGTGGACTCATGTTGTATCCTGTGGGGACTTCTTGGCTTGCTGTGTGGTGCAACATGTACTCTCCTATTTCACCTTTTTGTAGATATGAAGCTGCTTTGGCAGCGGCGTCTGCTGCCGCGTTCCCAAAGATATAAAATCTGTATTTGGGTATGAGCTTGACATTTTACGATGGCCACTGCCGTGGGGTCTTGCAGGGCCTCAATCAGTTCTTTCAATAATTCTGCATGCTGGACTGGCGTTCCGTCTGCTCGCCGAAACCTCTCCGCCCCACCGGGCCAACCCACCGTGAACTGTTGTTGTCATGTATGCTGAGTCTGTATATATGGTCACTGCGCACCCTTGGCGGCATGCAATGCTTCTATTAGCGCTATTAGTTCTGCTGCTTGCGCTGAATAGTGTGATGGGAGGCGGTGTTGTACTAGTATCTCATATTCATCTTCCTCTAATCGTACCACTGCCATACCCACATGCTTTTCTCCTGTCTCCATGTCTATTGATGCTGACCCGTCCACAAAATACACCTCACCCTCGGTCAGGGCATTTTCAAAAATCACTTGATCCTTACTTTCGTCACCTGTGTACGTGGCGCAGTTGTGGTTTTGCATGTCCTCTATGGTGCATGCCTCTGTGATGAATGTGGCTGGGTTCACTGTTTTACATCTTACTATATGGATGTTAGCGCTGGACAGTATTATCTCATATGCTGTGGCGCGTTGTGTTGTCAATGTGCTCTTTGTTCGCTCTAATATTGCAAAAAGTGAGTGTTCCACGAACAGTGTCACCGGGCAGCCCATTACTATCGTGGCACTTTTTTCAATTGCGAACGCGGCTGCAGCTAGGGATTGCTCGCAGGCGAAATGACCTTGCATTACTGCGTCTAGGGTGCCGCTGTAGTAAGCTAGTGGTTTGTGCCCTAAGGATGTTTTCTGTGTCAGTACTGCTGTCATCAATGTTCCTTTGCAGTGTGAAAATAAGAAGAATTCGCGCCCATAATCTGGGTTTGCTAGTACTGGAGCGCTTGATATCAGCTCTTTTAGTGAGTTAAATGCTGTGTTCATCACCTCTGTCCATTCTATGTGTTTGTGTTCTTGTTGTGCTTCTTTCAGTGCCTGTAGCAGGGCCTTGTGTACGCCGCATAGTCCAATATCCATGCTCGGCAATAGTTACACATACCCAGAAATTTCTGCATCTCTTTTACTGTTTTGGGCTCTCCAATTGTTCTAATCGCCTGTGCCCTGTCTGGTATAATTCGCTTGCCATCCTTTGATATCAACTGACCCAAGTATAGGACCTCCGTCAGACAGTATTGTAACTTCCCTTGTCCACCTTGTACCCCTTATTTGCCAATAATGTCAAGAGTGTTATCGAGTCCTGTCTGCATTCTTCCTCAGCCTGTGCACAAACCAATAAATCATCAACGCTACTGAATCACTGTGCTTTCTACAGACAAATTCCCAGATCTTCATGTAGTACCTGTTAATATGCTTGGGCTCTCGCAATATCCTTGTGGTAGTCTGCAGTGTTCGAACCTCCTTCCTCCCAATGTAAATGCTGTCAAGTACCTGCTCTCTTCTGCCAAGGGAATCGAAAAGAATGCATTTTTTAAGTCAATTACTGTGAAGTGTGATGCTATTTTTGGAATGTTGCACAGTATTGTCGCCGGGTTCGGGACTAAAGGGAACTCCTTCATTACCACATCGTTCAATGGGCGTAAATCTTGTATCATCCTCCATGAACCCCCCTTCGCTTTTTTGATTGGGTAAATGCATGTGTTGCATGGGGAGTTTGAGGGCACTATTATACCTGTGCTAGCAGTGCTTCTATTGTCTCTCTGATCCCTTCTTCTGCTTCTCGCGACAGTGGATATTGTTTTCACCGGGGTAGTATTTGCTCCTTGTTTACTTTTTCACCACAGGCTGAACTTCATGTAGCAACCCTACATCGTGGGGGCCATTAGTCCATAATTAGCGGGTACTGAACTCATGTCTTCATCAAAAAATGTATGCGGTGCTCCTACTACCGCCATTAGTTCAACTTTAGTTTGTCTGGCTGTAACTACGATGTCGCAGGGCATTGCCAGTTCCATCACTACTTCACCATCTCCCTCAGTGTCAGAAAATAGCTCCTCGTCCGAGAGCTCTCTCAGGGGGATATTTGCATTTTGTACACAATACTGTCCGCCACTCACACCCTTCCATGTCAATACCAATCACGCATATTCTGTTTGTTGATACATGTATTGCATGCAAATCCAATGATAGTACTTCCCAAGAGGCAGTGTCAGGGCTTGCTATGGGACGAAAAAGGAATTCTGCTGGTATTCTCCACTCCACCCTTTTTAGTTCTGGTACTATGAGAGCCAATGTTCTCATGCCTTCAACAAACATCTCCTCATTTCTTGGTACCCCTCTGATCTCTTTTATTATTGTGTGGCCGTGTATTACTGCTAATATACGGAGGGGGCATATGCCTGGCGTTGAACATACGATGCCGCTCCCTGTGAATGATATGGTCATGTTTAGTTTGCTCAAGAGATCTCTCCCAGTAAGTTGATGGGAGAGTTTTCATAGTACAGTAAGGGTGCTTTCACTGTTTTACCCCCACTGTCACATCCAATACCTCTGTGTAAGGAACTTCAATTACAGCCCAGAGAAACCCTGCGTCTCTAACGTTCTATTAGATAACGGGAACGGGCCCTCTCTAATGCATGATTTCCGCTCCCGAATCCACCATGAATATGAATTGCTTGTCTCCTATCTGCGCTCCTATCAATGGTTCTCTGATGCATTGTGGGTCGTAGACAGTACTGGACACGCAAGTGCTCTCTGTGGGCTGTCCTATGCGGGGTGTCTCATTGCCCCCCTTGATCGAAAATATTCCCGAAACTACTGACACTCCACTGTAAGGTGCGGGGGCTGGTGCCCCATTAGCTCCTGTGGCGAAAGTATTACCAGGCGTGTAGTGCACATTGTCATTATTTGTGGGCTGGTTTGTGTCCGGTATTGATGTCCGTGTAGTTGTGCGTTACTCCTTTGTACTACATTTCTGGTTGCTGGTATTGTCCCATGGGGAGGCCGTAGGGGCTTCCTGGATGGGGGTGTCCGTACTGTTCTATCTCTTTGGAAACCGTTGTTTTGTCTGCTCCTACATTCCCTTGAGTAATGCCCCATCTCCCACAATTCCAACAGCTCCCCTGTGGACCTCTGGGACCCTGCCACCCATTTCCTCCCATTCCTCCATACCCTTGTCCTCCTCTTCGCCCCCTGTACCCACCTCTTCCTCCTCTTGGGGCCCACTCTTGCCACGTTGGACCTCCGTTCTGCTCCTGCTCTGTCCACTGTCGTTGCCCTTGTCCTGCCCAATTCGCTGCTATTCTTCCTTGTATTGCTATTTGCCCCTCCTCTCCTTCCTCTCCCTCCCGTATGAGTGGGAGTCCCGCTACCGCTGCTGCGACCTTCACCAATTTTGATTGCACCAACTTCGCCTCGTCCGCCAACCTTTTCTGTGCTACTTCCCTCTCTCTTTCTTTGATCCGTTTACAATGGTGTACTATTATGCTTTGGATCTCCGGCCAGCCTTTTGCCTCAACACCTGCTATTTTATCTAGTGCCTTTTGCACTTCCTTTGGGAGCCCTCTTTTAATGATGAAGTAAAATAGAGACGTGGATTGGTGCCAGGGCGTACCCGTTTCCGCTCTCCACATCTCCTGCACCCGGAGAATGTAATCCATAGCGTCCTCCCCATCATTCATGGTACATTGCATTACTGACTGCAGATCAGGGGTATCTGGGAAGGTTTCCCGCAGTGCGTCCCACACCCTTGCTCGCACGGTGTTAAAAGAAGCCCCATCATGGCGATCACACTCCAAAGTTACAGCTGGAAAACCCGCTTTAGCCCACACTCTGTCTGCCTGATCCCCTACTGCGGACACTAGTAGGCTTTTCACATCGCCTACTGCCAGCGGTATACCCGCGGTATGTTTTCAAATGCATATATCCACTTGCTTGCCCCTCCTGACAGCTGTTGGTAGTAATTTCATTAAGTTAGCCTTGTCCATCTGAGCCACGGTATATAGTTCGGCCTCCCACCTCCCCTGTGGAGTAATGGTAGTTGTAATTTCCCTTTTGCCGTTGCAGCTTCCTTTTCCTTAGTCACTGCTGACTCTAATGACGCCATCTTCCCCACCCTATTTCTTAGTCGTCCTATCCATTCATCCTCTATAGTCCCCAGTGAACATGCCCCATCTAGCTCCTCGCCTTCTCCTCCTACTGCCATGCTCAATCTATCACTCTCATCCCCCCTCCTCTGACATCACATAACAAATCCTCTCTGATCCCTCTCTCTCTCGAGACATCACCAATGCTTCCTTCTGCTGTCCCTACTTCTATTATCCTGGTCGGTTCTTCCTCAATTCTGAACAGTATTTTCCCCTTTTTCCATCCTTCCTCAATTTGTCTACTTTCGCTCGACGCTCTAGACGTGCGTCCAGATTGTGTGGGGGCGCACGCTGTGCGTTCACATATGTCTTTTATTCTTGAGAGCGTCATCTCGTGCCACTGTAAGCCTCGACTCTAAGTCACTCGTTAACTTCTCTATGTCCACTCTCTGTGTGCCTCCCTGGGTGTGCTCTCTGGTGTTTTCGTATGGTGGGGGTGCAGTTGGTCTTTGTGGCGTGCTGGTTGAAGGGGGAGGCACATAAATCGGGTCGCTATATCCTGTTGCAGGGCTGGTTTAGGTAATATTGGGTACAACATAACCACTTCCGCAGGCTGTTCTGTACTTAACTGTTCCTTTTCCTCTCGCGGGATCATTAGTGGATTGTCTGTGGTGGAGGGTAAATCAATATTTGGAGCTGGAGCTTTGGGTGGGGGTACTTCCTCAAACAATCTCCAAAGATCTAATATCTCCTTCCTGTTCTGCCATTTTTTCCCTTATACTTAAGGCGAATACATGTACATACCATATCAAGAACGCTTTTGTCAAAAGACCCTCCTTCTGGCCAAATCTGGGGCAACCCCTCCCCTTTCAATTCTGTTAACCATTGATCATGATATTTATTTATGCGTTCAGCATATCCCGGCAAGCTCTTGCAAATGTGTGACAAGGGAGTTTCAGCCCCATCCTTTAAATCGCTAGCGCTACCTCGTTCGCTTTCGTTACCTTTTATTAGCTGTAAATATGCGTATGTATTCCTTTATGCACAGACAAGAGCGGACCTCTTAAAATTATCACCCACCGTTATTCACTGCACAAATCTCTTCTCACTCACCATATCTCATCTCCTTCCCATTCCAGGCACTCTTATGTGATCTCACTTGTAATTGATCAAGTACTGGTTATGGCCACACTCTCTGACACCACCTCGCGGCCACCCGTTCGTCTCTCACACTCGTACGGTGCGCGCACCCTTCACAATGCTTTCCACTCACACTCTTTGTCTTTCTCCTCCCTTTCCTCCCTAACCAGCTGTCCCTGTTTTCCTGCTAAGGTTACTGTGTTCACGTCTGTACGTGCCACTACTGAGTCCCCGCTTTTTAAGATGTTCTAACTTCTTTATACCCTTCTCATTTTCGCCCCCTACCCCGTGGAAATGGAAAAACAAGAAATAGAGAGAGAGAGCACAATCACTAAAAATATTCCCGGTGTCTCCTTTTGCTAGACACCAATAACTTATTTCTCACTTCTTCATATATTCCAGTACTAGTCTAGATAGCACTATGCGGCGCCGCCTTCCACCCCCTCTCGGAGCTAGGTTTCCGTCACTTCTACCACGTCACTTATTTCTTACTCCTAATGGCCATATGCAAAAGAAAGAATAAAGAAAATTTCAAGACCCGTCTGTAGTAGACCCCCGATATTCTTCTCCTCTACCTGTCCCCGTTCTGTTATTCCCAATTCCCTTTCTTTTCCCCTTGACGATCACTCGCACTCGGTACTCACGTGCCCGTCTTGAACCGATACTCTCCGAAACTGGGTCCGTCCAGGCGGCGTCACCGGTAACTCAACGGTCAGCCCCTGGCTCCGGCGAGCGGCACTCAAAGGGGATTTTTTTCCAATCGGGATCCCGTACCCTTTCTCATTGAGTGCGCACTTCTTATTGTGCCGGTCGCCGTTGGCGGGCGGCCTCCCGGAGACGGCTCACCGTGCGTATCCCTTCTCGACCGGAGATTCTCGTGCCACAAGGGGGTCGTTTAAGAAGGAGTTAGGAAAAATAGTTTGGAGATATCACGCTATCGGGGTCACCACTGAAAGGAAGCGCCCCCAATTCAGCACGATCCTCCCCGCAATGAGAGACAATAAGGGACTCTCCCGTAGTGGGAATAAGACCAAGACAGAGTGCGGGTGAGCGTAAGTGGGAGTTTATCCAAGGATAAGGCATGCAAAGAACTCTGCAACCTACGAGAGCGCTCTGCCTGACAATAGCAAAGACAGGCGTATTTCTAATACAAAAAACGTCATCAACACCTAAACACTATAGGGGGCACAAGTCAATTGGGATTGGGTGGTGTCGACTAACTATAGGTGTTGCTGGCGCGGGGTTGGTCTTGGCGGGACGACGTCACTGGTCAGCCTCGTGGGTTGGGTTGGGCCTGGCAGGCCGGCTTGAGGTCATCCATGCGGTGTTGATGTGCTGGGGCAGCCTGTGACAATAACGAATACCTTTCCTGTCTCATTTGCCCTAGGCCATGCACACTACAGTTATTCAGAAAATGACATTTACGTTCATTAATAAATCGCTTCACTAGCTTATCTTATAAAATAAACACAACACATGAGGAATGCACCTCGTGAGAGGTCTGGTGGTTGTTGGTTGGGGTGAGATTTACCTGTGTCTTATTGACCGGTATTTTAGGTCACGGGACGGGGCTCTGGGACCTGGGCCGAGTGATACATGTCTGTCTGCTGCGTTAGAAGTTATTATATAGATGGGTCTCTGTGTCTTGTCCCAATGATGGGGGTCGTCCTTACACGGGGTCAGGATTCTTGGGGGGGTTCGTGGGGATTTATGAGAGGGTGCTGGTAGATCAGTGGGTTCATCCGTGGGTTTATTACCGTGCTGTAAATAACACAGGTGGCGGGCTGTGGCCTTGGTTGCGGCGCCGGGGCCTCTGACTCTCTGAAGTAACGCCAGCTTGGTTGGGGGAGGTGAGGGAGCGCAGCACAAGTCTTAGCTTTTTTATCTGGCAGGCTTGGTGGGTGGGGAGGGAATGACCTTGCATATACTCACAAAGGTATTTTCCTCGTGCGTTGCTGATCAGTGAATGCAGAAGTTTTATACTGTTCTGCCTTATTTTAACGTTATTCAGACACACATATATATATATATATTTCATTTTCGTTACACATTTCTTTAATACAGTCGGTTCCAGTACCTTTTCATTACCTAACATTATGTTCACTACATTGTGTGCGTATTGTATGTACATTAGACGTTATACGAGGGATATCTAGGTTATGGCCTACAGAGATTGATGCTCGCCGCTTTGGGTGATTCAAAACATATATGAGTTCAAGTTTCTACATACTATTGAAAAACACTTTTACAAATAGAGGTTACACGTTTGGTCAACATCTTTCTCCGTGGTTATAGCAGCATTAGTCCAGACCTGGAGGGATATCATATAACGTTACATTTTTATGGTTCGTTCACATTTTAAACAGAGGTAGTTCATTAACACCAATACTTGAACTATTTTCTACCTTCTTCAGATAGTGATGCTTCAGCTTTTTTCCCGTTGCCCCGGCCTTGCGGTCCGGGTCATACGGGGTGCAATATCACATTGTTACTAATATAATGTTGCCGTGTTGGCATCTCGGGTTTAGCTCATCTCCGACTTTCTCATGGGAACGCGCTCGCAGCGGATCTGCCAGGGCTGCTGAGGCGGCAGAGATGCATGAAAGCCCTCCAAAGGTGGGGGCCTCGTTACAGTGTGCTGAACTCACACCATGTTTGCTGTGCACGATGGCGTCTAGGCCTAACTTAAGTTTCGGTAAATGCAAAGACAGGGTGCGTGTGGGCAATGTCGTCGGCGGGTGAACCCCCCTCCACCTGGGCCCGGGTGGCATGAGGGTGCTCCCACCGAGCCATGGTCCTCACCTGGGGAGGGAGCTGTAGGTGAGGAGGGCCTCGTGGCCATTCCTCCCCTACACTGCATGAGGATCTCCCTGCAACAGAGACCACCTCACTGGTATCCTTGATCCAGGATGATCTCCTGGGGACACCAGGCACCTCACAGGTGTCCTTACTCCCTGATTATCTACAAAGGAAACCTGACAGTACACAGGTAGTCCTGACTCCATGGCATTCTCCTATAAATGAGGGACACCTTCATCGTGCTCTGACTCCATGATGATCTCCCTGGGACAGACGGCACCTCACTGGTGTCCTGATTCCATGATGATCTCCCTGATCTTCCTGGATCATAGGACACTCACTGGTGTCATGTTTTTTTGATGATCTCGATGGATCAGAGAACACTTCACTAGTGTCCAGACTTTATGAGGATCTTGCTAGGTGAGAGGGCACATTACTGGTGTCCTGACTCCATGATGAGCCCCATTGGTCCAAGGGCACCTCACTGGTGTCCTCACTCCATGTGATCTCCCTTGGAACGAGGGCCCCTTGATGGTGTCCTAACTCCCTGGTGATCTCCCTGGAACATCTCACTGGGGTAGAGGGCACCTTGCTGGTGTCCTGACTCCAGGGTGATGAGTGGCCCCAGCACGTACCCCAAGAGATCCAGCGGTCTATAGGTCACCCATGGGGGAAAAACCTGGTGAGTTCTTAGGTGTTATTGGCTGAGAGATTGGTGCCGATAAACAGCCCCACTTGTAAGGTCTCCCCGGCAGTCTCTTCATGGCCCTGGCTCTAGCACTTAGTCTGTATGTAATCAAGGAAAAGTATTAATATTTACACAGTAGATCAACCAAGCACACCGTCTGCAAACCCATCCACCATAGCACACCACACACCAAATGGGGTGTATAGTTATGAATAGTTATGCATGAAAAGATATTTTAAAACAAACTAACGTTAACCTTGACGTAAAATGTCCACAGCACAACAATTTAAAAAAAGAGACATTTTGTTTAGGAGCACAATTGGTTATTCAGGCATCACCACCAAATTCCTGACAAGGCAGAGTTGGCAAATTAATTCTACAGTACTCCCCCTTCAGAGACATTTGAGAGCATACAAAAACGTTGAGATACAAACCTGCTATCGTCCTCTGCCTAAATGTGTCCCCCATCTGTAATCCAGTCTCAAATCCATTTCCAAACGGACCCCACTATGCGGTTCTATGTGTACGTCACAGATTTCTATGTGCACACCATGGGGGTCTTTGTATACACTAATGGGTTCAGTGTGCAGACCAATTGGCTCAATGTTCACACAATGAGACTATTCCAGAGAGGAGTGTGCACTGCTACTCCCACTGAGGCTATTCCAGAGAGGAGTGTGCACTGCTACTCCCACTGAGACTATTCCAGAGAGGAGTGTGCACTGCTATTCCCAATGAGACTATTCCAGAGAGGAGTGTGCACTGCTGCTCTCACTGAGACTATTGCAGAGAGGAGTGTACAATGCTACTACCACTGAGGCTATTCCAGAGAGGAGTGTGCACTGCTACTCCCACTGAGGCTATTCCAGAGAGGAGTGTGAAACTGCTACTCCCACTGAGGCTATTCCACAGAGGAGAGTGCACTGCTACTCCCACTGAGGCTATTCCAGTGAGGCGTATGCACTGCTACTCCCACTGAGAGTATGTAATGAAGGTCCCAACATATATATATATATATATATATATATATATATATAATATATATATTATATATATATATATATATAGAATCAACAGCTGAATGAAGTGGAGACCCCCCACCCACTTCAACCTAACCAGAGAAATTCAAAGGGACTTATGTGGTGTTGCAATTATGCGAAAATGGTTTTTTATAATGTTGCAATATACTAGTATTCAAAAGGCATTGGCCCTCATTACGACCCTGGCGGAAAGTGACTGACCGGACCGCAACAGCGTAAATAGCGTTTCCGCCATTGCACGAAGGAGCAAAGTGCGGCTAATTACGACCCATCGGGCACGAGCATTACGCCATGGCGGAATCCGAAAGGCTGCGATGGCGGAAATGACCCCAAAACGGCCCTTACCGCCGCCGTACGCTGCACCAGGTGCAATACCGCCACCCATCTTAGCGGTCACCGTAATGAGCGGTCACCGTAACGAGCGTGCACCGCAAATTACGGGCACCGTAAATATACGGAAACGGAAGTAAAAGCATGTGGCCGGAACGGGAAACAGCACGCCGCACAACTATAAAAACCGAATCCCACACAACCATTAAAAATCCGACCCTGACACACATCCCAACCCGTTAGCAACCCCAGTTAAAAAAATAAATATGGGAAAGGTAGCCAAGAAAGCGTGTGACGCAAGCGGCAGGTACACTTCTCCCGAGAGGAACTGACCGTGCTCACCGAGACCTCCAGGAAAATGCCGCCGTCGTCTTCTCCAGTCAAATGACCAGGACGGCCCTTGCCAACAAGAAGGCCATATGGGCCCTGGTGGCACAGCGCGTAAGTGCGGTGGGGACAACACCCCGCACGCCACAGCAATGTCGCAAGCGGTGGGACGACCTGCGGATCCGCGTACGCAGCATACTTTCTGCGAACAGGAACATCGCCACAGCTACCGGGGGGGGTTCAGAGTCGCCCATCAAGTTGACCCCCTGGGAGGATATCTGCGCCTCCACCATAGGAATGGAGAGCATAGAGGGAGTCGGAGGGATGGAGAAAGGAGTGCCGACATCCGGAGAATCAGGTAGGTTGGCCAAGAGAAACAATGCGAAATCCACAAACCACGAACATGTGCAGTACCATGTGACCCCATAGTGCAATACATACTTTGCCCTGACAGCGCCCTCTAAAAGTCAGAATGAACAAACAAATCAATCAAGATGCCATAAACAACCCCTACATGTGCAGCATGCACCCCCTAACTGCAGGCAGCCAAATGAATGCATCCTCAATCCACACGAAAATGAGACCACCTCCAAGGCCCAGTCCAAATCAGCCTCATGTACCACCCCAATGCATTTGATAAGTTGCCATTCCAAATCCGACAGACCCATAACTAACGCTCGCCCCTCTTTACTCCACCACAGGGTCCGATACCAACGACGAGCTGCAGGACACCCTACCAGCACGCCTGCAAAGAGGGCCAGGACCAACGTCCAAGAGCCTCCACCTCAGGTGCAAGGATCAAGACACGGCAGCAGCAGGAATCAAGTGGCAGCACACTGGAGGGGACTGCAACAGGCACCCCAGCAGCCAGCAAGTCCACAACCCCAGCACCACAGGTCCCCCCAAAGAACGTATCTGATGGCACTGCCTCTGGTGGTAGCAGCACCATAGGTGACACAGCTGTCATGCCAGCATGCTCCGACACGGAAAACAGTGCTGGCGACGTAGGTACCATCCATGACCTTTCCCAATCCCCCCCATGTTCCATCCCCTACACCATGACGAAACCACGCAGGGGCACCCTGAAGACGACGACTGGCCAACCCCCACAAGTCCTGTGCCAAGGCAACATGTGGAGCAGCCCCCCTGTCACACCACCGCAAATGTCCATGGCCCAGCAGAGGCAACAGTCCTCGACCTGCTGATCGAGCAACAGCAGGAAGTGTCCACGCTACTCAAGGACCATGCAAATGAATGCGGGGTTCCAGGGCAGCCATGGAAACATCCACCGAGACACTCAGGGCACAAATAGAGAAAAGTAGTGAGAGCCTCAGGGGAGAAATGGAGAAAAGCACCGAGAGCCTGAGAGCACAAATGGAGAAAAGCACCGAGAGCCTGAGAGCACAAATGGAGAAAAGCACCGAGAGCCTGAGAGCACAAATGGAGAAAAGCACCGAGAGCCTGAGGGGGGAACTGCATGCGACGTCCAAAGACGTTTGTGCTGAACTTGCTGCTGTGCGCCGTGTGCTCTCGGAGCTCTCACAAACCCTCAGAGACATGCATGGACGCGAGCAGGCAGAGACATCATCCGTGGCAAGTTCCGTCCAGGGCAGCCCCCAACGCAGATCTGGCAGGAACCTGCGCTCCACGGGCAGGGGTGCCCCTGATACCCGTAGAGGGGGCTTGCAATAGCGTCCAACCACGGACAGCATGCATATTTGGACACTGGTGTTGGGGGGGGAGGTAGTAGGGTGGAGGGGGTGTGTTGGGCTTCACTGGGTGGCGGGTCCATAGGGTGTATAAATCAAATCACATTAACAATACAGCATCTCATTATCATCCAATGACATGTGTGGACATTGATATTTGCGTACGAGGCCTTCATAGGCGTACAGTCCACAATGTGCCTGTACTACACACACACAGTGCCACAGGTCCCCTTTCCGTGTAATAGGCACCATGCGTGGTTGCTAGAAGCATGCATCTATGATGCTCTGTCGGATTGCACGTGCATCCTGTGCCTCATGGACTCCTTGAGGTGCCTCCACATCCCCACCCTCATCATCATCATCATCTTCAGGTGCATGCAGTACAGCGTCAGGGGCATGGCCACATTCCTACGTATGCACATGTTGTGCAGCATGACACATGCCATGACATCTTAGAAACCTTCTCATGGCTGTACATGAGTGCCCCGCCAGACCTGCTGAGGCTGCGGAAACGAGCCTTCAGTAGGCCGAATGCCTGTTCAATGACCACACGGGTACGTGAGTGGGCATGGTTGTAGTCCTCCTCATGCTCGTTCTGTGGGTTCCGGATTGGTGTAAGGAGCCATCTCTTCAGTGGATACCCGGCATCACCTGTATGAGACGAATAAAGGGTGTCAGTGGAATGATAGTGCTAAGTAGCCCCCCCCCTCCTGCAAGGTCATTGACGCATCAAATGGGCCACGATGTCATGCATGGAATGAGACTCACCAAGTAGCCAGGATCTGTGCCCTGCGTGTCGCTCCATGTAGCGTGGTATTCTTGTGTTCCTCAGGACCATAGAATCATGGGTAGATCCTGGAAATCTGGCACAACAATGCGTAAATATCTTGTTGGAGTCACACACCATTTGCACATTGATTGAATGAAATTGTTTCCGGTTGCGGTACTGGACCTCCATGGCATGTGGGACAACCAATTCAACATGGGTTTGAAGAAAAAGTGGCAGAAAAGGCCAGCAGGATACAGCGCATAGAACGGTAACTTATTAACATTAACTCTGTGGTGACTCGCCTGTGCACGGGCGTTTTCACTGTTGCTTCCCTCACATCTCCGAGTTATACTCGGCACACAGAGGGTTCCCGTTTGGCTCCAGTTCCCCACATAGCAGTGAAAGTACTGGTGAGTCAACGTTGACAATTTGTACACGTACCCTTCCAGCAAGAATTCTTGCTGCTTCAGATGTCCACAGAGATAAACCACTCAATTAGCTAATTGACCTTTTGTTGCTTTGTTTTCTTTGGCTCTTGCCGCACCTGCATTCTTCGTTTCCTGCCTGTGCTGCAGCAAGATAATAATTTACTGAAAATTCATTCGTGCAACTGCAAAATAATGGTATGTCATTTCTTTATTTTCAAATGACTGCTAGGTGGAAATCTAGTCAGTCAGATTCCTACATAAATAGCCATCCCGTCTTTTGCTTTATAGGGAGCCCACGCCTAACTTTGTCAGATTACTCAACTTCTACCTTTGGTAAGTGGGATAAAACTATATATATAATATTAAAACAATTTTCTATGACGCAATATATTTGCAACCCCTCTTTTTATCGTATTCGATTCATTAAGTTGCCACTTGATAAAACATTTTTTAATTTTGCATTTTTCTCTAGTATTCAAAATACACACTAGCCAAGATTAAGGTACAATTTTAACAGTCAGTGGCCTTATACATGTATTTCTGGCTGATTACCATGAGCATCTTCTCTCACTGAATAATGTTGTTGTTCTTTTGTCTTTTTTCTCTCTCCTCCCTCTTTTCATTGTTTTATAATGTGTTATGTTTTTTCCACCGAATTACGCACTTTTTGTGTTTTCATTTTCTTTCTTTGAATTGGGTTGATTTGATATGTGCATTCGTTGCAACTGTCTGTTACTTTAAACCATATACTCAATGTGTTGGTTTGGCAAACCCTAACTGCCTCCTTGCCCTGGGTCTGGGGACTGGTTTGTTTTGCTATTGAATCATGCTTAACAAATGTTTTCGTTGTACATCAATGTTTTATAATTTTGCACAAGCAGCCTCAGTAGAAGAGCGGGAAGCTCGAAACACGTGTCAGGCTGCACCAATTCTGATTAAAACCACTCATTTAATTTGCAATTGTTTATTATTCTATGTGTGTGCGCAGTTTGAGAGCAAACCCTTTCTTTCTCTAATTCCAATTTCCAGTGGGAATTTGGCAGGCTCCTACTCAAGCTCTCAGCCGCAGCCCTATCACAGCCACATAAGTTACCGTTCTATGCGCTGTATCCTGCTGGCCTTTTCTGCCACTTTTTCTTCAAACCCGTTAGGCCTAGTGACACAGCAGCTCTATTCGGCATCACTATTTCTATCACCACTATGGCTGTAACAGCTGAATACATTCTAACTAGAGATGATGATATTAAGGCTCTATTTGCCCCTAGGGGCTCGACATTGAACCCTTTCAAAAGGATGACCTCTGAAGTAGAGGACTTACGATCTAAATTTATTAAGCTTGAACGCCTTAGCATCAGAGAGATCAACAAATTTTGGGAAAAGACTACCCTTACCCATTATTTACAAGAAAATAAAATACCTAGAGGCCTACGTATATTAATTCTTCCGGACTTTGAAGACCCCTTAGATAATGACCTCGCCACGGACTGGGAAAGCAACCTATCCACCAGTTCCAATAATATGCTCAAGTTACTTATTGAACATGCTAAAAGAGAACATGCCAGAATTGTCGTCCAAATCGATAGTTTGAAAGAAGAAATTGCTCTCTATGATGCACCCAGCACTACGATCGACAAGAACTATAAAACTTTATATACTCGTTTACGCAAACATCAGGATGAAGTCAAACTACGCAAATCACGGAAATTCTCACGAGATGATAGAGATTACCGTGATAACAGGGTATATACTTATCAACCTAAATATGATCAAGTATCTCGGTCTCGTACGAGTAGTCTGGCTTCATCCCTTGCTAGCTCTGAAGTCGATAGCGACAGTGACAAACCATCTTCTGAGACTAATTCGGAAACCTGTATTGCTACTTCTGAGCCTAATCTCTCTGATGCTACCGAGTCCAGAGAAGGGGAACAAATACCCATTATTCTGCCCACGCCTTTTTTAGAACAAATACGCAGGTACAAAAAAGGCAACCGCCAAGCCGCATTAGCTGCGGCCAAACAGGTTCGATTTCAATTACCTCCACCCGTCAATATTTCAACCCCAGACCCAAGCCCAGGGGCACAAGGGGCGGCCAACCAACCAGGCGCAAACGCCCCGATCGCCCAACGCAGAGTCACCCGGGCATCATACCAACAGACTCTCAGGAATCAAATCAGATAGATTTAATTCATAACTTGAGTAGTTATTCGCTCTCCTCTGACGAACGTTCAGTCCTTAACCGAGGGCTCTCTTTTGCGCCTACTGGTCTCAATGAATATGTTCAAATTCAGATTGATTTATTCAAATTTGTTCGTAAATTAAAACTAAAGAAATTTTTTGCTACACAAGTTAAGCTTTATACAAGTAAGCCCCAAGAACCACAACCATCTGACATCACATTACAAACCATGTTGAGCACTCATGTACTCATGTCTATTGATGAATATGGATTAGACCCGAACATGAATATAATGAACTTGATGCATGACCTCAATATTGAACAACAAACTTTGAAAATAAAAGAATTATCAAACAAATCGAAGTTCACTCCTGTATTTCCTAAAGATAACTTGATTGATACTTTCCACCAAGTCGTAACCAATGACATCCACAAATTACAAGACTCTGTCAAACAAAAGAACACGAGATTTAACCTCTCTATCAAAGAACAACAAGCTCTGCACACTCTGGCTTCAATTGATACGATTATCATAAAGGAGGCAGATAAGGGAGGCAATGTTGTGATTCTGGACAAAGTAGACTACATCACAATGGGCCTCGCCACCTTGATTCTCCTGGATGTTACGAAATTTTACCTGGTAACCCTACGACCTCCCTCCGTGCAACAATCAAATTAGTGGTGGACAAATGGCTTACAGCAGGCCTGTTAACCGATGTGGAAAGACAATTCTTAATTGTTGATGGGCCAACAATGCCAACTGCTTATTTCCTGCCAAAAATTCACAAACCGTTTGTTAAAATACCAGAAGGGAGACCTATACTGAGTGGAGGTGGTGGTATCCTGGAGCCCACCTCCCTGTACATCAATGAATGCATTTCACCATTAGTCAACAACATACCTACTTTCATTCGTGACACAATGCACATTCTCCAGATGCTTAACCAACTGCCTATGTTACCTAATCTTGTCCTGGTTACACTTGATGTAAAAGCGCTTTACACATCCATTAATCATCAGCAAGCAATCAGCAGTATAGACTTTATCTTTCGTGCTCATTCAGCCTCGTTTTTCGAACATATCGAAATGATCAAAGATTTACTATCTGTTGCCCTTACCAACAATGTATTTCTTTTCAATAACACTTACTACAGACAGTTGATCGGAGTAGCAATGGGGCAAGTTATGCCCCAGCGTTAGCTAATATTTTCATGCATAATTATGAACAACAACTCGTTTTCTCTAACCAGCTTTTCACGCCACATATTCACATGTGGAAACGTTATATCGATGATGTGCTTTTGGTTTGGAATGGTTCTATTGAGCTTTTAAATGAATTTGTTGCTTATCTCAATTCCAACAATTGGGGCATTCAATTTACACACACGTATAGCCCCATATGTGTTAATTTCTTAGACCTTACTATCAGTATCTCAGATAATCAGTTTGTAACTAAAACTTTTAGAAAATCTACATCCGTGAATGCAGTTCTGCATGCTACTAGCTGTCATAGGAAAACTGTAGTTTCCAATATACCAAAGGCGAATTCATTCGGGCAAGACGGAATTGTCTGCTTACGAAAGACTTCGACCAGGAATGTTCATTGATACGCCAAAGGTTTATAGCTAGAGGCTATGACGTACGCTCAGTAGTAAAAGCAGAACATGATGTACGGACCATGAAGAGATGCGATCTACTCACTCCGAAAATAAGGAACGAGACTGTTCATTCTCAGAAACTCAAATTTATTACTAGATTTAATTCCGATAGTTCGCTGCTTTACAATATAATCAAACGGCATTGGCACATCCTACAACTTGATCGTGATATTACTCCTTGGGTGGACAACTCACCAAGTTTTATCTATACTAAGGCAAACAACCTCAAGAACATACTTTCTCCTTCATTCATGTCAATCCCACCCAAGCAACATACTTGGTTACACCAGCCCCCACGCCCTGGTTTTTACAAGTGTGGGGGCTGCTCCACGTGTTCACATGCACTGGAGACTACCTCCATCGACTTCGGACACTTAGGTACACATAAGATTTTGTCTTTTATTAATTGTAATTCGAAATTCTGCATTTACTGTATTAAATGTGTCTGCGGCCTATTCTATATTGGCAGTACAATACGCCCGCTGAAAATTCGTATCAGGGAACATCTGTACTCAATTACTCAATCTGACTCCAAATATCCCCTAGCTTTGCATTGGCAAAGATCCCATCAAATGGATAACAAGACAATGATCAAATTTGCTGGGATGATGAAGGTGTCACTTCCACAACGTGGAGGCAACCAGATACTCAAACTTAGACAATTGGAAGCCCGATTGATTTGTCAATACCGTACTGTAGAGTTTGGCCTGAACACAGACCATGAACTATCTGTCTTTTTGTGATTACATGTTGTTTAAAAGTTATGGTACACGTGTGTTTTTTAAGGTCTTCGCACATGTCATGCCAATAGGTACCGATTATTTGTATGGATGTCAATGGTAATCAGCCGCTATTTACATGTCATTACTCAACTATCATGCTATCTACCCGGGTGCAGCGCCCCCCCCCCTTTTTTTTTTTTTTTTTTTAATGAATACACTTGCTAGCATGGCGCAACCGTTTTAACACAATCCTTGCATATCCAGTCAGGTCGAGGCGCACTTCCTTTATTCAGCATCTTTTTCAGCACATGCAACACTCTTTATTATAGATGCAGGCACAGGTGTTTTAAAATACACTACTGCCATCCGTGGACAGCTCAAGTGACTTCATACTCCAATTAATTAACTAATGTCTTCCGGATCTATGTCCTTCTGTCTCGCAATTTTTTTTTAAAATTTTTTTATTTATTTATTTATTTATTTTTTATTTATTTTTTTGTAATTCCAATTCTATTTGTGCATTTACCATGCGCAATTTATTTCCGGCATACGCACACCTCAAACATATCCTTGTCTATATGGAGTAGCCTTAATGATTTCCTTTACATGATATCTACACTAGTCCATCATGGCGCTCTTGTTTTCCCATTAACTCTGTGGTGACTCGCCTGTGGCACGGGCGTTTTCACTGTTGCTTCCCTCACATCTCCGAGTTATACTCGCACACAGAGGGTTCCCGTTTGGCTCCAGTTCCCACATAGCAGTGAAAGTACTGGTGAGTCAACGTTGACAATTTGTACACGTACCCTTCCAGCAAGAATTCTTGCTGCTTCAGATGTCCACAGAGATAAACCACTCAATTAGCTAATTGACCTTTTGTTGCTTTGTTTTCTTTGGCTCTTGCCGCACCTGCATTCTTCGTTTCCTGCCTGTGCTGCAGCAAGATAATAATTTACTGAAAATTCATTCGTGCAACTGCAAAATAATGGTATGTCATTTCTTTATTTTCAAATGACTGCTAGGTGGAAATCTAGTCAGTCAGATTCCTACATAAATAGCCATCCCGTCTTTTGCTTTATAGGGAGCCCACGCCTAACTTTGTCAGATTACTCAACTTCTACCTTTGGTAAGTGGGATAAAACTATATATATAATATTAAAACAATTTTCTATGACGCAATATATTTGCAACCCCTCTTTTTATCGTATTCGATTCATTAAGTTGCCACTTGATAAAACATTTTTTAATTTTGCATTTTTCTCTAGTATTCAAAATACACACTAGCCAAGATTAAGGTACAATTTTAACAGTCAGTGGCCTTATACATGTATTTCTGGCTGATTACCATGAGCATCTTCTCTCACTGAATAATGTTGTTGTTCTTTTGTCTTTTTTCTCTCTCCTCCCTCTTTTCATTGTTTTATAATGTGTTATGTTTTTTCCACCGAATTACGCACTTTTTGTGTTTTCATTTTCTTTCTTTGAATTGGGTTGATTTGATATGTGCATTCGTTGCAACTGTCTGTTACTTTAAACCATATACTCAATGTGTTGGTTTGGCAAACCCTAACTGCCTCCTTGCCCTGGGTCTGGGGACTGGTTTGTTTTGCTATTGAATCATGCTTAACAAATGTTTTCGTTGTACTTCAATGTTTTATAATTTTGCACAAGCAGCCTCAGTAGAAGAGCGGGAAGCTCGAAACACGTGTCAGGCTGCACCAATTCTGATTAAAACCACTCATTTAATTTGCAATTGTTTATTATTCTATGTGTGTGCGCAGTTTGAGAGCAAACCCTTTCTTTCTCTAATTCCAATTCAACATGGGTGCAGTCGATGGCACCAATGCAACCCGGGATGCCGCCAAGTGCATGGAATCCCACTTTTGCGTTGGTAATCTCCTGGTACGTGCGTGGTAGTGTGATGTGGTCGTCGGCGTGCTTCAGGAGGGCATCGTGCACTTGGAAGAGTGTCCGTGAGAACAGTGGCTGTGAAATGCCATGCAACTGTCCCACTGTGTGCTGGTAGGTGCCTGTGGCCAGGAAGTGGAGTGCAGACACCACCTTCAGTAGGGGTGGGATGGCGGTTGGGCTATCTATCATGCTCACGAGGTCAGCATGTGTCATGTCCACAATGGCGATTATGGTGTCCCGGTCCAAACGGTAGAGGGTGTGGATCTGCTCAGCAGTGAGGTTGAACGGATCGGCTCGGAGGCGTGGGATTGCGGGCGCCTGCGTGGTGGTAGTGGCAGTGCTTGTGGGCCTTGCTGACCCTGCCTTGCCCTCCTCCTCCTCCTTCTCCTCCGTCTCCCCTGTGCGCCCGGTTGTTGTACCTGTTGTTGTTCGTCGTCTTCTTGTAGTTGTAGCACTTGCAGTGCTATCTGGTCCCCCAGGCCCAACATCGCTAGTCCTGCCGGTAGCATTTTGGAGTGGGAGTGGTTGTGGGAGGGGTTTGGGTCTGCAATATATGTGCTGTCGGCCTGTATGGCCTCCACCTGTGCTGATTGAATGAATCTGTGGCAGATGCAATCCCTTCTGGCCGAGCACGTCCCGCACGTAAGGCTGCATTGGCCGCATGGCATCTTGGGATTGGAATCATGTATCAAATCCCGATGGCAGTGTGATGTACTTTGACTGATTTTCATGCTATGCTCCCATTGTTACACATGCTATGATTGCAGCCGCTTACATACCTGTGAAGAGTCAGTGGTATGTAGGGCTCGATCGATGGCCGACCCTCATGCAGCACAGTAACGTACTTCACCGACGGGCGTGGCGTCCCATTTGTGATTGCAGCCAGTTAGCATTATGACACACAGCCGCACTACATTGATGTAATTGTGAATGCAAGCGTTCACAGAAGCCTTTTCGACGTAATGTTGCAAGTGAGGAATTCGAAGGCCAGCATTTTTGGTTTTGAAGTAGCGGCGAGGATACGCCCACAGGTCTGGCTGCAAATGTAACGTTCTATTGTAGAATGTCCTTGGGACATGGCCCATAACGAGCAGGCAATGAATGATATGAATTGAATGGGATGCGCAATAGCGTAGTGGACGATAAGCAGGACGTTCCAAATCCATCTTGCTTCACAACACTACAGATCCGGCCAGGAGCACAGTGGTTTTTGCAGACTGCATTACGCACAGACGCGATGGAAGTTTCACATATTATGTGAGTGAATATTCATGCGTTTTCATTGCGGGATGAGGGAATGATGAATGGATGCATGGACTGATGATTCCGTTTAGGGTCTGCCATGTACATGGGTTTTTTGAATCACTCCCCTTCCCCTGCGCTATGTGATGCAAGGCTGCCATAGTGGGACTTACGTCTATCTGCCCTTGTCGGATCCTCCCTGTCTCGACGCGCCTTCATACACTTGTGTCTAGGCACGTTACTAATCCCATGTCATGGGTTCTATCTTGACGGACGCATGCACAGTAACCGACGTTGCCAATGGTGTATTTACCTCGATTGATTTCGTTATGATTCGATACTGATTTAGGGGTGTGTATATTCCTTTGGAGTGGGCTAGCATGCATATGGGTGTGGATTTGGTGTGTTGAATGAAGTTTGTAATGCATCATGAGTCCCGTAATGCATTCGGTTAATTTGTGTTTCTTTTGGGTGACAGGTATCTCCTGCCCTATTGCAGATGCCATCTCTACGCCACTCCTCCAGATGGTTTTTACTCTCGACACCTGCAGCTTCGGGTGAATCAGTGGAGCACCATTTCGATCTTATGGGACGATCGCCAATGGGCCACATGCCCTTACGCTGTACTGGTGGCTAGGTGCAACATTTCGGCCTTTCAGCTCGACTAGTGCCTGCCTCATGGGACGGACCTGCGGTTCTTGCCGCTTCCATGTTGCCTTTTGGAACGTTGATGTAGGCCCTGTGTGCCATGATGGTACAGGGCGTCACACAAGTGGAAGCTGGTCAATTATTGCAGATGCAGCCCTCGGTGATGATGGTTGTTTTGGTGTTATTTTGCAAATTGCTGTGGGGCCTTTGTCATTTGATGTGCATTTAAATTGTATTCCGATATTTGTCGTGTTGCGTTGTTCTTTGCAGGTGATGTGGCGATTTTTCGCTTTGTGGCGGTATGTATTGCGAGATGATCTGCATTGTGTTCCGCCTTCTGAGTTGAGTTGTGTGGTACAGTACTGGCCGCGTTTGCCTACGTAGCACAGTATGGTCACGGATAGGGGCTGCCATTGTGACTGTTTACATGATGTGCTGTTCAGGGGCGGGGGATTGGCTTTTGGCCGACTGGTGCCTGTCAGCCAGGTCGATTGGTGGAATGATGGGATGTTCAGAATGTGGCTGGTCACAGGTGACTGTGTTTGCGTGCGTTTGTTGGAGGGGGACTGGGGTCATGTCCATTGGAATTGCTTCTGTATTGATGCCATCTGTGCCCTGCAGCTCCCATCGGCCCCTCTTGGGATGAGCCTGGCTGCTCAGTCACTCTGCCAACTTGTGTGGTACATGCTTCTGCTGATGGTTGGTTTGTTTACTGGCAAGAGTACAGGGCTGGTGCAATCCCCCTCAGGATGCTGTTTTGGATGTTGCCTTGCGCTGGTGGCAAGCGATGGGGGACTACTGTTGTTTTGTGTCATGTGTTCTTGATTTTCATTTTGATGTATTGTACCTTCACATGCCTGTGCTGCATCAGTACGGCTATGGTGACATGCCGTACATGGATGCCCACTCACGGGGCGCTTTGAGCCCCTGCATGCTTTTCTACGTTGGCATGCATGGGTGAATTGTAGATTTCACTGGTTGCATAGTGTGAGTACATTGCGCCTGCCAGGAGTTGTGCAATGTGGCCAGGGAGTGGAGTACAGGCACTCAGTGGGCCATTTACGGTTGGTTCACGATGCCGTATTTCTCGCCATGGCGGAATGGTACTTTACGACGTGCTTGATGGCGTTCAGTACATGTCCGCTAGGGTCAGAATTCGCGTACCGTTGCGCCATGGCGGTGATTCCGGTTTTGCAAGGCGCGCGTGCGCGTACTTGGTGCAGTTAGCGTTGCCGTTCACTGCGGTGTCGCTAATGGCATCGTACTTTACGGTGACGGGTCATAACCGCAACGAGCGGTGTTCGATGGCGGTATTGCATTTCCGCCATCATTTTTCCATTTCCGCCAGGGTCGTAATGAGGCCCATTGTGTTTTTAATGTCGAAAATGGCATTACCATGATGTAATAAGGTGACAAAGCACAGAATGGACAATGAGATATTCTATACACAGACAGGAAATCGCCTGGGCTAAATGCCTTTAACAAAAATGCATGTACTTAAATTGTAACTAAAAGAAGAAGAAACTGAGTAGTGTTCAAAGTGTGTATTGATGAGATCATTTTAAAGTTGAGACGTTCGAGGACACCATGCCTTCGGAAACTTGACTAATGGACAGAAACCAGACTAAATCGGGCTTGATCGAAACCCTTATCTGAAAGAATCCAGCTGCACAAATTATAATTGAACAGTGCACCGAAAGAAGAGTTAGGAATGCATGCTAGAGCGTATTTCATTTTGAAGGTTTTAGTCCAATTAAAATTAATTGCCCAATGCGCTAATGCTAACAATGAGGTTGTCTAAGACTGAGCAGGAGCGGTGAGGGCAGATTGCCTCTTCATATTTGGCTATAAAAATGAGCTCTGGGTAATGCTGGGAGGAAGTTCTTTCGAGGCAGGGAACTTGACCACAGCAGATAGGGCTGCGCTGTGTCAGCAGGGGAATGGAATAAATCTTTATGAACTTAACAGTCTCTTTGCCACATTTTTGAGCTGTCCTTCTTGAATTGTGTTGGAGTATTTGAATCCTGCACCTCAACCTCCTTGATGTGCAGCTACTTTGTCTTAAGGTATTCGAGGGCGAGCTCTGATTCTATGGGCCCGTCAGAGGTCACTCGGTCGTCGTTTACAAGTATTCCAGTAAGGAGTGTGACTGCTACTCCCACTGATCTATAGCACAGTAGAATGTGTGCTGCTACTCCCACTGAGACTATTCCAGTGAGGTGAGTGCACTGCTACTCCCACTGAGGCTATTCCAGAGAGGAGTGTGCACTGCTACTCCCACTGAGGCTATTCCAGAGAGGAGTGTGCACTGCTACTCCCACTGAGACTATTACAGAGAGGAGTGCGCACTGGTACTCCCACTGAGGCTATTCCAGAGAGGAGTGTGACTGTTACTCCCACTGAGACTATTCCAGTGAGGAGTGTGCACTGCTACTTCAACTGAGACTATTCCAGAGAGGAGTGTACCCTGCTACTCCCACTGAGGCTATTCCAGAGAGGAGTGTGCACTGCAACTCCCAATGAGGCTATTCCATACAGGACAGTGCACTGCTACTCCCACTGAGGCTATTCCAGTGAGGCGTATGCACTGCTACTCCCACTGAGAGTATTCCAGTAAGGAGTGTGACTATTACTCCCACTGATCTATAGCACAGTAGAATGTGTACTGCTACTCCCACTGAGACTATTCCAGTGAGGTGAGTGCACTGCTACTCCCACTGAGACTATTCCAGAGAGAAGTGTACACAGCTACTCTGAATGAGGCTATTCCAGAGAGGAATGTGCACTGCTACTCCCACTGAGGTTATTCCATAGAGGAGTGTGCACTGCTACTCCCACTTAGGCTATTCCAGAGAGGAGTGTGCACTGCTACTCCCACTGAGCTATTGCACAGTGGAGTGTGCACTCCTAGTCCCACTGAGGCTATTCCAGAGAGGAGTGTGCACTGCTACTCCCACTATTCCAGAGAGTAGTGTGCACTGCTACCCCACTGAGGCTATTCCAGAGAGGAGTGTGCACTGCTACTCCCACTGAGCTATTGCACAGTGGAGTGTGCACTCCTAGTCCCCATGAGGCTATTCCAGAGAGAAGTGTGCACTGATACTCCCACTGAGGCTATTCCAGAGAGGAGAGTGCACTGCTACTCCCATTGAGGCTATTCAAGTGAGGCGTATGCACTGCTACTCCCACTGAGAGTATTCCAGTAAGGAGTGTGACTGCTACTCCCACTGATCTATAGCACAGTAGAATGTGTACTGCTACTCCCACTGAGACTATTCCAGTGAGGTGAGTGCACTGCTACTCCCACTGAGACTATTCCAGAGAGGAGTGTACACAGCTATTCCGACTGAGGCTATTCCAGAGAGGAGTGTGCACTGCTACTCCCACTGAGGCTATTCCATAGAGGGGTGTGTACTGCTACTCCCACTGAGGCTATTCCAGAGAGGAGTGTGCACTCCTGCTCCCACTGATCTATTCCAGAGAAGGGTGTGCACTGCTACTCCCACTGAGGCTATTCCAGAGAGTAGTGTGCACTGCTACCCCCACTGAGGCTATTCCAGAGAGGAGTGTGGTGCACTGCTACTCCCACTGAGCTATTGCACAGTGGAGTGTGCACTCCTAGTCCCCATGAGGCTAATCCAGAGAGGAGTGTGTACTGCTACTCCCACTGAGGCTATTCCATAGAGGAGAGTGCACTGCTACTCCCACTGAGGCTATTCCAGTGAGGCGTATGCACTGCTACTCCCACTGAGAGTATTCCAGTAAGGAGTGTGACTGCTACTCCCACTGATCTATAGCTCAGTAGAATGTGTACTGCTACTCCCACTGAGACTATTCCAGAGAGGAGTGTACACAGCTACTCCGACTGAGGCTATTCCAGAGAGGAGTGTGCACTGCTACTCCCACTGAGGCTATTCCATAGAGGAGTGTGCACTGCTACTCCCACTGAGGCTATTCCAGAGAGGAGTGTGCACTGCTACTCCCACTGAGGCTATTCCAGAGAGGAGTGTGCACTCCTAGTCCCAATGAGCTATTGCACAGTGGAGTGTGCCCTCCTAGTCCCACTGAGGCTATTCCAGAGAGGAGTGTGCACTGCTACTCCCACTGAGGCTATTCCAGTGAGGCGTATGCACTGCTACTCCCACTGAGAGTATTCCAGTAAGGAGTGTGACTGCTACTCCCACTGATCTATAGCTCAGTAGAATGTGTACTGCTACTCCCACTGAGACTATTCCAGAGAAGAGTGTGCACTGCTACTCCCATTGAGGCTATTCCAGAGAAGAGTGTGCACTGCTACTCCCACTGAGGATATTCCAGAGAGGAGTGTGCACTGCTACTCCCACTGAGGCTTTTCCAGAGAGGAGTGTGCACTGCTACTCCCACTGAGGCTATTCCAGAGAGGAGTGTGCACTCCTAGTCCCACTGAGCTATTGCACAGTGGAGTGTGCACGCCTAGTCCCAATGAGGCTATTCCAGAGAGGAGTGTGCACTGCTACTCCCAATCAGGCTATTCCAGAGAGGAGTGTGCACTGATACTCCCACTGAGACTATTCCAGAGAGGAGAGTGCACTGCTACTCCCACTAAGACTATTCCAGAGCGGTCTGTGCACTGCTACTCCCACTAAGACTATTCCAGAGAGGAGTGTGCACTGCTACTCCCACTGAGACTATTCCAGAGAGGAGTGTGCACTGCTACTCCCACTAAGACTATTCCAGAGAGGACTGTGCACTGCTACTCCCACTAAGACTATTCCAGAGATTAGTGTGCACTGCTACTCCCACTAAGACTATTCCAGAGAGGACTGTGCACTGCTACTCCCACTAAGACTATTCCAGAGATTGGTGTGCACTGCTACTCCCACTGAGACTATTCCAGAGAGGAGTGTGCATTGCTACTCCCACTGAGACTATTCCAGTGAGGAGTGTGTGCTGCTACTTCCACTGAGACTATTCCAGAGAGGAGTGTACGCTGCTACTCCTACTGAGGCTATTCCAGAGAGGAGTGTGCACTGCAACTCCCACTGAGGCTATTCCATACAGGAGAGTACACTGCTATTCCCACTGAGGCTATTCCAGTGAGGTGTATGCACTGCTACTCCCACTGAGAGTATTCCAGTAAGGAGTGTGACTGCTACTCTCACTGATCTATAGCTCAGTAGAATGTGTACTGCTACTCCCACTGAGACTATTCCAGAGAGGAGTGTACACAGCTACTCCGACTGAGGCTATTCCAGAGAGGAGTGTGCACTGCTACTCCCACTGAGGCTATTCCATAGAGGAGTGTGCACTGCAACTCCCACTGAGGCTATTCCAGAGAGGAGTGTGCACTGCTACTCCCACTGAGGCTATTCCAGAGAGGAGTGAGCAATGCTACTCCCACTGAGGCTATTCCAGAGAGGAGTGTGCACACCTAGTCCCAATGAGCTATTGCGCAGTGGAGTGTGCCCTCCTAGTCCCACTGAGGCTATTCTAGAGAGGAGTGTGCACTGCTACTCCCACTGAGGCTATTCCATAGAGGAGAGTGCACTGCTACTCCCACTGAGGATATTCCAGTGAGGCGTATGCACTGCTACTCCCACTGAGAGTATTCCAGTAAGGAGTGTGACTGCTACTCCCACTGATCTATAGCTCAGTAGAATGTGTACTGCTACTCCCACTGAGACTATTCCAGAGAGGAGTGTACACAGCTACTCCGACTGAGGCAATTCCAGAGAGGAGTGTGCACTGCTACTCCCACTGAGGCTATTCCATAGAGAAGTGTGCACTGCTACTCCCACTGAGGCTATTCCAGAGAGGAGTGTGCACTGCAACTCCCACTGAGGCTATTCCAGAGAGGAGTGTGCACTGCAACTCCCACTGAGGCTATTCCAGAGAGGAGTGTGCACTGCTACTCCCACTGAGGCTATTCCAGAGAGGAGTGTGCACTCCTAGTCCCCATGAGCTATTGCACAGTGGAGTGTGCCCTCCTAGTCACACTGAGGCTATTCCAGAGAAGAGTGTGCACTGCTACTCCCATTGAGGCTATTCCAGAGAAGGGTGTGCACTGCTACTCCCACTGAGGCTATTCCAGAGAGGAGTGTGCACTGCTACTCCCACTGAGGCTTTCCCAGAGAGGAGTGTGCACTGCTACTCCCACTGAGGCTATTCCAGAGAGGACTGTGCACTCCTAGTCCCACTGAGCTATTGCACAGTGGAGTGTGCACACCTAGTCCCAATGAGGCTATTCCAGAGAGGAGTGTGCACTGCTACTCCCAATCAGGCTATTCCAGAGAGGAGTGTGCACTGCTACTCCCACTGAGACTATTCCAGAGAGGAGTGTGCACTGCTACTCCCACTAAGACT